>CM053327.1:2269315-3469315 GCA_028583605.1 Dastarcus helophoroides | reverse complement strand
TAGACACTTTAAAATTTTTACTGCATAATTTCAAATAAGCAACATCTTCAGACTGTAGCGCAAAATCGAATATTTTAGAATTCTCCTCTATTCTCCTTCTGTTTACAGACTTTGGAATAACACATATACCCAGAGAAACCAAAAAATTGAGTACTATCTGAGCCGGTGTTCTCTTATATCTCTTAGCTATACGTATCACTTTGGAATCCAGAACTGCAGGTTCAGGAACGCCTGATCGTCCATAATAATCTATTCGACCCAAAGGACAGAACCCTGTCACCACAACGTTTCTATCCGCGCAAAATTTGATCAGCCTCCTCTGATTTATATTCGCGTTGCATTCGATTTGGTTAACCACAGGTTTAATAACACAATTTTGCAAAACTCTGTCCAACTGTTGGCTATTAAAATTTGACAGCCCTATACTTTTGGTTAGACCTAACTTAACACATTCCTCCATTCCTCTCCAAGTATCAACATAATCCACGTTACTGTATATTTCTGGACCACATTCCGTTGGATAAATTGGAGCATCCTCTTTGAATCCCATCGGCCAGTGAATTAAAAACAAATCGAGGTAGTCCAATCCGAGGTTTTTTAAGCTTTCTCGCAACATGGGAGCAACTAACTCAGGAGCGTGGAAATTGTTCCATAGCTTATCAGTTACGAACAATTCCTCTCGTCGAACAGTACCATCCTCGATTTTGGCTCTGATACCTTGCCCCACTTCGTGTTCGTTTTGATAAAACCAGGCACAATCTATGTGTCTGTATCCGACATCGATGGCATCTTTTACAGCTTGTGTTGCCTGCGTTGGAGCCGATCTGTAGGTACCCAGGCCCAAAACTGGTATTTTGTAACCATTATTTAATGAAAGGTATCTGGCGGCCATGATTTTTATTGAAGAATTAGTAAAACATTTGCCAGATGTTCTGTTTACCAACTATGAATGACTGTAATATATTGGGAAAATTTCCATTGATGATTTTGATAACCTTCAATTACAATTTCTAATGTCAACAATCTTCTTCTTCCCTCTATTCATTAGTCAGAGTTTTCATTTAACCAGAATAAATGCGAAGCTCAACCATTTTATCTTTACAGTAGAACCCCTTTAATCTGACCATATACTAAGGGGTAGGTCAAAAGCATCGTTTGTTAACAAAGTTTACGTAGAAAACAATCCACAAGCTACACATTAAAAATCTTGATCTTATGTAGTGCCAGGATGATACTTGGGGTATCCGAAAAGTCGAACCATCCGAGATCGGACCAACGAAGTTCTACTGTATTTCCGCGTTCAGTTTTGACATTTTTAAATACCTTTTTTTCGACTTTCCACGCTTTTTGTAAATAACACATAAAGATTGATATTTGTTTCTCAAAATTCCAATTACAAACTCACTCTTTCTGCCTGTTTCCAAAAACTTAAAGATCCAAAATTGTTTGTTTTCAGACTATTTCATTCTTTTCTCCAAAAATCTATACTACGACTTTTTCTCATTTTTTTTATTTTTGATACTATTAAGCTTTCTATATATACTTTTGGTTGTTTCCGCAATTTTGTAATAAGGAAAATTTTTTTTTAAACTTCAACAAATCTCCAACACATGTTCAATTTTTCGTGAAATTTAAACTTTTGTTAAAATTTCTGCTTTTTTTAAAATTTCGACTTTAAACCTTGGAATTTTGGAAAAATCGGTATTAAAAATTTCGATTTTATTTTTTGTTTAAAATTTCAATTTTTTAAATGTTAAATTACTTGAACATGTCGAGTTTTTTTTTTCAAAATTTTGATTGTATTTGAACATTTTAACTTCTCTATCAGTATCAACATAAACCGAAATTTTGAAAAAAGTAAGAACTTTTTTTTTAAATATTAAGTTTCTTTAAATCTTCGAGATTTTTTCAAAATTTCAACTTTATCCAAAATTTCGACATTCTACAAAATTTTACCATTTTCCAGCATTTCGATTTTTAAAAATTCTGATAATTCTGATAATTTTGACCTTTATTTTTCATTTTTCTTATCAAAAACTACTGGTTTATATGAAAACCTAACAATGAAAAGTTCTGATAAGGCGGTAGAATTTTTTGAAAGCTTGTATATTTGCAAATTTTCGATTTCATTTAAAAATTTATATTTTTTGAAGTGAAATCTAGAAAAAAAATGCGTGTAATTGCCATATATGTAATATTTTTTTTGGGAGGAACGGATGGAGTGGTTCTTGGTTACCTTCAAAAATTGAAATACAAATCTTGTCCCCTGAAACCCTGAAAGATTAAAAAAACACAAGGTTGAGTATCTCTATGAAAATGATAGCTTGGCTGCCGAAACACGTTAGAGCAATCTTTTTTGTGTTTTTTAAATCTTTCTTGGTTTCAGGTGACAAGATTTGTATTTCAATATATGTAATATACTTATATAAATATCCTGTTACCAAAAAGGGCGATTTGATCTACCATCGATTGCTCTACCACTGCGCCAATGAATTTAAATTGAATATGCGAAAATGTGTATACTATAATTGTTTAAATTACCTGACACATCTAATCCGATACTTTTAATTCGACACATCTAATCCGACACTTTTAATCCGACCCTTTAATCCGACACCTTTGATTAGACACTTTTAATCCGACATTTTTAATCCGACACCTTTAATCGGAGACTTTTAATCTTTTCCAACACTCGAATAATCCGACATCTGGCTAATCCGGCACCCGCTCATCCAGATAAAAGTATAAAAAAGAAAAATTGGGAAGGGAGCAAAATGAAAATATGGAAAAGAAAAAAGGGTATCAAAATGAAAATATGAAAAAGAAAACTTGGGAGGAAGCAAAAATAAAAATATCTAAAAAAGAAAAATGAAGGGCAAGAGAAAAACTGGGGGGAGAGGGAGGGGGCAAATTTAAATGTATAAAAAATAAATGAGGCAAAAATGGGGACCAAAATATATAAAAAAATGGAAGGGGGCATGTAATTGGGGGAGAGGGCATAAATAGCGGGGCAAAATTGAGGGGGCAAAAAGAAAATATATCAAAAAGAAAATGGGGGAGAAGCGAAAAATTGGGAGAGCAAAAAAGTGGGAGAAAGAAAAAAGAAAATATGTAAAAAATAAAAAATTGGGGGCAAAATAAAATATGAAAAAAATGGGGGGGGCAAAATGAAAATATGAAAAAGAAAAATGGTGTGGCAAAATAAAAATATGAAAAAGCAAAGTTGGGGAGCAACAATAAAAATATATAAAAAAGAAAAAGGAGGGGGGCAGAAAAAATTGGGGAAAAGGGGGGCAAAATAAAAATATATTAAAAATGGGTGAGCAAAAATGGGGGCAAAATAAAAATATATAAAAAATGGAAGAGGGCAAAAAATTGGGGAGAAGGGGTATTGAATAGGGGAGCAAACAGAAAATATATAAAAAGTAAATAGTAGAGGGGAAAAAGTGAGGGCAAAAAAATATATAAAAAAAGAAAATGGGGGGATTGGGAAGGCAAAAAAATTAAGCGGAGGCAAAACAAAAATATATAAACATAAAAAATTGAGGGGGAAAAATGAAAACACGAAAAAAACGGGGGGAGGGGTTAAAATGAAAATATATAAAAAAAAAAATTAAGAGAAACCTCTGAAAGTTTGGAAAAAGATTTTTTTTGAAATATCTTGAAATTTGTTATATCATAGTTTTAGGTTTTCACTTCTGTAGGCAGTCCCTATAACTGCCCAATTTTTCTCAGTATTTCGACTGCCTGTCAAAAAAAGAACTTTTTTAAGACATGACATTTGCTTAAAATTTCAAGCTTCTTTAATATTTTAGTTTTTTTTAAAACTTGGACTTTTTTTAAGTTTCGATTTTTGCGAAAACTATTTTAAAAAAAATAATAATTTTTTTTGAAATAATTTTCAAAAAGTGTTGGGTTTTTTTTAAAAAAAAATCTGAACTTTTTTTTTAATTTTCATTCTTTGAATCCTCACAGTTAAAAAAAATTCGTTTTTTGAAAGATGTCTTTTTAAAAATTTCGACTTTTGAAAATTATATTTTCTTTTAAAAATTTCGACTACTTCAAATTTTGATTTTTTTAAAATTTTAGCTTTCGAAGGTATTTTTCAGTTTTGTCTTTTCATGCAACCTGTCGATGTTTTTTTTCTTAATTTCATTTTCTTTTAAATTTGAACTGCATTTCCTTATAAGAATTGTCAATTTTTTAAAATTAGGGTTTCAAAATATTGATTATTTATGAAAATTTAGACAATTTTTAAAAATTTTAATTTTTATAAAATTTCAAATTGATATGAAAATTTCGCTAGTTTTTCAAATGTTAAAAATTTTTAACAATATCGATTTAGATTTTTATTGAAAATCTTAAAATCAAGTTAAAAATTATGATTTTCTATGAAAGTTTAGATTATTTTTAAAATTTCACACTTTTCCTGAAGATTTCTTTTTCAAAATTTTTGACTTTTCAAAATTCTAACTTTTAAAAAATTGGACCCTAATATTTCGAGTTTTTTTAAAGATTTCAACTTTTGTTTTGAAAATTAGGACTTCTTTTTGAAAATTTCGATTATTATTAAACATTTTTTTAAAATTTCATCATTTGTGAGAAATTTGACTTTCTTTGAAATCTTGACTCTGAATTATTTGACTATTTTGCAAAATTTCTCGTTTTTCTGTAAATTTTGGACAAATAAAATTTTTTTCAGAATGTGACTTTTTTGAAAGTTTGGCTTTACTTTAAAATTTTAACATTGTTTCAAAATTTAAATTTTTTATGAAAATTTTTCATCAAAAATTTTGACTTTTTTAAGAAAGGTTTGATTGAAAAAAATAATCCAAATTGTTCACTTTTCAAAATTCTACTTTTTTTTTTGAAAACTTTGCCTTTGCTGATAATTTTGACTTGCAGCATTTAAAATTTCGAATTCTCGATTTTTTTTGAGAATGTCGCCTTTTCGAAATAGCGATCATTTTTTAAAAATGTTAACGAAATTTTAAGTATCTGAAAATTCTGTCTTCTATCAAAACTTTGTTTTTTTTTTAAATCTTGACCTTACAATTTTTGACTTTAAAAATTTTAATTTTTTCTAAACATTTTTCCAAGTTCCTACTTTTTAGAAGGTTCGGACTATATTCAAAAATGTCAAAATTTTTTAAATATTCCCGCTTTTGAACTTTTGTCGAAAGTGTTGCCCTTTTAATATTTAAATTTATCAAAATTTTAATTTTTTCTAAAAATTTGATCTATCATTGAAAATGTTCTCTTTTCCAAAATCCCAACTTTTCTTTAAGTGTCAAGTTTTTAAAGTTTGGACTAAACTTCAAAAATATCAAAACTTTTCAAAATTTTCAACTCTTGGCCTTTTCTCGAAAATTTTGACTTGAGAATTTTTAACTTTTTCAAAATTTTAATTTTTTCTAAAAGTTTTGTGCATTTTTGAAAATTTTATTTCTTTTTAAATACTTGGAATATTTTTAAAAATATTGCTGTATTTTCAAGTCAATAGTTTTTCACGTTTAAACTCTTTTAAGTGTGGACTATTTTATTTCAAAATATCAACATTTTTTAAATATTCCAACTTTTTGGCTAAAACGAAAATTTAAATTTTAAAAATGTCGATATTTTGGGAAAAATCTAATTTTTTGAAAAAGGAAAAATAAAAAGAAAGTTGATATTTTCGGATGAAAGTTCAATATAGTTGAAACTTCTACAACAGGTCCAAATCTTTAAAAAAAGTCAAAATTTACAAAAGAGGTCAAAACTTTGGGAAGTTAATCAAAAGGTGGTTGGAACAAAGAAGAAAATTATCATAAAGAGGGTAGAAGTTTGTAAAAATAAATATGTCAACATAATTAAATAAATGGAAAAAATCAAAATTTTGAAAAAACTCATAATTTTAAGAAGACATCACAATTTTATATCAAAAGTTTCAAAAAATTAGGAAACAAATCAAAATCATAAAGCCAAAATTGTCAAAGTGTTTAAATTGATAAAATATGTTAACATTTGAAAAAAGTTGAAATTAAAAAAAAAGTAAAAAATCTGGAATTCATAGTGTTCAAAATACAAAAAGTCGAAATGGTAAAAAAATTTGAAATGTTCAAGAAAATCAAGATTTTCGATAAAAATCGAAGTTTTCAGAAAGTCGAAATTCTGAAAAAAAGCCAAAAGTTTGAATTTAAAAATGAAACATTTCAAGAAAGTTAATTTTTCAAAAATGGAAATTTTTAAAAAAATCAAATTTTTAGAAAGAAATGGTACGTCTTGAGAAAATTAATTTTAAAAACAATCAATTTTGCAAAAAAGTTGAAATTTTGATCCAAGACAAGTTAACATTTTAAAAAATAGGGTGAAATATTTTAAAAAATTGGGTGAAATATTTCAAAAAAGTCAAAATTTTCCAAACACTTTAAAATTTCGAAATAAGTCTGACTATTAGAAAAAACTTAAATATCGAAAAGGAAATTTTTAAAAAGGTTGACTCTGCGAAAAAGAATTTTTAATAAAGAGAAATTTTATAAAAAAGTAAAAAGTGTTTAAAAATTCAAAACATATCCAAACAAATCAGAATTTTAAAGAAGTTGGAATTTTCAAAGCAATTTTCGAAAAAAGTCGAAATTTCTAAAATTATGTCAAAATTACGAGAAAAAGTTGAACCAGTCAAGCGAAAAACGATCGATATTATAAAAAAATGTGGATATTTTAGATCGTCAAAATTTTCCTACTAGGTGGATAATTTGAATAAAAATCGAATCATTAAAAAAAATAATCATTTCTTAGGTGACGTTTTAAGAATTCAGATATAACGAGTCATATTTCAAAAAATGTTTCAGAATATTGTTAGCTTACATTAATAAAAATTTAAATATTTCCAAATTGGGTCGCAGAGGATCTTTAATTTTTTTTCAAAATTTTAACAATCCCAAACAGTCATTTTCACCAAAATTTTACCTTTTAAAAGTTTGACCTTTGTGAAAATTTCGATTTTCTTGATAATTTTGGCTCTTCTCCAATATTTAGACAATTTTACTTATTAAAAGTTGGACTTTTTTGAAAATTTCGATTTTCTTGATAATTTTGGCTCTTCTCCAATTTTTAGAAAATTAAAATAAGGAATTTTGCATTTCAGAATCTTGATTATTTTTAAAAATTAAGACAATTTTTCAAAATTTTAATTTTTATAAAATTTCAAATTTAACTGAACATTTCGCTATATTTTGAATAAAAATTGATTTGGAATTTTATTGAAAATTTTAATATCATGTTAAAAATTATGACTCTATAAAAGCCTTCATTATTTTTTAAACTTCACACTTTTCCTGAAGATATCTTCTTTTACAAAATTTTTAACTTTTCAAAATTCTAATTTTTTTTGAAAATGTTGACCCTAATATTTCGATTTTTTTTGAAGATTTCGACTTTTGTTTTGAAAATAACGACTTCTTTTTAAAAATTTTGATTATTATTAACAATTTTAATTGGTAAAAAAAAATTTAAATTTTGGAAAATTTCGCCGAAGTTCTTTTTTCAAAATTTTGAATTTCTTTGAAATTTCGACCCTAAATTATTTAACTATTGTGCAAAATTTCTCGTTTTTCTGAAAATTGAGCAAATTTTGGACAAATTGGGGCTTTTTTTACAGAATGTAACAATTTTTTAATTTTGGTCATGTTTTAAAAATTTAAAATCAAAAATTTTGACTTTTTCAAGAAATGTTTGATATAAAAAAATAAAACAAATTCTTCACTTTTCAAAATTCTAATTTTTTTTTGAAAACTTTGCCTTTGCTGATAATTTTGATGTGCAGCATTTAAAATTTCGAGTTCTCGATTTTTTTGAAAATGTCGCCTTTTCAAAATGTGGATAATTTTTTAAAAATATTAACCTTTTTTTTGGAAATTTTAACTATATATTTGTTATTTTTTCGTAAATCTTGACTTTACCATTTGTGACTTTTTCAAAATTTTAATTTTTTCCAAATATTTTGTCTATTTTTGAAAATTTTGTCTTTTTCAAAACTTTAAAATTTTTCCAAGTTTCAAGCTTTTAGATGGTTTGGACTATATTTTAAAACGTCAAAATTTTTTAAATGTTTCAACCTTTGGCCCTTTGTCGAAGATCTTGACCTTTTAATTTTTGACCTTGTCAAAATTTTAAGTTTTTCTAAAAATATGATCTATTTTTAAAAATTCTGTCTTTTCCAAAATTGCAAAATTTTTTAAAGTGTCAAGTTTTTAGAGTTTGAACTACATCTCAAAATTATTCTTCATAGTGGGCTCTTATTGGTCGGAAACATAACGTGAAATAAACTTAATATACAACACGTCATAAAATGTCAACATTTTTCAAAATTATCAACTTTTGACTTTTTGTCAAAAATTTTGAATTTGCAATTTTTGACTTTTTTTAAATTTTAATTTTTCCTTAAATTTTGGTTTATTTTTAAAAATTTTATTTTCATTTAGATATTTGGAATTTTGTAAAAACATTGCTGTATCTTCAAGGATATTTGAAAATTTTGTTTTTTTCAAAATGTCAATATTTTTCCAAGTTTCAACTTTTTTGAGAATGTGGATTACTATATTTCAAAACATCAATATTTTTCAAATTTTCAAACGTTGTGGCTAAAAAAAATTTTTAAAAATGTCGACATATTAGAAATAATCTAATTTTGTAAAAAAGTGAAAATTAAAGGCAAGTTGATTTTTTGTAGGTTAAAGTCCAACATACTACATAAAAGACAAAACTTCTAGAACAATTCCAAATCTTCAAAAAAAGTCAAAATTTACAAAAAAGTTGAAAACTTTGAGAAATTAGTCAAAGGTGTGAACAAAGGGGAACAGTTCCATAAGAGAGGGTAGAGGTTTTTAACAATCAATATTCCAACATAATGAAATTTATAAAAAAAATTAAAACTTTGAAAAGGTCATAATTTTGAGATAAGATTGCAATTTTTTATCAAAACTTTCAAAAATTCAAAAATAAATCAAAATTGTGAAAGATATTTTAACTTTTAAAAAAGTGAAAATTAATAAAAAATGGAAAATTTGAAATTCAAAATTTCCAAAATATAAAAAGCCAAGAAAACCAAGATTTCCAGTAAAAATCAAAGCTTTCAGAAAGTAACAATTTTGAGAAAAATCCAAAAATTTGAAAAAAGTACAATTAAAAAAAATCAAAAATTTTAAGTCAATTTTTTCAAAAATCCAATATTTCAAAAGTAAAATTTTCAGAAAGTATTAAAATGCCTTGAAAAAATTAAATTTTATAAAAAGTCTTTGCAAAAAAGTTGAAATTTCGACTCAAAATTGAAAAAAAGATCAACGTTTTTAAAAATAAGGGAAACCATTTGAAAAAAGTTAAACTTTTCCAAAAGGATTCCTTGTTTAAGGAGTTGCGTCTGAAAAGATGTTCTCCTCCTAAACAAAATATTTTCTCGTTATATCGCTACCAGTTTTTGATAAAACTGTTTTCTGCTTGGCATAATCTGAAAACTTTTGTCTCTATAAGACATCCATAGCATTAATCGTAAATGAAACAATCTTATACATTATCCTCTTTACTATTTGAAATCTCCAAGGGAAGGATTTATAACGATTTAATTAAAGTTGAACCTAATGGATACCACTAAATTATCTTGTCGCATCGAGTTAAATCGGATTTTAACTTGTTTGTATAAATTACTTTAGACCTATTCCTTATTGGAAAATGTGCATGTAACCTTACCAGTGTATTTCCAATTAGCACATTATGTAAATATTTTGCCTAAAGTAATCTTGCACTTTATTATTTAAAAATTTGAAGTTAAAACATGTTTAAATAACTTAATAGCTTCGAACTAGTTCACGAAATGATTTCGAACGATTAGTCCATTATCAATCAGATTTAGTTTAGACAGGAGCAATTTGGTGTGATATTGCTAAACTTTCAGACACTTCGGAAATTTTGAGAACTGAACAAATAATATAAACAAGTTATGTGCCCTAAATATTAACGGCAAAGGAAAGTCTTCGTCAATACTTCAGCTATTCCACAATTCCTTAGAGTCGTTTGGTTTTAATACCTCGAATCCAAATTTTAACAAGTGAAATCTAAGAGAAATCTTCTGCGACGGGTATTACTAAAAGACCTTGTTATATATGGTTAGAAATTTCAACTGAGACAAGAGCTGAAACCTGTATCTATCCAACGGCTGGTTGTCTGACCTAAAACTTGTTGTAAAATTCCATTACAATTTCGATTTAGTTAAAAAAATAATATGCTTTATTTTCAGCTTTAATTAGACCAACTCGATTCTTTTAAAGTTTTTAGATAACGCCGACAGTATAAAAGTCCCATTAAATGTTCGAAGTAAGTGATTTTGATATTGTCCCATACAACAATAGGCCTTTTCCTTTGTAGGGCTAAGTCGATATTGAATTAACTGATAACAGGTATTGAAAAGCTTTGTAAAGTGCCTCTAAAAAGACATAATGGATAGAATGTCCTGATTTTAGAAGAAATCCCGGATGAGTTGAAATATTTCCTGGGTTGTATTTTTATAATTCAGGAAAATCTGAATAAAAATTTTGAAAACATAATTCGATTTAATGAACTTGCAATTTATATAAAAAATCCCAATATTTTCGACAATTTTTCCAAAATTTAAGCTAATAAATGAAAAAATCTAAATTTTAAGATTTAATTTAAACTGGAACTAGAATTTTATTACAAATTAATAAAAAAAACACGTAAATTCAAATTGAATCTGTGATTTTTTTTTTAATTTTTGAGTTTATATACGAAACAAGATTAAAGTCAAATTTTCGATTTCAAATTCGAAAAAATTTATAGAACTCGAAACTGAAATTAGCCATTGCAAAAAAAGTATTAAGATTTAACTATAAACTTAAAATTTCATGGCAAAAGTTAAAATTTGGGATAAAACTCGAAACTTTAAGATAATTTTTAGCTTTCAGTTTTCAGCTTTCACTGTTTAGCTATTAGTTGTCATGGTTTTCAGTTCTCAGTTTTGACGGTTTTTAGTTTTCACGGTTTTCGGTTGCCAATTTTTACAGTTTTCAGTTTTCAGTTTTCAGTTTTCAGTTTTCAGTTTTCAGTTTTCAGTTTTCAGTTTTCAGTTTTCAGTTTTCAGTTTTCAGTTTTCAGTTTTCAGTTTTCAGTTTTCAGTTTTCAGTTTTCAGTTTTCAGTTTTCAGTTTTCAGTTTTCAGTTTTCAGTTTTCAGTTTTCAGTTTTCAGTTTTCAGTTTTCAGTTTTCAGTTTTCAGTTTTCAGTTTTCAGTTTTCAGTTTTCAGTTTTCAGTTTTCAGTTTTCAGTTTTCAGTTTTCAGTTTTCAGTTTTCAGTTTTCAGTTTTCAGTTTTCAGTTTTCAGTTTTCAGTTTTCAGTTTTCAGTTTTCAGTTTTCAGTTTTCAGTTTTCAGTTTTCAGTTTTCAGTTTTCAGTTTTCAGTTTTCAGTTTTCAGTTTTCAGTTTTCAGTTTTCAGTTTTCAGTTTTCAGTTTTCAGTTTTCAGTTTTCAGTTTTCAGTTTTCAGTTTTCAGTTTTCAGTTTTCAGTTTTCAGTTTTCAGTTTTCAGTTTTCAGTTTTCAGTTTTCAGTTTTCAGTTTTCAGTTTTCAGTTTTCAGTTTTCAGTTTTCAGTTTTCAGTTTTCAGTTTTCAGTTTTCAGTTTTCAGTTTTCAGTTTTCAGTTTTCAGTTTTCAGTTTTCAATGTATTTGCGAGATTCTAAAAAGAGTTTAAATATTTCTCGGAAATTCTAAATTTTTTCCCGACATTTTCAGCTACTGTAATGGACTTGTAATGTCGAGAAAATCATAGAAATGCTAGATCAAATTTGAAAGTCTAAGATTGGAAGCAAGATGTTTTAGAACTTACTATTTGCATGCAACTAATTTTTAACAATGTCAAAATAATTAAAGATATTGAATTTCAATTAGAAAGGTTTGAAATTATTATTTTTCAAATTTAAAGTTGGAATTTCTAAAAAAATGGAACTTTCGAAATTGAAACAAAAATTTCGAAATTTTCATAAAAGTTCTGGTATTTCTCGAAAAATTAACTTTTCGCTTAAAAATTTAAATGGAATTTAAAAATTGAAGCTGATTCTGTTATTAAAATTCACGGTTAGAAATAAAGTTAATAAATCATTGGAAATCTAGAAATTTGGAAAAAAGTTTAATAGAAAAAAAGTTGAAGTTTTCGACATTTTTTTAAGCTTCAGGTTAAGTTTGAGGTAATCTCGAAATCACCAGATTAATATCTCCCAATTTTAGTTGTTTAAGAAAAACTGAAACTTTATAAGAAATTTTAAAAATTAAAAAAAAAAACCTGAAACTTCAAGTTTTATCTTTAACTTTTTGGTGAGATATTCCCTGTATCTTCTTTGCGAAGTATTGGTATTTTCATTAATGTTTTATTGGCTTTTTCTTCGCCGCTTACTCCTTCCACAATTCTAGATCTTCAGATTTTGAACTTTTTATTTAAATTTCGAAGTTTTGAATTTACATCGAAACCAGAAATAACCAAAATATCAGAGTTAAGCTCAAAATTAGAAGTTATATCGATATTAGATTAAAAATTTCGAAAACTTTTAGCAGTTTGGGATTTATGCTAAAAGTTTCGACAAGTTTTCATGTAGCAATTTTGAGAAGAAGTTCAAATTTAAGGATTTTCATAGTCGGAAATTTCCAGCTTTTAATTTACTACTGTCTAATTTCAAGATAAAAACGAACATTTGTTTTAAATTTTCCAGCTGTGTTCACTTTCGAAAGTCGAAATTCGAAATTAAAATTTCTTTTTTACCCATTTTAATAATTGAAATTTCAAATTTAGCGGCAATGTCACCGCTTTTGTATAAAAATAACAATATCAATATTTCTCGAAATCTCATCTTTTTTTTGAAAAATGTTGGCGCCATTTTTTAAAAGGCGGTTGATGCCAGCAGGTGTTAATGCGCTAAGAAAAGAACGCGGAAGAGAGACGAATATTGTGCGGCCATAAGAGAAGGCAGCAATGACGGTCAGGCCCGGCGGGCTAAGGGGCGAAACTCCCCGGGCCGTTGCCTCCAGAAAATTTACGGGGCCGATGTCTTTCACTCAGACTGCCAGAGTGTTAGTCTGCTACGAGAGATGTATTCTTCAAATTATGCGTTCGTACTTTTTATTTTAATTCTCCAAAAATTTAGTTATAAACTCAAAATCTGAACTCTTTCTAGATTTGTGAGATTTTTATAAATTTCGACTTTAATATCGAAATAATTCGCTTAAAATTACGAGTGTAATCGGTGCACTTGAAACCTCTCAAAATTTGAATTTTTTAATTTAATTTTTTGGTAAAATTTCCACTTTTTCAAAATTAGGCACTAAAAATTTTGTATTTCCTTAAATTTCTATTTCAACTTGAAAATTTTAGCTTTTGTAAAAATTTTGATTTTTATCTTTTAAACATCAACTTGTCTTGTTTAAGCCAAAATATCCCATTAAATAAAATAAATTTGGAGTATTTTTAGCAAAATTTCAATAAAAAAACAATTTCGACTCTTTCTTAAGATTCAAACTGCTACTTTTGACTTATTTGTTCAAAATTTCGAGTCTAAACAATGAATCTTAAATTTATCTCAAGATTTTGATTTCTTGTCGAAACGATTTCAAGTGCCGTTTACTCATTTTTTTTTTGTTCGTAGGAGCATCAACTTTTAAATAATTCGGTATTGGTGTAATAAAAATAAGCACCTAAGTAATAATAATAAAAAAATCGAGAATTGGAAGTCAAAATTTTTAAAAAAGTGAAAATTTTTAAAAAGTCGAAAATTTGAATAAGTCGGCATTTAAAAAAAGGGTAAAAATTTTTAAATAGAGTTGAAATCTTAAGAACTAAAATTTTAACTTCAATATTTTAAAATGTAGAAACTCTCTAAAAAGTGGCAATTTTTAGAAATGTTGAAATTTTGAATCAAACGGTATTTTCAATACAAATGAAAATAAACAAGGCAACATTTTCAAAAAATGCCAAATTTTCAAAACAAGTCAAACTTTTGTAAATCAGAAGACATTTTCGTGTCGCTATTTTCAAAAAAATTAAAAAATTTGAAAAAAAGCGTAAAGTTTGAAGAATCTCAAAAACTTTAAAGAAGGTGCAAATTTTGGTGAAAAGGATTGGTCCTTGATTATTTTCAAAAATTAAAATACAAATCTCTCTATCGTTCTGAAGATGGTAGCTTAGCCATCGAACCATGTTAGAGCAACCTTTGTTGTGTTTTTTAATTTTTCTTGGTTCCAGAGGACAAGATTTGTATTTCAATTAGTGAAAATTTTGATAAAAGCCTAAATTTTTAAATTGAAATTAAAAAAAAAAAGCCGAAAGTTAAAATTGAAAAAAAGTTACGGTTTTCAAAAAAAATCACAATGACAAAAAATAATGTCAAAATTTTTAAAAGTTAATAATTCCAAAAAAATTGGTAGTTGAGAAATTGAAAGATTCTCAAAAAAAATCACATTTTTCGAAAGTTGAAATTTTAAAAAATACTCTGAAATTTAAATAATAGTCTGGATGTTAAAACATTTTAAAATTTTCAATAGAATAGCAATTTTTCCAAATCTAAACATTGAAAAAAATCTAAAATCCTTAGAAAAGTCAAAATTTTTAAAAAAAGTCGAAATTTTGTAAAAATTAAAAATTTTGGATAATTAAATTGTTTTAATCAAAAATTTTCAAAAAAATCAATTTTGAACGTTTTAAAAAAGTGGAAACTTTCTAAAAAATTATTAAGAGTTACGAAATTAGAGTGAAAAATTCAAAAAAATTGACATTTTAAAAAATCTTGCAATTAAAAAAAATAAAACTTTGAAATAGTTAAAATTTTAAAATAATTAATATTTAAAAGGTGATCAAAATTTTTTAAAAAATTGTACTCATTTAAAAAATTAAATTTTGAAAAAAATAAAAATTTGAAAAAGTCGAAAATTTAAAACTTGAAATTTTTAAAATAATCAGGCCTTCCAAAAACTATATTTTTAAAAATTTTAAATTTCTAAAGAGCAAAAATTTTGCAAAAGAATTTTTCGAAAAGTAGAGATTTTCCAAAAAATGCTATAATTTTGAATAAAATCTAAACTTTTAAAAATACGAAATTAAGAAATATTGAAATCTTTAAAAAAGTAAACATTTTCGGAAACAATCAACATAAAAAAGTCGAAAGCTCCAAACCCAGTAAACATTTTGAAATATTCAACATTTAAAAATAATTAACATCTTAAAAACTGCCCAAATTTTGATGACAGAAATTTTGCAAAAAAAAGATTAGGTTTGGAATAAAATTTTAAAAAATTCAAACTTCACAAAACTCAACATATCAAAAATTTTTATTGTGAAGTTTTCAAAGAAATATGAAATTCTTGCTTTAGAAAATGTCGAAACTTTCACAAAAATTCAAGTTTATTATTCATTATGTAAAGCTTCTGCACATAAAACTATAGGTGATATTTGCTCTGTGTAAAAGCTCCAACTCGAGTTATTTCATAACGTCAATTCAGATTTAATGGAAATCGACTTTTCAGTGTCTTTGAAGCGTGACTGGTATTTTAGATTGACTTTTTGATGTTTTCTTCCTAAAGGGTTTATACCTAATTATGGATGCTTATGTACACCAATAAACAGTAAATATATTCCGTCCAGAGGTTACTTTAAATCCACAAATATTTAATGAAATTTCGTTCCTCTTTGATAGCGTTCTACTTTCACGAGAAGCGGGCGTTCGCATTAAATTTGATGTTCATTATTACAACGAATTTGTTTTTAGACTAGAAGCTAATAAAACTTATAATAGGGCTTTAGGTCTTTGGAGCTTAAATTTCTTAACGGAACATTTTACATTTTTTTTGTAAGTTTAAAATATATTTTTCTGTTTTTATTTTTTTTAAAACAGCTCTAACGATTTCGATTAAACTTTCTAACTAAAGGTTCTTTGAACCAGCAAAACAATCTGCATAGGTCCCGTTTTGATTGCAATTCTAGATCATCATTTTGATAGTTTTACTAGTAATATTTCATTCGATCCCACTCACTATTTCCACGACCACATCTGTCGTTAACGTGTTATATGAATCAAGGTTTTTTTAATTTCGACATTTTTTGTCGAAAATTTCTACTTTTTGTTTGATAGTTTCCGCTTGTCTAATTTCGTTTTTTTTAATTTTCCTAAATCATTTGGAAACACTATTGAAAATCTCTACTACATCCTTTGACTTCTTTTGATGTCTTTTTAAAAAATTTGCCTTG
Organism: Dastarcus helophoroides; assembly: GCA_028583605.1. Classification (NCBI taxonomy): domain Eukaryota; kingdom Metazoa; phylum Arthropoda; class Insecta; order Coleoptera; family Bothrideridae; genus Dastarcus; species Dastarcus helophoroides. The sequence continues at coordinate 3,453,044 of CM053327.1, read as the reverse complement.
AGAGAATTTCGAATTTTTTTCAAAATTGCAATTTTTCAAACTTCTTGTCTTTTTGTGAAATTAAGGGCAAATTTTTTAAATGTTTGAATTTTTTTCAAAATATCGTTTTTTATTTCAAAATTACGACTTTTTGAATAAAATTTCGACTTTTTATAAATGTTTGACTTACCAAAAGTTAAACAATATCAAAAATTTATACATTTTTTAAAATTTGAAACAGAAATTTTCGATAATAAATATTTTGAAAAAATCTAAATTACCAAAAAATTTTCGGCTTTTCCGGTAAATCAACTTTTTTTCAGAATATAGTTGTTATTTAAAAATTTAATTTATTTCCACAAATATTAACTTTTTGTAAAAATGTTGGTTCTTTTAAGATTTTCAACTTTTTCTCATATTTTCAACTTTTTTAAAAGTTTTTATTTTTTTCTCACAATTTCGACAAATTTTTTAAAAATTTTGTACGTTTTTGAAAATATTGTTTTTTTTGAAAATGTAGACTTTTCAAAGTTAAGATTTCTTCGATTTTTTTTAAATATCAACATATTCTTCGGCATTTGCCTTTTTCGAAAAATGTTCCTTTTTTTTAAATTTCGACTGTTTACGTTTTGACTGCCTTTTCCAACAATTGATAGTTTTTGAAAATTTCGATTTTCAAAAACTAACCGTTTTTTCTAATTTTTAAAATCTTGGCTGTTTTTGAACATGTTGACATTTAAAAAAAATGTTATTGTTTAAAAATGTAGCTTATTTGAAAAATAAATCGTTTTCAAAATGTTAGTTTTTTGTTTCCGACTTCTTGCAAAATTTCCCTTGTTTCAAAATTTGAAATTTTTTAAAAATTGTTACTCTTGTGATTCTTGAAACTGTCGTCTGTTTTTATTTTAAATTTCGCCTTTTGTTAAGTTTAAACATATTCGAAAATTTGAAGTTTTTAAAAATTTTTTTTGAAAGTTTCACCTTTTTTAAAAAATATCGACTTTTTTTAAAATTTTAATTTTTGGAAAATTTTAACATTTTGTTCACACTTCCATTATACGAAGAATTTTCCTTTTTTTTTAAATTACGACTTTTGTTTACGTTTCAATCAACTTTTACAAACATTTCTAACTTTTTAAAGATTTCGACTTTTCAAAGTTTAATTTTTTTCCTAAAATATAGCGTTTTTAAAATCTTAACCTTTTCTACTTTTGTTAATTTGTACTTTTCTAAAAATGTGGAATTTTTGAAACCTAATCTGTTTTAAAAATATTTATTTTTTAAATTTTCGATATTTTTCAAAATTTTCCTTTTCTCAAAATTTGATATTTTTTAAAAATTGCAAGTTTTAGAACATTCTGCTTTTTAAAAATTTCGACTCTTTTTTAAATTTGAATTATTTTTCAAAATTTCAATTTTTTGGAAACTTTCGGTTTTATTTTTTAAAATTTCGTTTTTTTTAGATTTAAACTTTTATTTGAGGATTTTAATTTTTTTATAGCTTCACATTTTTTAAAAATGCCTAATTTTTTAGACATTTTCGATTATTTTGCAAAATTTCGAATTTTTTAATCTTTTACATATCTGAATTTTCTGAAAATGTTTCTGAAATTTTTAAATGTTGATTTTTTCCAAAATTGTAAATTTTTTGAAAGTTTTAACTTTCTAAAAAAATTTCGACTTTTTTTGCAAAATTTTGACAATTTTTCAGTACTTTCATTAAACGAAAATTTTTTTTTTAAATACGGACTTTTGTTTACGTTTCAATCAACTTTTTCAAAAATTTCTAGTTTTTTAAAAATTTTGACTTTCCAAAGTTAAAATTTTATTCAAAAATTAACCTTTTTAAAATCTTGAGCTTTATGATTTCTAAATTTGTGTTTTTTTAAAAATGTGGAATTTTTGAAACCTAAAAATGTTAGTTTTGTAAATTTTCAGTTTTTCAAAATTCCTTTTATCTCTAAATTTGACATGTTTAAAAATGCAACTTTTTGAACATTTCGATTTTTAAAAATTTTGACTATTTTTTAAATTTGAATTATTTTTCAAAATTTCAATATTTTGGAAACTTTTGGTTTTATTTTTTGAAAATTTCGCTTTTTGTAGATTTGAATTTTTATTTTGAGAATTTTGAAATTTTTGAAGCGGTAAATTTTTTAGAATGCCGATTTTTTTTTAAATTTTCGATTATTTTGCAAAATATCGAATTTTTAATTCTTTTAAATATCTGACTTTTTTGAAAATGTGTTTCTTTAAATGTCAATTTTTTTCCAAAATTGTAACTTTTTTAAAAGTTTAAACCTTTAAAAAAATTTAGACTATTTTTCAAAATTTTAACTTTTTGAAAATTTCGAGTTTTGATTATTATTTCAAAATTTTAACCATTCAAAACTTTTTCTTTATCTAAATATTAATTTATCAAAATTGGCTTTTCTTGAATATTCAGACTTCGACAACTTTGACTTTATTTAAAATTCGATTTAATGAAAATTAAACATTTTTTGCATTTTGACACTTGAAAATTTTGAATTTTTTTTATTTCAAATAAAGTTGAATTTCCTGATAATATTGTGTATTTTTATTAAAGTGACTTTTGAAAAAGTTGATGGAAAATTTTTCAATTTTTTTTAAAGCTCAACATTGTTTTAAAATTTCGATTCTGAAATTTTAGATTATTTCTGAAAGTATTAACTGATTGAAAAATTTAATATTTCGTCATTTTTTGAAATATACTCGAATTTTTTGAAGAATGCTTACATTTTTTGATAATTTTGTTTTTTCTTTAGTAGTGATTTTTTTTAAATTAATATTCTTATAAAATTGCGACTGAAATTATTTTCTGAAAATATTAACTGTTCGGAAAATTTAAAATTTTCTCATTTTTTCAAATATATTCGAATTTTTAAATTTTTTGGAGAATTAAAATACAAATCTTGTCCCCTGAAACCAAGAAAGATTAAAAAACACAGCAGAGATTGCTCTAAATACATTTCGATAACCAAGCTATCATCCTTAGAGAGATATTGACGAGATTTGGAAAAAGTGAAAATTTCGACATTTTTTGACTTTTTTGAAAACCTTAACTTTCTTTGGAAATTATAATTTTCTATAAAAATTTTAACGTTTTTTAATTAGTTTGGAAAATTTTACTTGCAAAATTTTCGATTTTTTCAACTGTTTTATTAAGTCCGACTGTTTGATTTACTTATTTTAAATTTTAAGATTATTTGAAATTTAAACCGATTTTTAAAATTTCTTATTTTTTGAGAATTTTGTCCTCTTCAAACGTCGAATTTTTCAAATTTTCAATTATTTTAACATCTCGCTTTTTTGGAAATTGCCTTTTAAATTTTCGATTCAATAGTTTTGTGAAAATCGTGACCTATTTTTAAAATTTTACATGTGTACATATTCAAATATCTCTTCCTTAGACAAATATGAGGGATTTTTCGAACTTTTGACCATTTTTTCGAAGTAATTATTTTTTTTTAATTCTACTTTTTTTCCAAAATTACGATTTTGTCTCGAAGTTTGGACTTTTGCATAGTTAATTAAACTTTACTTAAAAAATAAAAAAATTCTAAATTTTTTGAAAATTTTCACATTTTTGAAGAGTTGATTATTTCAAAATTTCTCTTTTCAAATTTTTGCTTTTTTCATAATTTTCAGTTTTTTTTTAAATTTTAAACTTTTATGGCCCTCTCCAAATTTTTAACCTTTTTCAATATACCTACCTTTTTTAAAAACTCGAATTTTGGAAAAATAACTTTTTTGACTTCAATTTAAAAATTTAAATTTCTAGAAAAATGTTTCTCCAAATCTTGCGTGCAAAGGCAAAATTTGGAAAAGTTTTGTCGAAATCTCGTAAAGAATCTTTAAAATGTCCAAAAAAAACCGGAAGTACCGAATTAAAGCCATAATTTTTATATTTAGAAGATTATATTTAGAAAAAAAATAAAAAAAATAGATAAAGACGTGTAGAGATTGCAGTTGTTCGTCAACGACGTCAATTTTACTGCAAATAGGAAATACAATCGCATGTATTATTTATTGTATGCATTTTAAGTTTTTTAATGTCCATTTTTATCACTCTAGAGACTGAATTTAAAAAAAATCCTCTCTTAATGCCCACCTACGTATTACGGGGATCATCTGTGTGAAATTTCATACTCCTAAACCCACCGGTTTACGCTGTGCGTTATCTGTGACAGTAAGTGCTTAGAGATTTATTAGAAATAAATAAATAGGTAAAAGCTTAAGGTAACAAAGACATGTCATCCGTGTATGATTGTTAGCAAATTAGTTAGCCACATATCAAGAAGTTGTAAAGCACAACATAAAAATAAATAAAAATAATTGTTTAAAATTCAAATAGTCGTTATTAAAACTTCAAATTTCCTAGTAACAAATCGACAAAAAATCAATAATCAATTACAAAGTTTTTATTTTTATTTAGGAAAATTAAACGTAAAACCTCAACGAATTCCACTTTGTTAGGAGCAGCGACTAATGTAATTATGTGTACTGAAATTAATTTAAAAATGAACTTCGCAGTGATGGAATTACGGCGGCTGATTTTTAGAATCTGACTCAGGACTAATTGACTTAAATTTTCAATGTAGAAAATGAGGAAGTTGGCTGATGTCTGTATTTATTAAAGAAAAATCGAATCAAGTAAAAGCCGTTTCATTTCTTTCCCGACCTTTAGTATTTATAATACACGTTGCCCTCAAAAGTTGGATTTTCCTTCGAGTTTTAAATGACCGAGGGCAACGAATGAAAAACCTAGAGGTTAAACAGCAACCGCATTGAATACTTTTGTAACTTATTTAGGAAGGAAATATTCAGGAGCTTCTGGTTGAAATGGATAAATTAACTTTTAAGTGAAATTAACAGATCTTAAATATTCAGCACATTAAAGAATCCAGCTGTTAGAAATTATTAAGTACAACAGTTATAGCTGATAGAGAATGTGGCCAAAATGAAAAATTAGCGACCGCCAAAAAGAACATTAAATATCCCATTGTAATGAAGAAATGATGAAAGGACCCAGTGCAGTTTTCAGTTTTTAGTGTGCAGCCTTCAGATTTCAGGTTTCATTTTTTATTTTCAGGTTTTAGTTTTCAGTTTTTAGCTTTTAGTTTTCAGTTTTGAGATTTTAGCTTTCCGCTTTCAGCTTCAACTTTCAGTTTTCAGTTTGACTTTCAACTTTATTTAAAATTTCGATTTCTTTTAAATTTTTAAAATTTTGACATTTTGATAATTTGAGCATTTTAAAAATTTTACTTTTTAAAAAATTTAGATTTCTTTAAAAATTTGACTATAATAATTTTTGATAATGTCGAGATTTTTTTAAAAAGTTGATTTTTTTTTCAAAATTCCTAACCTATTTTCAAAATTTTTATTTTTTTGCAAGTTTTTGATTTTCTTTAAAAATTCGACTTGTTTAAAAATTTGGATTTTTTTAAAGGCAGACATTAAAACTTTTTTGAAATTTCTGCGTATTTTGCAAAATTTAAATTTTTTAAAAAAATGTAAACTCTCCTTAAGACATTTCGGCTCTTTTATAAAAAAATTGATTTTTTTGAAAAGTTCGACATTTTTACAAAATTATACTTTATTTACTTAAGTTGAATATTTCTTATAAATTTTCGACTATTTTCTTTCAAAAGTTGAACTATCCAAAATTTAGATTTTTCCAAAATTTTAGCTATTCAAAATTTCAACTTTTTTGAAAAGTTCGAAGTTTCTAATCACTTTGACTTTTCTTTAGTATTTTAGACTTTTTAAAAATAACAGATATTTTGAAAATTTGATTGAACATTCTCCCAGTTATTTTAAATTACGGTATTTTTAAAAATTTCGTTTGTTTTTCAAATTTTGCGAAATTATTGAGAATTTCGAATTTTTCGAAAATTTAACCTTTTTTTTGAAATATTGACTTTTTTTAAATTGCCAACTTTTTCTTGAAAATTTGTCTTGTGAAAATTTTGACATTTTTCAAATTTTTCTACATTTCCTAAAATTTCGATTTATTTTTGAAAATCTCGACTTTTTTGATAAATTTAGGTTTTCCTCAATATTCGGACTATTAGAAAATTTCAGTTCTTTTAACAAGTTAAAAGTAAATATCTGAGTTTTTAAATCTCGATATTTTTCAAACATTTAACAATTTTTGAAAAATTCTAAAAATTTTAACTTTCTTAAAAATTGTGAATTTATTTTGAAAATTCCGCCTCTTTTGAAATCTTAACAGATTTTAAAATTGTTTACTTTCAAAATTTTGACACTTTCTAAATATTGCCTATTTTTAAATGCTTAACATTTTTTGGAAATTTTAACTTTCTGTAAAAATTTTAAAATTTTTTCAATTTATACAAAATTTTTCAAAATTTCGTCGTTTTGAAGAATTTCACTTCTTTTTTAAAAATTTATCTATGAAAATATAGACTCTTTTCAAAATTTTGAATAGTTGAAATTCCGAGAAAAAAGAAACATTTCGAGGAAAAAAAGTGCATTTTATTTGTTCAGAAATTTAAACAGTTGATGTTCCTGAATAAGTTCAAAACTACGAAAATAAAAGAGAAATTATATAAAAAAAAGACGAATTTTGAGAAAAAAGTCGATATTTAGAAGAAATGTTGAAATTTCAAATAAGAACGAATTTTAAAGAAAAAATAGAAACTTCTGGAGAAAATCTTTCAAGTTAAATACAAATTTTCGATTGATTTTTTCAATCAGTGAAGGCACGTACCGTGACCTGCCCTATTCTAGCTACACTTATAAAAGCATTAATATATTTTTAACTTTTTGTTTTGCAGAAAGGAGCCAAAGAACTTGGATCCCTTTTGCAGGTTTTTTACCTGCCCAACTCATTCAGTTGGTTTTTATTTTGGTTAATAGATCGTGCTAGGTTTTAAAATGAGACCTGGTCCTTTTTTATAGCAAATGTGCTAGAAATCTAATTTTTAACAACTTGGTTCCTTTCTGTAAATAGCCATCCAATTTATGTATGGTTTAGAGCTGCATAAGTAAGGTACAATATTGGGATTCGATGCTACGATCAACGTTATGAGTGTGCAGGACTTCAATAGGAATTCATAAACTGCGTCTCCGATAGCTTGGGTTACGTTACGAGTTCCATAACATCCAAGTTCTGAGTTGCCCATACTTTAGAAATAATTTGTGTATTAGTTGCCACAACTACTGTTGTCTTTATCACTGAAATAGGATGAATCTGCAAATAATTAAATCAGTCGTATTCTGACTCGCGCAGATTTTCAATCAAAATAAAAAATAATTGGACGACCTATCGTATTACTCTTATTTTCAGTTGAGCATGGCCAGTTACATCAAGAGGTGCGTCGCAGCACCAGGTGCACTTTCAAATATAAATGAATTAGAAATCATTAAAATAGCAGGAACGCGAACGGTATGAAGTTGAAGTACGGATGGCCAGGCTTCAATAATTAGATGACATGGTCATGTGCACCTGCGGACGTATAGTTAAGCGTATATATGGTATATATTTCCAACTTCCACTTAATGATTACAGGCGGAATTTCATTAATCGTTGCTGTGGCCTTTGTCAACCAGCACTCCTTTAACATGCCGGATTATTAGATAAAATCTCCTGCATATGGGTATTAAGGAGAGCCTGGGACAATAATTATACAATCAAATTTGTGTTGCGCCCTCGTTAAAGCAAGCTGCTGGAGAGTATGTACACTGCACAGCACAGTGCAGATTATGATGGCACGATTTTGGGATATTTCAAATAAGGAGATGTGACATCCCATTCTGTTCTGACAGTTTCTAAGCTTTATTTTATAAAAAATAGTCTAAAAATCAATTCGGACACCCTAAGCAAATCAATTTTACGATTATCCCCAATATGGATTACATTTCGCACCTTTTTTGGCAATTTACATAATGTTTCCCAAAAGTTTCATGTGAACAACCAGCTGATACCTGAGCTTTCTTCCACGTCAAAAAAAAGAAAGGATCTTGGGTCCCTTTTTTTTAAATTTCGGCTTTTTTGAAAAATTTAATTTTTATTAAAAATTTCGACTTATTTCGAATATTTCGACATTTTAAGATAGCCACGAAGTCGATTTTTTCTCTTTCGACCTCCAAACTTTCATTTTTTTTCTCGAAATTTGGACTTGATTTTGACAATTTTTACTTTTTTCAAAATTTTGACTTCTTGAAAATTCCAACTTCAAATTCTTCAAAATTCCGTCTTATTTAGATATACTTTGATTTTATTGAATTCTTTACTTTTTTATAACTTTTGTCATTGCCCATTTTTCTTTGAAAACTTTAACCTTTTAAAAAATTTCTTTTCAATATTTCAATTATTTTTTGAATATTTTAAATTTATCTCGAAGTTTTACAGTTTTTCATAAGTTTCGATTTTTTTTTTCAAATGTTGTAAATGTTGACCTTTCTATACGAAATTTCAATTTTATTGCCAATTTGACCGTATTTATATTAGATTTTTTCAAAACATTGCAATTCTGTTTAAAAATTTGGAAAAATAAAAAAAATTTGAAAGCTTTAACTTTTGCAAATATCGACTCTCGAGTGTTTTGATTTTTTTTAAACTCGACTTTTTTTCAAAACTTTGACTTTTTCTCAAAATTTTGACTTTCTGAAAATGATTTTTTTGAAAGGTCTGCCTTCGATTTTTATAGAAAATTCTTAAACATTTTTCGACCTTTTTTGAGCATGTCGTCTTTATATTTTAAAAACTTCGAAAATCAAATTTTATCATTTTTTGTTAGTTTCCACTTTTTCAAATGCTTGCTTATTTTATTAATCGCCAGAACTTTTCAGTTTCGCTTTTCTTTCGAATTTTAATTTATTTTCTGAATTCTGAATTTTTTTAAAATGTTTACACAGAATTTCATTCTTTCATCAAAATTGTAACTTTTTTTCAAAATTTGGATTTTTTATATGAATTTGATCATGTCAAAAAACTGACTTAAATACTTCTACCCTTGTTTTAAAAATTTCCAACTTGATCCAATTTCTGACAATTGTTCCAGGTTCTGACCTTTTTTGAAAATTGCGACAAAACTCAAAATTTTTGAAAAACATTTCAAAAATTGTGACTTTGCCTTTAGGTTTCGACTTTCATGTGATAAACTGAACTTTTATTTAAAAACATTATTTTTTTTTCACTTTTTTAAAAAATTGAAGCTTTCTGAAAATTTCGACATTTTTAATATTTTCAAATTTTTTCAGAATTTTCACTTTTTTTGAAAATTTCAACTCTTCATTATCAAAAATTCCACCCTTTGTCGAAGCTACAACCTTTTTTAGAATTTGATTTTTTTCGAAATATTTCCCCTTTTTTAAAGTTTCGACTTCTTGTAAAAATTTTGACAGTTTGTTTTTCAAAATTTCAAAAATTTTCTTATATTATAAATACTATTATGTTGAATATTTTTTTGAAAACCTTTAGCTTTTTTTACAATATTCACTTTTAAAAATTTTCATTGTTGTTCAGACCTTTTACTATTTCTCGAAGTTTCCATTTTTTTTTTGAAAATCCGTATCTTTTCATGTTCACTTTTTTTTAAATGTTTTTCTTTTTAAAAATTGAAACCTTTTAAAATTCTGGAATTTATCAGGAATTTCATCTTTTTTTTAAAAATGTCTACCAAAATTTGGACATTTTTCAAAGTTATGGCTTTTTCAGAAATTGAAGTTTCTTTTTAAATCCCCTTTAGTGTTGCCAGATAGTTAAAGGGCTTTTCTCTTAAATGACGTTCTAATTTCTACTAGAGGGGCATTAATTCTGCTAAATTCTACTAAAGTACATTGAGTGCCAGTCTTCTCGACATTTTTGATGACCAAAAAAAAGTCGTCACAATATATCTATACAAAACCAGCTTTCTGAAATTGCGATTAAAAATTTTCATTCCTTTTGAACAAAGACCATTTTATTAAATTTCCATTTCTTAAAAATATTTCGCCTTTTTTTTAAATCTTGGACTTTTTAAAGTTTCGATCTTTATTGAAAAATTCCATTTTCTGAAAAGTTTCAAATGTTTTATTTTTGGAACATTTCGTTTTTTTTTGAAAACTTTGACCTTCTGAAAATTTAGGTTTCAACTTTGACATGTTTTTGAAAAGTTCGATTTCTTAAATAAAATATTTTTGAAAGTTTTTTGAAAATTTCAACTTTTTTCAAAATAATTTTTCTCGGCATTTTAACTTTTTGCAAATTTCGAATCTCTTGAAAAAAGTTACTTTTTTAAAATCTCTTTTGAAAATTTTGAGTTATATTTATTTGAAAAGAATTTCGACTCATTATAAAACTTAAATTTTTTCAATTTGTGTACTAATTATTTTTATTGAGTAAAGTTTTTTATTTTTTTATAATCTAAACCTTTTTTTGGAAATTACTACGTTAATTTTCTTGAAAATTTCGATCAAAAATTTCGACATTTTTTTAAAGTTTTTTGAAAATTTCAACTTTTTTCAAAATAATTTTTCTCGACATTTTAACCTTTTGAAAATTTTGACTTCTTTTGAAAAAAGTTACTTTTGTAAAATCTCTTTTGAAAATTTTGAGTTATATTTATTTGAAAAGAATTTCGACTCATTATAAAATTTAAATTTTTTCAATTTGTGTACTAATTATTATTATCGGTTCTCGGTTCTCGGTTTTCGGTATTCGGTTTTTGGTATTCGGTTCTCGGTTTTCGGTTTTCGGTTTTCGGTTTTCGGTATTCGGTATTCGGTTTTCGGTCCTCAATTTTCGGTTTTCGATTTTGGGTATTCGGTATTGTATTCGGTATTCGGTTTTCGGTTTCCGGTATTCGGTATTCGCTACTCGGTTTTCGGTTTGCGATTTTCGATTTTCGATTTTCGATTTTCGATTTTCGATTTTCGATTTTCGGTTTTCGGTTTTCGATTTTCAGTTTTCAGTTTTCGTCTTTTTATCAAAATTTCCGACGTCTAAAAGTTTTTACTTTATTCAAAAAATGTCTAGTTTTCTTGGAACCTGGACTTTTCCAAATTTTTGACGTTTTGAAATTTTGTCTTCAAAATTTCACTTTTTTTTAAAAATATAAAATTATTTGAAAATTTCTGCACCTTTTTTAGAGTATTTTTATTTTGAAAACTTCAGTTATATTTAAAAATTTTGACTATTTGAATTTCCAACAATCACTTTTTAAAATTTTAATCTTTGACACTAGATCTTTGTTGTTGAAAATTTCAAGTTAACTCGATATTTCCAGTTTAATATGACCATTTGAATTGGTTTTTAAAATGCAAATTTTTTTTAATTTCGAATATTTTGAAATTTAAACCATTCGATTTTTTTCTAAAAATTAGTTATTTTCAATAATTTTTTAAAAGATAGATATTTTATTTGAAAATCTTGACTTTTTTGTTAATTTCGAAAATATTTCAATTTTGTTTTGAAAATTCCTAATTATGGTTTGCAGCTTTTTTAAAAAGATGTTTGACTTTTTTCCTAATCTTAATTATCCAAAATTTTTACGTAAATTGTAAACTTTCAAAATCACTGCTATTTTCTTAAAATTTAAATTTTTCTGGTGATTTTGGTTTTTCTTCAATATCAAGATTTGAAAAATTCGGTTTTTTAAAATTTGACCAAAAACTTTCATTTTTAAAAAAAATTTCCAAAAGCTTGACCATTTTTGAAATTTGATTTTGATATTTACCAAAATTTTAAATGTCGGTTTCTTCAAAGGATGAATTTTTTTTTCAGAATACTTAAAATTACAATTTTGAAAATTTGAACTTTTATATATATATATATATATATATATATATATATACGAACTGCTCCTTGGTTATCTTCAAAAATTGAAATACAAATCTTGTTCTCTGATTAAAAACACAACAAAGGTTGCTTTAACGCATTTTAATAGCCAAGCTATCATAATAAGAGGGTATTTCTTTGGCTATCGAAACGCGTTAAAGCAATCTTTGTTGTGTTTTTTAACCTTTTATGGTTTCAGGGGAGAATGTTTGTATTTCAATTTATAATATTTTTGACTGTTTTCAAAATTTAAAATTTATTTGAAAATATCGACTTGATTTTTTGATTTTTTTAATTTAAACTTTTCCTTTCCGTCTTATTTTCTAATATCTCGACTTTTCAAAAATTTAGTTTTTTTCCCAAACTTTCAGCATTTTCCGTCCAAGGTTTAAATTCGAGGTGCTTTGGAAATGCTATTCTAAAATTTGAATCACCTTGACAAACTTGCTGTTTTTATAATATTTGGCATTTTTTAAACTCGGAAATTTGAGAATTTTTAAATAAATTTTGGAATATTGTTAACTTTCATTGTTAAAAATTTAAATACCCCCAATTTGAATCGCATAAATGGTGAATAAAATTTATAAACATAATGTTTCCGACCAATGAAACTCTAAAATGGAGAATATTAAATTTCAAGTATATTTAAATTTTTACCTGTTTGTGAAACTTTTTAGTACAAATTCAAAAGTATTATTATTTTAAAAAGTCAACGATAAAAAATTTTCTAGATTAAATTTGAAATCTTGACCTTTTTCACAAGTAAGGATTTTTTCGAAAACTTCGCCACTGTTTCGAATTTTCGAATTTTTGAAATTGTGGATGTATTCAAAATTTTGAATTTTTTTTTCAAAATTTCGATGCCTATTTAAACTCTTAGCTTTTATTTTTGAAAATTTCGACTTTGTATCAAATTTTTGACATTTTTCAAAACTCCGAGGTTTTTAAAAATTTCAATTTGTTTTTAAAAATTTTAGCTCTGATTTCTAATTTGTTTTAAATTTTGACTTTAAAATTTGGACTTTTTTAAAAATTTCGACTTTCTTAAAAATTTTGATTTCTATCAATACAGGGTGGACCATAAGTAATGGTACACAGAGAAATTGTCGATTTTTCGAATAAAAATAATGTGATTTAGCTACATTTACCATATACCAAAAGTCAATACAGGGTGTCAAAGTTGAAAAAAAAATTCGATTTTTTCGTATAAATATGGAATGAATTGTAAATAAGGTACGAAATTTGGCACAAGAAGGTTTCTTAAGTCGACAAACTCTAATTTGCAACATATTACCAATAGCTGATAATGGGCGCTACCTGCGGTATCCTGCATAATCATAAGATCAAACGAACTTACCTGTGAAGTTCGATCTTGATTATATAAGGTCTCGTCGAAGTAAATAGTATAAATTGTAGTACCTTCAGTTTAGGCGACTCGATCACATATTTTAAAGAAATAAACAAACCATAATTCTCGCTATGCCCTCACCGCCCCGGCTGCATATGCGTCTTGGTTTCCCATATCCTTCAGTCTTTTTTCAGAGGTTTCGTTTTTTTTTTTTTTGTGTTTTGCAACATGTGGGTGTGGGAATTGGGAGGGACCCTATTTACTTCGACGAGACCTTATATAATCAAGATCGAACTTCACAGGTAAGTTCGTTTGATCTTATGATTATATTCGGTCTCGTCTCGTAAATAGTATAAATTGTAGATGTTGAGAGTATGTTGCAAAAAATAAACCTTAACAAATGTCTTCATAGGAAGTTATATTAACTGAACAAACATAAGTATAGTGGGAAACTTTGATATAGGTAATATTGTATCTAACATAGCAATGAACGTAGCTATATGTCGATATACTTGAACATTGAAAATTAGCCTATATAAAAAAAAAAACAATTGTCAATATACTATGACATTAAACTTATCCTAGGTACAAAAACAACATAAACATAAAGTAATTGTAAAATTATGTCTAGGTGCTAAGGATGGTTTCTGCAAATGATTTGTTTGATATTAAGGGTCTATTGTAAACCTCGGCGAACATCTTAGAGTCCTTGGACCACCCTGCTGACATTCTTATAGTATCGAAATTGAGACCTTTCCTGCTCGCAGCAGAGGTAGCTGCGTGTCTAGTACTATGAGCCGAAAATATTGTGGTATCAATTCCGGCCTTAATAAGCATGTTTTTTATCCAACGGCCCAGAGTTTGCGTTGAAATCCCTTTGTAAGGTTTTTTATTGGAAATGAATAAACTACTTATAGTACCTCGGAGTGATTTGGTTTTATTCAGATAATTTATTAGGGTCTTGGCTACGCAAATATTAGGGTTAGAGTGTAAGAAAGGTAGTCTTAAAAGAGGTTGACTCCTGTTTCTCGCAGAGGTTTTAAGTCTTTTGATGATTGGGATCTCAATTTTATCTTCTGATACAAAGATTTTGGTAATGTCTATCGCAACAAGTGTTTGTAAGCGTTGACCGGTAGCCAGTGCCAACAGAGTAGCTAATTTTTGAGATAATAGACCAAGGTTGTGTTCTGTATCGTCTAACCCCTCGATATATTTTAAGACTACCGAGGGGTCCCAAATATTGTCATATTTGGGTCTACCGGGTCGAAGCATATAAACTCCTTTGAAAAATTTTTGCATCCTGAAGTCTTGGGCCAGATCAGGACCTGCTATCTGGGCTAATGATGACCTATAAGTGTTGAGGGTGCTAAATGAGGCACCTTTATTGAACTGTGCAGTCAGAAACTCTAAGACGTTCACTGGGGAAATACTAAAGGGGTCAAGTTTCTTTGAGAAGCAGAAATTCCACCACAATTTCAGGCCAGTGTTGTATTGCTTTAGGGTGCCGGCAGTGATGGAGGCCAAGCAAATTTCTATGGATTCCTTGGGAACGTTGTTCCGATGCAGTGCTTTCCGGATAAAAGACCTCCCATCAAAGAAAGTTGCGCTGCTAAGGGGTGAGGAGTGCTGCCAAAAGAAAGTAAATTTATTTGAGGGTGAAAAATTATGGGCTCATCGATTAATAAGGCAATAAAAATTGGGTACCAGGGTTGAGTGGGCCACCTAGGAACCACCATTATGCCCTGAGCTTGGTCGCTAATAATTTTCTCTAGGGTGCGAAGAATAATTGAAAATGGGGGGAAAGCATAAAAGAATAATTTAGACCAACTGATCGTGAACGCGTCTATAGAACTGGCCTCGGGGTCATTAAGCCATGAAACGTAAGTTTCACATTTTGTGTTGATGCGACTAGCAAATAAATCAATTACAGGGGAACCAAACTTCTGGGTCAACAGGTGAAAAGCTGAAAATTCCAGTGACCATTCTGTGTCTATTTGTAACTCGCGTGAAGCTCTATCAGCCTCGATATTGTCTGCTGACTTAATGTAGGATGCAAAAATGAGAATACTTCTAAACTCGCACCATTGCCAGATTGACCGAGCAAGATGATTTAGTTCTGGAAACTGTACGCTACCCATGCGATTTACGTATGATATCGCGGTAGTGTTATCAATCCTGCAGAGAACTGAACAGTTTCTTAATTCGCTGGCGTAACATTTCAATCCAAAAAAGAGAGCCAAAAGTTCCAAATAATTGATGTGATGGGACTTGTCTTCCTCTGACCAAAACCCATGAGAACGATTATTATTACAAAAAACCCCCCAGCCGGTGCTGGAGGCGTCGGAAAAAATTTCCAGAGCAAATATGTTTTTCTTTAGAAGGTTTTTACCACATTTCAAGTTTTCTAGCCACCAATTAAGGTCAGAAAATAAACTGGGTGAGATGTGCATGGGAGCGTTATAGTTTCCGTGGCTTCTGAGAAGAGCTAAAAATTTTTCGCGTTCAAGCAATTTGGTGTACAACCAGCCGTATTTTAACGCTGGGCAAACTGACACCAACTTTCCTATCAATGAGGAAAAATATCTAATTTTACAATGGCTTAATTGTTTTATTTTCAATAAAAGTAAGACGAGAGATCTACGTTTTTCAAATGGAATTGAAATACTTAGGTCTAAAGAGTTAAAAACAAAACCTAAGTAGACGCATTTAGTAGTTGGAATCAAGCAACTCTTGCTGTAGTTGATAATGAAGCCCAAATGTTCCAAAAGGTTTATTGTTTGTGACACGTTGGAGACACATTCTTCATAAGAACGGCCTATTAAGAGAAAATCATCCAAATAGACCGTGGAGATCAGACCCTTTTGTCTCAAGTGGCGAACGACTGGTTTCAAAAGTTTGGTAAATATCATTGGTGCACAATTTATACCGAAACAAAGGCAGTTGTATTCGTAGATGTGGTTCCGGAATGAAAATCTTAAGTATTTTCTATGTGTCTGGCTTATAGGGACTAGAAAGTAGGCATCTTTTAAATCAAGCTTTGCCATAAAACAATTTTTAGTGATTAGACTAGCGGCGACCCTATAATCTTCTATTTTAAAAAGACTTGTTTGGATATATTGATTTAACTTCTTAAGATTTAATATGAAACGAAATGTACCATCCTTTTTAGGACGAATAAAATATCTGGATAAGAACTGGTCTTTTAAGGCTATTACTTCAGAAATAGCTCCAGATTTTAACATGGCATCAATAGATGTAGAAATGTGTTTGACTGCATTCCGTGACCAGTTTGGTTCACTAGGAGCAAAAGGCTGATGTGGCACTTGAATGAAAGGGATGTGAACGCCCCGTAGCCACGATAAAAGAAGGTTATTGGTAGTCAAGATCTTCCAACTATAATAAAAATGTCTTAATCTTCCGGCTATTTTTCCTACCTCTAGAAATTGTAATGTTTCTTCTCTGGTCTGTACTTCTCCTGGCGCCGAGGACGGGAGTGGGACACGCGTCTGAACTGGCGCTTGGGATTTGGAACATAACGTCCACTCGACCTGACTCCCCTGTTTCGGGTGAGCGGACCCTTGGAGTTTAAATTACGTTTAAACCCCGGCTTCTTCTGCGTACGTTTGATAATTTGAAGATCCTTTGACGATTGCTGAATATTCTTGGCGTCTTTAAGCCTGCCTTCTAGATTGCTTCCAAAAAGCCATTCATCACTTAGAGATTGGGATAGAGTATCTTTCCAGTTTGGATTAAGATCCAGGGTTACTAAATCCTTCCTTGAAGAACTTTCAGAATGATGCAAGTCGGCTAGAAGTCGGCCGGTGTCACTGAGTTGCTCTATAAGTAGTGTATTACCATTGCCCCCCTCGTCTTTGTCCAACAAGGCGGAAAGTGCCATACCAATAGCGGAGAGGCACGCGCCAAGTTGAGTCTGTTTACTGGAGAGGCGCTCGTCCCGTTTGGAGACGTAGGCAGGAATAGCTTGTTTTATAACAGGATTTAATTCAGGTGCTCCAAAATTACGACTATTGTCGGGAACAGGGTATTTTAAGATCAAGGCCATTCGTTTCGCGGAATCTAATCCAGCTTGAATAAGATGGAGCCATCTGTCGGAAATTTCCTGACGGATAGGAGGGGCGTAATGTTTGGAGACACCTACTTCATCTCCTAAAACGCATAAAAGATTGGAATGGAGGGGGGCTGAGGAGGTTCCAACATCTCGGAGCCCAGAGGAGGTTCCCTCTTCTGCAGGCACCTCTCCTTGAATATGAGGCTCCCCTGAAACGGAGGAGAAGGGATAGAAAACACAGAAGTGGAAGAGGTAGAGCTCGCCACCCGGGAACGTCAATGGTTCAACAAGCACTGCAGCCCAGAACAATGTACCAGCGAATATGTCGTGGCATGAAAACGCAGATAAGTTAAAAGTCAAGCATAACTATAATCAGAAAACAGCCGACTCTATAGCGGAAATACAGCGAGTCATTGGTGACAGTTGGAGCAGCTCGTGTAGAGCTACCGTCGTCCAAAAACTGCGGCGTAGAAATGGTAAGGTTCAACGAGCATCAAAAGCACGAGTGGAGGTTGCATTGCAGGAATCATATAGATTTCCAAAAGAATCAGTACTGTAATCAAAAAACAGTCGGGTGGCTAGCCCAATGGGGGGCTAGCCCCAAGATTCAATGGAGGCGCTGGTAACAGGATTACTAGAGAGGCGGTCATCCGAGATTGCCGCCTGTGAATGGCAAAAGCTAGTAAACACTGTATGGCGCTGCATATTTCGTGGCAGATGTCAGCCAGGACTGTAATCAAAAAACAGTATGTGTGGCAGCGCAAGTGCTGCGATTTAATGGTAGCAGTAGCAGCAGAACATGTAGGACATGCCATCATCCAAATAAGTACAGGTGTAACAATGGTTAACCAGCACCGCAGCCAAGATCAACAGAGCATTGAACAGAGAGTGGCATGAGGCATAGAAAAGGCAATGCCAATCAGTACTGTAATCAAAAAACAGTAGATGTTGCAGCGCAAGGACTGCGCCATAACTAAGGCAGCTGCAGGAACGATACAGGATGTGATTAAAGAGTTCGTGAAAATCACATATAAGCCGATAGTCAACCAATGCTGTCATAAAAAAAAAAAAAACAGGACGGGCTGCAGCGCTGAGGGTGGCAGCGATGTAACGTGAACATCAAATCTGTGAGAGAAAAAAAAAAAGGGAAAGTACCTGCGAGAGTATCTTCCGCCGAGGAGTTGTCAGAGTGCTCGTCGTGACTGTCTGAAGCAGATATCTGCTCGGAGCTGGATGTGCTTAATTGCTGTGACCGGGACATTCGTTTCGCTTCCATCTTGTCCAGTCTCTGTTCTAGTCGTTGAAGCATGTTAATCACACTGTTATTGGGGGATGGTGACCGATTTCGGGGTCGTTTAAGAACTTTACGTGGCATAATAAAGTACTCGCGAACAACAAGAAAAGTAAAATATCCCGGCGTGATCTATCGCACATAAACGAAGACTGAAGGATATGGGAAACCAAGACGCATATGCAGCCGGGGCGGTGAGGGCATAGCGAGAATTATGGTTTGTTTATTTCTTTAAAATATGTGATCGAGTCGCCTAAACTGAAGGTACTACAATTTATACTATTTACGAGACGAGACCGAATATAATTCTAAATCATCATAACAATTTTGTGCACCCACGTATAAGTAATTTTAAATGGGTTATTTTATTTCTCCATATTTTTTAGGTAAAAAAGGTGTACTTTCTGAAAGTTGATACGAGCAACCGTTTCCAAGATATTTGCCTTTAAACTTGACGTTTTAAATTATTAAGGTATTAAATTTTCGAAGGAGGCTTCAAAAAAAAGTGATATAAGACAGCTTTGAAAGTTATTCATGTCAAAAATTACTTTGCTGATAATATTATTACCTAAATTTTGAAAATCTCAATAAAGAAAATCCAAAAAATTAATACGTAATTTTTTTTCTAATCTAGAGATGTGAGATATGACGTCTGAGTTCGCACAAGAAAATTTTAATAGTCTACGTGGTCAAAGCAGATATTTGGAGATGAATTTCAATAAAAGACAGCCAAATTTTTAATTGTTTACATGTTTACAATCCCATTACATGAAAAAAGCCATTTCCCACATACTTATTTTTGAAAATAAATTTTGCTTTGGTATTTTATTTAAATTTGCTTTAAAAATTTAAAATATATGTGTAATAATATTGCCAGTAGAGTAATATTTGATATACACTATTTTAGAGTCAGTTTTATTACTTTTATTTTGAAACCCCTCTAAAAATTCACATTTACATAAGTTAAAATAAACGTACTGCAAAATTTGAAGGCAAATATCTTGAAAACGGTTGCTTGTATCAACATTTAGAAAGTATACTTTTTTTACGTAAAAAATGTAGGTAAATAAATATGAGTATGTGTGGATATTTCTAGGGTGGATAATGAGCTCTATAAAGTTGGCATCTACTAAATTTGGTCACAGAAGAATCAGGTTTTAATTTATATATCGTGTGAGATATCACTTAAAAGAGCGTTCTCTTAAGATTCTAAAATATTTTTTAAATAACTTTCGGTCCAATAGCCTTAAAGATATAGCTCAAAAGGTGTAAGAAATGATCGTGCCCCTCCTCTGATATCATAGGTTTCAGAAGATAAAATTTAGATTTTAGTAGAAGTAGTAAATATTATTGGGCCATAGATTATCAAAAAACTGCAGGTTTTTTCGATACCCCAATAGTTAGGAAAAAAAATATTTGCTTGCATTCTTAGGCTTTTTGACTTATACAATAATAATTTTTTTCCAATAAAAAACTTTATTTGAGCGGTAGAATGTAGATCAAATTCGTTTTCTACATTATTTTATTTAGATGAACATTTTCGGAGTTAGTACAGGTTTATTAAATGCATGCGAAAGCATGCCTTTAACTGTGTTGATAATGTCGCAGGTAGAAATACCTGCGACATTATCAACACAGTCACTAGTTCCATAAATATTTCGATTGATTTTAGAAGTGAGTATGTGAAAATGATTATTTTTTTATTTTTCAATTACAATACAAAGAATTTGGATAAAATTTCAAATTCATACATAAGTAAAAATGATTCAATTTTTTCTATTGACTATTCACAGTAATAATTTTTATGCAACCCTACTTATGCAAGCCCGACTTGTGCTTGGCTGATTTTTAAAATTATTTTGATAAATATTCAAAATATAGTCAGACTACATATGGGTGTGATTGCAAAGCCATTGTAAAAGAGAAATAAACGTAAATGCACTGTTAATGCTGTTTGAAGGCATATAATGGGTAAATGTCGAATAGAGCTCCTACAATGAAGAGGACTTACGCTCATCCCCAACTGTGTCTGCTTCAAAACAAACATTTAACTGGTTCTCTCTCAAAACAGGACTTTATTGCTTATGTAATCGGCTGGATGGTGTGCATTTCAGCGTATTTAATGCCCCCTGTTGACTACCATCCTAGTTGGAGAATATGGCATAATTCATATTTAAATTAGACAAAACTACCTACTAACCAACAAATTTATGCAAAAGAGTTTCATGTTCATTTAGGAATAAGTAAAGCACGCTCTTAAAAACCAACCAAAAGGTTGCCAACCCCTGGTGTAGGTTGTTTATAATACAGAGTTTCTTAATTGTGAACAATTAATTTTTTTTTTACTCATATTTGTTTAGAAGTTTAATCCACTCGCAAAGGGTAAGTAAACCCATTATGCCTTCAAAGCATACGAGTAGGATGCGTATGTAATAAATTCGAATCTTGAAAAAATCTAAGCTTTCAATAAACTCGACATTAACAAAAATTCTTATTCTCAAGTTTTTAAAGAAATATAAAATTTTCGAACAGTAACATTTTGAAAATGTCGAAATTATTAGAAAAGTCAAGCCAAACTCGAAATTTTTACAAGTTTAAATTTTAAAAAATCGAAATTTTGGATAAAGCTTGATTTTGAAAAGATTGAACTTTAGGTGACATTCAATTATTCAAAAACTCGACATTTTCACAAAGAGCCAAAGTTGTTCATTTAAAATTTTGAAAAAAGTAGACATTTTCAATTAAATTTTTAAAAAAGACGAAATTTTCGAAAGGTTGGGGTTCGAAAAAAGATGAAACTTTCGGTAAAGTAAAAATTTTCAAACTAAAGTCGAACTTTTAAAAAAAGTCGAATGGGATGGGTACGCAGTAACCAGTAATCAGTGTTTGGTTAAGATTTCCATACCTGTTTCTCTTTTATTTTTTATCTGAATTCAATTTTGTACCACCTCATTAATAAGGTTAGGGATCTCAGTGACCCTCACGGGTGAAAGATATCTTTTTGGTTAAAGTAGTATGTAACAAGAAACTCAAATTATCTAAGATCAACGACCTTTGTACACAACATCGTGAAAATATAATAAAATCATTCATAACCGAAATGAGTGAAATACGAGCTGCTTTCTAGAGAGATCAGTGAAAAGAGAAGGCCGAGATTAAAGTCTGATTGCGGTCGGATTGGGTTTCGCCATGTTCGCCTCTTATTTACCCTCTTGATGGTCAAGTTGTTTTGCCTTATAAATAGCTACGCTTTACACTCTTTTATGACAGCACCAGAAAAATGCAAAAAGATTTATTTGATAGACGGCACGTTTCGCTGGTCCGCTTTAAATTAATGGATCTTTGTACATAAACGAATACACTTTTTAAATGGAACTTGGGCCAAGAACCTTGGTCTTGTAAAAATTACTTCTGGTTTGGTTCACGTGGCTGTGCAACGTATGTTAATTTGATAGAATTCGCTGGGGAAATTATACCGCTGACATTAAATAAATATTCAGTTGCGATTTGCTATTAAAATTGAATTAAACCGAATGTAGCAACCGAAATTATATATGTGGCTGGATAATCTTAATATTCGATTCGAAAGCTTGCTTTTAACTCGGAGAGAAAACATAACATTTTATAGATTCATTTTAGTATCGTTTCCTTTCGTATGAATCCACATTTATTAGGTTATTTTTTCTTCACTAAGATTTCGCCTTCTTTTCTCGAAATCCAGTGCAAATTCCAGATTTCGACCTATTTTTCTAGACTTAAACATCGCTTTTTTATGATGAGCGTTTCTCTCGTAATTTGGTCTTTTCTACAAATCTTGATTTTATCAATAATTTGTTCTAGAAATTAGGCATTTCAAGGTCGAAAATTAAGGTGGAACGGACTGCTCCTTGGTTAACTTCAAAGATTGAAATACAAATCTTGTCCCCGGAAATAAAGAAAGAACAGAACAAAAGTCGTTGTAACGCATTTCGACAGCCAAGCTATCAGCTTCAGAGAGATACCCTCTCTTCAGCTTGGCTATCGAAACGCGTTAGAGCAACCTTTGTTGTGTTTTTTAATCTTTCTTGGTTCCAGGGGACAAGAGTTCTATTTCAATGTTTGTGAAAAATTAAAAAAAAGTAGAATACTCTAATATTCTGGCCTAAAACAGAGATTTTGAAAACAGGGTCAAACTTTCAAGAGTAAACTTGAAAGAGAGTACCTAATTTATCTTCAGAAAAATCCTTTTATTTTTCTTAAAATAGACTTCGTCTTTAGAAAGTGCGAATTTTTTTAGTTTTTTTTGAGATAATGTTGACATTTTATTTTTTTTATCTGTTTTTTTTCGCCCAAATGTCTAATTTTTTCTCTTGAAAGTTCTGGTTTAAACTCAGATTCATCTTTTTTCTCTAACTGTTGAAGTTTATTCTATTACAAAGCCAGAATTTTTTTCAACATTGCAACACTCTTCATAAACTTCTTAATGAGAATTGGATATTTCTACCCTCTCCTATTAATATATCGACTTTAAGATCGAAATTATTGACTCTTTCTTGAAAATGTGCGATAAGACGTTAAAATGAAGTTCTTTTCTTAAATTTTTCACAAGTTGAAGTTTGAGAAAAGAAAGTGGAATATTACAGCTTAAAGAGCATATTTTGAAATTAAGATTGATATTTTGAGACTCATTTTAAAATGTTTCCTAAAATCCCTTATTAAATTTTCCATGTTCATTTTAAAATTTAAATTTTTCTGAAAATATCCATTTTTAATTCAACGTTTCGTCTTTAGTCTGGAAATTGCAAATTTCTGTAATTTTCTTTTAACCCTGAACAACGTGGGTCGATGTTCCAATTTTAAATGGCCTGTAGTATGGGTTAAAAAAGCATCGATGTTTGGACATTGATATTTTTTTCAACGAAACATCGATGTCTCAAACATCGGTACTAAGTATCAATACATCGATGTTTCTCCAATGTTTTTAAAATATTAAATTGTGAGAAATCAAAAATAGGAAACTGTAGAAAGGATATCAATTTAAAAACACTTGTTTTTAGAAATTTCGAGTTTAATTGTTTCCAATTTTTCTTGGAATTCGGTGATTAAAGTTGAAATTTCTACTTTATCTCGAAATTTATACCTTTTTTTTTTCGAAAATACCACTTTTTTTCTCAAAATTTTGCCTTTAATCTCAAAGTTTCGACTTTTTTCTAGAAATTTCGAGATTAAAATCAAAATTTCGACTCTAATCTTAAAATTTCGACTATAAGTATACACGAGACTTAGGTAAGACATACAATATTGACAGATGGCAGTAGAGTGTGTTCAGTTATTTAAATTTTTAATAACCAAAATTTCGACTTTTTTCTCGAAATTTCTACTTTAAAGTCGAAATTTTGACTTTAGTCTTGGAATTTGAGAAAAAAGGTGACATTTCGAGATAAAAGTCGAAATTTTAAGTAAAAAGTCGAAAATTCGCCTTTAAACTCGAAGTTTCTAATATATATTTTTTTAAATTGACAGCCTTTATACGCCTAATTTCTTTCATTATTTGTTAAATGACAATTATTTTTCTTTTGATTTTAAATCTGTATTATTTCTTATTTTTTCCTTCAAAATTTTATAGTAAACTCGAAACCTACATTTTTTGAACCGAATATTACGTTTAAGGATTAACGTTTTCGAAAATAGTATACATTTTAATTTAAAAGTTAAACTGAAAATTTAAAAAATTCCGACTTTAATCTCAAATATTTATAAAAAAAGCTTAATAAATATTTAAGGTTGAATGCTAGATCTAAAGAAAAATCTAAAATTTGGGGAAAAAACTAAAATTTATAAAAATAAAATTTGTGTAATGCAAAATTTTGGAATTTAAAAAAATGAATGAATTTTTAACATTTTTAAAATGGTCAAAATTTTGAAAAAGAATTTAAAATTTTAAAAAACTTCGGAAATTTTAAAAAAGTCCAAGTTTTGAAAGTTGTTGAAATTTTTATAAAAAATTCAGGGGTTTCAAAAAAGTCAACATTTTGATAAACTTCTTTTTAAAAAAGTCAGGCAAAAATTTGTATAAATGTTAAGCTTTAACAAAGTCGAAATGGTAAACTTTAAGAAAATATCGAATTTTAAAAAATTTTGAAGTCGAATTAATTAAAAAAAAATCAAAATTTAAAATAAAAATATTTCAAAAAATGTGGAAATTCTATGAAGGCGAAGAAAAAACATCGATTACAAAATATTTTTTTTAGAAATCTGTACTTTTTTCCCGTATTTTAGACTTTAATCCCAAAATTGTCACTTTAATCTTAAAAATTTCCACTTTTATCTCCAAATTTCGACTTTTTTGTCGGAATTTCTACTTTTTTCTTAAAATTTTGACTTCTAATTGGAAGTTTCGATTTTTTTCTCGAAATTCCGAGATTAAAGTCTAAATTTCAACTTTAAACTCGAAATTTTGAGATAAAAGTCGAAATTTTGGTAGTTAAAAATGGAAATTACAGAACGCAACCTACTGCCAAGTGTCAAATTGTTGGAAAAGGGGTAAAGTGGGACGCAACTGCCATCTGCCTAACTTAACCATAGAGTACAGAAAGTCTGTTCTTGAAAGTCGAAATTTCGAGAGAAAAGTCGAATGTTCTTGATTAAAGTCGAAATTTCGAGAAAAAAGTCAAAATTTCAAGACTAAAGTCGAAAATTCGAGAAAAAGGCGATATTTCAAGGGAAAAAGTCGAAATTTTAACTTTAAACTCAAAATTTCTTACAAAAAATTATTTATTAATGTCCTTTCTACGCCTTTGTAAAAATTCTGAAAAAACAGTAAAAAGTTTAAAGACAAAACTTTAGATAGAGATTTGAAAAAATCCAATTTTCAAAAAAAGACGAAATTTCTGAAGTCGTACTAATTTTATTTGAGGATAAGTTGTAATTTTGATCAAAATAAAGATTTTTAAATAAGTCGAAATTTTGGAAAATAGTTAAAATTTCAAAAAGAACAAAATTTTGAAATAATGTTCAACATTGAAAAATTTCGAAATGTTTAAAAAGAAAGTCGAAATTTCCAAGACAACTAGAAACTTTTCAAAAAAAATTCAAATTTTTTTATTAAAAAACGAAATTTTCAAAAAACCCAGAGTTTTTTAAAAATGCTTCTATTTTAATTTAAAAAAATCTGGCAAAAAAAGTGAAAAAAAAGTTGAAAACTATCCACTCGTGCTTGTGTATCTGGAGAGGTTTAATCAGGATTTTATCATCAATTGAATTCAAAGGGGCCAATGAGAGCATTAGAGCTGAATTCCAAAGACAAGAACAATTCTCCAGCGTTGGGTTTAAACCTGAACTTTGTAAAAAACAAATAGCTGATCTGCTATGAGGTTTTTTTAATTAAAAAAAACAGCTTTTGAGAGGCGGATTTGTCAATCGCGGGTATATATTATTCAAATAAATAAATAAATGAAAAATAAAGTAGTTTGGTGTCATCTTTTTTTTTCGCCAAATCTGTAGCTGCTTTGAATTAACTAAGGCAACAGCAGATACAGATGATTAATCAAGATCTCAAAATAATTCTGGAATGGGGTAAGAAAAATCTGGTCGACTTCAACGCTTCAAAAACTGAGGCCGCGGTTTTCTCCAAGAAAACATTAAGGGATAAAGCAACAAACATACTAATGGATGGTAAAATCCTCCCCCTGGGATGAAATCTCTCTATTCTAGGAGTGAATGCGAGCACTAACTTCTCTTGGGACGATCATGTGCGCGCCATTGTCAAGTCCGCCCCTCAGAAAAAGGCTTTCGTTTTAGAGCTAACAACTACTTTACATCTCATCAGCTACTCACACTATACCAAGCTTAAGTAAGGCCAACACTAGGATACTGTTTCTATGTTTGGAGTTCAGCTCCAAAGCACGCTTGAGCTCTTTTGGATTCAATTGAAAGAAGAGCGATTCATTTAATTATTGACGAGAGTTTGACCGATTCTCTCGAAACACTAGAGCACAGGCGGATAGTTGGCGACTCTTTTCTAAAAGTACAATCATGGGACATGCTTGCAGGAACTAATTTGATCTCTCCAAGGGAATTTTGAGGCATACAAGACAGTCGGACACAGCAAATTCCTCTGCGGTCCAGCTTGACACGGTGAGGACTTTTGTCTACAGAGTCTATTTTTTCTATAGAACTTTTAAGCTATGGAACTCGTAACCAAAAGGAATTTTTCCCAAAAATTACAACTTATCCTTGTTTAAGAAGGAGGGTCATCTATCCTCGTTTCCTTATCCTACTCGCAGTTCTTTGAAGGCATAATGGGGTTGCGTTTTGCAAGTGAATTAAACTTAAAAAAAATGTGCTTGCGTTTACTCCTAGGGCAGACAGATTAGATTTCAAATGGAGAATTTTAACGTTCACAAGAATGTTGCATGCGTTATCCGTTGATGTTTTCTTCGAAAAAACAAAGACCTAGATTTCTGAGGCACTGAGGTCAACCAAATTTGTTCTGCCCCATTTCAAAATAATCCTGAGATTACGGTTTGTGTCTGTTATTCTTCTAGTTTATCTAAAGTAGCGACGGATACTGTTGTTTTTGGAAAAAAAGGATGATAGGTTACCATTACTTCCGTAGTTATGTATCTAAGAACAGATCCCTGGGCCACCTCTGCATTAATTGTGTATTTAGTGTAGATAAATTGATTTTTTTCTAGTGAAGCACAAAGCAAGATTTCTTGTCTTGCTTGTTAACTTCTTATCTTGTCTTGGTGAGCAAGACAAGAAATTGGTTTACTTCTTGTCTTGCCAATTTCTTGCTGGTTTGATTCTTGTCTTGCTTTATCCAACTCTTGCTGACTTGTTTGTTTTGCACATAAGCAACAACAAATCAGATCCACAATTAATTGCGACACGATAAAGAAGGCTTGCACGGCCAGAGTTAGTACAGGATATACTTCTCCGGGATTGGACCGTGTCAAAGAATGACTAGAAGTGTCCGACGTTTCGCCCTCCATCGAATGGTATATAGAGTTTCCCTTTATTTCTTTCCTCTCAGAAGAGTTTCGTCACTGGTATGGTGGACATACTGAGTTACCGTGCTCTGTCTAAACTTTATTATCCTTTGTACCAAATCTTCAATTCAGAAGAGTTTCGCCTCTGGTATGGTGGACATACTGAGTTACCATGCTCTGATGTTTTGAAATTGGCCATTTTTTATTTTTGTATATTTCCTTGTATTTCATTTTTCATATATTGTTTCTTTGTTCCTAAAGAAGCCCCCTACGATGGTGGGCTAAACGTCAAACATTTTTAGTAGTTCTTTGATGCAGTCCAATCCCGGAAGAAGTATTGCGATACGATCAATTTAAAAAATACATCTTAAATAAAAGGTGTAAAGAAAAAAAGAAACAACAAATTGGATATAAGAAATTTCAGACGAAAACCCACCCAAAATTTAGAAAAAATCAAAATGATTAAGTGAAAATAATAAAAAAATATTATTTTTAAACCTTAGGTTTTAAATTTAGACTGGCAATTCCGAGAAAAAATTTGATATTTAGATGAAAACGTTGTTTAATAATAATTTCGGGTTTTTTCCTTGAATATCTCTCTTATTGGCGAAACCTAAAGCTCGAATTTCCAAATTTCAGTTCATGCTTAAAATTTCAACTTTTCAACCAAAATTTTTGACTTTTCAGGACAAAATTAAAATTTTTTAACGAAGATTTAAAAAATTGTAATAAAACAATCAATGTTTAGGCAGTTTATTTGAACTTTTTGAACTCTTTGTGGAATTTCTAATTTGTCAAAATTTGATGATTAAATTTAATTTCTTCGGTTAAAATTTTAACTTTAAAATGGACGTTTTTGGACGTTGACGTTGCACTCAAAATTTAGATCTTATTCTTAAAATTGTGATAGCATGCGGTATAAATAGTAATTTCAAATTTTTAATAAAATAATTAGGATAAAAAAATTTGGAGACAAACTTAAGATTTCTGGAAAAAAACAAAAATTTCTGGAAAATTCCAAATGCTTTAAGAAGAATAAAAAAATCAGAAATGTTACATTGCAACTTAATAATTTGAGAAAAACTTAAATTTTTTTAAAAATGTTTTAACTTTTTCTCAAATTCTGACTTTTTTATTTTAATTTATTTATTTTTTTTCGTTGGAACGGACTGATCCTTGGTTATGTTTACAAATTGAAATACAAATCTTGTCCCCTGAAACCAAGAAAGATTAAAAAACACAACAAAGGTTGCTGATATCTCCCTAAAAATTATAGCTTGGCTGTCATAACGCGTAAGAGTAACCTTTGTTGTGTTTTTTTAATCTTTCTTGGTTTCAGGGGACAAGATTTGTATTTCAATTTAATTTAGTGCAATGTGTTTACCTAATGTTTCAATTCAAAATCGACATTTTAGACTGTAAAATTAAACTCTCGACTTAAAAAAATATTATTAATAATAATAATAATAATTTAAAAAAATGTTTTTCGCCATTTGGAGTTCAAATTCAAACTTGAAGTTGAGCTGAGTTTGGTGGGGAAAGTTTTGCGGATGAAGTCAAAATGTTTAGAAAAAACTGTGTCAAAGTCAAAATTTTGTAATTATGATTCTAATTTTAATAAAGAAAAATTGAAATGTAGACTGAAAATTGAAATTTAAAGAATAAAATTAAAAAGTTAAGAAAATGATCAAAATTTCTGAAAAATAATAACATTTAGAGAACAATTAAATTTTTTCTCAAATTTAAATTCCTTGAATAGTGTCATTTTGAGAAAAAACCTAATATTGGACTTTTTCTTTTAATTGTGATGTTTTTTGGAATTTCAATTTTTTGGAAATTTTAATTTGAGAGGAGAGATTTAAACAGATTTAAAAACACTCTTTTAGGGCTTGTATGAAGAAAATATTGAAAAAAGCAAGAAATCTTGCTTCTTGCTAATTTTTTTGGCAAGAAATCTTGATCTTGCTAAAAGAGCTTTTTGTCTTGTTTTGTTCTTGCTCACAAACTTTTTGTTTTTGTTCTTGCAGCAAGCACAAGACAAGAACAAGAAACAGCAAGACAAGAAATAGAAATAGAAGTAGAGAAGAAAAAGATTGGGTCGATGACTGGTATATTAGTATTGTTTGTAAAGATGAGCTTCGGTTTTGTTTGGTGATGTATAGGGGATTGAATGTATCACGAGGCATCGTGAACAAAACAATGTCGTTTTTAATTTTTACTGACATGTAGATGCCCGCAACATATTATATAACAGCCACCTCGTGATGAGTGTTGTCGAAGAGCTGCCTTATTATAGAAACAACAACAATAAAAATCGAACCCAATTTGGGAGGCTGGTGAGGATCAAAATAATTTCGGCAGGCTTTCACCTTTAACGGCAAGAAATTTAATAAATAATGCGCTGCGCAACGTGCGGATGAACCTCTTACTCACTCATTGTACTTACAATTGACGAACGGAGAGAACGCAATTCGCTTGAGCGCAGGAAATCACGTGACATCATCACCTAACATGTCTAGGTGTATGTGCACACTCCCGACGCCCTATGGCGACATAATAGAAATTCCGGTTCATATTTGATTTATCCTCGTATAAAACAATAACAATTAAACGAAGTGAATGCCCATATATCTTTGCATAAAAGTTACCAAACTAAACTTTCGTCGAGCGCATGACGAGATGGTCGCAAGTCAACGTGAACACAATTGCGTCACACATTATAATGTTCATTCAAATTATAAAGATAGAAAAAGAATGAAAGACGGCAAGCACTTGAAAGTTTGTGAACTTCAGCATTTGAACGGTGGTGCGTCGCAGCGCGGACGAATTATTAGTTATCTACGGTTAAGTTTAAAAGGCAACATTTTGTTTTTTTGAACATATTTCACTTTTTTTTTTACAAAATATTGATTTCAATTTAGAAATATCGACTTCTTGCGTTAATATTCGATTTTATAAAGTTCCAGTTACTGAAAATTTTACTTTTTTTTTACAAATTTTTTAATGAAAATTGGAAAATGTTTGTTCTTATTTTCCTAACATTTTAACTTTAAATAGGAACGTAAATTTTCTTCTTGAAATATTGTTGCTGCTTTAAAAATTTCGATTTTGTTAATGAAAAATTTGAGTTTTGAAATTTGGACTCTTTTTAAAAACGTTAACTTTTTTCTATTAAAATTAAGACGTTTTTCTTAGAATTTCAAATTAAATACAAAATAAAAAAAAATGAAATTTTGAGCAATTATTTGAAATTTTGATTTATTAAAATGAAAATTTTGCAGTTTTGCCCAAGATATCTACTTCAAAATTTCAAATCTTAACTTGAGCATTTAATTTTTTTATTTTATGTTTTAATTAGAAATTCTAGAAAAACCATCTAAATTTCAACAGGAAGATTAACATTTTTAAAAAGAGTCCAAATTTCGAGTCTGCCAAAACTTCGAAAAAAAAAGAAAACTAACTTTAATATTAAAAATTATTTAAAACTTCGACTTTAATCTCACAATTTGACTTTACCTAAAAACTTTACACTTTCCAACAAAAAGTAAAATTATCGATATTTTTAAAATTCCAGGATTAAATCAATAATCGTCAGTTGTTCAACTGGAGTTCAAATTCAAAATTTCGAAAAAAAGTCGAAAATCGGATACTGAAATCAACATTAAGAGAACAAGGAATTATGGCGCAAAAAGGATCCGAATTTTGAGTTTGAAGGCAAAATTTTTGACAAAAATCTAAAAATTGTATGTTTACACCAGAAATTTTAAGATAAAAGAGTAAATCTCGAAGAAAAACTAAAAATCTTACTTCAAAATTCGACCTTTTCTAGAGATTTTGTAGCTTCAGGCGATATTTCTAGAATAATTTATTATTTTTAAACAAAAAAATTATAGTAGGCGATGACTTACTGCAGTATATTGGAAAAACTGGCACATAAGCAGAAATTTAGAAAAACGCAGTATTTAATTTTGCTTGTGCTGCTACCAACAATTCAGCACACATGCTAACCCGGATAAGGACTCTTGTTTACCGAGGACTTAAACGAAGTTCAGGTTATTATGATATACACGTTATAGGTGTAATTTTCATTCGCACGTGGAACATGTATAAGCTTCGTTAGGTGTAGGTAACGACGTAAATTCTTAGAGATATATTAACCAGGAGAGTTAATTGCCTTCTAAAACGCTCAAAGATCCCCTTATAGAATATCGAAATGTAAGCAGCTTAGGTGAACACGGAGTATTCCCTTGATGTGGGACTGTGGATAGTATATCACGTCTCGATAATTTCCCAGTGTGACAATGCATATAGGATCTACAAATTTGATTTTTGAGAAGAAAACTTCCTTAGTTATCGGGTCAGTCCATAAAGTCGTGCGCATTAATAGCATGCGTGGAATTCACTATGACTCATTTACTAAACCAATACAATTTTGAACCTGTCGAAACTTGTTATCGTTTGACTAACATATTATTCAGTTTATCACCAACTTTCGTAAATATCGAATGCATTTTAGTACCCATGTGGTGAATCTGCCAGGTCTGCAGCGATAAAAATTAATATGGTGAACATACTATTAGTATAAGGCCTGCCCAGAAATGGTTTAAAAATTTAAATTTGGAGAAAACAGCTTAGCAAATAAACCCCGTTCAAGACGTCCTGTTAATTTTGATGATGACATTCTTCGAAGTCTTGTGGAGCCAGAACCACAATTAACAATGGATCAGATCGCAGAAAGGATGAATTCATTTCATGGAACAGTCTTTCTACATTTAAAGAAGATTGGAAAAGTACCCAAGTTTGGAAGTGGGTACTGCATGACCTTTGTCAACATCTGCACTTCCCTTTTATTGCGCTTCAAAAAAGAGCCATTTTTAGATCGTTTGGTAGCAGGTGACGAAAAATGGGTTATTTATCACAACGTCACAAGAAAAAGAACGTGAACTGATAGAGATAAGCAGCCGATTCCAACGGCAAAGGTGTCTTTACATCCCAAAAAAAAAAATTTCAGTGTTTGGTGGGATATGTATGGTGTAATTTATTTTGGATTGTTAAAACCAAATCAAATATTTAATTCAGAAGTTTGACGTCTAAACTCAGAATTGATCAAAAAACTCCCACGATTAGTGAATATGAAGAAAGTGTTGTTTCATCATGATAACACTAGACCGTCTACGGCTCGAACAACGCTGCAAAAATGTAGTGAGTTTAATTGGGAGCTTTTGCTACATCCTGATTACTCCCCAGATATTGTTCCAAGTGATTTTTACTTATTTCGCCTCTTACAAAATTCTTTAATGGGAAAAAAATTAAATTCTAAACAGGATGTACACAAAGAACTTTCAAGTTTCAAAACCAGAGTCTTTCTACAGCAATGGAATAAAAAAGCTACTTGTAAGATGGCCAGACATTGTAGATAATGGAGGAAAATATATAATTGATTAAAATGTTAAATTGTGTTTTTTTATGTTACTTAAAAATTTACCAAAAAATGGGCACGATTTTTTTAAATTCTAAAATTCCTAATTTTTAAAATTTTAGAAAATTTCGAGATTTCTTTGAAAATGTTTTTGAAAACTTTGGCTATGAATTTTTTTGCAAACTTTCAATTTTTTTTCGAATTTCTTCAAAAATTTGACTTTCTTTTTTAAATTTCACCTTTTTGAAAAATTTTTGATTTGTTTCGACTTTTTTTTCGACTTTCTTAAAAGTTGCGACTTATTTCAGAATGTGACTTTTTTAAATTCCTGTATGTGAAAATCTTACTTTTTCCTTTAAATGTCTTCTTTTTTTAAATTTGGTTTTGAACATTTCGAATGTTTTAAAATTTCATTTTTTTAGTTTTATTATTTTTTTAAATGTCGAGTTTTTTGGCACGGCAGATTTTTTTAATGTTGATTTTACTTTAAAATTTGGACTTTTTAACATTTTCGACCTAATAAAAATTTCAACTTTTTGGAAGTTTCTACTTTTTCGGAAAGTTTAATTTCTTTTTTGAAAGTTTCATTTTTTTAAATTCCTACTTTTTTTAAAATTACATTTTTCCGATTTGGTTTTTTTGATTTTCACTTAATTGACAATTCTGAAATTTTTTTAAAGATTTCTTTGTGTTTGATTATTTGAAGGTAGGTATTGAGATTTTTAAAAGTTTAACTTTTGTCTAAAATTTTCCCTTTGCCTCAAAATGTGAACTCTTTGAAAATTGTCATTTTTTTAGAAGATCCAATTTTTTAATTTCGACACTTTCAAATTTAGGAATTTTTTTTAACTTTCCAAATATTTTGCCATTATTCCAAATTTCGACTTTTTTCAAAAGGTCTTAACTTTCATTTCTTTTCAAAATTAGCATCACCAATTTTTTAAAAAATTTTGTAAAATTTCTGTTATCAAAATTATAAAAAAAATTGTAAAAATTTGTTCATTCATTTTGAAATAGATTTTTGTGAATCTTTGACTTTACAAATAAAAAAAATAAACTTAAAATTTCGAGAAAAAAATTAGCGATGAAATTTCAAAATAAAATACATAATTTTTGGAAAAAATGAAAGGTTGACATGCATTTTGAGATAAGGAGAATGTTTGGAAAGTAAATATTTGTAGAAAAAAATAAGGAGTTTGAAATTTAACTTTTATGAAAGATAGCAAACACTGAAAGCATGAAATTTAAGAAAAAAAGGTTTGAGAAAAAATTCATGATTAATAAAAAAAATGTTTGCAATGTCGAGAAAAAAAAGTATGCATTTGAAGATTAAAATGGTTTTCAAAAACGCCATTATATGTATTATTAAGCAAAATTCAAATTTGGAGTTAAAATAAAAATAAACTCAGATGTGGTCATTTTATTTAAATTTCCACTTTTTTATAAATATAAAATTTAAAAAAATTTAAAACTACATTATGAGTTTTTTTTGTTGTTTTCTCAAATATTTTTGTTCAGACTTTTATTATCTACTTTTACTTTTCTAAAATCTCTAATTCAAATTTGAATTTTTTTAGAAATTTTACCTATTTTTCGATATACTTTTCTCAATTTTTTCTAACTTCAACTTTTCTCATAATTAAAATTTAAGTTTTAATTTCCAATTTCATTTAAAGATTTAGAGGGTAAATTTAATAAAAATAAGAGGTTCAAAATTTAAGTTATAATTTTTGACAATCAAGGCATTCAATGTTTCCAAAATTTTGAATGCAAAATCAAAATGTTGTAGTTAGAACCATTCCAATAGTAAAAATAACTGAACATTTCCAATCCTTTATAGGATTGTAATATTTTTTAAGATAAGACGTATAAAAGTGTGTATATAAAATCCCCAAATTAATATGTAATTTCAATCATTTTTTTGTCAAAAATTAAAAAATAATTCAAATGCTTACCTTACTTTTTAAAATATGAAAAATTTAAAAAAAAATCATTGTTTTACGAACAAATGATGGATCAACTGGACACTAATGTTCTAAGCATTGACAATATCCTGTTTTCAGATGAATCAACGTTTACGTTAAATGATGAGCTAAATCGTCAAAATGGACTTGTTCCGTCGGGGAATAAACAATTTATTTATTATTATTATTAAAATTGTTGTTATTGGGCAGACAACAACCCATACTGAATGAGGAAAGGCCATACTCAACATCTAGAGAAAGTCAATGTTTGGGAAGGAATTGTTAGTGATTGAGTTATAGGACCAATTGTCTGTCTTCTAAGGAAATGTCAACAGGATGGAATATTTAGAATTCTTGCAGGAAAAGCTAATTCCTGATTTAGCTGTTTTGTTTCCTCATCCGGTCGAAGCTGATTTTCCGAATAGAAACATCTGATTTCAACAAGACGGTGCCTCTCCTCATTTTGCAAAACCTGTGCGTAAGAATCTGGATGATGTATTTCCAGGAAGATGGATTGATAGAAGACGACCTTTGGAATGGCCATCCAGATCTCTGGACTTAACGCCTATGGACTATTTCTTATGGAGGTATTTGAAGAGCAAAGTTTTTAAGACCAAACCTGCAAATATTGAAAAGTTGAAAGGATGAATAAGACAGGAGTGTAGACTAATTTCCCCCGAAGTAATTAGCTATGTTCAAAACGAGTTTCAGTTTCGTTTAGGGTATTGTCAGTTAATAAATGGACAACTTTTCGAACATTTATTTGATAAAGATTAACGAGTTGAATCAGATTTCTTGATTTTTCAAATTAGTTATTATTTGTTAAATATCCTCTAAATGACAAGAAATAAAAAATTGAAATTTGTTACGCATGTATAACTTGATATATCTTTTAAGGATAGTCAAGAAAAAAATAGGGTTGCTATTTAAAAAAATTATTGATGACGTTATATCTTTAATTTGGGACATTGTGTATAAAATTTTATTACATTAAAAATAGCGCAATTAAAATATTAATCGACGTGTCCGAGCATATTTCCCAAAAAAAAATGTCTGATTTACTGAATTTATTCCAAGTTACAGCCTAGCACTGTATACAAAACACATGAATGTCCTTGCTTACAAGAATACGAAGCTTAAGAACAACACAAATATTTGATACAACGCCTTTTATTTAGCAAAGCGTAGTACAATTTACGTAGTTGTCAATGATTGCTTAATTTAAAAAAACAAAAGAAAAACAAACACAAAAGCTAAATCGAATGCAAAATCGAGCATTCCCCGCCAATTAGTCTGTTCTAATGTAAGAATTTTAATTGGCGCAGAGAATTGTTCTGTCAGGCTTTCAGGTAATTTGTGAGGTAAAAAAAATATTTTCAATTTACGACTCGTGTCGGAAAATGTTTTATTAATAAGTAATACGATATGAGATCCTTAAAATTTGTATCCAACTACTAATGAACTCTGTTTCGCATCAAAACGAAGCTGGAAAAGTTTATTCCAATTAAAAATGTTTTCCAAACGTTTTATAACACCATCGAAGTAGTTTTGTTATTCACTGGGGTGAATTTTTAAAAACCTCACAACCTAACGGCCAAGCAAAGCTGAAATAATCTGCTTAAAGAACTGCATTGTACGAGGAAGTTTGATAACAGGATTAATGATGAATTTCCTTTGGAGGCAAAAATATAGTTTGTTGCATGAAACCCGTTATATTATAAATCTCTCCAGCATTTTACTCCGGATAATGTACAGTTTCGAGATTGGTGGCTTGCACAAATTCAAATAACATTGCGACTTATGAATTTACTCTTATTTATTTGGGTCACGGGCTTATCGGTTCGAATTGACTACCACATGTGAATTACACCACTTTATTACCAAACTTAACTTGGATTACCACAATTGAACAATTAACTCACTTATTATTAACTTCTACCAACTTACTAATTACACTGACTCTAACTGACTGACTCGAGGGAAAGCTGACCGCCTTTTATGGTTTTGGCCCCCCGGCTTCTAGAACTTTTCGGCAGATAAGGCTTATCGTTTGCCGAAGTTTCTGGAACGCTTATCTGCCATTTGTTTCGTTATCGCGGCCGCTTTCTTCTTATCAGATCCTTCTAGAAACTTTTTTTTATTTACTAAATTATACAATTCTATTCCATCTATTTACATTGCGTTACAACACATATATATTCTTCAATGAAAATTCAGTGTCATTGAATATAAAGCTAAAAAAACCTGGGTATCAGTTTCAATCGATGATCTTTGGTAATAGTTTTTGAATTGATGATACATAATATGCTGTTGTTCTGGTGAACTATATGAATAATTTCAACAGAAATTAGTATCAGCTAAATTTACATCACTTTAAAGATTTAACTCAAGTATTAGTTGGAAGATGCATGTGACAGATGCATAAAAATACCTTACCTGGATCAGTCTATAAAGGCGTAATTAGTCTATTTAATAAAATCCTAAATACTGGTTGAGAAATTGAAATACAAATCTTGTACCCTGAAATCAAGAAAGATTAAAAACACAACAAAGGTTGCTCTAGAGCAGGAATGAGCAAGACGCGGCCCGCGGACCACATGCGGCCCGCCTAAGCTCTACTGCTTTACATAAAAATTTTGGAAAGAAAATGTCAATCAATTTGACTAA
Source organism: Dastarcus helophoroides (assembly GCA_028583605.1). Lineage (NCBI taxonomy): Eukaryota > Metazoa > Arthropoda > Insecta > Coleoptera > Bothrideridae > Dastarcus > Dastarcus helophoroides. The sequence goes on along the minus strand of CM053327.1, from coordinate 3,415,529 downwards.
AAATAAACTTACCATTTAAAAGAAACATAAGTTTTCAAAAAACACGAAAAAATTTCCATACTCCTTCAGATAGAATTAAATATGGCTAGGAAATGCATGACCTAATAAACCAATTTGAATCGAAATATTTCGATCCGAAGAAATTGCTCGTAATTTCCGATAAGATGAATTTTGGACAAGTTGAAATTACCAGGAATCCAGTTTAAAAAAATTTTAGGAAAAACGAAGACTTCGAAAAAAAATCATGGTATTTGAACATTACGTTGCAATTTGCAGAAAAATGTAGAACTTTCTAGAAAATATTTCAAATTACCAAAAGAAAGTCCAATTTTAAGAGGAAAATTAAAAAAGTTGGAATTTTTAATTACAAATAAAAACGTAACCTTTCTCAAGGACTCGAGAAATGTTTATAATTCGAAAAAGTGAAAAGTTTTAAAGGTCTCTTTTTGCGAAAAGACGCAATTTTCAGAAAATTCGATTTTTGAGAAAGAAAATCACAATTTTCAAAAACATAGTTCTTAGGATTTATAATTCAGTAAAGATGTTAAATTTACAAGAAATCTTTTTGTTGAAATTCCCAAAGATATTTTTCGCAACATTTTTATTAACATTTCGATCTAATTTGGAGCGAAAAGTGAACATTTTCAAAACCATTTGAGCTAAAAGTCGTTATTTGTTGAAGAAGACAAATAATCAAAAAAATAAAAAATGTGGAAACAAATAAACCATTTTTGAAAAAGTCCAAAAAGTAGGATTTTGAAAATAAAATTGAAATTTCAGAAAACGACAAATTTGGAGATACAGGCAAATTTTAGGTAAATACTATTTTAGAAAAATTCAAAATTCAAAAAAAAAATTTACCAAGCAAAAGACAAAATTTAAAGACATTAAATATCGGATATTGAGACAAAATCAAGATTTCCTCAAAAAGGCCAACTAGGAAACCAGTCAAAATTTCTAAAAAAATCAGAATCTAAAAGATCGACATTTTGAGCTAAATGTTCAGAAAAATATTGAATTTTGAAAAGCGAAATTTCGAGAAAACTTTGAAATGGACCAAAAGTTTTGCAAAGAAAGTCCAATTTAAAAAATGGTCGAAATTTAAAGTAAAATAGTCAAAACCCCCCCAAAAAAAAACAAGAGAACTATTGCGAAAAAGATCTAAATTTTGAGAAAAAAGGTTTGCTGTTAGAAAAATTTTGAAATTTCTCCAAAAGAATCAGATTTTATCGAAATTTAGAAGAAGCAAATTTTAAGACAAAAATCAAATATTTATTTTCTCGTGACTTACTTACCTCAAAGGGCGTCAGAAAACGTCAAATATTGTGATAAACATCGAAATTTTAAAAAACAAGTTGATACTTCCAGAAATGTTGATTAAAAAAAGTTGAAATTTGCAAATGAATTTTCTTCTTAACTTTTGTCCTTTCACAAAAATTCCAAAAAATATAATTTTTTACTAGAAGATCGACCAGATTTTGAGGAAAAAGCAAGTTTTAAAAGCAAGCTGAAATTTTCAGAATTAAAAAAGTCGAAATTTTCAGAAAAGTCAAATTGAAAACTATTCAAAAATTTTGAAAACTTGAAATATCTTCATTTTTTAAAATCTTTATCTTTTATTTTAAATTTGGACTATTTTTAACGTTTAATGTATTTTTCAAAACTTCGAATTTTTAGAAAATTTTTAATTATTTTTAAAAATTTCGCAAACTTTTTCAAATTTTCAAATTTTTTGAAAAGTTAACATCTTCAAGATGTCTATTATTTTTTTCAAAATTTTGACTCATTTTTGAAAATATTTGCTTGTTTTGGAAATTGTAACTCTCTATGAACACTTAAGACATTTTTAATAATTTAGACTTTTTATCGATAATTTAAGTTTTAAAAATTTTTAACTTTTAAAATTCAAACCTTTATTGAAGATTTTGCCTGCTTTCAAAATTTAATTCCTCCTGAAAATGCGAAATTTGTTGAAACTTCTGAATTGGCTCTAAATTTCTTGGAAATTTCGTTTTTTCCAAAATTTCAATATTCTCCAAAGTTCTTAGAGAGTTTGGACCATATTTTAAAATGTTATTTTTCATAATTTCACATTTTTACCTTTTTTTATATTTTAAATTGTTTTTAAATATTTGTCTTTTTTTCAATCAAACGTCCGAATTTTTTAAGAATCTGACTTTTTTTAAATTGTATATCTTATACTTTCTAATGCGAATTGTTTTATAAGCGCTTATAAGCCGATTTGACCCTCTAAGGGGATAAATTGCCAAAAACGCCGATTCAATTAACTTTTATTAAATTTATAAACTGGGACCTAAACACCAGTCGTCAGATTTATGTTCAAAAATGACATAATTTTAACTTTTATGCCTCATTTAACATTTTTGACAGATGAATTTTCAAAAATCTTTTCTTAGTGTTCACTTACGTTACAGAAACAATGCATATAGGAAAGACCTAGGAGAGTTGAACCATTTTCACATTTTATCTCATATGTTGCAAACGCAAATAGAGGTTTGGCTAAAACTTTATCGTTTTATAGATTTTTTAATCGAATAAGCGTTTTTTTACTCAAAATAAATTTGGGAATCATGTAACCCATGAAAAGATAATTCAAAAACAATAGGACGTTATGTGTCAACTCTCCTCATATCGACGTAAGTTGAAACAGTTTACTAGGTGAGTTGAAAGAGTGAACTAGGTGAAATGAAACACCTATTGAAAAACCTAAGGATTGTTACTAAACAAGAATAAAATAATAAAACACATCGCCATTAAAACATTTTATTGCAAATTGACTTGAACGTTTTTATTCTATTCTGATAAAAATTATGTCATATGTATGACATTTTTCTATCAACACAGACTTCGTGTGACCATGCTTTGCACTCATTCATCTTCATCTTCACCTGCCTTTTAAGCATGATCTTCGCTTTCGAGCATTTTTTTTTCTTAAAAGCGGGCTTTTGGACACTTTTTTTCTTCGGCCTATTAGCATCGATGACAGCTAGTTCATTTTTAACAGGAGAGTCCGTTAAGATAATTGACTTTATTTTTCATCTTTTTTGTTGAGTTCCTTTCCTTGGCGCAGCCTTGGGAAGGGGTCTGACAGATTCCGGGGCAAAAATATGTGGCATTGATCTACTCTCAGATGTCTTCCACGATTTGTCATCATTCTCAGATGAAGTTGGTCTGCTTGGAAATGTTAGGCTTTGTTTTTGTAGAGCTGTACTCGGTCCAGCGACACTCCGATCTGCCATTATCTGTTTTTTAAGTAAAGCGCACTTGGAGAGTGTAGAAGTATAACAGCAGGCAATTTTGCATTGGAAGGTGCCGATGTAGAAAGATGTGTGGCAGCGGGTGACACTGGAGAAATTTCGCCCATTGTTCTGTATTCAGTTGGTGAGCTGATGATCAATGGACTGAATGCATCATGTTTAGAATTAATAACAGCTTACTCTGCAGAAGGCTTAGTTAATTGTCTTGATGTGTTTGTTTCGGGCAAAGGTCGCTCCGTAACTTGACTTGGTAGAAATTTATGTTCTTCAAAAATGAGAGGATTTAGTAGTCAAAATCCAGTCGATTGAAAGACGGCTATGATGTTTTTTGCTGTGACCCTATTTCAAAGAAGGTCATGACTATTACAGGTATATCATAAATCGCCATCACTTTACCTGGATTTGGGCGCATCCAACTGTCACAAGTTGAATAGTTGAATTTATAGCCTTCTTTATCGGGCCAAAAACTGTTCGATCCATAGGCTGCAGTTCATGGGTGCAATGAGGAGAAAATGTTAATAAAATAATTCTATTTTCCCTGCAAAGCTCTATATTTTTCATTGCCATATGCGACGATTAGTTGTCCAGCAACAACAGGACCTTGTGCTCTTTACTTGATCTAACTTAACTTAACCAATGAAGTGCTCTAAATAGACGTGGAAATCATCTTCCTCATCCATCCAGATCGATTTGCTGTTCCGATTGATCCAATCCATCGCGTATAAAGTGGTCACTAAATCATTTTCTCGGAAAAACGAATATTGGTGGAACGTAGTTGCCTATAGCATTTCCAGCCAGTGCTATCGTTACCAACGTTCCTCTTTCTGCCGACGTTATTGCACTCACCTGCTTTTGTCCACGCCTGGCGATCACTCGAGCTGGTTTCTGGAATGTGGTAATACCAGACTCGTCGATATTCTAAATATACTTGGCTTCTAGCTTGTGTTTTTCAAGTATGGCGACATAATTGTGAAAAAACAATGCTACATAACTTTTATTAAAACTCGTTGCACGTGCAATACTGGTGGGTTGTGGAATTCTCAAGGCGATAATAGGAAATCGTTTCCTAAACAGATTGAATCACACTTTTCCAGCCATTTGTCCCTTTCCAACACTCAGGAAATTGTTTGTTTTATTTTACAGCCAACTGATATGCCAGTGATCTAGCCTCTTTTGAAGTTAACCCAAAGTTAGCATCAGAGCAAAATAGAAGATACGCACACACCTTTTTTTCTTCAGCTTCAGAAAAGACGATTGGTCTAGAATATCCAACCGACGGTGGCTTGGGAGATTCACCGATTTCAAATGCTTTTTTCTCCTGAACAAGACGGTAAAGGGAAGTGTAATTTTAATCATAATTTTTAGCAGCAATGCGTAGACTTTTGTTAGGTAAGATTACTTCTTCAGCGGCGAGCTCATGTATTTCTTGGTTTGTCATGCTCGTATCCGTTTTTCTAATATATTTGTTTGGCATCTGAAATAATACAAATACAAATATGCAAACCATATCACAAAGTAAAAACTTGTCAATGCAAAAATACAACCAAGGTTAGTTGAAACATCTCGTTTCAACTCTCCTAGATGTCAAAAATGCGAAGCCACTTCATTCGGAAGTTATTATTGTCAAATAGCATTGCAAAAGAAAAAAATGTATATGACAAATCCAATGCTAACTTAGTAAGCTTTCAGATGATACATATGACATATCACCAAATAAATAAAGAATATAACAAAAGTTTAATGAAAAATTCAAATTTTTTTAGCGACAATGTCTCTGTAACGGCATTAAACTTGCAACACTACCGAAGCGAACTGACATACGACACGCGTTGAATGAATGCCAGAAGGAAAAAGTTTGGGAAACGCTGTTCTAGACCATGGTAAAGCAAAACCATAAGTTTACCTCCTATCCAAAATCGTCTAAAGTAGTTCACTAAAAAAAAAGAATGCAAATATAGTGAAAGTCTCTTTTGAAAACTTTTTATGGAAGTTTTTAGTTTTTCTCGGTTTCCGTTTGAGAAAAACTCCGAATTCCCATACTGAAAGTAATCGTTTCCACTAGTATTCTTATTTCAGTCTCCCTGGGAGGTAAAAATATAAATCACAGCAACCGAGTACAGTTTCCTGTTGCTCGGTATAAAATAATGAAAATAGTAAATCTATTTGGCGACAAAACTGTTTCTTGTAACGTTAATAACGACTCGCGGCCGTGCAACGACTATCCTTCATTTGTAGGAAAGTAAATCACAATAAACGAATTCGCTTTCCCAGCTTCTCAGTTCGGCGGAGCCGCTATTGTGCCGCCTTGCCGTCGTATATCTTCATCTGCCAACTGTATTGTGCTCTGATCTCCATTGTCACTTCACACGTTTACGCCAACACCGTACAGTCACGACTTCAGGATTTCATGTAACGTTGGAGAATTGTACTTAGGAAAAATTAGCTCTTCGGATTCTTTGAAATATCTCGACATATTCGTCATCGGAACCAACGAAATTGATGCATAAAAGAATATATGAATTGCTTATACGTATATGGCGGATGAACGCAAAGAGTTCGCAGTCATTGCCCAAATGAAAAAATATGTTGTAACTTTTCATGGGGCTTTTATTTGTTATATTTGTTAATAACATTAGAAAAAAATAAAAATATTACTTCTACCTAAAATTTTTATTTTGTTTTTTTCAATTTGTTTAACATTTCTTCGGCACAGTTTGGAAATATTTAAAGTTTTATGGTTTGTTGACAATTTTATAAACAGTTTTTGAAATACGACTACGTGATATTTAAATTTATTGAAAACGTCACTTCATGACAGTTTACAAATTAAAAGGTTAGTTTATTTTACATAGAATAGGAAAAATGAAAAATAGGAGACCAAAAATTAGATATGGAAAAAATAAAAATTTTGTTTTTTTGATAAATTAGGAAAATATAAAAAATACATAAAAGAGGTTGTAGCACTGGACATCGATGTTTCGCTCTAAAATTTCTACCTTAAATTTCGAAACATTCATTGAAGAGTTCATTTTTTTTTTAATTTCGACATTCTCTTCAACATTTTGACTATTTTTAAAATACTGCACTATTTTTCAAAATTTTGCCTTTTAAAAAAGAATCGATTGTTGTTTTTGAAAACTTCGTGACCTTTACGAATTCTCAATTTTTTTAAAATGCGGTCTTTTTAAAAATATTGACAGTTTTTTTAAAATTTATACCTTAATTTTTAATAAACATTTTGACATTTTCCAAAGTTTTGACTTCTTTTTAAAATGCAACTTTTTTAAAATCTTGCCATTTTTCCTTTTTCGTTTGCACTAAAATTTTTGTTTTCATGTCGGGTTTTTCGAATTTTCTCCCTTTTAATGTTTTTAAAATTACAATTTGTGTTTTTCTAAAGATTCTTTTAAAAATTTCCTATATACAATTTCAATGGAGACAAAGATTTAAAAAAATCTTCTACTTAAAAGTAAAAAATTCCGAGATTGAAAAATTTTGAAATAACGATTTAATCTTATTTCTTTCCTTCTTTTGACTTGTAGAATCTTGTGTGACTGAGAAATTAATTATGTTAAATAAAATGAAGGAAGAAGACTATTGTGCTAAATCAAAGAAAAAGCCCACCATCGAGTAACTCGGAATTTAATTTCGAAAAATGAAATTTTAATATAAAATAGAATATTCGGTTTAAAAACTCGAATTTATTTTGGAATTTAAAGTCAAAATTTTGAGTTTGAAGTCGAAATGTTGAGTTTTTAAAATGTTCGATTTCAAGAGAAAATTGGAAGTTTTGGAAGAAATCGGTTCTAATGAAAATTGAACATATTAAAAAAATGATCTTTTTTTTTATTTTTATATTTTTTTTTTCGCTTTCGATGTTAATATCTGAAACACCCATTTAAATCTGGAAAATATAAGAAAAAATCAAAATCCGAAATTTTAATAAAAACACTCCATATTTCAAATTTTCTGGAAACCTCAACTTGAAATTTGGAGTTCAAACAATTTTTAAACTTTGAAATTTGAGCTTTTTTACACATTCTGAATTGTTTTTGAACGTCGACACTATCAAACTTCTTAATATAAATTCGCACCCGCTCTTTACTTTTATGCTCGCAATTTTAAGTGTTTACCGAAAATTCGACTTTTTATCGAAATTTGTTAATTCTAATCGAATTTGAAGAAAGTGTTAGTTTAAAGTTTGCACAAGGGCGGCTGATGGGTGCGCGGAGGGCCTCCACATAATGGCCTTTTAGCTTATCGTAACATCAAAAACTGGGCAAACATTTATCAACTTCTATCGAAGAGACCTATGGCACAAAAATATTTTAGTCAACTGATCGCACAAATTACAAAAGAGGAATTCTAAAATAAATAAAATGTCTTGGAGGCTGCCGAATGAAGTAAAAATCTAAAACTAGGATATAACAGTGTCTATGTGCAAAGATGGATTGATAAACCCGGTAACAATGAAACAAAGATTTAGTTTTTTCAAATGAGTGTAAGTTATTTTTTAAGGTAATCTTCTTTTAAAGCTACACACTTGGTTAGACGAGTTTCTTAATCGTCTGTAGTAATTTTTTCCAAGGCCCTCAAAATACGCCTTAGTTTTGAAGGCAACCTCAAAATCAGTTCCAAATCTTTGTCCCTCAAGCCATTTTTTTTATGTTTGGAAAAAGGAAGAAATTGCTCGGAGCTAGGTTGGGAGAATGTGGTGGATATAGAAGCATTTCGTAGCGCAACTCCACCAGTTTGACCCTTGCAATGGCGGGAGAATGGGCAGGAGCATTATCCTGGTGAAACAGGACTTTGTTTTGAAAATATGATTTCGTTTTGCTTTGATTTGTTGATTTAACTGGACTAATAGTGTAGCACTATACTTTCCATTTATTGTCTTTCCTTTTTGAAGAAAAACGATTGAGACTGTACTATGTGCATCCCAGAAAACCGTAGTGATTATTTTGCCTGATGATGGAACCAGCTTGGCCTTATTCGGAGCACTGCCACCAGCTTCTACTCACTGCTTAGATTGTTGTTTTGTCTCTGGTATGTAAAAATGAGTTCATGTTTCATCTACAGCAACAAAACGTTGCAAAAATTCATCTGGGTTTCGTTCAAAGAGCCGCAAATTAACCTAGAAAAGCGCCACTCTTTCACGTTTATGGTCAATTGTCAACAAAAGCGACACCCATCTTGCCGAAATCTTTTTTATATGCAAATGTTCATGCAACATGTTCAAACTCGTTTATATGAGTTGTTTATATTGTTGGCTGTTCCTCTCATTTTTACTCGTGATATATCGAGGATTTTTGTGATTATTTCTGGAGTGGTTACCTCAATTGGACGTCCTGAACGAGGAGCGTCTTCGATGCTTGTTCTACCACAACTGAATTTTAGTTTTTATCTATTTTCTCTTTTTTCGTGTTTGTACGACGAAGCACGCCTCTTACAGAAAAAAAAATGTAAAACACATTTTTACGTGATAAAATCGCACATTGCGGGAGAGAGAGAGTTGCACAGTATCCGAGCACAGTGACGGTCGGTCGTGAAAGGCCATTTTAAACGACCTTTCGTTTTTTTGGCCGTGTCTTCTCAATTTGGGGCTTACTGCATCCTGTGGAAACACGAGAGCGCTCTCTGGCGACAACTCAACCATTCGGGATAAGTCCATAAGTTATCAAAACTGAAATGTGCGGTAACGTTTCTTTTTCAAAATTTCTTCAAATAATACAGTCCACTTTCCACCAAATTCTGCAGACGAACAACAACAAAACTTAATAAACCACTTGTGAATCATTTTCAGTGATGGAGAAGATTCACCATGATGCTTATCAGAAGATTTTTTTGTTTTAGTGATGGTTTTTTTGCGTAAAAAGTAATGTTTTATCAGCACTGGAAATTCACTTTTTTCCATTTTAACTGCGAAAAAACGACTTGTCCGGTCTAAACGATTGACAAAGCAATACTAATTTAAATATCAGTATGAAATTTTGTGTATATATCCTCAAAACAATGACCTGTCCTAACATGTTATAACTTATACAATGCTAGCCTGTAACTTGGAATAAATTTAGTAAATTAGAGACAATTTTTTTTTTGGAAATATGCTTAGACACGTAGATTATTATTTTAATTTCCGCTCTTTTTGATGTAGAAAAATTTTATACAGTATATCCCTCATTTAAGATATGCCGTCGTCAACAATTTTTTTATATAATATCCCTATTTTTTCCTTGACTATTCTTAAAGGGTATATCATGTTGCACATGCGTACCAAATTTCATTTTTTTATTTCTTGTCATTTAAAAGATATTTAACAAATATTAACTAATTTGAAAAATCAAGGAATCTGATTTAACTCAATATTCTTTTTTCAATCAATGTTTATAATGTTGTTCATTTACTAACTGACAATATACTAAACGAAACTGAAACTCGTTTTGAACATTTCTAATTACTGCGGGGGAAATTAGTCTACACTCCTGTCTTATTCGTCCTTTCAACTCCTGAATATTAAATATGATATTAAAGAAATAGTCTATAGGTGTTAAGTCCGGAGACCTGGATGGCCATTGAAAAGGTCTTCTTCTACCAATCCAGCTGCCTCGAAATACATCATCCAGATACTCACGGACAGGTCTTGCAAAATGAGGAGGGGCACCGTCTTGTTGAAATTAGATGTTTCTATTCGGAACATTAGCTTCGATCGAATCAGGAAACAAAATAGTTTAATCAGAAATTAGCTCTTATAATATATAATAACTCCATTTTGTGTTCTTGATCTATCTCCGTAGCCAATCATTATTAAAAATTCAATCTTGTGTGTTTCAGTTAAGTATGGCGTTTTGGTTGATTTTTTAAGAAATGGTGTTTCCCACTAAAAGACTAATAGCCTCTTCGATCAATCCTATACTAATCTCCTTATTTGTTTTTATTAACTTTTTTTATAAGATTGTTATAAGACGTCAACCCAGTTTGACAAAAAATGTCAAATGAATGCCGTTTGACACGCGATTTTTAAAATTTATGAAAATTGTACTGAATTCAATCAGATTTCTTGATTTTTCGAATTAGTTACTAAATTTGTAAATATTTTTTAAATAACAAGGAATAAAAAATTGAACTTTGGTACGCATGTGTAACTTAATATACCCTTTAATAATATGGTAGTCAAGAAAAAAATAGGGTTGCCATTTAAAAAAATTGTCGCTAACGTCATATCCTCAATTGCGGACATGCTGTATAAAATTTTCCTACATCAGAAAGAGCGCAAATCAAAATATTAATCGACGTCTTTGATTTACTGAATTTATTCCAGGTTACAACAGACTGTGTATAAGGCGGGATAAATTTCAATTTAAAGCACTCGAATTACAACAAATTGTTTTATATTCCCAATGATGATAAGTCTTATTCCATTTCGAAGCAAATTGTTACTCGAAAAATCTTCATCCATACAAATACATCGCTGCTTCGAGAAGGAAACAGATGACCTATTTATTTATGCAGGTATGAGGATATATTATATTTTAAAATTCGGGATTTTCTCCGATACACTTCACACGTATATTGCTGGAGAAATGGAATTTGGTGACCTCCCGATCCTGCTGGCTGCCTGATATTTCGACTCCCGTTCATTTCTACCTGCTTTCTCCTCCTTCGATATCTTTTCGGGCTGTTACACTTCGACCGTACTAGACGTCGCGCGTCGCCGTCGCTGCTATGAAGATTTAGTTGTAATCTATCACGAGCGGGCGAGTGGGAGATAGTGACGGAAAAAAATTACCCTTCAAACTTCTATATTAAGACTTCGCGTAATGAAAAATAAAGATTTTTCACCTCTTAGCAAATGAGCCGGTTATTGATTCCCACCTTACACGTACCATACATTATTTGCCACTATTTCGGCGGCGATATTAATAGAATTAGTTATCGATTTTGTGTTGGCAGACGCGTCTATGATTGAATTCACTTTTTAACACGTGAAAGATAATCTGATGTCCAACTTGAATTTGGAAGTAATTCAGTAAACATTCTCTAATCCATACATATTGCATGTGCTTTTTCATATATATCATTACATATTTATTTTGGTACTCCCGCGAACAAGGAAATAACGTGAAAAGTTACTTTCGTGTGGCTTTAATAATATTGGACTCGGCGATAATAATACAATTACGCGAGCCAACAATAAAAAACATGGGAAAATTAAAATTAGGTATTTCGATGTCAGAGTCAAACCTGACAAAACATTGGGCAGTTATGGGGACTGCCAACAGAAGTGAAAACTCCTATAACAGTGTATTTTCTTTTGAATTACCAAATTGTATTATCAAAAATAAAAATTTCGTAAATGGGAAATTAAAATTATTATTTCTAGTTTTTATACCTTCTATATTTGTATGGAGTTATTAAGGATATGACATTTCGGATCTAAATACGGATTCGAATATATTGCTAGGGATGCAAATGATAGTTCGATGTTTTGAAAACATCGATATATCGTTTGTAATCATTTATGTTTCAACAAAATCGATGCATCGAATTAGTGCCATCTGTTGCATATAATAAATATTAAAGGTACAGATGACTACATAATTTTGTAACTAGTCGTTTGATGGCAGCAGTGTATATTTAACAAATTGATACCGAATTTATATGCCGCAGGTATACAAATCATCTGACAATTCTTAGTTTAGATATTTTTACTTGGCAATCTATAAAAAAACATACATTTTGAAAGAAAAATCAGAATTTCTTGAAAAGTATTAATTTGAAAATTTCAAACTACAAATTGAATTTTCACAATTATTTACTATTTATTTAATATTTTAAAGAACATTCTTATCTTTCACAAAAATTTTAGTTTGAACTTCAAATTTTCAGTTCCTTCAAGACAACTTTTTTACATAATTTCCTTTTTTCGAACTTTTAATATTGCTAATTTCGTATTTTAATGGAAAACCTCTAGAAAAAAGTCAAAATTATCATAAAAAATATAGACATTTCTAGAAATAGACTAATTTTCGAGTTAAAATGAAAACTTTCCAAATGAAAACCTAAACAGAATTTTCAACATTTCGAACCTAGTTTCCAAATTTGGAAAATTTGAGAAGTCTATTATGAGTTGATCCTTGCAGCCTTTCTGCATTCTCTCTGTTGCCACGTAAGTATGTTGTATGGCGGGGAAAATATTTACAAAAAATAGGATAAAATGAGCGGTGAATTTTTTCGAGCCCTATAAATCAACAGGAGAAGATAAAATCTTCCCAGCTTTACTACAACACGACATAATGGAACTTATAAATCCGCTAGCTGCAATTTTCAAAGATAGTTACACGTTAAGCTATATTCCAATAAACTGGAGAGACGTAAATGTGATCTATATACCAAAGGCAGGCAAACGGCCGTCTGCGCAGCCTAAATCATATAGACTCATTAGTCTAATGTCATTTCTCCTTAAAACAATGAAGAAAATTATGAACCAACACATTAGAAGCGAAGTACTGTCAAAGAATCCGCTTTATGATAATCAATTTGCCTAACAAGGAGACAAATCCACAGAGACAGCCTTACACAATATTGTCAAAAAGATAGAAAGTGCACACTCAAACAAAGAAATAGCTATTTGTGGATTTATAGACATAGAGGGTGCTTTTGATAACACCTCATATGAATCTATAAAAGCAGCAGCTGTCAAAAAAGGTTTTGAGAAACCTACCATTGACTGGACTGTCTTCATGTTAGATGGTATGAGGATCAAAGCAACCCTAGGCAGTGATTCAGTCACAGTCAGCGCAGCAAGGGGTTGTCCCCAAGGAGCTGTTTTATCTCCACTGCTGTGGTCCATTGTGGTTAATGACCTAGTAAATACACTGTATTACTCGGGCGTTGAAGCAACAGGTTATGCAGATGATATTACTGTTATTATCAGGGGCAAAAACGATAAAATCCTGTCGGATTTAATGCAAAAAGCCCTGAACACCATAAACTATTTAAACTAAAAAGTATTTGAACTAAGGGTTAAGTGTAAACCCAGATAAAACAAATATAATTCCTTTCACGAAGAGAAGGAAGCTAAATCTAACAGCTTCTACTATGAATGGAGTTCAACTCAACTTCTCAAGTGAGACTAAATATCTAGGAATAGTCCTAGATCAAAAGCTCACCTGAAATCCTCATTTGACTGGAATAATCAAGCGAGCCACGACAACGTTCTGGACATGCCGCAGATTGTTCAGCAAAACCTTGGGTCTGAGACCGAAAATGATCTATTGGTCACATAGGATGATAATTACACCTCTGATCACATATGCTTCTTTAGTATGGTGGCCAAAACAATGAAAAAGACAACACAAAACCAACAGAACATAGATCAAATGTATGCATGTCTGGGCATAACAGGAGTAATGAACACCTGCCCAACAGCAGCAATGGAGGCAATGCTAGGTCCAACTCCTCTCCCCCTTTTAGTGAAAGGGAAGCGATCAAAGGAGCCTCAAGATTACTGCAATTAAAACAATTTACAGAAAGAGACTTCGCTGGTCACATGGGAATACTCAAGGAATGCAGCTCGGTGATTTTAGCAAAATCAGGTACGAATTTGATCATTCCTTTGAGGTGGACACTGACCACACTGACAATCAATACCTGAAGAAAGACACAAATTATCCATCTGGTTTACAGATGGATTAAAGACAGCACACGGGACTGCAGTGGGAATTTATGGCCCTAACTATAGGTTTTTTAAAGCCTTGGGAAAATACCAAACTTTCTTTTAAACTGAAATACATGCAATAGAACTCTGCGCCTACGAGTGTCTTCGAAGAAGCTTGAAAGGAACAAAGATCTACATTAACTCTGACATCCAAGCAGCAGTAGAGACTCTCAGCAGCTGTCTTGTCAAATTCAAACTAGTTTGGGACTGTCAACAAAAGGTAAAGCAACTGGCTAAACACAACAGGATCAGCCTTAAGTTGGTGCCAGGGCACAAAGGAATACAAGGAAACGAAGCTGCGGACCAATTCGCTAGAGAAGGATCTGCATCATCATTTCTTGGACCTGAACCGGTTTTTGTTTTTTTTAAAGGTTAAATCAACAATGAGGTCAAAAAATGGGAAACAAAGTCAAGAATCTCCCACTGGAGATTATATCCAGGACTAAGGCAGGCGAAAAGATTTATATCTGGAACCCTTCAAAAGACAAATATCTACTTAGAACTCAGTAAATCCGAATTGAGGATCCTAACCGGCCTCTTAAGAGGATATTGCCCTATGAGGTACCACCTCAAGAAAATGGGTCAGGCTGAAACAGACCTATGTCGCTTTTGCGCAGTAGCTGCGGAGACTGCAGAACATGTGCTATGCAAGTGCAATGCGCTTGCACGCAAAAGGCACGTCCAACTTGGATGGGCGTCGTGGAAAAACTCAATCGCAGGTCTATAATAAACTTTTACAAGAGTTTGAACCCGGGAACTACATAGATCAGGGTATACACAAAAGATCTCTTTAGATCGAGGTGCGGGGTGGACGAAGAGAAACACGAAACGACCCATGTATAATCTAATCTAATCTAATCTATGTCATTATTTTCTAAGTGGTGATGGATTTTTTCTGTAATAACGAAGGTAAATATTTTATATATTGTGGGAAGACAAGTAATCGGTCTATATTTACTGGGGTCTCCACTTGCTGGTATGGTTTTGGGGAGTAAATATGTAATGCCTTCAGTCATGGACACAGGTATATCTTCATTATCTGTAAGTATCTTTGTAAGGAGCGCTGACATTTTTTGGTGCGTGCTGTTGAATTTCTTCCACGAATAGTTATGTATTATGTCTTGTCCCTGTGCCTTCCAATTTTGTGTTTTTTTAATAGTATTATCTACTTCTTTTATGGTGATTGATTGAAAATTTGATACAAAGGATAAGAAAGTTTAGTTATCATTTGCATCAAATTTTCAATTTAGAAGAGTTTTGCCTCTGGTATGGTGGACATACTGAGTTACGGCGCTCTGATATTTTGAAATTGGCCTTTTTTCATTTTTCATATTTCCCTGTATTTTTTATCTTTGTTCCTGAAGAAACCCCCTACGATGGAGAGCGAAACGTCGAACACTTTTAGTAGTTCTTAGACACGGTTTAATCCCGGAAAAAGTATATCCTGTACCGCCGTGGAAGCCTTCGTTATCATATTTAAAGATCTCCATTTTTTATCAAAATTTAAACTCTTTTACAAGTATGATTTATATTGAGGTCTTCCACTTTTTTCGAATTTTAACTTTCTTTAAAAAGATTTAATTTTCTAAAATAAAAACGTTAAAATTTGTCGTTTTAAAATTCCATTCTGACATTTTCATTTTCAATAGAATTTTTGAGAGATATTATAAAAGTCCTTAAATTTTATTTAGCATTTCTGCAGTTTAGAAATATTTAATCTTTTTATGTCGCATAAACATCAAATAAAATTAATAATCATAACGTTTCTGACCAATAAAGTCTACCATGATTAAATGATGAAAGGTTCTAGAAAAACGAAAACCCAATTATAACTTCCACTTTCTAAATTTCAAGAAAAAAGGGTCAATTTCTATTTTGAAGTAGATATCTTAGGTTTAAAACATTTTCAATATTCACTAAAAGTTTGTAGAAAATCTTCGAAAGTCGATATTGAGAAAAATTTTAGCTAAAATTGCCTTTAGGAGAAAGACAAGTTTGAGTTTAGAAAGTTTCGCAAACAAATTAAACGTTTGTGTTAAACAAATATAAAAAAAAGTAATATTTTTACTTTGATTAACAAAAAAAATCTAAAGAAGAACCTTCGTCGAAATCTTTATAAAAAAAAACTCCAACTAAAAAAAAAAGAAGATAAATTTAGGTTAAGCATCAAAAATTGGAAAGTTAAATTAAAAGTTTTTTAAAAAGCCTTACCATTTTATGTTTTTAAGCTATAATATTAGAACATTCCACATTATTATTGAAATTTTGACTTTGACATTTAAATAACAAGATTTTTCCCGAAATTTTAAGAAAAAAGTCTTTATTTTAACATCGACTTTTTAAAAAATACAAAGTATTAAATGTACTGAAAAAAGTTTCAGGACCGACGGAAATTTTAAGAAAAACTCAGTCTGGAGAAAAAATCTAGTTTTAAGGTCGATCAGACTCGGGACTTCAAGGCAAAATTCTGGAATAAAAGTCAAAATTATGAGGAAAGAAAATTACGAAATCTTAGAAAGAAAAGTCGAAATTTTGACTTCTAACCTCAAAATGTGGTCTACATTTTCAAAGGAAAAACGAAATGTTAAGATAGTTAAGACATATTTTAATGGGTCACGAAGAAACATAAAGATTACCGGGCGATGACAAAAAAGTTTGGAAAACGCTGATATAGAGAAAAACTTTTTAAATTATCAGTATATATTGCTGAGAAGAGATATTTAATTTGTATTTGGAAAAAAGTAGTGTTGAAAATTGGCAATAAACATGTTTCTTGTTAATAGCGGTTTTGATCTTTTAATGCCTTTTTTTAGAGTGTTTTGCCTTTTTAATGTCCTTTTTAACTGTTATTTTTTGCCTAATTTAACATTTTGCTCATCTGTTTATCTTATTTAATTGTGCCTAAAATCCGATCTCTATTCATTAGATTTCAACTGCCTTCTCTATAATCAAGGTTTCGTCCATTAATGAAGTTTTACCTGTCTCTCTTTTTGTATAAATAAACAACAACTGCTATACAATATAAAACTACCCCTGATTGTTTGTAATGTTCATTTGTACGAGATTCTAATCGCAAAGCAAAATCAATTTCGAAACTCAAATAGCTTCAAAAATTAACAGATCAAAAATGAAAACAAATACATTAATTTCATAGCAAGCAAAAAGTAGCAGGTAGATGTGCTCGGTGATGAATTCAAACACCAGATTTTTACGACAAAAAGGAAAATATTAATTTTTTGTTCCGTTGTCACCTTACATCTTCAAATAATATTTTCTTAAAAGCTCTTTCAGTTCGTCGCGTTCGTTTCATGTTGTATTTCCGAACGGGGTACATAACAGTACAAATATTGTTTTCTTGTAAGGAATATTGCAGAGTGTTCTTCTCGCCTTATTTGTGTTTCGACAAAGTATTTTTGTATGTTTTCTTACTTTTTCGCCAATTTTATTCGAGTCAATGTTAGTTATAGGTTTTAAAAGGGATTCCTTGGATCAATAGAAATGAGAACAATGTAAACAACCAACCTGGAGTTTCGTCCTAATGGTGGCAGATTGTGCTTTTCTTGGCCATTTGCCGTTAAACTTTAATGTTTCGCATCATTTTATTTCTTATAGTTAGTGGTTTTGGAAACAATGTTAGCAGCATTCAAGTAATTTTCGTTTAAAGTTGGAAATAAAAAAAATAACTAAAAATAGGATAATTTATGTGAATTTCAATATACAGATTAAATCAAATTTGATTTCCAGTATAAGGATCTCTTAAACTATTAGAGATACAAGGAAGTCTAAGTGGGCAAAGTAGTGCAGAATTTAATGCTTAATATTATTCTGCTGAGAAAACTATTGAATTTCAATTCGTCTTGGTTTTATTTAAAAAAAAACTGAAACTCGCCATTTTTATAAATCAGCTGTAACTTGTTTATTTAAAGTCCGATTTAAAAAATTCAAAAACAGTAATTAGTTGTTTTTAAGGCCTTTTCACTGGTATACGTTAATTTTTTCTTAATTTAACGGTTTCTGAAAAAAATATGTCAAATTCGTTATTTCTTAAGGACGCCATATTGGATTTTATCATTTTCGAATTTGGCATATTTTTCTGATTAATTTAATATATAACATGCTATACTTCAAATGTGGCAAAGTGAGTAACATGAACTAATTTTTTATTTTTCAATAAAATTATTAGAGTAGGTGATGCAAATGCCCTAACTGTTAATAATAAAAATACAGTACCAAATTACGTAACAATATTTATTAAAAAAACTAAAACAAACTGTGCAATATTTAAACAGTTATTTGTATAATCTTAACGTGCATGCACCCCTTTAAATGGCCTAATTCTATGAAAACGTGTAGATATTTTAAGAATATAGTCGGCAATTTTTACAAAAATTCTTTTAACATTGAGAACTTTCTCGTATAACGTAAAATATCTAACAATCTAACATTAGAAATGATTCTCTTATTTATGCTCATTATCCGTTTTAATATATTTAACTTCTAAAGAAGTCTAGAACGTACACTTCCGTATGAGTCATAGAAAAGTCGTCCTTTATAAAGACCTTACAATGTTTTGAGAATTACGTAATTTAAAGGAAATCATGCACGTTACGATTATTAATAAATATTTCAATACTATAGAGTGTGTTATAATACTTTTGGTTTTTTAATAATTATTATTGCTTTTTTAGGAACAGTATTATTAAAAGTTATGGCACTTGCATCAAGTACTATAATTTTTTTGTTCAGAAATAAAAAATTAGTTCATTTAATCCACTTTACCACATTTAAAGTATGGCATGACATACATTAAATTAATTAGAAAAATATTCAAAATTAGAAAATGATAAACTCCAATATGGCATATATAAGAAATAACAAAGTTGACATAATTTTCTAAGAAACAGTTAAATTTAGGAAAAAATAATGTACAACAATGAAAAGGCTTTAAAAAACGACTAATTACATTTTATGATTTTTTTCAATCGGACTTCAAATAAACAAGTTACAGCTGATTTTTAAAAGCGGCTACTTTCAGTTTTTTCTAAATAAAATCAAGACTAATTGGAAATCAATGGTCTTCTTGGCGAAATAATATTAGCCATTAAATTCAGCATTACTTTTCCCATTTAAGCTTTCTTGTGGTTTACGAGATTCCTGTAGTGGAAGTTAAATTTGGTTCAACCTGTATATTTTATTATATTGCATTTAAAGTTAAATTTTATTTAACTAGTGTATGTTACATCAAATTTTCATTGATTTACATAGTGTTTTGTAAGTATTTCCTTCTAATGAATTATTAAAATGATGTCTGTACATCGTATACTTAATGAGTATAAATATATTTACATTTCTCTCATAATGAACGCAAAAGTGGAATATTTAGATATAATTTGACGATAACTAAGTTTAATACATGCAAGTAAAAAAGTAAATAAATGTACACTATAAACAAAAGTCGTCGGTAAAAACGAAAGTGCACAAAAGAGCGAACCGTTTCCATTGATTTTAAAAAAAAATAAATTTTGAAACGTTTCTGAAAATTAACATTTTCAATCCTTACTTCGTGGGATAGGTTCATTTTTAGAATTCGGTACCTTATAACTAGAGACAGGATTATGTGCACTTGCATATTTGCGTATGCAAATCCATATTCAACCACCTTTTACCGTTTATTGCATATTTAACCTAAAATTTAATAATTAGAGACTGGATTTTAGGCACAATCAAATAAGGTAAAAAGGTCAGCAAAATGTTAAAATAGGCAATTAGGCAAAAACGAACAACTAAAAATGACATTAAAAAGGCAAAATATTCTTTAAAAAAAAAGGCATTAATAGGTCACACAATTAACAAGAAAAACATTTATTGGACAATTTTCAATACTACTTTTTTTCCAATTACAAATTAAATATCTCCCAGTGTTTTTAATTGTAAATATTGTGTTTCTTCACGGCATTCACGTCGAAATTTTTAATTTATTTTTATCTTTATTTTTATGAATAAGAATACCATTTTTTTCTATATTTTTATCATTTGATTTATCTATACTTTTTTTAGGGTTAGGTAAGGTTAAGTTAGGTTAGGGTTATATAATATAACCTAACCTAACCTAACCTAACCTAACCTAACCTAACCTCACCTAACCTAACCTAACCTAACCTAACCTAACCTAACCTAACCTAACCTAACCCTAAAAAAAGTATAGATAAATCAAATGATAAAAATATAGAAAAAAATGGTATTCTTATTCATAAAAATAAAGATGAAAATAAATTAAAAATTTCGCAATTTACTTTTTTTTTTATATCGGCATTTCCTAAATTCTGTTGTCATTTTCCGGTAATTTTTATGCTTCTTCTTCGTGACCGACTAAAATATTTCTTAGTTATTTTAAAACTTCGTTTTTTCTTTGAAAATTTCGACCACATTTTTAGTTTGGAAGTCAAACTTTCACCTTTTCTTTGTAGGATGTTTCAATTTTCTTCCCTTTCTTTCCCCAAAATTTCGACTTTAATCCCCAAATTTTACCTTTAAATCTCGAGTTTGATCAATTCTAAAACTGAATTTTTTTCTCCAGACTGAGTTGCTCTAAAAATTTTCGCACTTTCAGAAACTTTTTCGAGTACATCTACTTTGTTATATTTTTCTAAAAAGTCAGTGTTCAAATAGAGAGCTTTTTTATCAAAATATTGTTTAAAATCTTGCTATTTTAATTTCAAAGTCAAAATTTCAATAAAAAATAAAGAATGTTCTATTATAGCTCAAAAACTTGAAATAGTATAGCTCGTCAAATAATCCCCATTTTAACCTTCCAATTTTTGCTGCATAAAATAATTTTATTTGTAAAGATTTTGCCTTTAAAAAATCGTAAGGTACTTTTCCAGATATTTTCGTTAATTAAAGTTAAAATTTTCTTTTTATGTTTTTCCAACACAGATATTTAAATTTTTTTGGAACTTCTGCTTTAAACTCAAACTGGTTCTTTTTCCAAAACCAGTTTTAGCTAGAATTTTTCTTAACATCCAAATTGTTTGACATTGATTTTCTACAAACCCTTAGTAAATATTAAAAAATGTTTAAACCTTAAAATAGAAATTGGGACTCTTTTCTTGAAATTTAGAAATTGTAAATTATAATTGCTTTCCTTTCTAGAATTTGCATAATTTATTCGTCATAGTAGACTCTTTTTGGTGAGCAACATTAACATTATTAATTTTATTTAACATTTCTGCTACTTAAAAAAAATAAATATTTCTAAACTGGACCTCAAAACTTTTTATTAAAAATAGAAATTCGAAAATTTCAAGTATGAGCGTAAAAAGTGGAATTTTACCATTTTAATTATGAGTCCAATATTTCACTTTATATCAATACTCTAAATTTAAATATTTAATTTTATATTCTTGTGAGTTTAAGTCAGCAATTTTGAGAAAAATATCAAAATTTGAAATTTCTAAAAAATTATTACTTTTTATAGTGGAAGTCCTTAATAAAAATAATACCATTAAAAAAGTCCGAATTTTTATAAAAAATGGAGATTTTTAGAATTAGTCAAAATTTTGAAAAAGAGTAGAAATTTTCATAAAAATGAAACTTTTAAAAACAAAAGAAAAAAGTGCCAAAAATGTCGAAAAGTTAAAATTTAAAATTTGGGAAATGTTGAAATTCTGAAAGAGTCGGACTATTTAGAAAAAAGCAGAAATCTCCAAAGAAGGCTAATAATGTACAAAAAAGTAAAAATGAAAAAAGAAATAAAATGTTTTTAGTCAATAGTTGCAAAAAGTAAATTTTGAGAAAGCCAAAATGTACAAAAGAAGTCGAATTCTCAGTAATATTTCAAAATAATTGAAATTTTAAAAGTCAAATTTTGATTAAAATTAAAATTTCAAAATAAAACGAAATCTTCTAAATAGAAATGTCAATTTTATTAAATCTACAGAAACAGTCAAAATTTTGGGAAACACTAGAAAATTTGGGGTCAAAATTTGGAGAAAAAATTGGAATGTTGATAAAGGGAACTTATAAAAAGTGGAAATTTAGGTAAGACGATTTTCTTAATAGATCAATATTTATAGAAATGTTAAAATTTCGATAAAAAGGCAAAACTTTGAAATAAAAATTTTTACAAAAACTAGATATAATGGAAATTCGAAAAATCAAATACTTCAAAAAAGAATAAAAGTAAGGTCAGAAATTCATCATTTCTAGAAAAAAAAAAACATCTTTTGAAAAACGACGAAATTTTTATTTAAAAAAATTGAAAAAAATTTCAAAAGCTACAAAAAAATCGATATTTTGCGTCAAACTACGAAAAACAGAAAATAACTGTAATTTTTTAAAAATGATTTAAAAACCTATAGGAAAAGTCAAAATTTTGAGTCAATATTTTTAAAATAAGTAAAATAAAATCCAAAATTTTGAAAAAGATTAAAATTTTTAAAATAAGTACAAATATTGCACAAAAGTGAAAACTTTGAAATAAGTACAGAAATTTCCAAAATAGAAAATTTTCGAGTGCGCAAAATTTACAAAAAATTACATGTTTTCAAAAAGAATTGAATTTTGGAAGCAATGTCGAAATTTGCAAAAAAAAATCAAAATTTTGAGAAGTCTATATTTTCAAAAAAGTCTAAATTTGTTCTAAAATTGTAAAAGTTTTAGAAAAATTCCAAAAGTAAATAAAAATTTTGCAGAAATGAGAGAATGGTGAAAAAACAAGATTGAAATGAATTAAAATTCTAAAATGGACAAAATATTTAAAAACTTACAAATTTTCAAAAAATTTGTTATTTTGAAAAATAGTCACTTTTCAATGAGAGTCGAAATTGTAGTACCAAAATTTACAAAAAAAATTGAGATTTTAAAAAGATTCGAAAATTTTAAAATAAAAATTTAAAAAAAAAGTTCGAAATTTGGCTACAAATTGTAAAATTTTTAGAAATTTCGAAATTTAGCAAAATTTATTAAAAAAATTCAAACACAAACATTTCAAAAAAGTCAAAAATGCTACAATTCCCTTAAAAAAAATTGACATTTTGCAAAAAATGTCGATAAACGCTATTTTCAAAACAATTGAAAATTTTTAAGGAGGCAAAATTTACAAAAAATTACACATTTCCAAAAAAAAATAAATTTTTGAAAGAAATATCGAAATTTTCAAAAGAAATCAAAATTTTGAGAAAAGTCTATATTTTGAAAAATCTAAATTTGGCCCAAAAGTGCAAAATTTTTAGACAAATTTTACAAGTCAAATCGAAATTTTGAAGAAATGAGGAAAATATAAAAAAACAATATTAAAAAAAAAATAAAATTCCAAAATGGGCAAATTTTCCAAAACTTACAAATTTCCAAAAAAATTGTTATTTTAAAAAATATTCAAAAATTTCAACAAGAATCAAAATTTTAGTACCAAAATTAAAAAAAATGAAATTTTGAAATAATTCGAAAATTTTAAAGTAAAAAGTTACAAAGAAAGTCGAAATTTGGTTAAAAATTGTAGAATTTGTAGAAAAACTTAAAATTCTGCAAATTATATTAAAAAAATTCCAGATGAGTCAAATTTTCGAAAGAGTTAAAATTTTAACTCGCCCCAAAAAATCAAAATATGCAAACATGTTGACAAACTAAATTTTTTAATTAAAAGAAAATTTTTAAGTTGGCAAAATTCACACAAACAATTACACACTTTCGAAAATATTGAAATTTTGAAAAATAGTCGAAATTTTCAAAACGAGTCGAAATTTTGGAGCCATTTGCAAGGAATTGGAATTTTGAACAAAGGTAAAGCTTTTGAAGCAAGAATCTTCTAGAAATAGGTCGTTATTTTAAAAATTGGCGAAATTTTCATTTTAAGTTTGAAAAAGTCAATATTGTGAAAAAATAAAAAATTTAAAAATAGCGTTTACAAATTTAAAGTTAAAAAGGAAATAAAGTTTTGGTAAATAGTGAAAATTGTTAAAAATGGTTAATTTGATAGTCAAGGCTTAAAAAAATTGGGGAATCTTTAGAAGTTTTTAAAAAACCAAAGTTTCGAGAATTTGAAATTTTGAAAATAATGGAAAATTTAAAAAATTCAAAAATGGTCAAAATTTTGAAAAGATTTTGAAACTTAGAAAAATTATAAGACGAACTTTTTTTAAATAGCGAAAAAAGGCTTAAATTTTCAGGAAAGTAAACATTTTCAAAAAAACGATATTTTGAAATAGAAAAATATTTTAAGAAAAGAAGACTCCTAAGAAAAGTCGGCGTTTTGAAAAAAGTAACAACTTTGAAAACAGTTAAAATATTGAGATAAAATCGAAAGTTTTAAAGAAGACCAATTTTTGACAAGAAGTCGAAATTTTGAAAAATTATCAATTGAAATGAAATCGAAATTTAAAAAAATCCAACATCTTAAAAATTCGACCTTACTCATGTGCGTGGGATAGTTTGTTGCTTCAAGAACGAAAACAAGCGAATAAACACTTAAATTTGCAAAATTTTTTGTTGAACGCCAGTAGTAACTATAAAGAAATCATAAAGAAGGGAAGGTTCTGTTATAAGCAAGCCAACGCAATACGTAATTTTCAAAAATCTCTTCAGTGATCAATAGAGTCCGTTACTCGTATTTCTGCAAAAATTAAAAATGGTCGAAGTTACCCGGCCTGGCCAAAGTTACCCGACCTGGCCGAAGTAAGGCAATTTTACGGTATCAAAACTTTTCATAGTCAAATTTTGAAAGAGATTTGAAATTTTCGAAAATCAAAATGTTATAAATAGTCGAAAGATAAACATTTTCGTCTAAAAGAGACAGTAAAGGTTTTTCGGAAATAAAATCAAAATTTAAAAAGTTGAAATTAAAAAACGAATTTTTTAAAAAGTAAGGATTTAAAAAAAACGTCGATAAGTCGAGAAATCGAAAGCCTTTAAGAACAAATAGGAAGTCAAAAAGTTTAAAAAAAGTTAAAATATTGAAAAGTATCCAAATTTTGGATGAAGTTGAAATTTAAAAAAAAAGAGACGAAATTTTGAAATGTTTCTTTTTTCCAAAATTTCGATTAAATGATATTTTGAAATTGATAGAAAAGTCGAAATTTTAAAATACAATCGAAATTTTAGAAAAAATTTGAACCATTCAAAACTCGACGTTTTTAAAGTTTAGTATTTTTAAAAAACACCAAACTTGAAACAAAAACCGGAATTGTGAAAAGCAAATTTTTTAGAAGACAAAATTTTGGAAAAAAAGAAAGTTTAAAAAGGCAAAATTTCAAAAAATCGAAATTTTGCAAAAATGTCGAAATTAAGAAAAATCGGGTGACACACAGCTAGTAATTTAAAAAAAAATTCAGTAAGTTCTGGTTTATTATGGAATAATTAGGTATTTTGTTTTTTATTTTATAATATTTGCTTACATTCAATTTTACATCGCGCAGAAGTACAAAAAATTGAAGGGAACATTAACAGCCAATTGTGAGTATTGATAGGCAATTGCGTACATGGCCTATATGGATAATTTGTATATTTATATGGTGTGGAATCTGATTTTCTAACTCTGGTATTAGGATTTCTAATAAAGGTTAAAATTGGGTGAAATATTTAAGTGAGACACTAAAAACATTATTCAGGGCAACGAGAATTAAATTACCCAACGCCTAACGTATCACTCTGATCTTCGCCTGAAACCGCCTTAGCTAAAAGGATATGTGCTCCGCTAACAGAAATTTTATTCATATTTTACATTAGCACCTCGACGTTTGAATAGGGTGCTTACACAGTGTAATATATATCTCACAAAAGACTAACGTATCTTACCTGAAATAGTTTTGTGATTTCAAATAGAATTTAAAATAGGCACTTCTTAGAAAGTTGCAGGAAGTTATTCTCTGCGATGATTTATCCGGAGATAAGAACTTTGAAAATCTCTATAAATTTAGAAATCCCATTCGTCGGGTTTGCCTGAATGGAATAAGTAAATACTTTGAGAAGATATATAATTAAGTTTGAGTGCTTTTTGGGCTTTGCATCAAGTGACATAATAGTTGTCTATGGAGTATCATGGGTGTTCTTATAAAAAACCAGTCAGAGTGACCACAATCATTCTGAAAAGTTGATGAAAAAAAAAAGGAAAACCGCAAAACTTTGCGGCTGAGATATTTTCCTTTAACTGGAGGATCGGATTCCTAGATTAAATTAAAAATTTGAAAATGGAGCCACACTTTGGGAAAACAGAAAAGTGAATCTAAAAGAAAAACCGAACCTTTCGGAAAAGTCAAAGTTTTTAAAAGTCGAATTTTATGAAAAGAGTCGCAATTGTCAGACTAACTGCAAGTTTAATTTTAAAAAAATCAGCCCTATAAAATGTTTCTTTTAGAATTTTTGCTTTATTTCAATTTTGTCATCTTGAAATTCACAAGAAATTTTTTCGCGAAGTTTCTTAAAAATTAATTTTCAAAATATTTGGATTTTTATCAAAATGTTTATCCAATTTTGAAAAAATAAAGAATTTAAAAAAAAAGTCGAAATTTTGATAAAATGTTCCATTATAAGAAAAAGATATCAGAAACATCGCATTTTGAAGTACAGGTCAAATTTTCGAGATTTAACACAAATTTTGAAAAACATGAACTTTTTGGAAAGTCAAATTAAAATAAAAAAAGTTTTTAGAAAAAGCCAGATATTAAAAAATTCAAAAAAAATTCGATTTCAAAGAGCAGAATAACGATTTTGAAAAATACTGTCTAAATCTCGAAAAAAAGGTCGAATTTTTTTGAAGAAAATTTTAAATTTCAGTTCAATTTTGAGTAAAAAAGGTGGAATTTTTACAGATAATTTCGCAAGGGACAAATTAAGAGAAAAAAAAACATTATTTTAAAAAGTTGGAATTTTTAGAAAAGCAAATTTAAAATAAACACCAAACCTATTGAAAAACTTTGAAAAATGTTGAAAATAAGAAAAAATAATGTTTTTAAAGATCGAATTTTATGAAAAAAAGAGATGTAATTTTCAGAAAAGGTTTAAATTTTGAACAAATTGTCCACTGTAGTTGGAGACATCGCATTTTATAGTACACAGTACAACCAAAAATTAGTAAAGGCCGAATATTAAAATAATGGATTTCGAACAAATTAGTAATTTTTAAATAATACCGTCAAAATGTAAAAAAAACGATCAAAATTTCCATAAGTCCAAAGAAGGTTTCACCCCTTTACCACATCGGCAATTAAATAAATAATTACGCCATACGTATTTCGCCAGCAGAACTGGCATTTTCAAGCGCACTAATCTTAAACGATTAGCAAAAGATGCATCGACGTCATCTGCATTGAGATTCAAATCGATACTGGCGGTCTTTTGCTTTCTTTCCTATTTCTAATTGTTTAACACATCTGGTACATGCAATTTTGACCTGCCACAAATAGCCTTCAATAAACTGGAGGCCGCCAATGGTCCTTTATCTCCGTTAAGGGTAACTGGCCTCTGATTGATACAAATTGTTTCATATGCATCAAGTTCTCTGCTATTTGTGACCGATCTTAACAATTTTAAATTTTCAATGTTAATTTTGTGTCCTGTATTTATCATATGTAGGGCGACACTTGATTTTTCTTCTCTATTGTATCTAAAATGAGCGATATGTTCTTTAAATCTGGTTTTAATGGATCTCTTGGTCTGTCCAACATATGATAAATTACAATTGTTGCAGCTTATTTCGCAAATTCCGGAATTCTCAAGCTTGTCCAATTTATCTTTAGCATTACCCAAATTATTGCGGAGACTGTTACTGGCTGTGTACACTACTTTTACGTTGTTTTCTTTTAAAACTTTATTAATTTTATTAGTGATATTTGGGTAAAATGGTAATTTCACAACGGTTGTAGGAGTATTATCTTTAGATATGTGTTAAACAGATGTGTTAAACAATTAGAAATAGGAAAGAAAGCAAAAGACCTCCAGTATCGATTTGAATCTCAATGCAGATGACGTCAATGCATCTTTTGCTAATCGTTTAAGATTAGTGCGCTTGAAAATGCCAGTTCTGCTGGCGAAATACGTATCGCGTAATTATTTATTTAATTGCCGATGTGGTAAAGGGGTGAAACCTTCTTTGGACTTAATCACAAGCCACAGTGTTTAGTTCAGTGCTTTAGTGAATATGGCTTCCCGGTCAACACTACTGAACCAGTATCGTAAGCTTAGTTTTAAGATCCGCAGCACAAGTGCAGACATTAAATTTCTAAAACGATGCCTGAACCTCTCGATTTTTCCTAAATTCATTAAAGTAACTACGAGTAAAAATTGTCCCTTTGAAAATAAGATAGTAACAGCAGCAAAGTGGCTATATTTAGAAATTAAACGTCATTACACTAACAGAACAAGGCATGAAATTAACTCATACAACTTGTACAAAAAACTAACATACAAACTCAACGAAGAAGAATACGAAGAATTTAGTGCTTTTCAAAGAAGAATGTTTGAAAATATAGAGTATAAAATCAAGAAGAAAATTGAAATTCATGAAAGAAAACTGCAAAATATTTTAAAGCACAAAACACAAAGTAATAAACCTTCTCCTTCGAAAAACACTAACATAGTAGTAAATCTCTCTAAACAAGTTTTTGATGCTAAAGAATTAGAACTTTTAAATAAAGGACTTAAATTCAATACACCTTTTGTAAAAGCACCCATCGAACAAATTTGCGTCGGAATCGAATCGGGAATTTCAAAATTAAATGAACCAAGTAAGAATATAATTAGAGAACAAAGTAAAAAGATTATTGAAACTAACAAAGAACATCGAATTAATAGTAATCAGAACCACATAATTAAAAACTTAAAAAAGAAAGATTGCTACTATTTAAAAGCTGACAAAGGCAATAAGATTGTTGTATTGGATAAACCTGATTATAAAAATAGAGTAAACAATTTAATTGAAAGTGGACCATATGAGAGAATAGCAAAGAATCCATTACCAAAAATGATTAAAGAATTCAAAGATGCTATAAAGAAATGCAACAATCTTATTACCAACCCAATAAAATACAAAATTAACTCGAGTAATCCATTGATCCCCAGATTGTATTGTTTACCAAAAATTCATAAGCCGGGAAATTCAATGAGACCAATTGTTTCAGGTGTAACCGCACCCACTTACCAATTAGCAAAATGGCTTAACAATGAATTCGTAAAACTTCAGAACAATAATGCATCATTTTCAATTAAAAACACTACTGAATTTATAAAAAAAATTAAAGATTTGACCTTGTCACCCACAGAAATTTTGGTATCTTTTGATGTAACTTCACTTTTTCCCAGCGTACCAATAGCCGAAACTTTAAATTATTTAGAAGAACTCTTGACATTTAATCAAATAGACAAAGAAGTAATTTCAGAATATTTAACTCTAACTTCATTATGCATGAAACACAACGTCTTCCAGTTTGACAATAAATTTTATAAACAAACAAATGGTACTGCCATGGGAAATCCATTAAGTCCATTTCTAGCAAATCTTTTCATGGACAATTTTGAACAAGAAATCAAAAATGAATTAATAAACTTTCCTCGAATTTGGATACGATACGTAGACGACATTTTTGCAGTTTTTGACACCAGTAAATATGAAGTTCAAGATTTCGTTGATAAGTTAAACTCAAAATACAATTCAATTAACTTTACATTTGAAAAAGAAACCAATGGATTACTCCCGTTTTTAGATATCTTGGTTATCAGAAATAAAAATAATTTAGAGTTCGATATACATATATAGAAAAGAAACCAATACAAATCGCTTTATCACAGCTGATTCTAATCATTGTCCACAACAGAAATTAGCAAGTATACGTTTTTTAATCAACAGACTTTTAAATGTTCCTCTAAGTAAATTCAGATATACAAAAGAATTAGCTTACATTAAAGATGTTGTGATTTTTAATGGTTTCCCCGTAGAAACAGTAAACAACATGTTAAGAAAATGTAGATTTAAGAAAATAATTCAGGATTGCTCTAAGCTTGACCAATCTAAAGATAATACTCCTACAACCGTTGTGAAATTACCATTTTACCCAAATATCACTAATAAAATTAATAAAGTTTTAAAAGAAAACAACGTAAAAGTAGTGTACACAGCCAATAACAGTCTCCGCAATAATTTGGGTAATGCTAAAGATTAATTGGACAAGCTTGAGAATTCCGGAATTTACGAAATAAGCTGTAACAATTGTAATTTATCATATGTTGGACAGACCAAGAGATCCATTGAAACCAGATTTAAAGAACATATCGCTCATTTTAGATACAATAGAGAAGAAAAATCAAGTGTCGCCCTACATATGATAAATACAGGACACAAAATTAACATTGAAAATTTAAAATTGTTAAGATCGGTCACAATTAGCAGAGAACTTGATGCATATGAAACAATTTGTATCAATCAGAGGCCAGTTACCCTTAACGGAGATCATTGGCGGCCACCAGTTTATTGAAGGCTATTTGTGGCAGGTCAAAATTGCATGCACCAGATGTGTTAAACAATTAGAAATAGGAAAGAAAGCAAAAGGCCGCCAGTATCGATTTGAATCTCAATGCAGATGACGTCGATGCATCTTTTGCTAATCGTTTAAGATTAGTGCGCTTGAAAATGCCAATTCTGCTGGTGAAATAAGTATCGCGTAATTATTTATTTAATTGCCGATGTGGTAAAGGGGTGAAACCTTCTTTGGACTTAATCACAAGCCACAGTGTTTAGTTCAATGCTTTAGAGAAAATTTCCATAAATAAATTCAGAA
The DNA here is from genome assembly GCA_028583605.1 of Dastarcus helophoroides. Classification (NCBI taxonomy): domain Eukaryota; kingdom Metazoa; phylum Arthropoda; class Insecta; order Coleoptera; family Bothrideridae; genus Dastarcus; species Dastarcus helophoroides. Next base: position 3,384,771 of record CM053327.1, on the reverse strand, counting down.
TTTCCAAGAGAAAGTTTAATTTTGAGAAAAAAGTATAATCTACAAGAATAATGTCCTAATTTCGAAAGCGGTGAATTTCGAGAAAAAAACCCAATTTTGGAAAAGTTGACATTTTTAGAAACCCAAATTTAAAATAAAAACCCGACCTTTCGGAAAATCTCAAAAAATGTTAAAAATTCGAAGTGTCAAAATATTTCCAAGCATCGAATATTGTGACAAAAAGTCGCAATTTGCAGAAAAAGTTATCGAATTTTGAGAGAAAATGTCAGTTTCCAAAAATCTTCTTCTAGAAAACTTTTTTATTCCAATAGGGTCATTATTTAAATTTTAGCAAAAAAATTGAGTTTACAAGAAATTTTTTTGTAGAAATTTACGAAAAATATTTTTCTCGACATTTTTACTTTTTGATACCACATTGATCTAACTTGGAGAAAATAGGAAAATTTCAAGAAAACCGACATTTTAAGGAAAATTTTCTACTTTTCCACGAAATTTTAAAAATTTCGACTAAACATTTAGTTTTTTTTAGTAAAATTAGTCTTTTTGCAAATTTTAAATATATTGAAAATATTGCCTTATCTCAGCTTTCAGTTTTCAATTTTTATTTTTCACGATTTTCAGTTTCAATTTTTCAGTTTTCAGTTCTTTATTTTCAGTTTTCAGTTGTCAGTTTTCAGTTTTCGGTTTTCGGTTTTCGATTTTCGGTTTTCGGCTTTCGGTTTTCGGTTCCCGGTTTCCGGTTTTCGGTTTCCTGTTTCCGGTTTTCGGTTTTCGGTTTTCTGCACTAATGAAAATTACGATTTTTTTTTATTGTTTTCAATCTGTCGAACAGCCAATCATGAAAAATGTTACTTTTTAACCATTTCAATTTTTTAATGTGAAATTTCTGAAAGTTTTACTTCTCTGGAAAAATTAGAATGTCGAGTTTTTTTAATGAATTTTTCTATAATTTTCGACATCAAAATTTTAACTTCTTCAAAACTTTCGCTTCGACATTTTTTCATACATTTTTAACTATTCAAGATTTCTAATTTTTTCAAAATTTTACTTTTCTGAAAATTTCGACCTTACTGATAATTTCGAATTTTTTAAAAATCTTTCTCTTTTAAAAATTCTAGACTTTTTGAAAAGCTTGATAACGAAAATTTTTTTAAATGTCCAATATTTTGAAAAATTGTTTTTTTTTTCAAATTCATGATTGTATTTCAAATTTTTTTCTGAAAATTTCGACTTCCTGTCAAAGGTTGCGTTTTTTAGGACTATTAACTTTTTTAAATTTCAACTTTTTTAAATCTCGGTCTTTATAAAAAAGTTTTTTTTTAATTTTGGCTTTTAAAAATATACATTTTTAAATTTGTTGAAATTTCCGACGTTTTTTCCAAATTTTCACTCCTAAAATTTTTAATTTTTTAAAATTTAAGCTCTATTTAAAGTTTGACTTTTCCAAAAATGTCTACCTTTTTTGAAAAATTTAAATTTTTTTTAAAATTTCTTTAACATTTCGACTTTATTCGATTCGAGTTGTTTTGACATCTTGAATTATTTTACAAAATTCTAATATTTTTCCTACTCTCGCTGGTTTTAAAAGTTTAAATTTGTTTTATAAATTTGAACTTAATCAAAGCACTGACTTTTTACAGCATTAAAAAAAAATCGGTCATTTTAGAAAATTTCGATGTATTTTCAAAATTTCAATCTTTTTGAAAATGTTCAAACTTTTGAATTTATACAAAAAAACCTTAATTTTTTTTTTAATTTTATCTAACTGGTTCTTTACACATTTCTACTTTTCATTTCTAGTTTTTTTGGAAGTTTAGAATTTTTTGATAATTTTTATTTTTCTTCAATACTTGGGCTCTTTAAAAATTTCGGCGTTTCTTGAAAATTTAAATGAAAATGCTCCACTTTTCTAAATCTCCACATTTCCTCCAAATTTTGATTACTTGTTTTTTGAAATTCGAATTATTTTCCAAAATTCCAACTTTTCTAAAAGTTTTTTTGAAAATTTCTTTGCTTTATCAAAATCTTTGATATTTTTACAAAGGTCAACTCTTAACAGTATATTTTCAAAATGTTGATACTATTTTTCTAAAGTTTGATATTTTATAAATCCTAATTTTGTATCAAAATTCCGAAAAATTTCGAAATTTTGACTTTCAAAAATTTTCTTTTTCCCATTTTGTTGTTATGTGAAAATATCGATTTTTCTAAATCAATGCTTGTTAAAATGTAGGATTATTTTGCAAAAATTTCGTTGCTTTTTAAGGTTTTTTATTCACCTATAAAATGTTAACCTTTTTCATAATATCAATTTTTTTCAACATATTGACTTTTTTTGAAAATGTTAATTTTATTTGAAAACTTTGACTTTTTTTTAAATTGAATTTCTTTTTGAGATTTGTGACTTTTTACCTTTTTTCTCAACGGTTTAGCTAATAGAATATTCGAAATTTTTGATAATTTTGCCTTCTTTTCGGAATTTGGGATTTTCAAAAATTTAGGTTCTTAGGAGATTTTTCTGAAAATTCTTTATTTTCTTTAAATCTCAACATTTTTTCATAATTTCGAATATTTTTTAAATTCTAGACTATTTTTTAAAATTGAAATTTGTTTTTCTAAAATTTGGTCATTTTTAGAATGTTAATTTTATTTAAATTTCTTAGTTTTTTAAAAGTTTTTATTTTCTATGAAAGCTTAGACATTTTTCAAAAATTTGACGCTTCTGGATTTGGCTGAAGAATTTCCACGTTCTTTAAAATTTTGACTTTTTTCAAATTTTTTTCAAGGTTTCACAGTTTAAAGATTTGGAAGGTATTTGAAAGATATATTTATATTTAAAACCTTAACATTTTAAAAAATTCCTAAGAAATTAATTAATTTTAAGATTTTAAATGTTTAAAATGTTTACTTTTTTGAAAGTTTTCACTTTTTAAATATTTGTTTTTTTTAAATCAGATTTTCTTTAAAAGCTTTAACATTTTTATGTAATATTCTCAAGTGACTATTTTAGAAAATTAAAAAATAATGCGAGGTGTTCAAAAAATTCCAAATTTTTGGAAAAGTCGAAATTTTAGAGTCAAAATGTTTCAATAAAGTTAAAATGTTAAATAAATCCAAATATTTTCCAAAAATTAAAAATTTTGAAAATGGAGAAATTTTCATAAAAAGTAAAAATTTTCAGAAATATTGGAGTTTTAGAAAAAAATCGTATTTAATTTTTCAAGAGTCGAAATGCTGAAACAGGTAAAAATGTCAAAATAAGTGAAATTTTACAAAAATCGAAAACCTTCCGGAAAAATGTAGTCTTAAAAATGCCATGCAATTTAAAAAATCTAAATTTTCAAAAAACAAAAAACAGAAAAATTCTCAACATTTTGAATAATAGACGAATATTTAAAAAATGTCGCAATTTTAAAAATGCCCAATTTTCCATAAAAGAAACACTTTGAAAAAAACATATAAATTTTAAAGAAAAATGTCGAAATCTTTAAAAAAGTTAAAATTCTGAAAAAAAATTGTATGAATTCAAAAAATCAAAATATTGAACAATGGGAGAATTTTCAAAAATATTCGAAATTTATAAAATGTTTCAAAAAAGAGTTTGAAATAAGTTTTTCGAAAAAGTCAACTTAATGGAAAAATAGATAATTTTTTAAAAATGGTCAAAAATTTGAATAGGCATTTAAAAAAAAAACTTAAAATTTTGGAAATAAGTGCGGAAACTTGAAAATGAGTCCAAATTTTGAAAAATTTCGAAATTTTAATATGAACATTTAAAATTGAAAAAAAAACGAAGGTTTTAAAAAAGAAATTTGCCAAAAAGTCGGGAATTGAAAAAAAAAACAATCAAAAATTTGAATAAAAAATATCGAAGTTATCAATAAAGTTGAGATGTTAAAAAAACATTGTATTTTTCGAAAAAATTTAAATTTCTGAAATTTTAAAAAAGGTCGAAACTTTAGAAAAGATCCAACCTTTCAGAAGTTGAGGCCGACATTTTAAATAAGTAAAAATTTTGAAAAACATCGAGGTTTAAGAAAAAGTGCAGATTTAGGTTAAAGAAGTCTTCATTCTGGAATAAAACCGTAAAAAATTTCAACTTTTCAACTCTACATGTTCAAAAAAATTTAATTTTTAACAACTCAAATTTTTATAAATAGTTTAAAATTTTATAAAAAGAACCGAAAATTTAAACAAAAGCGGAAGTTTTTTACGAAATGATGTCAAGTTTTGAAAAAGTCAAAATTTTAAAAATAGTCGAAAATTTGAAATAAGTAAAAATTTGTTGTAAAAAGTAGGAATATTAAGACAGGGAAATTATTAGTCTCGCCTTGCTGGTTGCGAAGTCCTGCTGTATGGTACTGTATTTAAATGATATATCGAATATCGAATAAATTTACCGATGTATCGAAACATATCGATATATATTTTTCGATGCATCAATTGAATACTGCGTCAATGTTTTAAAAATTTTATGCTTGCCTATCCTAGATCCACACGTTTAGGCTGTGCATTGTCTGTCAGTATTTAGAGATTTATTAGATATATTTTATTTATATGATGTATTGATTTATTATTTATCTGCAAATGAACGGATAACCGTAGTACATTGCTTCAGTAATATAAAAAGTGATCAAAAGGAGTAAAACGACCAGGGTTTATTAAAGCAAAAGAAACAGAGTATAATAGGCCCCTCTTGTGCTTTTAAACATCTGGCGGCGCAGGGTTACAAAATTCATCTGAAACGCAATTATAGCCGATATTAAAACTAAAGAAATATAAAAGCGTTCTATTGATTTATATTTTTTGCTCGTTATTAGATATCTCCATAATAACGTTGTTGAGCAAAGAGAGAGCGGGAATTCAAATTATCACTTCGTCATCGTCAGCACGAATGTTCTCGCAAAGCGGCACTCCAACTAGAGAGACAATAAAAGTAGATTAAATCTAGATACTTACGCATCTTTATAGACCTCTGAATCGGTTTTAAGAATCCGACAGAAAGAAAACGCTGTAATTCAGAGAAACGACGTTGGACTTTTCGCCACTCAAAGAAAATCGATGTTCTATTTAAAATTAATTACTGAGTCGGTTTAGTAAAAGCGATTTGACAATATTCGATACATACAGTGCTAGTCTGTAACTCGGAATAAATTCAGTAATCAATGACAAGTTTTTTTTTCGGAAACATGTTCGGACACGTCGATTAATATTTTAATTTGCCTTCTTTTTAATGTAGGAAAATTTTATATAGCATGTCCCAAATTTAAGATATGACGTAAACGATAATTTTTTTAGATGTCAGCCTTATTTTTTTTCTTCACTATTCCTAAAGGGTATATCAAGTTACACATGCATACCAAATATTAATTTTTTATTTGTTGTTATTTACAAGATATTTAGAAATTTAGTAACTAATACGAAAAATCGAGAAACGACCTATATCTTATGCAAATCGAATACAACCTAGACTGCAAATTTATGCAACCCTTCATGTGTGTATAGTGAATCATAGGTAGCTGAACTACAAACAGTTGAAACGCTGCCACCTAGCGAAGCGTTTGCTCTTTAGGAAAATTTCCAGAAGACAAAGATTCTAATGCACAGACCAATTGGTTTAAACATTTATTAGATTCTAAGTTTGGAAACCAGTCTCTGGTTTCCAAACTTCGAATCTAATACATGTTCAAACTTATTGGTCTGTGAATTAGAGACCTATACCTTATTTAAAGTTGAGCATCTTACAATTCGTGATAGAGATTTCGCAAAGGAATGTATACATTATAAGTGCCTTCATTTAAACTTTCTAAAAGATGAAATCGAAATTGCGAATGTACGAAGTGGAAGTAGAGAACCGTCATTAAAAAGATAAGTCGGAGAACATAACTAACATCCGAGCAGAACACGTATTTACATTCGCATATGTTTGCGCATTTGCATTATAAAACTTGTCTAAAGTTTACTCATATGCTTCCCATAACTTCAAATAATCCGCGGTATATTATGCAAAACTGCTTAAAACGAAAACATCGTCTTTCGTTCCTATCGCTTTACTTAAAGTGTACGTGGTTAAGAAGTACATTTTGGAAATGCCGAATCCCATTTTTGGTATATGACACTAGGGAGCGGTGGTGATGAATTACTAACAAAAGCTCTTAGTGGTTTAGATGTATTTTGCTCATTTAAAGGAGGTAAGTGCTAAAATTTCGACCTCGCGTAGGCAATTATGTGTCTAAATTTGGTGTATAAACCATGCAAACGTGTACAAACCTTAATAAAGCTTTCCCGCAAAGATATATATATTTATTAGTACACTGGAACGATCCAATTAAAGGGATAGGGATGGATTAAAAAATATTGTAATTAACTTTTGGCCAACATGTTCTATTCACCGTTTGGGAGTAATCTCGTTGTTATGTTTTCATGGCGGTTGGAGTATTAGCGAATACCCTTTAGTACAACCTATTTTCATATTATACGCGTCATGTATTTTAAAAATATATATGAACACTTTCCAACGTTTTAATTTTTAGTATAGTTATTGTTAAAATCATTATTAGGGCCGTGCGGTAAATTTTATTTGTATGATGAAACTCTTTGAAATGAGGCCCTATAAAACCTTTTTCTTTAAAACAGACAAACAAAGCTATCTTCTAGTATGAGTTAAATTAGGGGTCAGCAAACCGTGGCTCGCGAAGCCGCATGCGACTCTTTAAAAGAAAATGGCGGCTATTTAAATTCCCCCTCCCCCAAAAAATAAATAAAAGTTAGAGTGAACAGACACGCAGAAAATGAGTACTCATTAAAGAAATGACCTACAAAAGTCGAAATTTTCAAAAATACTTTTCTATGAATTTTTCGATTATGCTTAAATTTTGAGAAAAAAATGATGATTGCAAGAAGTATTTTTCCGAAATTATTGATTGATTTGTATTAGCATTTTGAATAAACACATGAATTTTAAAATTTCTAAAAAATATCAATTTGGAAAGTCGAAATTTCTAAAGAATATTTTTCTTATGATTTTTACTTTTTTATTTTTAGGTTTTCTACAGACTTGAAATTTCGTGAAAAAAAGTTGAAATACTGTTGTGAGAAAAAAATCTAAATTTACAGAAGCAGCATATTATCAAAGTTCGAAATAGAATTTTGATAGAGATTTAAAAATATTCAATTTTCAAAAAAAGACAAAGTTTTTGAAGTCCTATTAATTTTATTTGAAGATAAGTTGTGTATTTGACCAAAGTAAATATTTTCAAAAGAGTCGAAATTTTGAAAAATAGGTTAAATTTCAAAAAGAACAAAATTTTTAAATAATGTTCAAAATTGAAAAATATTGAAATGTTTAAAAAGAAAGTCGAAATTTTCAAGAAAACTAGGAACATTTTAAGAGATGCTTTTCAAGAAAGGTTTTTTAAAAGTGCTTCTAAAATGCAATTCTAAAAAGGTAAAGATTTAAAAAAAATTCGAAACTTTTAAGAAATAGCCAAAAATTTAAAGAAGGGTGAAATTTTGATAAAACGTTGAGATTTGAAAAAATCTGAATTTTCAAAAAAGTTAGAATTTTAAAAAATCGGGTGTAACAGTACCTTGGTACACCCCCTTTTATTTCTTTATTTATGAAGATAAAATATTCAAACTTACTACACTTGATGTACTTATAAAATGTTAAAATTTGACATAAAAAGGACATTTCTCCTGCTGCCACTTTCCCTAAAACTGATATCAACTTTTGATTTTTAAATAGAACACCCTATATATTATAAAATTTTTGGAATATGCACAGTTTTTTGAATAGAGTGCACCTAAAAAAAGGTTTTTAAACCATCGAAAATTTTGACTCTGACTATGACTCATTCTAATTAATTCTAATGGACCACATTAACGCTAAAAAAATCAAATCGCATAAAAAATAAAGTATTTTATTTCCTTTATCACGTGATAAAGTTAACAAAAATGGTTTTGATGTCATAACTTCATTTTCTTAAATGGCACCATATTGGTACTGTGGTATCAACAAAAGCTATAATTAATGGCCAATTTAACCAAATTTTCATTTTTGCTGTAAAATCAATAAAACTGAAGTTTCAGTGAAAGGAATTCAAAATATTCGGTTTCAATTTATTTGAAGAATTATTCAATAAGGACATAAGATAGCTGTAAAAAACAAATTTAGAAAAAAGTCACTTGCTAAGTTTTCCTAATTTAATTTTATTGCACGGCTTATGTGGTCCGTTAGCGTTAATTAGGGGTAGTCAACCTTCTAGACCGAAAAATAAAATGGAACCAAAAAAATGTTGGAATAATTAAAAATCACTTATTTTATGTGTATTATATCCAGAAAATTGTGCAGATTCCAAAAATGTAATAATAAACAGGGTATTCTATTTAACAAATAGAAGCTGGTATCAGCTTTAACGAAAGTGCCAACAGTAGGAATATAAATTTTATGTCAAAATTTTACATTTTATAAATACATCAAGCGTAACAATTTTAAAAATTTTATCTTCATAAATAAAGAAAAAATAAGGGATGTACCATGATCCTTTTACACCCGCTATAGTCAAAATTAAAAAAAAAATAATTGAAAATTTAAAAAAACATCGAAGTTTTCAAAAAAAAGTTTTCATTAAAAAGTGAAATGTTGAGAAAATTGCAATTTTTGAAATTTTAGAAAGTAAAGAGATTTTAAAAATATCAAATTTTTCTGAGAAACCACAATTTTGAAAATATATTAACCCTTTAAAGAAATTAAAGGTCGAAATTTTGAAAAATGTTTAAATTTTCATAAAATTTAAAATTTTGAGATCTTTAAAAATTTGAACTTTTTAAAAAAGTCAGAGTTGATTCTGTAAAAATGCCAAACCTCTAAAAAAAGGGACATTTTAAAAATTCTAAATTCTCAAAAGAATTGGAAATTTTTAAAAAAACAAAATTCTCAAAAAATTTTAAATTTTCGAAAAAATGAAAATTTTGAAAAACAGACGAATTCTGAAAAAATATCAAAATTTTTAATAGTCGAAATTGTTAAAAATGTATAATAATCGACATTTTTATAAAAAGTTCAAATTTTTAATAAAAAGTCCAGATTTCCAACAAAGTGTGTATTTTGAAAATTTTGAATTTTCTTAAATAGTTTTTTCAGCCGAAGAATACCTTTGAATTTAGATTTTTCGAATAAAGCAGACATTTCAAAATTACAGACATACATGAAAGAAAAACGTTAACATTTATAAGCTAAACTCAAAATTCTAAAATATCCACTTTATTTTCAAATAGTTATAAAAAAATGTTTCAATTTTCGATTAAAATTTAGATTTGGAAAAAAGTTTAAATTTCGGAAAAAACTAAAATTTATAAAAATAAACTTTTTCTTTCATACAAAATTTTAGGAAAGATTCGAGATTTCTAAGAAACTTTTGAATTAAAAATATGCAATTTTCAAATATAAACAAGGAATCTGGAGAACTGTTACTCAAACTTCAGAAAATATTCCAAATTTGGAAATTAGGTTCCAAATTTTTAAAATTCTGTTTTGGTTTTAGTTTGAAAATTTTATTTTCAACTTTAAAGTTAATCTATTTCTAAATGTGTTTATCTTTTTATAAAAATTTCCACTTTTTTGTAGAGGCTTTGAATTAAGATACGACATTAACAAAATTGAATGTTCGAAAAAGGGAAGTTTATGTAAAGAAAGTTGTCTTAGGGAAACTGAAAATTTGAAATTTAAACTAGAAATTTTGCTAAAATAAAAAATTTCTGCACCAAAATATAAAATAATAAATACTAAATGAATAATATATAATTGTGAAAATCCAGTTTTTGCTTTTGAATTTTAAAATTAATATTTGAACAACTTTTCTAAAGATTCTCATTTTTCTATCAAAATTTGGACTTTTTTATAGATTATCAAATAAAAATATTTAAACTATGAATTTTCAGGTAATCTATATACCTGCGGTATATAAATTCAGCATCAATTTTAAAATTGATATTTATTCTATGCAACAGATGGCGCTAATTCTATCGCGATGCAATAGAACGATTTTTCGAACATCGTTTATAAACTGAACGATGTATCGATATTTTTTATGCTTTACCATCGACGTTAAAGCATCGATGTTTAAAAAGGATACATCGAGGTTTTCAAAACATCGCACTATCGTTTGCATCCCTAAATGCATGTGAAAGCTTAGCCATCCATAAGGCATTCGCTGAGACCTTTGAGAGACACTGCGAGGCCACTCTTGAGGGAGTAAATCTAAACTTCGTAGATAGAGTGGAACGAGAGGTCCAAGATTTTTAGGAGGAAGAGCAGGACGTAGAAGACGCCCTCAGACGTAGAGAAACTCCAAAGCAATCTAAAAAAACTAAACGTCAAGAAGGCACCAGGTCCAGATGGAATTCCGAATCAAGCTCTGAAGAATCTTTCAGACCAGGCCGTCAAATACTTTGGAGACATAATAAATTCAATGTTCAGAAATCGGTATTTTCCCATAAGGTGGATGTCTGAAAACGTTATATTTATTTCTGAGCCGGGTAAGGCAGAGAATTTTCCCAAAATTACAGGCCTGTAAGCCTCCTATCCAATTTGGGTAAGTTGGCGGAGAGGATCTTGAAGAAGCGTCTGCGGAACATCATCAGCGATTGCGACATCATTCCTAAGGAATAATCTGGGTTCCAATCAATGCACTGTACCTCGGACCAACTGCCGCGATTGGTTGGAAAAATCACACACGGCATGAACTGGAATCAGGTAGTAGGAGCAGTTTTCCTTGATATCTCCAAGGCATTTGACACAGTTTGGTACCAAGGATTAGTCTTCAAGAAGCATCACTTCGAGATACCACTAGCGATGGTTGAAATGGTAAGCTCGTTCCTGCACCAGCGCTCATTTAGAGCAAAGGTGGGACAGGAACTGTCTAACCAGTATAAGCTGGAGAAAGGCGTACCTCAAGATTCTGCCTTGTCTCCACTCTTATACTGTCTGTTTACAGCAGACATTCCAAGAACCGACAAGACGACATTGGCAACCTCTGCTGACGACACGGTGTTATTGGCAAATTCTCTAAGTCCAAGAATTGGTCACCAGACGACTACAGACAGCGACAGACGAACTCCTAGAATACTTTTGTACATGGAGAATCTTTATTAGAAGAAGACTAGAACCATATGGTCATATTCATGTCCATGGGCAAAACGTCGACTGGAGACTTCAGGCAAAGTATCTAGGGGTAACACTAGACAAAAGACTGACATTTCAGGCTCACATCGATTATGCAGTGTCTAAGGCCAGAATGCTAAAGGGACTGCTGCTAGCAATGATTGGTAGAAGTAGTAAATTGCCCGTAGTGCTTAAAGTAATGCTCTATACATCAATAATAAGACCAGCAATGCTCTACGCATCTGTAGCATAGTCACAAGCTACCGATAACCAGATGAAGAGACGTCAGGTGTTCCAGAACGGGTTTCTAAGATAAGCTATGGATGCTGCATGGTTTGATAAAAATGATTAACTCCGTAGGGAAGTCGACCTACTTGAGGTAAGAGATTTCCTTGGGCAGGTAAATTCTAGGGCAATGTTGAGAGCATCCCAATGAACTAGTTCAACAGGCAGTGGATTACGATCCAAACATTCCAACCAGGATAAAGACCAACAGTAACCGTCTTCCCATAGGGAAATTTTTGTGTTTTGTTTGTTCCAGGCAAAACAGCTTGATTAGTGCCCAAGCGCTAATGCATTGTTTCGATGGAGGGATTGGGGGTCCATTGGTCCGTCCCGAAGAAGCAGGGGTTTTAGTCGGTGCTCACAGTCTGGAATTCCTACACTATCTGTGTTTTCTTCCTAAAGGATTACCCCTGCTCAACAAGAAAAATATGTGCTAGTATCTCCCTGAATATGGTAGCTCGACTATCTAAACACGTTAGGGCAACCTTTGTTGGTTTTTTAGTCTTTCTTGGTTTCAGCGAAGAAGATTTGTATTTCAGTTTTCAAAGATAACCAAGGACCAGTTCGTTCCACAAAAAAAATGAAATACAAATATTAACAGGAAATTTTTGAATTTATACAGCAGATTTTAGATGATAGGCACATATTAGAAGTTTGGAATTGAAAGCAAATTTGTTTAAACTATCAGCAAATTTGTAAAGATTAAAATCAATTTTATTTAAATTAGAAACAAATTCGTTTACAGTAAAAGCAAACTTATTCAAATTAATAACAAAGTACAAATTAGAATCAAAGGTGTTTAAATAAGAAACAAATTTGTTCAAAAGAAAATATTTAAATCTTAAAACAAAGTTCAAGTTAACGGCATTATTATTTAAAGTTGCATATTTTGACACTTTTCGTGTATATTTTAAGCATTTTGCTTGCATATTTCAGGCTTCTTATATTGCAAATATTCCGGTCTCTAATAATCAGTAATGAAACAACATTTGCCACAATTTCTTATGGACAGACATCTCCATTAAGCGGACATATTTTGCCAGTCCCGAAGGTGTGTCCTCTTAAGAGAGATTTAACTGTAGTTAAAAATCCATGCATTCTATGGTAAAAGTAATAATAATTAAAGTTGTAGCACTTTTAAAGGCCTTTAAAGCGGTTTTTAAAATGATGTTGCAGCTTGAATGGTTACCTAATTATTTGAATAAAACTACCAGAGGGACATTTACCAATATGGCCGCCAATCCCAAAATCTAATTTTGATGAAAACTTGGTAAAACACCTTTCAATAGTATTTCAACAAACCCCCAAAGTATCGTTAATAGCATTTGCAAGAATTAGCATGGGAAAATTTGGCTGGAACAGTGTTTACATTGTGGTGGATGCGCCGGATATTAATACTTGTGTATAACGCTTTTCGAAGAGATTAATCAGGGATACGAAACAAGTTTATTAAAATGGCAATTCATATAGTTAATCTGTATATCTTTCAATTACGGTTTTCGTTGTGACAAATTTGATTGATGAAAATACAAATCTAATTCCATTACACCACAAAGGACAGACAAATCCAGATATAATAATAAAAAAGGGATGAATCCGTTTTCGTGGCTCTCTCATATTGTCGAACCGTTTCCATTGTATAATGTCAAGGATGAGCCGATATCGTGCCTGCTGGCTGTTGCTTCATTATTATATCAACGCTTGTAGTAATAAAGACTCATTCAGTGAAGTATCAAAAGGCCGACAATGGCTGTGGAATGCCACAATCAATATTGAGAACGTATGTTTTCATGGAGGCTTTTGCTTAACATCAATGGTGTGCTCTTTTATTATAAAATCGATACATCACTGCCACTTTTTAAGTTAGCGTTAATAATAATAACGAGCGCGCAATATAAACAATGTTTCTTTTTTGCAAGTTTTTATAGGTCGCGCTGTCGACATTGTTTATCGTTTGTCACTGCATTTATTGCCAGTGTAAAAAAGTACGGCAATATATTCTTGAAATTTACATGGACATTACAGGCTTTTAAGTATATACATTTGGAAACGTACAATTCAGTACAAAACTTAACATCGAAGTTATTATAAAATTATGAAGTTCAGAGTTCCAATTTAAATAATTAAATTGTAATTTGGAAATAATAATATTTAAATAAACATTTTTTTCCTTTCAGTTAGTCAGCTTCCGCTTACCAATAGAATAGGAATAATAATAATCGAATGAAAACACAGTTTAAACAATGATTCATAGGATAACGAAGGCTTCTACGGCCAGAGTCAGTACAGGATATACTTCTTCCGGGATTGGACCGTCTCAAAAAACTACTAAAAGTGTTCGATGTTTCGCCCACCACCGTAGGAGCTTCTTCAAAAGCAAAGAAACAATAAATGAAAAATAAAATTTAAGAAAATATTCAAAAATGAAAAATGAAAAATGAAAAAAGGCCAATTTTAAAACATTAGAGCATGGTAACTGATTATGTCCACCGTACCAGAGGCCGAAAGTCTTCTCAATTGAAAACTTGGTACAAAGGATAAGAAAGTTTAGACAGAAGAACACGGCAACTCAGTATGTCCACCATACCAGAGGCGAAACTCTTTTGAGAGGGAAAGAAAGAAAGGGAAACTTTATATATCATTCGTCTGTGCGATCACTCCCAAAGATTTCCGATGGTTGGTTTCCAGATAGAGGAAAGTATGTAACCGTCGCCTCTGTTGATGTTTTTGGGAAACTTTTGGATTTCAATGGCCTCGCGTATCTTCCTATTATGGTAATTGGGAATATTGGACATAATTGAATTATTAAAAAGAATATTATATCCGGTCCCACGTTGATGTTCCGCAATCGCTGACTACGAAAATAAACCAGACTTAAGACATTTTTGGTGCTCGGATATTCGCGTCTTAAACGATCGCCCCGTTTCTCCGATGTACACTGAACCACAAGAATAAGGAATTCTCTACACACTATTAGAACGAAACTTTTAGATTAACGGCGAATGTGAAATGTGATGTTGAGTAATATGAGTCTTTTTTGCATGTAATTAAAATGAACACAATGTTTTTTCTAAAATAAATGTTTGCCATGATATAATTTAAATTATTACAAAAAGATTTTTGCATTTATAATTACAGGATTTCTCTAAACTATGCATTTAATTAAAGCACTTTGTCTTTCTAAAGGCATTTTTCACGCAAGTGCACTTACGCAAAACAGTTCAAAGATAAATTAGAAAAGGAATATCCTTGGGGTAATTGTATCGTTTTGCCCAAACATCCGCTTTTACATAAAAATGAAAACAAATAAATAAAGTATAATGTAGCGTTTCCCAAAATTATTTCGTCATGGCACGGTTAATTTTATGCTTCCTTTTCATGATCTACCAAAAGATTTTTAACAATCTTAATACTTCATTTTTCCACTTAAAATTTTGAACCAGATTTTGGGGTTAGAAGTCAAAATTTCGTCTTTTCTTTCTAAGGTTTTTTAATTTTCCTTTATCAACATTTCGACTTAAATCCCAAAATTTTGCCTTGAAATCTCGAGTTTGATCAATATTAAAACTGAAATTTTTCTCCAGGCTAAGTGTCTTAAAATTTCCCTACTTTCTGAAATGTCTTTGATGAGATTTAGTTTTTTATATTTTTCTAAAAAGTCAATGAGAGAGAGACTCTTTTGCTCCAAATTTCGGTTAAAATCTTACTATTTTAAAATTCAAACTCAAAATTTCAATAAAAAATGTAGAATGTTCTGATATTATATAGTGGAGTGTCTCTGGGTTTTGACCTCGAAATACAGTAATAGTAAGTGAAATTGAATAAAAATATATGAAATCTTTAGTTAATAAAATACGTAAAAAGGATACCTATTAAAAATTGTGATATTTATTAGAAATAATAATAATAATAAACCGAATGTTTCAAAATAAGGTGCTCATACTTAAGGATTATATTCCTCGAGCGATTTTAAGAAAAAAGTTTATATCAACATAGGTCCGGAACTGCAATATTTTTAAATTACAGGGTCTTAAATGTTAAGAAAAAATTTAGATTTTCCTTAAATACCAATGAAACCACTTAAAACATTTTTTTTTCATTTTTGTAGATACTAACTAGGAATGAATATGCTTTTTTTTTGCAAGAAAAATATTTGCTTTTCTTCCATCAGTGGCGTCCATGCCAAAAGGTCTTTGAGTATTATTAACGAAAAAAATGGTACATCACTGCTTTTTTACAAATTAAGTACCAATTTCATAAACAACCTTCATTTTTTAGTAAAAATGTTCCCTTGAATTTTTTGTCTGACGAACGGTTTTCGGTTAAAACAATTATTTAGCTTTAAAAACTGTTTACTTATTTTGTATTACGGGTTTATATTAATTATTAAAAACAGTTATTGTTTAAAAACATATAAATCTAACTTACATAACATAAATTTTCATATTACCAACATTACCTTAAAATAAGACATTAAATTTGTAGAAAAGAATATAAAACGCTCATCGAAATGCATTATATTTTTTTACTTAAAAAACGTTCGTCGGGTGAAAAAAGTTAAGAGGGAATTTTTACTAATGATAAACAGTCTTACTGAAAGCCACATTTATTTTTAATAAAAAAAAAACAGTGATAAGGAAACCCAAACTGTTCCACCTCCTAAATTGAACCAAATTAAACCGTAATACGAAATGAGTAAACATAGTTTTTAAAGCTAAATAATTGTTTTAACCGAAAACCGTATGTCAGACGAAAAAAATTCAGTGAAGTATTTCTACCAAGAAATGAAGGTAGTTTATGAAATTGGTACTTAATTTGTAAAAAAGCAGTGACGTACCATATTTTTCGCTAAGAATAGTCAATGACATATTAGCATGGACGCCACTTATGGAAGAAAAGCAAATATTTTTCCTGGAAAAAATTGTGTTTATGCTTAGTTAGTATCTATCAAAATTCACAAAAATATTTCAAGTGGTTTCATAGTATTTAAGGAAAAACTAAATTTCTTCTTAATTTTCACGACCCTGTAATTTAAAAATAAAGCTGTTCCGGACCTAGGTTAATATTAACTTTTTTTCTCGAGGATTGCGCTCCTTAAGTATGAGCACCTTATTTTGAAACATTCAGTTTATTATTATTATTATTACTTTTAATAAGGATCACAGTTTTTTTAATAGTTAAACTTTTTTACATATATTATTATCTAAACATTTCATATAGTTTTATTTAATTTCAATCACTGTAACTGTAATCCTAGGTTTTTAGTTTTTTAATGCTCCAGGCACTTCACTAATAGCTTGAAAGCACAAAAGAGCAACTATTGTGTTTTTTAATCTTTTTTGGTTTAAGGGTACGAGATTTGTATATTAATTTATGACATGGTAAAGCTTTTCAAAACATTTTTAATTTAACCTTACTGTTTAAGCTAATATTTTGATTTTTAGTTCGTTCAACTTTTTTTCTAAAGATTTCGATTTTAAATATCATAAGGTTCATTTCCACACTTTTTGTTAATTAGAGTTAAAATGTCATATTTAATTTTTTTCGAAACTTCTACTCTAGACTCAAACTCGTCTGTCTATTTCCTACACAAATTTCAGCTAGAATTTTTTTAACATCAAAATTGATTGACACTGATTTTCTACAATCTTTTAGAAAATATTGAAACATTTTTAAACCTAAGATCTACTTTAAAATGAAAATAAAGATTTTTTTCTGGAAATTTAAAAATTAGATCTTGGATTTTTTTTCACATTTCTCTCACAATTTCCATTAAAAATGGAATTATTAAAATACGAACTTAACACGTAGAATTTTATCATTTTTATTTTAAGTCCAATATTTTAATTCATATTAATACTTTAAATTCAAATATTTAGTTTTTAATTTCAATGAGTTTAAGCGAGAAATTCTGAGAAAAATATCAAAATATTGAAATTTTCAAAAAACTAATACCTTTTTAGAGGAAGTCCAAAATTTCGAAAGTCCTCAACATTAATCATACTTTTAAAAAAGTCATAAGTTTCATAAAAAATCGAGATTTTCAAATTTAGTCAAAATTTTGAAAAAGAGAAAGGTAATTTTGAGAAAGAGTAGAAAAGAGGGGAAATTTTCAAAAATTAAGTAGGATATTTTGCACGTGCAGCAAAAAGGTTAAATTTAGGAAACGTAGCAATTCTGAAAGAGTTAAACTTTTCAAAAAAAAGCTCAAATTTTCAAAGAAAAGGTAATATTGTAAAAGAAAGTCAAACTTAGGAAAATGATATAATTGTTTTAAATCAATAATTGCAAAAAGTAAATTTTGAGAAAGCCAAAATGTACAAAAAAGTCACAACATTTTTTAAAAAAATCCAATTTTTAAAAAAATTAAAATTTGAAAAAATGAAACTTTGTAATTGAAATGTTAATATTTTAAAACTCAACCATAAAGTTAAAATTTAGAGGAAGAGTAGACAATAGACAAAAAATTAAAATGTTGATAAAAATGGAAACTTGAGAAAAGTATAAATTTTGAAAAGTCGTTTTTTTTAACAAATCGAAATTTATAAAAATTTTAAAATTTGGATAAAAAGGCGAAAATTAAAAAAAAAGTTCAAAAAAAAATAGAAATAATGAATCAATTGTTAAAATTTAAAAAGAAAATTCAAAAAATGAAAATATTTAGAAAGTCGAAATCTTCAAAAAAAAAATCCAATTTTCATAAAAATCGAATTCTTCAGAAAAGAATAAGAATAATGTCAGAAAGTCATAATTTTGAGAAAAAGCAGAATTACTTACGAAAAACTTTATCTTTTGATAAAGTCCCCCTTTTGAAATAGGTCAAAATCCTTATTAAAAAAAATTCAAAAATTTTCAAATGCTACGAAAATAGTCGCAAGGATATAAAATTTTAAAAATAGCTATAGTTTTTTAAAAATAAAGTGAAAAGATTCTATAAAAATTCAAAACTTTTAGTCAAAATTTTCAAAATAAGTAAAAAAGTGCAAAAAAAAGGGAAACTTTTCGAAATAAGTATAGGAATACCCAAAATAGCAAAATTTTGAGAAAAAGCTAACATTTTAAAGAGAAAATAGAAATTTTGAAACAAAGTGTAAATTAAAAAAAAGAGGATATTTTTAAATATCTAAGTTTCAAAGTAGTCGAAATTTTCAACAAAAAAACCTACAAACACATGAACATTTTTTAAAAAGTCGTTTTATTGTAGATTCAAAATTTTCAGAACGATGGAATTCTTTCAAAAATTTTTTATAATCAAAATTTTCACAAAGATTCAAGTCAGTCGAGATTTTTAAAACAGTTATACGATTTTGGAAAAGGTTGAGTTTTGTAATCGGTCATAAATTTAAAAAAAGTCAGAATATTCAAAAACAGAAGAAAAATGAACAATTATGTACAAAAGTCGACTCTTTTAACAACAAAAAATATAGAATAAAAAAAATCTTTTCAGAAATCAGTTTTTTAAACAAAGTTGAAATTTGAATTAAATATTGAAAATTTGAAAAAAAAATTGATATCTATAGTTTGAAAACGTCACCAGTTAAACCAAGCCGTAAAATAAGTGCCACACGTGTTGAAAATTAAAATTTCGTGAAAAACAGGCCATTTTTTAAAGTATAAAAATGTTCTCAGAAAAAATACGAAAAAACCTAAATTTGTCAACAAAAATTAATTAAAATTAAAATTATTTTGTAAAAATATTCTTGCTTATAAGGTTACAAAAGGCAGTAGAAATGTTATCTCTTGTTTTGATAAATTTTATGAATATAATTGAAAGAGAAGGAGAATTCTGCCACCGAGCATTTTATTTTGGTAGTTTGGTGCCGGGTCACGACTCACTATTTGGAAAACGTTGGTATAGTTTATGCCACAAGAGTAGGCAATATTTTGAAGGGGCTGGATTGTCATAAGAGTCGTTGTTATTAAATTACATTTCTTGAGAATTTATGCTTCAAGCTTCTTCTTCATGTGATGATGGATTAAATTTCAATGACATTTCTTTATTTTATTAACTATATATTTCTGTCTGAATTCTTCAGTAGTGTATTGTAAATGTATCTGAAAAAGCCATAAAAAAGGATAAGTAGGACACCAAAATGTTTGAAAATAGGCGCACATTAGGTATAAAAGGCAAAAAAAGGCAAAATTAAAATTTAGACAATGAACATATGAAAAACGCCAAAAAAGGTGAAAAGGTAGGATCATAAGATTTTACCCAAAATCCAGCCTCTAGTGATGTGAATTACCGTGATGGTACTGCCAAACAGGGCCGTGCGGTAAATTTTCTTAGTATGATGCAAATCTTCGACATGCCGCCTCATAAAAGTTTTTTATTTAAAACAGAAAAAAACAACCTTTGATTATGAGTTGAATGATCAATGAAAAAAAACTTAAGTATAAGCTTAAAGCAGAACTATCAACACATATCTAGCCACTATTTCAAAATTTCGATTAAAATATTTAATTTTTTTAATATCTTATAACACAAAATATCGAAGTCTATGTCAAAATTATGACCTCTTTGAGGTATTTTCAAATTTGACTTTTTTCTCCAAATTCTGGCTTTGAATTTGAAATTTCGACTTTTTCTCAAAGATTCGACAATAGTTTTTAAATTTAGATTTTTTTTAAACCATTTTATTTCTAAAATTACAAAAATAATAAAAGTAAAAGCGTAAAATATAATTTTAAAAAAAAAAAATCACGAAATAATTTTTATTTAATTTTGTCTATCATTCTCAAAAATTTAGGAGTTGTAATCAAAATTTAAACTTTTCTTTGAAATAAAAGTTAACACTATTAGTTTTTATATGTTTATCTGAAGTTTTGATTTTAATAGCAACATATAGGCTTCTTTCCGAAATTTTATAAGCAGTCCTTGGTTATTTTGTATTTTGGTTTCGAAAGCCTTCCTGAAATGTTGGGATTTTTTATTTATGTATTACTAGCACCGTTTGTGGTTGAATTTGGACGAAACCTAACCTAACCTAACCAAATACATGTTTGTATGCAATTCTTAATTCTTGCCTTCATGATAAGAGGAAAGGTCCCTCCTTTCCTCAAAACATCGAATTCCATTCTTTTTGAAAATGTATGATTTTTTAATCGACAATTTGAAACTGTTTAAAAATTTATATTTTTTTATCTCAATTTTTTTCAGAATTTCGACCTTTTTTGAATATTATGAATTTTTATTGTTGAAAATTATGAACTCGCGACTTCTTGAAAATTTGAGAATTTCAGTTTAAGAAAGAACAGAATCTTTGGTATCTTTCACTTTATTTTTCGAAATTTAAATACTTTTTGAATTTTAACTTTTTTGAATACGTTCACTTCATAATTGTACTTTTGTTTTGAAAATTTTGAGTTTTCCATTTTGTCTTTCTTTAAAAAATTCCACTTTTTTGAAAAATCTCAGTTTTTTAAAAATGTCGACTCGAATTTTTGACCGTTTAAAAATCCTGCTTCTTTTGGAAATTTTGCTCTTTTGAACATTTTAACCTTTTTTAAGACTTTGACGCTTAGAAATTGCGATTTTTCGAAACGTTCACTTTTTAAAAAGGGTCGATAATTTTTTTCGATTTCCACCGAAAGACTTGACCTTTCTATCAAAATCCTTGCTTTTTTTTTTGAAAATTTTGACTTTTATTCGAAGGTTTGACTTTCTGAAAGTCGCAACTTTTTTAAATATTTTTATTTCTTTAAAGATTCAACCTTTTTTCAAAATTTCTACTTTTTTTTTAAATTTAACCTTCTTAGAATATTCCTATTTATTTAAAATTTTTCGATGTTTTCAAAATATCGACTCTTTTCGCAATTTCAAATTTCGAAATTGCGCCTTTTTGAATATTTATACTTTTGATTCGATGTTTTTGAAATTCCATTTTTATTATTTTATTTTTGTTATTATTATTATTATTATTTTTATGACTTAAGTATTTGTACAATAAGTAATTTTGCAAGAAAATCAAATTAAAATAATGCGACATTTTGAAGTAAAGTGTTAATTAGGATTTTTCAGTTAATTAATTTAAGGGAAATAAGTTTTGTTAATTAAATTGGTCAAAAGAGAGATACATTTTTAGAGAATAGTCGAAATTTGCAGTAACATCAAACCTCGAATTTCGGGAACAGAGTAAAATTTTCAGAAAGTTTCATATAAATAAAAGTCGAAATTTTCAGAGAAGGTGGATTTTTAAGAAAAGTGGCGAAATTCGGAAAAGGGTATATGTTGAAAAAAATATAGAAAATTTGTGAAAATAAAATCTGGGAAAAAATCTTAACGAAGTTGAAAAAAGTCGAGAATCTCCCAAATTGCCCCAAAAACATTAATCCAGTATTTTAGTCCGATGCTAAAATGTCCGAGGAAGTGTTTTTCGCCCTAAGCCGAAAAAATAGGTAACTACCTCCTACCGGATAACAAGAAACATAAGCATAGTGATTGTCAAGGAGACGAGTTCATAGAAAATTAAATGATAATGAAAAATGACTTGAATTTATATAAATTCTTTAATTTAAGTAATATTGATTGCAAATTCAGAGAAAATAGTAGTTCATTGCGAATTCAGAATGGAATGTATACTTCGTAGTAAAATCACATTCCCGGACTTCGATGTTTGTTAGCCTCGGCCACAATTTACATCGTCGTCCGGCAGTGTTTGCTTTTACTACTAGATGCACAATATACTATGTTAAAAAGATTCTGATTGTGTAAAAAAAAGATGAAGAAAAGGACGAGAACAGATTTTATAACGGGTATGTGCAAAAAATTATATCTAAAAGCCCTATTGAAGACGTTACGCGGTTTTCCGCTAGAAAACACTAAACATTAGTAAGCAAAATAAATCAGATCTAACGTTATCGTTCACAAGGAAATTCTAGAATTTGAAAGTGCTTTAGCTCCAGTACATCTCCCGAGGCTATCAATTATTCTCATCTCTGCGCTGTCATCTCATCGCGATTCCACGACCTCCTCGGGCTTCTCGGCCGCATTACGTCCTTCGGAAAACTTCCCGTCGACAATTCACATGTGGACCTTTCTAACTATCGGCCTTCTTTTTGTCGAAAAGTCGGAAACTAGTGTCAGCTTCGATATGCCTTTAGTTGGGAATTCATTCGAGGGGCGCGCGTTTCTTTTATTTGGTCAATTCAACGGCGGGCTACCCATTTTAACTGGGTTGTTGATAAAAGTCCTGCTCGATCTTACAGCACAATTTACTTACTATTTGCTTTAAAGTAAGTTTCGTGGTTTGATGTTTTATTCATGTAGTTTACTTAATTGTTACTTTGCTGTTGTGGAAATTTCGTGTTAGGTGCGAGACATTTCTCTCATTATTACTCCTCTGGGATGGGGGTGTATTTCCCATTTCTTCTGCTGGAATTTAGAGAGTTGCTATATTTACTTCCCTCGTTGATTTAATCAAATTGAGTTTACTTCATAACCAATATTTCATTATGAATTTGAGCCCCCCTTTGTCTTTTATTTACTGCCAAAGAATTAATACATATATTTTTTTAAAGTTTTATAAAATTAGAATGTTCTCAGCAAATTTCAGCCACAATGCTTGACTACATTCAGAAAGACAAGTAAATACGATATGATGGGGGATGCATTTTTTTTAAACATTTTATTTCAAAACCTATATTCAGTCAGTAAAAGGTCTACATTTTTTAAATCTTTGACTTCTATTCAAATTTTAATTTTTTCTCATAATTTTGGGTTTTTTCTCGAAAATTTCGGGATTTTTTGAAAATCTGACCGAATATTTCGAGTTTTTTAAAATTTCAGCTTTTTTAAAAATTTCAAGGGTTTTTGATAGCGTCGAGTTTTATGAAGCTTGAATGTTTTCAGAAAAAGCAATTTTATTTAAAAATTTAGACTTTCATTTTCAAAATCTCGACTTGTTTCAAAATTTGTAATTATTTGAAAATTTTGCTCCTTTAAAGTATCGACTTTCCTAACAATTTCTTTTTTTACAAAAATTTACTTAAAAGTTTTCAAAATTTTGACTTTTACCAAAATTTATAATTTTTTGAAAATTTCGCTTCTTAAAAGTTTCGACTTTTTCAAAAAGTTCTGCTTTTTTGAAAATGATATTATTTTGTGAAAATTACACTTAAAAGTTTTTAAAATTTCGGCTCTTTGAAATTTCTACTTATTTTTGGAAACTATATTTCTCCACAACGTTTCATTTTTTTGAAACTTTATACGGTTTTTGGAAATGTCGAGTTTTTTAAAGGCTAGGAATTGACTATATTTCGAAATATTACTTTTTTACCAAAATTTGACATTTTACAAAATTTAATTTAATTTAACTTTTTTTTGAAAATTTTAGCCATCGTTTAAAATATCTAATCGCAAAAAGGAAATTTAGACTTTTTTATTGAATTTTTTGACTCTTTTTATGAAAACTGTCGCCATTTTTTAAATTTTCTTTAAAACTTTCGACTTTTCAAATTCTCAAGTTCTTAAATGGGTTGAATTTTTGAAAATTTCAACATTTTTTTAAATAAATTTCAGTTCAATTTTTTAAAAGAATGTTTGACTTTTTCAAAATATTAACTATTCAAAGTCTTAGAATTTTAACTTTTCAATATTTTTACTATTTTAAAAAATTTCAACTTTTTAAAAAATTTTCAAAAATCTTGTTTTAATTTTGAAAATTTGTATTTTGATTTTTTCAGTATTTTAACTTCATTTAAGTTTAAAGTACTTTTCATTTATTTTAAAAAATTCAATCTTTTTCTAATCTCTCTATTTTTTCAAATTCTCGAAAATTTTGGCTTTATTTAAAAGCTTTTTTCACTATTCCTTAAATTTCAACATTTTTCAAAATGTTGACTAATTTTGAAAATTTGAATTATTTTTCAGAATTTCATTTTTTTTATTTTAAATTCATTTTCGCCATCCTTTTTAAATTACAAAAAAATTATGTATTTAAAATCATAACTTTTCTTTGAAAATTTTAATTTTTTATGAAAAATTTGCTTTTGTAACTTAAAACTACAATTGACCCAACATTTTTGACTTTTGGGAAGCTTAAACTTTTTTGCAAATTTCGGCCCAAACATTTCGACTCTAAAAATTTCAACTGTAATTTGTTGAAAATGTTATTCTTTTTCAAATTAATAACTATTAAACTGTATTAATTATTAAAACGCAACAGATATTTAAAATTCCACAATGTTTCGATAAATATTTGCTAACACCTGGTATGCTGCCGATGATGCAGTAATGCGAAACCTGGTTTGGTATTAGAAAATGTTTATCCCAACATTGTGCAATTTTTAATATCTGTTGCTATTTAATCGTTAATAAAATTTAATAATTATGAATATTAAGGGATTCCACGAAGTCAAGGTTAGAAATGCCTTTTCAAATTTTCAATTTTTGTTGTTGAAAATTTGGTTTCTTTCTAACTGTTGTCATTTTTGCTAATCGGAAATTTTGGGATATTTTCGACTTTTGAAATTTTGACTTGATTTTACATTTCGAATTATTTTGAATATTTTTCAATTTTTAGACAAATTTGGACTTTGTTCAAAAGGTCTGTTTTTGCAAAATCTCGACTTCTTCAAATATTTCATAATTTTTGCAAATTTTTAATTTTTTGGAAAAATTTCGATTTATTTTGAGATTTTGACTTCATTTTTAAACATTTTGAATTCTTCTGCAAATGTTGCAAGTTTTGAGCAAATTTGGCCTCTTTTTAAAATATCCAGTTTTTTAAAATGTCCACTTTTTTTAAAACTTCAGCTTTTTTAAAATTTCAAATTTTTGTTAACTTTCAATTTTTTTTAGGAAATTTCGACATTCTGCTGAAATATTGACTTTTTATTTTTCAATATTTCGAATTTTTCTGACAATTTTGAAATTATTGGACAAATTTGGACTGTTTTCAAAACATCGACTTTTCTTTAAAATGTCGACTCATTTTTCAAGATGTGTTTTTTCAAAAGGTCGATTCTTTTTTTCAGGATGTCTTTTTTCAAAATGTCGTTGTTTTAAAAATTCGACTTTTTTCGACATTTCATAATTTTGAATATCTTTTCACTTCATTTTCTGACATCTCGAATTTTTCTGGAAATGTTGCAATTTTTGGACCTAAGAATCTTTTTCAAAATTTTCTAAAATGTCGTAATTTTTGCAAGTTTCCGATTTTTGCTGGAAAAAATTTCGAGTTTGTTTGAAATTTTGACCTTTTATTTTTCAACACTTTGAAATTTTTTTTCGAAATTTTGCAATTTTTGGGCAATTGGACTTTTTTTAAAATGTCGATTAATTTTTGAAAACTTCGACTCCTTTTAACATTTCGTAATTTTCATAATTTTTGCAAACTTGACTTTTTTGGGAAAATTTCGATTTTGAAATTTGGGCTTTTTATTTTTTAACATTTGGAATTCTTCCGAAAATTATGCAATTTTTGGATATTTGGACTTATTTTCAAAATTTCGACTTTTTTGAAAATTTTGACATTCTTTAAAAATTGTAATTTTCCATGAAAATTTTCATTCCAAAATTAGGCTTCTTTAAAAAATGTTCTACTTTTGAAAATGTTGACTTCTGAAAATTTCGACTTTTTTTGAAAATGTCGACATTTTTAAAACATTTTAATTTTCCATGACAATTTCCATTCCAGAATCAGGCTTCCTTAAAAAAATTTTTCTTTTTGAAAATGTTGACATTTGTGATAATTTTGGCTTTCGTTCATTATTTTCAACGTTCTTATAATTTATTTTAATTTTCGTTGACAATTTCACGGGAATTTTTAAAGTTCTTTTTACATCTCGACATATTTTTTAAAATTATCGTCTTTCTTAAATGATTGGCTTTTCAAAATCTTAAGTTTATCCAAAATTTCAATGTTTTTAAGCTTATAATTTTTTAAAATTCAGACCCTTCTTGAAAATTTCAGATTTCTTTGAAAACTTGACAATGAAAATGTTTAATAGAGTTGAGTTTTCTGAAAGATTGGATTTTCTCCAAATTTCCATTTTATTTTAAAATTTAATTTTTTTTTAAATTTTAACTTCTCATTCAAATTTGGACTTTTTTAGGACTTTAGTTTTTTTTTCTCAAAAGTTCGATATATCTGCAAATTTTTAAGTTTCTAACTTTTTTACGATATGTTTACTTTCTGGAAAATTTCGATATTTTAGGAAGAATTTCGACTTTTCAGTGTTTTGGTTTTGTTGAAAGTCTAATTTTTGAAAATTGTGTAATTTTTTTTAGGTCTTCGTTCTGGAAAATTCTCATACTTTTTATAAAAATTTAATTGTTTTAAAGTAGGACATTTTAAAAGATATTGGACCTTTTCAAGTTTTCGACTTTTTTCGAAATTTCACCTTTCTTAAAATTACTTTTTTTTAAGTTATAACTTATAGAAAATTTTGTTTTACTTCGATTAATTGTTAAATTAACTAATTTTCAGAATTTTGAAATTTCTCCAATATTTTAATTTATTTTAAATCCGGATAATTTTTTAAAAGGCGATTTTTAAATAATGTTCGACTATTTCGCAATATTTTTAATTTTTGTTTTTCTTATTTCATTTTTGCCTTTTTGAAAAATGCGACTTCTTTCCGAAATGTGGACTTTTATGTTTTAAAACTGCGACTTTAACTTTTGATATTTTTTCAAAATTAAAATTTTTTGAACATTCGGCTTAATTTCTGCTTTAAAATGTTAATTCTGTAAAATTTCAACTCTTTCGAAAATTTTAACTTCCATCAAAATTTCGATCATTTTAAATCTTGACTTAACTGATAATTTTGCCTTTTTTCAGTAATTTGGATTTTATTAAAAATTTTATTTAACATTCTCCAGAATTTTACAATTACTTTGAAAATTTTGGAATTGCATAATTCATGATTTTCAAACTTTTCGAAAATGTCAATTTTATCAAAATTTTGATATATTTTTTTTTGATTTTGACTCTAAAATCTGGACTTTTCTAAAAGACCGCTTTAAGAATATTGACTTCTTTTGAAAATTTGGAAATATTTGAAAATTTTGCCTATTTTTAAATATTCAGTTTTTTGAATCTTTTGTATAACAAAACAAACTGAGAGAGATACTGTACAGCTGAAGATGATAGCTTGGCTAGCGAAACGCGTTAGAGCAACATTTGTTGTGTTTTTTAATCTTTTTTGGTCTTAGGGGACAATGTTTGTATTTAAATTTTTAAAGATAACCAAGAAAAACGATTTCGCCATCCTTTATCAATTTTCAAATTTCTTGAATATAGTAGCTTTCTAAAAATTTTGATTTTTTTTGAAAATCTTGACTTCTTTACGTATAGTTTGATTTTTTATCAAAAATTTGCTTTTTAACTTAAAATTACGATTGTTTTGGAATTTTTACTTGACGATTTCGATGTCTTAGAAGTTTAAACTTTTTTTGAAAATTTCTACCTTTTCTAAAACTGTCGATTTTTTTCAAAATTCTAACTTTTTTCGCTAATTTCGGCCCTTTAAATTTCGACGTTTCAAAAATTTCAACTCTTTCAAAATTTTAAACCTTTTTTGAAAATTTCGCTTTTTTTCAAAATGTCATTATTTTTGAAAACTTTTAAGTTGTTTGAAAAAATTTTGACTATTTAAAATTTTAACTTTATTGTTCAAGATTTTGAATTTCGATGGAAATTTTGGTAATTTTAGGCAAGTTTGGACTTTTTTCAAAACGTCCACTTTCTCTAACATTTTGACTTTTTTAAACATGTTATAAGTTTTAAAAACTCTCGATCTTTTTGGAAACAATTCGACCTTCTTTGAGATTTTGATTTCATGTTAAAATATTTCGAATATTTCTAAATATTTTTCATTTTTTTGGGAAATTTGGAATTTTTTAAGATGTTCACTTTTTCAAAATTTCGGTTTTTCCAAAATTTCATAATTTTTGCAAACTTTTAAGTTCAAGCTATCATCTTTAGAGAGCTTGGCTGTCGAAACGCGTTAGAGCGACCTTTTTGCGTTTTTTTAATTTTTCTGGGTTTCAGGGGACCAGTTTTGTATTTTAATATTCGGATAAATTCCAACCTTTCACATTTCAATTTTTTTTAATTTCCTGATTTTCAAAATTGTCAGGTTTTTAAAGAAATCTAAAATTTTTAGTTTATAAAATTTTAAAAAAGTCGATGTTTTAAAAAAAAAGAAAATTGTATTTCAATTTTTGAAGATAACCAAGGAGGAGTTCGTTCCACCTAAATTTATTCAAATGTCCATTTTGTTTCAAAATTTAGACTCATATTTTTTAATTTCAAATTTTTATTTTAATTTGGACAGTTTTTTTCTCAACAGTTCGATATTATGAAAATTTTTAAATTTCTACTTTTTTGGAAATTTGGTTTTTTGGTATTAATTTTCAATTTCCATCTCCTTTCTGAAAACTCAGCCTTGAAACTTTCGACATTTTTTTAAAACTTTCTTACTTGCAAAATTCGCATACTTATTTTGAAAATGTATTTGTTTAAAAGCAGAACTTTTAAAAAAAATTTTCGATATTTTTCGAAATTTCACCTTTCTTAAAATTAATCTTTTCAAGGTTACCTTAGTAAAATTTTGATTAATATAGTTTAATTTTTACATTTCAACTATTTTGCAGAACTTTCATTTTTTTACAAACTTTTAATTTTTTAAATCCATGATATTTTTTAAAAAGAAAAAAGAAAGACTCCCATGAAAATTCCAAAAAATACAAGACATTGCATTTTGAGACAATTGTCAAAATTTTGAGAATAAAACAAAAGTTTCAGAAAAAGCCTAACATTAAGAAAAATTGATTACGAAAAAGGAACGATTTTTTGAAAAATTTCGAGAAAAAGAACGAAATTTAGAAAAAAGATTTAAAATCTGCAGGGATAACTTTAACTTTGAGGGAAAAAAGTAAAATTATGAATATAAAGTTGTAATTGAGAAAAACACGAATTATTAGAAAAAATCCAATTTGGGGAAAAGGTCGAAATGTTTAGAAATTTAAATTTAAAATATACCCCAAAAATCTGAAAATATTTCAAAAATTTGAAATGGTCAAGATATCTTATGGTTGAATTTGGTGAGAAAGAATGATATATTTGAAAAAAGTGGAGTTTTGATAAAAAAAATAGTAATTTCCAAAAAATATTTTTCTGTAAATACATATGGGACATTCCACATTAAATTAAACACTTTTGAGCTCTACTGCTTTCGACGCCTTTGACATTATTACGCGTTATACTACCCTACTAAACATGTTTGTGTACATCTTTTCAATTTTTTTTACCCAACCAAAAAAAGTTACCAATTGAAAAAAATAGTGCTTTTGTTTTTCAAACACTTATAACTTTTTCAAAAACTCATTATGCAAGATATTTATTTCATTTATTTTATTATTAAAGCGGCTTTTAAGGAAAAAAAAATACAAAAAAAATATTCGATATCAAATTCCATAAAACTTTTTCAATTTTTTTTTAAAGAAATCAAGTTGAAAGTTAGCTATTTATAATTAATTATTTTTATTTACAAAATTTTTTTTTGAATTATTCTGCAATTAATGGCGCAAGTCTCAAAATGATTCCATTTTTACTATTTTTTTTGAGAAAATATTTTTGAAAAAAAGCATTATTTTTTCTCAATATGATTATACATTTGTTGCAAAAGTCATATCAGAAACCGGCAAATTTTAGAAAATTTGTATGGACAGGTCAATTTTGCTTTTTCGGGGCACGAATTTTGGTAAAGTTTAATTTTTAAAGTTTTAACCAGTGGAGGCGGTAAACGGGATGAGTATGGTTTTTTAAATGGCAATTCTTTTTTTAATACATTTATGCAAGCATAAGTCTTTCTGATTAATTTGGTTTGCAACATGTGGAGGACTGGGAGGGAAAATGTTGGAAACCGAATTCATTATACATTTTCATAAATTTTTTATCCAAAATATACTCCACCAACCCTCTACATGTTAAGCACCAAATTAATCAGAAATATTTGAACTTTTATATGGTGTAATAAAAAGAGGTAGTTGCCCCTAAAAAAATAAAAAATAACTGATTAGGTTTTGAGAAAATATCAAATTTTCGAGTGACTGAATATTTTGAAAATCTCCTTTTTATAGATCTTCAACTTTTTTCGTTTATCTTTTAAGGAATGAATATGTTCACTTAAGTGCCAGAAAATTAACAAAAAATGTCCAAATTCTAATTAAGAACAAAAATATTCGATGTTTCAGGTTTTATGTCTTTCTAGAAAGAGCTTTCTTAGAACTAATAAAATATTTTTTTTGAAATCGGTCGAAAATTTCTACTTTTCCGGGCCAATTTCAGTCCCCACCTTCATTTAGTATTTGCTAATGAATCATCACCAAACAATCCGAGAATTTTTTTCCGTTCTAGGCAGAGAAAGTAGTTAATTTTTCTGTACTGGTTAACAAAAAACAAATGGTGGAAAACGATTTTGTAGGAAAATAAATTAGAATGAAAAATATCATGAATTTATAAAAATTCCTTAATTTAAGCATTATTGATTGTGACTTCAAAAAAAATTGTATGTGTACCCTATAGTAAAAGCACATTCCTGGACTTCGATGTTTATTAGCCTTGACCACAATTTACATCGTAGCCGTCCGTGAAATATGACGTTTTTACTACTACATACACAATATACTTTTATTCCACCAGAATCTCTAGTAAAGCCAAGAGCTTTACAAAAATAGCGAAAATGCAGCAAAATGTGTAATTCAACCTTTTTAAACGAATCATTTTTTCTTCAGCGACGTCATTATTAAAGCAATTTGGACAACAAGTGCGCACAAAAGCGAGAAGCGCATAACCGTTCAGACATAAAACGGACAAGATGGTCCGGAGTTAATCCGGGCTTAGGACGAGGAAAAGGCGATATTCGAGTTACAAAACACCCTTTATCGCTAAAAATTTACCATCACAGAAATCGCTTTAGCCACGGGACGAAGACCAGACTGTAGAAGGGAGACTTTATTAGTCTAGGAAACTTGCAGATCATCTTTATGGACAGCCGAGCGTTTACCACTAGATAGATCAGGAACATCAGCTCTAACACACAAATCCGGATTATGGGGGGATTTGCCGACTTCCCTTAGATGCGGCAGTACATATTATATTTTACTAGGAAATATGTTTTCATAAAATTCCTTGTAAAGGATCATAAAAGGTATTAAATATCCATAGTAGAAGTATTACTTGTAGCTGAGACTCGACAAATTGTTTCAGTAAAATACCGAAAATCAGTTTGCGTTCACAAATAATTGGAATTTTTTAGTATCCAAATTGCCAATTTGTAACTCGGTGCTATGACAAAATCCGTCAAGAACTAGCCAGGCCTGCACAATTAGGATTTCGTACCAATAACTACAGTAAACAGTCAATAGAACAAATTAAATCATTTTTATATGTATTAATTTGAAATCTGAATCTTGTATTTTAATTTAAAAATTAAAAAAAAAATGTCATTTTTTAAATATACAGGGTGATTCAGTCATAATGACATTAATTTTAACTACGTGTTCAGAAGGCTTAATAAAGACAGATAATTGAAAAAAAAATTATCGACTTTTTAAAATAGATCCAAATCAACCCATTGACCACCAAAAGCCCGGCGCTACTGATCACATTAAATGCTTTACGGCAACATATGCTGATCACGTTATCATCAACTCGCCAGATGCAATGATGAGTCGTACTGGCGAGGGCGAAGCATCGCTAATTAATGAGCGACAAATCTCTATTAGATATTTTGCCGAATAAGTATTTGTATTTTCATATACTTAAAACTTCTTACATTTTTTTGTTTCATTAATCAATAGGTCTGATGAAAAGTAAAACACAAATTCAAAAAATAACACAAACGATTCAAACTAAAATATTAATTCTGCAAAATAAATAACGATACGCCGCATTAGTTTATTTAATTTTGAAGCACATTACGGTTGGTTAGCAGTTAAGTTGTTGTTTATAAAAAATATGTCAGCGGTAGCTCACAGTCAGAATAGGTACACTATACTTACATTAATACTCGAGCGCCTCTTTTCCGAACTATTTTGGACCTGTCGGGCGAATGAAAAGGGTGATGATTTGTCGGTAAATTACACATGGTTTCAAAAATTTTCATCGTATCCCAGTGGGTCACAAAAAATAAAAAGTCGGGAAATAACTCGCAAGTATTAAACATTTTTAACACTCGCACCCGTAAAACTGAATTAAATTCATTACTTGCAGCATTGATATCAACGTTTACATCCAACTCGCGATTTAACCTTTTTTTTTATTTTTGCGTAATTTTCTTTTGCAATTCGTTGTTACCCGATTTTCAAATGAAAAAGCTAATCACCCAACGACTTTTCTGCATTTATCGTGCCGCCAAGATCATTTAGTGTTTTTCGTATTTTCATTTAGACATAACCTAGCCATGTTTTGTTTATTTGTTTTGGCTGAGTCCCAACAGTGCGTAAATTCTTCTTCTGCTTTTTTATCTGGGCTTTGGAGCTTTGGGGTCAGTGACAGCTAAAAGAGATTTAAATAATGATTTTAAAATATTTTTTTTAGCGTAATTATACTTGAAAAAAATTTTAATCACGTATTCGTATTACACTCATTTTTCTCTATCTTGCCTTAAAATTAATGCCATTATGACTGAATCACCCTGTATACTTTTTCTATAATCACTCGTAGTATTTATGGAACTCGTGTCTCAGGTAAATACATTTACAATAAACCGATGACTTAAATGCTAAAATGTTCGACTCCAACTCCAATTACTGTGTTTCGTGCAATTTAATAAACCTGTGCTAACTTCGAAAGTATTCATCAAAATAAAATGAAAAAGACAAATTTGATCTGCATTCTATTCTTCGGTTACATCAACTTTCCTATTAAAAAAAATAAGACCATATGGGTCAAAAAGCCTTGGAACGCAAGTGCCTATTTTTCCATAAAATAATTTTTTTCTTAACAACTATGACGATAAATTGCAGTTTTCCGTTATTATATGACCCAATATGTACTAACCCTATTAAAATCTAAATCTTGTCTCTAAAAACCTATTTGATCAGGGATGAGCGGTCATTTTTTACACATTTTGAGCTGCATCTGTAGGACCATTGAACCGGAAAATAATTTTAAAAAATATTTAAGGCTCTTTTGGGGTAGCTCTCTCAAAAGATACTTCACAAGATATTTTAACCAAAAATTGATTTCTTGGGGACCAAATTAACCCTCCCATTTTATTATAAAACATTTTCTTTTACCTATCATTAGCTGCAGGTATTTGCGTAGGTCACCGAAAACTAACGTTGGGCAGTTCGCAATTTTTCAAAGTCAAATTTTGTCGAAAGTTGGGAAAAAGGATAAATTTTGGGAAAAATATAATTTCTAGAAAATTCCCTTGATCTCTTGAATCAGAAGCAGACATGTGCCCTGATATGCCCCACCTTAAGTCAGAAAATGTCCCATATTAAGATAAACGTCGAAATTTTCAAGTTGTTTTCAGTTAAAAATTATTCCAGGAAAAATTTTCTTGAAACCTTTGTCTTTTTACAAAATTTCTAAAAAGTCATTACAAAAATTTGCAGCTAAATAATTCTATCAAAAAATCGATGAAATTTTACGAAAAAAATATCTTCATAAACAATTCAAGTTTCAGATAATCAAAATTTAAAGAAAAGCCGAAATTTCCGGAAAAAACAATCTGTAAGAAATGGTAGAATTTTTAAAAATAAAACAATGAAATTTCTCTACTCTTGATGTTAATTCCTTCACTTGTTCTTTTAACCTCTTTTTATCTTCTTCTATTATTTTCAATATTTCTTGATATTCCCTTACTTCGTTCATAAATTCCTTGATATTCGCTTTAATTCTAGACATTAGTTTAAGAATCTTATCCATTTTTACTTTGACTTTAAGAATAGAGATTCTAGAATGGATAGAAAATAAAATAGAACAAACAGAGAGAAAGAAGAGGAAAAATAACATAGTAATCAGTGGACATAAAACAACAGGAAAGGAAACAGAAAAACAAATAGAATTGGTTGAAGATTACATCAAGGATAAGCTAGTGGATATCAAAAACCAGACAAATAATAAACTTAAAGGAACATTTGTGTATTATAGAAGTAGAGAGCTTTCAACAAAAATTAAGGATAAAGAAAAACAAGCACAGACTAAGGAATGTAAAAGATAACGTAGGACATGTGTAGGAAAAGAAACAGACTTAA
This sequence comes from Dastarcus helophoroides, assembly GCA_028583605.1. Lineage (NCBI taxonomy): Eukaryota > Metazoa > Arthropoda > Insecta > Coleoptera > Bothrideridae > Dastarcus > Dastarcus helophoroides. The sequence continues at coordinate 3,350,107 of CM053327.1, read as the reverse complement.
TGCAAGAATTTGAGCAAGCTGACTTAGACTTAATGGCCCTATGTGAAACAAAAAAGAAAGGAGTTGAAAAAGAAGAATTTAGCGGACATCTATTAAAAGAAAGTGGCGTAAAACCCGGAATAAGAGCTAAGAGAGGAGTAGGATGCGTAACAAATAAAAAATGGAAACAAAATTTAAAAGAATGGCATAATATCTCAGAAAGAATACTGTTTCTAAAAATAGAGATTGGAACGAAGAAAGACCTAACAGTTATAGTAGCTGAACCGAACGAAGGAAGATGAGACAGTAGAAAAGAAAGAGGAATTTTGGGAACAATTAACAAGAATAACAGATGATATAAATAACAGATTTATAATAGTAGGAGATTTAAACAGTAGAGTAGGGTATAGGAAACATGAAACAGAATGTGTTGGGAAACTTTGGAGAAGCAGTTAGAAATAGTAATGGAGAAAGACTAATAATCTTTTGTTTAAAAAACGAGCTTATAATTACGAACACCTTTTACGAGCATAAAATAATACATATGTACACAAGGGAAGTCAGTAGCAGAAATGAGAAATTGGTAATCGACTATGTACCGGTAAAAAAAGAATACAAACAGAAAATTCTAAATGTGAGGGTGCAAAGGGGTGCAGAAATAGGCAGCGATCATTATCTGTTGGTTGCAAAAGTGCGTATAAAAGGACAAACAACTCCTAAAAAACAACTGAAAACAAGCAGTAACAAAAAAGAAAAAATTTAAAATTGTAGGCTAAATAATGACGAGATAAGAAAAAGATATCAAGAAAGAATGGAAAGCAAAGTATTAAAAACAAAACACATGTGGAGAAATAAGAATGTGAAACAAATATGGCAGCGATTTAGAGAAATTATTACAAAATCGGCAAAGGAAGTATGTGGAACAACAGCCATAGATAAGGAAAAAAAGCAAACAAACTGGTGGAATAGGCAAATAAAAGAAAATATTCAAATTAAAAAGGTTAAGTGGCAGAAATATCTGAGGAAAAAAATAAGAAAATGCTTATAAAGAATACAAACAACAAAGAAGAAAGGTGAAAGAATTGGTAAAGGAAGCTCAGAAAAAATCATGGGAGAAATTTGAACAGAAAATGGGAGATGATAAGAAAGCTAATCAAAATTTTTTTACAAAATAATTAAAACACTAACAAAAGGAAAAGGAACAACAATGAAACAAATTAAAAATAAAAATGGAAATATTATGTATGAAAATAAGGAAATAATGAAAACATGGAAAGAATATTTTCAGAACATATTAAGCGCGGATGAATACAGTATACAAGAAAGTTACGAGTTAGAAAGAAGAATGGTTGTACATGAAGAAGAGATCGGTGTAGAAGAGGTTGCAGGGGTTATACGAGATACAAAGAAAGGAAAATCGGCTGGGAACGACAACACTACACCGGAAATGTTAAAAGGTATGGGGGAACAAGGGACAATAATGATAACAGAAATATTCAGAAAAGCATGGATAGAAGGAAATGTGCCAGAGGACTGGAAGATGGGCATATTGCACCAATATTAAAGAAGGGTGATAAAAGGCTATGTATAAATTATGGAGAAATTACCCTGCTGAGTGTGGTGACAAAAATCTACGAACGACTAATAAAGAAAAGGTTAAAAACGGCGACAGAAAAACGGATGGAAGAATCACAAAGTGGTTTTAGAAAAGGCAGAAGCACCCAGGGTCACATATTTACAATCAAGCAAATAATAGAAAGAGCAATGGCTACCAATAGATAAATATGCATGTCTTTTTTGTGGATTTAGAAAAGGCTTTTGATAGAGTACCAAGGCAAATTATGTGGAAAATTCTGGAGAAGAGAGGAGTAAGTAAGCATTTAATAAGAGCCGTGAAAAGTGTATATAAAGAAAATAAAAATTATATAAGAACCAATAATATGCAGTCAGAGGAATTTGTAGTAAATAATGGTTTAAGACAAGGATGAGTTTTAATTCCAACATTGTTCATTATAATAATGGATGAAGTAACAAGAGAAGCACGATGTAGAACGCAATAAGTTGCAAGTTGGATACAAAAAATTTAAAGCAGTAGAAGTGACCGAATGTTTGTTTACGGATAATATGTGCAACGAACGAGAAAAAAAATTTCTCTGGATACAATACCATAAAATGAGTGATTTTTAAAGGATCTAAAATTTTTTTGGTCCCACTTTATTTTTCAGCTTAGAAGATCATGACTCATCCTAATTAACGCCAACTGAACACATTAGCGCTGTAAAAAAATTAAATTAAGAAAACTTAGGAAATGTCCTTTTTCTAAATATGTTTTTGACAGCTATCTTCTGGTATTATTGAATAAATCTTCAAATAAATTGAAACAGAATATTTTGAATTCTTTTGGCTGTAACTTCAGCTGTATTGATTGCATAGCAAAAATGAAAATATGGTTAGTTTCGCCACTAATTATACTTTTTGGTGGTACCACAGTACCAATATGGTGCTATTTAAGAAAATGAAGTTATGACATAAAAACCATTTCTGTTAACTTTATCACGTGACAAAAGAATGAAATACTTCTTTTTTCACGTGATTTGATTTTTTAGCGTTAATGTGGTCTATTATGCCGTTTACGCGGGATAGTAATTTTCGATAGCACTTGCGAGAGCGAGTTGTGGGAGTGCATATATTTATTGACCATACATGACTATTTCTACCTCCAAATGTACGACTTGCACAACCCACTTGCAGACAACTTCCAACAAATTGGTAATAAATCTGAATTTGCCTATAGAGCTCTCTACCGTTGTTTACACGTGAAAGTAATTATTGGGCAAGCACTTGCGCAAGTTTTTCGACTTGCTTTGAGAGCACTCTCAGAGACTGTTTACATCGACTTGCGATAGTTTTACTTGCTCGTGTAAATGGCACATTAGAGTTAATTTGACTGAGTCATCATAGTCTTCTAGGTTGAAAAATAAAATGAGACCAAAACATTTTTCGATCCTTTAAAAATAATTTTTTTAGGTGAATTGTATTTAAAAATTTGTGCAGCTTCCGAAAATGTTATAATATACAGGGTCTTCCATTTAAAAATCAAAAGTTGGTATCAGTTTTAGCGAAAGTGATAGCAGTAGGAATGTCATTGTTATGTTAAAATTTGACATTTCATAAGTATATCAAGTGTAGTAAGTTTAAAAGCTTTATCTTAATAAATAAATTAAAAAAAATGGGGTGTACCATGATCCTGTCACACCTGGTATATATGTCATCTTTATTAAAAGAAGGCATTAGATAGTGGCAATATGTAATCATAAATACAAGGAAACTGACCATCTCATATTTATCTGGAGTTTTCCTTCCTCGTCGCTAGATGACGTCTATATTCACCCTTAAAAACTCCAATTTATTATTTGTTTCAATTTCATGATTAAAGCCAGCACATTCAACAAAAACTTATAACTTAGTGAGCTTTGGCCAACCGTCAATGGTGTGTATTCTATTTGTGGTGAATTTGTCTGCTTCTTGCAAATTAATTAAAGTAAAATATAAATCGAATGGAAACACAAGCAACCTAAAAGACATATTAAAAGCAAACATTATCGATAATATGGATAGTACAAATTATCGATGTTTAATGAACACTAATTTACAGCCCTCATTCAAAATTAAAAATCGAATCGAAATAAGTTCCTTTCCAGAAAAACAAAATTTATTACTGTATAAAGAATCAAATGAATTAATTAATTTGCTTAAACATAAATGCGGTGACCTTTGATGATCTACGACTACATGGAGCGTACCTAGCTTTCCATCTTTATTGAAACAGTTTTCCCATCGTTGGCTTCATTAGTGTGCTAACACGAGTGTTACGCAACGTTTAATTTTTAATTCATGACATATGTACACCCCTTTTGTATCAAATTCAACGAATTAAATTTTAATATGAATAAATATGTCAGAGAAGCGTGCTTCTGAATTCAAAGAGGAAATTAATTTTCATCGCTCTAACGGCTGTGATATTTCGCTAATGAGGAAATCGATGAATGACAATTGCAAATGAACAGTGTTGTTAACCGCAAACTCTATTGCTACATGGCATTAAATAGGGGTAATGCATTTAACCAACGTCTTTTGTTTATCGAACAACGGGTCATTTTATCGTGCGTGGAAATTTCTATGAAATGTCAATTTAATACGCAAATGCTTTACTCAAACCTGACAGGATTAATATTAGCTCTGAAGTCTAAACGCGATTCAGGAAACTAATTTCAATTTCCACAACTTGAAATACAAATTTTGTTTCCTGAAACCGAGAAAGATTAAAAAACACAACAAAGGTTATTCTATGTTCTCTATGTTCTATGTTAAATGCACGTGAAACCTTAGTTATCCGTAAGGCTGGAGACAACCTTATGAATGGTTACGCGGGGCCTTTAGGCCACTCATTTTTGTTAAGAATAGTTAAGGTTGATAGATAAGGAATTGTACGAAGTGAATATTCTAAGTATACAAGGGTTAATTTTCGGATTAGGTATTATTATCTCTCTGAAGGTGATAGTCGGCTATCGAAACGCGTTGGAGCAATCTTTATTGTGTTTTTTAATCTTTCTTGGTTTCAGGGGACAAGATTTGTATTTCAACTTTTAAAGATAATCAAGGACCAGTCGGTTTCACCAAAATTATGGCTTCCACAACTTGATCTAACTTCTACTGAAAGGGTTGTTTGCAAGTTTTTGTGAAATCATACCATAAGTTTGTTCAAAAACAAAAATCGATTTCTGAGTTAAGCTGTGTTAATTTTTAATTTTACGATCATAAAAGCTTTTGAAATATTTGTGTTAATCTTTTTGCAGTATTGGACCATTTTCAAGTTTTTAAAAACACCGTAGACCCTTCCATGAGCGTAGAAAGGATTTTGTTCAGAAGAGGCAAAATAAGGGTCAAAAAAGCAGACCAAAAAACCGGCTGAGAATATGTATATTTTCACTAAGCGACGTAAAATTGTGGGACAAGTTTTCAGATTATAGTAAAAGTTTTAAAAGAGGCGAATTTTGGGAAAACGTCAAAAAACAAATTTAAAATAAAAACTGATTTTTTCCAAAAATGTCGAAATTTTAAAAAGCTGAATTTTATGAAAAAAAAATCGTAATTTACAGGGTAAGTCGAGTTTAGAGAAAAATAACCGCAATTCCAAAATTATTCCTCGCAGAAATGTTACTTTATTTAATTTGACATAATCTGATAATTTACCAGGCGCGGCATTTGGGGGTGGCAACCGCCGGGGGCCTTGCTTTTGTAGGGGCCTCACGCACTCGTGCCACAGTACTAATTCTAATGTTCATTTGAATTTCGCGCCTTACGCAGCGCATTATAAAACTCGACTCGCTGCTCTCTTGCGTAATGGTTATCGCGCTGATATCTGTCTCATTCACTCCAATGAATATTTCTTTCTTTCTCTTTCACATTTTCCAAATTTTATACCAGTGCTACAAGTGCTGCCAACTGCAAGAGCTAAACAAAACCTGATAGTAGTTCAGTTTCTTCATGTTTATGATTCGGGGAATTACCGTGTTTCATGGCTTATGCTTTTATATTAGAGCAGCTGTTTGCATTGCATAATATTTATTTTTGATTAAATGATAATATTAGATCTTAGGTAAATAACGTAACATAATTAATTCCTACAGTAAAGAATGAATCAGTAAATAACTGCTTGTAATTTTATTAACTATTTTTATGTATGAAAAACACACAGGAACGGTTTTCAGCTAGGGATGCACAAATATTTTAAAACATCAATACTGTATTCAATTGATGTATCGAAAAAGATACATCGATATGTTTCGATACATCGGTAAATTTATTCGATATTCGATGTATCATGTATATCCAATCCTATACAGCAGGACTTCTCAACTAGCGAGGAGCTCCTCTCATAATTTCGCTTTTTTTAAAGTCCAACTTTTTAAAACAAATGTTTACTTATTTTTATCGATTTTTTTTTAAATGTTAACTTTTTTTAAAATGTTGTCTTTCTTAGAATTCCACATTTAATAAAAAATTTGTTTCTGTTTAAAACTTCATTTTTTTTAAATTAAACTTCTAAAATTGCAACTAAATTATTTATAAGAAATTCAGTTTTTAAATCTTTTTTCGAAAATGTCGAGCTTTTTAAGAGGTTAAAATATTTTTACGATTTTTTTTTAGAATTAGGACTTTTTTTTCCAGAATTTGCACTTTTTTAAGATTTGTAACTTTTTCTCAAATTTCTATGTTTTTCAAAATTAGTACTTTTTTAAAGTGTCGACCTCGATTTTCAAAAATAAGCTGTATCTTTTCCAGAATTTCTACTGTTCTTGAAAATTTTGAAATTTCAGAAATTTAAATTTCTTTCCAAAATTTCGATTTTTTGTGAAAATCCCAATTTTATGGATGATTTCAACAATTTTTCAAATTTTAGATTGTTTTTCTCAATTCTCGGCTTTTTTCAAAGTTTTGAATTTCTTTGAAAATTCCGATTAATCAATATTCTATTTTTGAATTAAATTTAAAAAAAATGTCAACTTTTTTGGCAAATTTCGATTTTCTGAAACTTTTTTTTGACTTTTTTTAAAACTTGCTCCTGTTTTTCAAAAACCTTTATTTTTTTAAAAAAATTTTAAATGTTTATATTAAAATTTCGAAATTTTGACCTCTGTTTTCAAATTTTTGCACTTTATTTCAAAATGTTGATTATTAAAAAAAGGGCATTTTAAAAATGTTGACCTTTTTTTAAAATTTATTTATTTTTCCAAATGTTGACTTTTTAAAAAATTTTTAAATTTTTTCAAAATATTTAAAATATTTTCTTAATTTCGAATATTCCTTTTTGGTGAAAGGGACTGGTCTTTGACTATCTTCAAAAATCAAAATACAAATCTTGTTTTCTGAAACCAAGAAAGATAAAAAAGCACAACAAAAGTCGCTCTAACGCGTTTTGATAACCAAGCTATCATCTTCAGAGAGATACAGTATCTCTTTGTTTTGATTTGTATTTCAATTATCGAATATTATTGAAAATTCCCCCATATCGTCATTTTTTTGAAAATTTTAACTTATTTCGAAAATCGCTTTTTTGAATTTTGTAACCAATTTTCAATATTTTGATTTTTTAAATTTATACGAATTTTTTTCCAGAATTTCAACATTTTAGCCTTTATAATATTACAACGTTTCTTAAAATTTTCTTTAAATTTTCTACTTTTTTTCAAATTTTTACCTTTTTGAAAAATTGGGCCTTTTCAAAAATTGTGACATTTTGTGTAAATTCATCTATTTTCAAAAGCTTTTCTTAATTGCGTGGTTTTTTCAAGACTTTTAGGAAATTTTTTATTTTTTTTTTTCAAAATTTCACATTTTTGATATTTTTCATATTTTGACTTTTTTAAAAATTAAATTTAAATATTTTTCAAAACTTCAATTTTTTTTTGAAATTGTTGATCTTTAAGAAGCTGTTGTTTTTTAGGAAAAATTTACGAAAATTTCAAAAAAAGTTAATATTTTGAAAGATGTCGAAGCGTTCATAGAAAGTTTAACTTCTAAGGAATATTTAGGATTTCAATACAAATCAATATTTTAAAGAATGGCAAAAATTTAAATCTTAAAAACAGTCTAAAAATAAAAAAATTATTCGAAATTATGAAGAAATGTCGAGATAAAAATACACTGAAATCTCCTAACAAAAATTTTTTTAAAAGCCCAAATTCTGAAAACAACTCAAAATACTCAAAAATTGAAACATTTTTATTTTAGCTAAAATTTTGAGAAAAAAGTTGAAAAGTCCCCAATCTTAAAAAAAAATTTTATTAAAAAAATGAAGAAGTTTTCAAGAAAAAATTTAAAATATTGAAAAAAATTACATTCAGAAAAAAGTTCAAATTTTCAAAATAATTTAAAAACTTTAAAATCCAACGAACCTCGACAAAGTAATCCAACATTTTACCAAGAGATTTAAAAAAAATCAATATTTTTAGATAAAGGCGAAGTTTTAAATAAAATGGACAATTAAAAAGTCAATACTTTAAAAAATGACAAAATTTCGAAATTTTCATTGAAAATTAGGATTTAAAAAAATCAAAGTGTTGAAAAATAATGTCAACATTTTGAAAGATTTAATAAAGCTAACAAATATTCAAAAAAACTTTTAGAAAGGTTAAACTTTTGAAAAATAATCCCATTTCTAAAAATGATTAAAATTTTGAAAGAATGTGGAAATTTAAGAAATGAAGCATTTTCAGCTAAATTTGCAAATAAAGCCGTCTTCGAAGAGCCTAAATATTGAGAAAAAAAGAATATTATCAAAAAATTCTAAACTTTCAAAAACAGTAGAAAAGAAGAGTAAAAATGTTGCGAAGCGGAAAATGTTTGTTACTTTAAATTAAATAAAAGTTAGGTGCCATTTTTTTAGAGTCAAATTTTTGATTGAATATTTTTAGAAAGATTGGAACTTTGAAAAAATATCGAAATTGTCAAAAAAATAAAAATCTAAAAAAAAGTTGCAGAAAATCGCCACTTTGAAATAAGTTGAAATTTATAAAAAAATACGAAAATCTCAAAAAGCAGCAGAAATGTAAAAAAAATCAAAATTTTGCAAAATAATGCAAAATGTCAAAAAAGTCGACATTTTAAGAAAATATCGCGATTTAAACAACTTAAAATATTTAAATAAAATCGAAATCTTAAAGAAATTTTTAGTAAAAATCCAAAGTTTTGAAAAAAGGTAGACATTTTTGGAAAAGTTAAAATTTAATTTGGTTATCTTCAAAAATTGAAATACAAATCATGTCCCCTGAAACCAAGAAAGATTAAAAAACACACTTAGGATTGCTCAACGCGTTAGAGCAACCTTTGTTGTGTTTTTTTTCTTTCTTGGTTTCAGGGGACATAAATTGTATTTCAAGATTAAATTTTAAAAGAGTAACAAATTTGGGAGTGGAATTTTGATAAAAACGTTGAAATTTCTAAAAAGTTAATGTTTTCAAAAGTTGTTGAAATTTTTGAAAATAAAATCTACATTTTCAAAAGACAAAATAAAAAACAAATAAAAAAAAAAATTTCAAAGTGAAATCTTAAAAGACCAAAATCTTGACGAGAAGCCGATATTTTCTAAATAAAGTCGAAATTTTGAAATAAAAGCAAAATTTTGAAAAAATATAATTTTTCGCAAATTGGACATTTAAAAAAATATTTGGTGTTATGCTTCACAAAATATCTTGAATTTTGAAAAAGGGAGGGTTAAAAAAATAGTCGAAATTATCAGAAAAATCAAATTTGAAAAATAATCCTTATTTCAAAAATAATTAAAATTTTGAAGAAATGTGGAGATTTAAAAACATGAAGCCTTTTCAGTTAAATTTGCCGTTTTCGAAGAGCCTAAATATTAAAGAATATAAAATATTATCAAAGAATTCTAAACTTTCAATAAACTGGAAAAGAAAAGTAAAAATGTTGAGAAGCAGAAAATTTTTGTTAGTTAAAATTTTTAAAAAAAGTGCCATTCTTTAGAGTCAAAAATTTTGATTGAATATTTTCAAAAAGATTAGAATTTTGAAAAAATATCGAAATTGTCAAAAAATCAAAATCTAAAAAAAGCAGCAGAAAATGGCCACCTTGAAATAAGTTAAAATTTATTAAAATAATCGAAAATGTCAAAAAGCAGCGAAAGTATCAAAAAAAAATCGAAATTCTGCAAAACAGGGTAAAATGTCAAAAAAGTCGACATTTTAAGAAAATGTCGGGATTTAAACAACTTGAAATATTCAAATAAAGTCGAAATCTTAGACATTTTTAGTAAAAATCTAAATTTTTCGAAAAAGGTAGAAATTTTCGGAAAAGTCAAAATTTAAAAAGAAATTAAATGGCAAAAGGGTAGGAATTTGTGGAGTGAAATTTTGATAAAAACATCGAAATTTTCCAAAATTCATTGTTTTCAAAAATTGTCAAAATTTTGAAAAATAAAATCTACATTTTAAAAAAATTGAAATACAATACTTGTCCCCTGAAACCAAGAAACATAAAAAAAAACCACAAACGTTGCAACGTTTGTTGTGTTTTTTAATCCTTCTTGGTTTCAGGGGACAAGGCTTTGTATCTCAATTTTTAGAGATAACCAAGGACTAGTTTGTTCCACCAAAATTTTTTAAAAACAATATTTAAATAGAAACAAAAAAGGGATTTCAAAAAAAGTCGAAATTTTGAAAGTCTAGAAGACCTAAATTTTGACGAAAAGTCAAAATTTTTTGAATAAAGTCTAAATTTTAAAATAAAATTGAAATTTTGAAAAAATACAATTTTTTCAAAAATTTGACATTTAAAAAAAGTTTGGTTTTGAAAAAATCTAGAATCTTGAAAAAAGCAAGATTAAAAAAAAGTCAAAGTTATCAGAATAATCGAAATTTTGAGAGAAGTTTTCAGTAAAAAATTTCAAAAAATTTTCAAAACAGTCGAAATTTTGTATAGTTGAAGCTTGTGTGTAAAAAAGTTTAAAGCGAAAGTTTTGAAAAAGTTGAGATTTTGATAATTAATTCAAAACTTGGAAATAAAACCGGATATATAGAAATTCATTAAAAATAATTAGACATTTTGATTTTTTCAGAGCTGAAATTTAATAAACTGGAAATTAAAATAATTGAAATGAAAAAGTTAAATTTTTCAAAAAGGGGAAAATCGAAATTTTCAGGTAGAGCGAAGATTTTCAAATTAGACAAAATTTTGAAAAAAGTATGAAATTTGAAGAGTCGAAACTTTGAAAAGAGTTGAAATTTTAAAAATCAAAACTTTGAAAAAAGTCGAAATCTTAGGAAAAGACTAAATTTAAAAAGGTATAAATTTCAAAAAAAGAGATATTTAAAAAATTCATTCTTTTAAAGAAATTAAATAAAGTAGTGGCCGTGAAATGGTGAATGCGATTGGGTGAGATACAAGTTAGCTCGGAAATAAATTTTAACCGCTGAAAAAGTAAGATTTTTTCAACTTACTTTACCAATCGATGATACATCGAAAAAATATATCGATACTGTTGGAACAAAAGTATCGATACAAAGATAACGAACGTCGAAACGAAAACATCGACGTATCGCGTGCATCCCTACTTTCACCTCTTGCTATTATTTCAGTTTTTTTTTTGGTGCAAGGGACTGGCCTTTGGTGAACTTTAAAAACTGGAATATAGAACTTGTGCCCTGAAACCAAGAAAGATTAAAAAACACAACAAACGTTGCTCTAATACCTTGGTTTCAGGGGATAAGTTCTGTATTTCAATTATTTCAGTTGAAAATGACGTAGCTCATTCGTTAAATTATTATGATTTAATTAATGATTGTAGACACAAACATCACTTCTGAATCGCTGATTCTTTTAAGATATTAATGCAGTTCAGTTTATCATGTTTAATAATTGTTTATCTTTTTGTTTGTTCTGTGAATGTTACGCGCATTTTAGAGATACATGACAAGATTAGTTGTTGTTTGAATCAGTCTTTTGAAGAATGTCAATAAAAAAACCAAGCAAAATGAGTGCGTCAACGTTAACATTTGCAAAATAAGCCACATGTAAAGCTTAAATTATGAAATTCAAGCTTTAATAAAGCGAGCTTCGCAATTACTCCACATGGTGCAAGAATATCAGGCTCATGCAAAGATAAATAACGGCAGCAAAATATATGTGTATTAAATAAACATAAAATATAGGGGGGATTTTAGAGCTTAAACTTTAAAAACTTTGAAGTGTATGGTAACCGTGCTGTCATAAGTTATAACTATTAATATTCTCAATTTAGCTCTATTTTATTATATGACAAGAAAATGAGAAGCATAGAAATAAAACAGATATTGCGATAAAAACAGCATCGTAATATTTTCCAGACGTATCTGGATCCGAGCACATTTCGGATAGGTACATCTTGAGGCTTGTTTGTTATGCATTTAGTGGAAAATATGAAAAGGTATATAGGCTTTCTAGTGGAAAACCAGGTTATTCCAGATGACAAGGCAGAACTGCCTACGGAGAATACAAGCGCGTGTTCCCGAAACGATCTATAATATTGATACTTGTCTATGCCTCCCACACATATAATACATTTGTGTCAAGGCTAGTGTTTGCAATATCCTACACCTTTAACACATAACTATCGATTGGATGGGATAAAGACTTTTCGTTATATTGTTTGGGAGGAATTTCGTTTGACGGTTACCTGTGTTGGAAGTGGCTTGATTTCAGGGTTGAATTGAAGTTCATTTCCAATTTATGTTAAGTTCTATAAAATAATTTCATTTGGGTCATTCCACTAAAAACTCTACCAGATATTCTTTTTAAAGAAATTTCATAGATGTTAAATGTTCACATAATTTGATTATAACATGGACATTTAAATGTCCATGTCCATGTCAGTAAAACGATTTTAATTCGTATGGCTCTGGAAAACTGTTCGATACTTACAATTAGATTAAATTGGGTTAGGTTTCAGGGTTTCCTACATTAAAAGGAAAAAACAGAAGCCTTATAATTACTCTTGTGTCCGTTCGTCCATCTATCAAAAAGAGGTTTTCCATGAAAACTAGATAATCTTAGGATTTGAAATTTTGCACAGCATCGTTTCTCGATGACCCACGCAAATACCGGCAGCGAACGGTTAGATAATGAAAATATTTTATAGTAAAATGAGGAGTTGATTTGATCTCTAAAAATAAAATTTTAGTTATTATATCTTTTTTTTTTGGTGGAACGGACTGGTCCTTTAGCTTGAATATTTCGGTGTTTTTGAAAATGTTGACACTTTTCTTGAAAATTTCAAATTTCAGTTTCAGTCTCTCAAAATTTACACTTTTTTAAACATGACTTTTTTTCAAATTTTTGTTTTTTTTGAAAATTAAATCTTCAATTTCAACTTTCGAAAATTTTAACTTTTGAAAAACTTTACTTTTGGAGGTTTCGATTTATTGAAAATTTTTACTTCTATTTTTTGTGTACTTTTTTAAAAACTTCTACTTAAAATCTCTTTCTACTTTTTTTAAAAATTTTGACTTTTCAAACAATTCTACTTTTAAAAAAAATAATAATGCTGTTTACCTTTTTGAGTTTTTTTGAACATTTCAAATTTTTTTCAGATTGTTTATTTTCCTAGTTTACTTTTTAGGGGAATATTGTCTAATCTAAGATTTTCAATTTTATCGTAAAATCTCGACTCTAAAAATTTTATGATCTTTTTTAATAATTTCCACTTTTTTTTTGAAATTTCGAACGATATTCAAAACTTTGATTTACTTGCAGATTTTGATTTTTGAAAAATGTTACTTTTTTTGGAAACTTTTGAGCTTATTAAAATATTTACTTTTTGTGGAATTTTTTAATTTTTAAAATTTTGAATCTTTTAGAATTAATTTTTTTTTCAGAATTTTTAAATTTTTTGCTCAAAATTTTCATTTTTTTCTCCAAAATGTTACATATCTCTACAAACTCTAAAATTTTTTTCTAGGTAAGTTTTAGCAATTTTTTTATTTTTTAAAATGTCGACTTTGAAAATTTAGTTCTATTTCACAATTTTGACGTTTATCAAAAATTCCAATCATTTTTCAAAGTTTCGATGGTTTTTCAAACTTGCGACTTTTTTTGAAAGTTGTAACTTATTTTCAGGTTTTCGACTTTTGCAGTAAATTTTTAATAACATTTTTAACTTTGTCCATCTTTAATCTCAACAATTTTAAAGACATTTTTCAGATGTCGAATCTTGTTTGTAATTTCTAGGTTAATCTCGAAAATGATAAAAATTTTAAAATGTAAATGCTGAATTCTGAGAAGAAAAATATTTCGGGAAAAAACTCGACATTTATGAAAAATTTACCAAATTTTTTTATATATTTTTTTATTTTTCATTAATATTAGATAACCGAGAGTTATAAAAAAAGTTTTAAACTAATAAAAGAACATTAAAATTTTAACGGGAGCAGCACTCAACTCAACGAAGAGCCGCATGCAGCGTTCAGAGCCGCATTTGCCCACCGTTGATATAGACCGATACGGAAAAGCGATGTGTACAAATTTTAAATTATTGAATGGCTCAAATTAAATGTTGATTTAGCTGCTTATGCCGCCTCTTGAAGGTGCCGCCTGATGCGGGCATTTTTGAAAACAAATAATTTATTTGGGTCAAAAGAACCAGTGAGAGAACTTCTTGCGCAGGAGGGCTGTTGTGTACCGCACAATACTGTCCCCTCATAGTTCCGCCACTGGCTTATAACATAAATTTTATAAACAAAAAAAGCAAATTTTATTAACAAAAATTAAAAAGCAGGTTGAACTCAGGATATTAAAATAAAACTCTCCACATTTCAATATATATATATATATATATATATATATATATATATATATATTGAAATGTGGAGAGTTTTATTTTAATATCCTGAGTTCAACCTGCTTTTTAATTTTTGTTAATAAAATTTGCACATAAACTTCGAAATATGTTGACGGATGTTCTCCAAAAATGTTGAGGTAAATTCCAAAATTTCTACTGTTTTCCTTGAAATGTTGAAATTAAAACAAAAATTATAAACTTTTAGTCATATTTCCCGTTGAAACTCAATTTTACCAATCAGTTTAAACTTGTTGCGGAAAAAACTTTTTAGTTTTTTAAACTTGGATGATGCAGAGTATTTTTGTTATAAATTCCTTTTTACTTTAAATTTTTATTTTTTATTAACAGTTTTTAGTTTATTCTAAATTCACTCTAAATTTTGAACCATAAAATGATAATTTTAAATTCAATCTTGTATTCACTTTAAAAATTTGATTATTTTTCAAAAAGTTGTGGACTTTGGTCCCAAATTTTTAGATTAAAAAGCCTTTTTTGTAGAGTACAGCTAAAAGAGAAAAGAATTTCACTTACCAGGCATAAAAAAATTCGGGTCCAATAGAGAAGATTGGGGTGGTTCGGTTTGTGTCATAGTTCGTGTAGGAAGGTTCGGTGGAATTCTCCATGCCACTTCACCTATCCCAAATAAATTTCACCTCACTGACATACTTGGAGTATCAAATAACTGAAACAAATAAGAAACATGTTTACATTTAAAATGTATTACCTCCACAACATTTTTTAATGAAATCAGCACCTAATCAATTCTAACTAATAGTTCCAATTTATTGAAAATAACATAGAGTGCCACCCCAGGGTAGAACCGGGTGTGTGGTCACTCTAGGAGTCAGACGAAATAGTTAACTTGGGACACGAAAGTGATTTGCAAATAGAGTAAGTGTTAAATATAAGAGGGTAAATCAAATATGAATCGGTAGAAGATGGTAGAAGATTCTTGTATGAGAGTTATTAACTATTTTTATACATAATCTCCCGATTTTGTTATGCATTTTTCCCAATGGATTGGGAGTTTTTTAATGCCATCATCATAAAAAAAGGGAGGCGTGTTTGCAGCCAGTGCATAAATGTCCCAACAGCAGCATCATCATGGAATCGCTCACCTCCTAGAGCTTCTTTCAGTGGCTCAGACACATGATAAAGGCATGGTGATAAGTCATGACTATAAGGAGGGTATTCTAATGTTGCCCAATGCATTTCTTCTATTTTGGATATGTCAGATTGGTTGAGTGGTGGGGGCGGGCATTGTCATGAAGCAAAATCACATTACTGAACGAAAATTCACGCCTTTTCCGCCGATATGCACGTTTTGCTTTATCCAACAGCTGGCAGCAGTAGACAGCATTAACCGTACGACGTTCATGCAGAAAATCGACGTGAACAACTCCTTTAAAATCCCAAAATACTGTCGCAAGGACCGACGACGGGCATGGGGTTCATTTCCAACTTGAGTTCGTCCTTCCAAAAATGTTTTGTGCCATTCATACACTTGAATTTTCTTCAAACAAGTATCCGCGAACTGTGCTTCCAGTCTACGAAGAATTTTGGCGGGTTTTACACCTTCAATGGCAATAAATTTCCTAATAATGCGCTACGCAACGTGCGGATGAACCTGTTGCTCACACATTGTATTTACAACTGACGAAGCGAGCGCGAGTGGAATTCGCTTGAGCGCAGGAAGTCACGTGATATCCTTACCTAACCTGTTTAAAAATATTCGCACACTCCCGACGCCCTCATAGCGACATGATAAAAATTCTGGTTCATATTTGATTTACCCTCGTAGAATGAAACTTTTTTTTGCAATAATATAAGATGATAATGAAACTCTAGAAATTACATGTTATGCCACTCATAGAAGATACCAAAATGAAATGTGGTTTAATAATTAATATGAAACGCAGAGTAAAACAAAAAGGATAATATTAATTTTTGGGTTAACATACAGGGTGGACCATAAGTAATGGTACACAGAGCAATGGTAAATTTTTCGAATAAAAATAATGTGATTTAGCTACATTTACCTTATACCAAAAGTTGATATTAACAGAGATACAAGGTGTCAAAGTTGAACAAAAAATTTCGATTTTTTCGTATAATTATGGGGTGAATTGTAATATAGGCACGAATTTTGCCACAAGTGAGTTTTTTAAGTCGACAAACTCTAATTTGCTAACATATTACCAATAGCTGATACCTGCGCTCTCTTGCATAATTCTAAATCATCATACATTTTTTGTGCACCCACATATATTAATTTTAAATAGGCTATTTTATTTCCTCATATTGTTTACGCAAAAAAGGTGTACTTTCTGAAAGTGGATACGAGCAACCGTTTCCAAGATATTTACTTTTAAAGCTTGACGTGCCTTGGTTTTAAATTACTAAGATATTAAATTTTCGAAGTAGGCTTGAAAAAAAAGTAATCATAAGGCAGCTTTAAAACTAATTTATGTCAAATATTACTGTGCTGATGATATTATTACCTAAATTTTGAAAATCTCAATAAAGAAAATCCAAAAAATTAAGACTTGATTTATTTTCTAACATAGAGATGTCAGATATGATCTCTGAGACCACACAAGAAAATTTTAATAGTCTGGGTGGCCAAAGCAGATATTTGGAGATAAATTTCAATTAAAGATAGCCAGATTTTTAATTTTTTACAATCCCTTTACATGAAAAGGTCATTTCCAACATACTTATTTCTGGCAATAAATTTTGTTTTGGTATTTTATATAAATTTGCTTTAGAAATTTAAAAAATATGTGTAATAATAATGCCAGTAGGGTAATATTTAATATGAACTATTTTAGAGTCAGTTTTATTATATAAATAAAAATATCTATTTAAAGTAAGTGTACATGAAGTCACAAAAAAATTATGATGCCTTAGAATAATACAAGGTAGCGCAAGTGGCACCTCCTATGAGTTACTGAAAATCTGTTAGTAAATTAAAGGTCCTTGACCAAAGAAATCCCCCTATGTCCAATTTCTTGTCCATAGTGAAATGTGTTCATCAGTTATGAAAAAAAATCACAATTTTTTTTCAACTTTGACACCCTGTATTTCTGTTAATATCAACTTTTGGTATAACGTAAATGTGGCTAAATCACGTTATTTTTATAAGGAAAATCTACGCCTGCTCTATGTACCATTACTTATGGTCCACCCTGTATATTTTACTATTACATCTTATGAACTTTTTTTAGCTACATGTTGCCATTAATTCTTTTTTGCTGCTAAAACAGTTTGGCTTTAAGGATAAATTACTAAAATTAAACTCGTACCGTCAAACGGATTCAATTAACTTGTAGGGGCTTTTAAAAGTGTGGAACGTTTTCCTTAAAATTTGAAAGGCGAATTTGGGGAAAAACAAATAAAAAACCATCCTCCACAAAAACCTGTAGGGATGTGGATTAAGCTCACTAAGAATTATTAATATATTCAACGCGGGCTCGAGAAAGTTGATTTCCAGCTAAATTGCATCTGAAAGGCAAGCCATTAAATTCCAAGCTGCTTGCAATAAACGTCCTCCTTTTTCAGATTTTAGACAGTATTAGCTAACTTTCTAACCTAATTAGAAGTAAAAATCGAGAAAAGCGTACTCATAAAAATACATGAATACTGATGCCAACAAGGTTTATTTACCAACAATTTTTTTTTAAATAAGTTGAAACTTACGAGCTTTATTGAGTTTATTGAGCGCAATTTAAAATTTTTACATATACAAATTTAGATTTTATCTGTATCTTCTTTGCGAAGTATCGGTACTTTTATTCATGTTTTACTGCCTTTTTCTTCGTCAGAGATTGCCAATCCTTAACAGAAAATTACTGCAAACTTGGAATTTTAAAAGGAGTAACTGGCAAAGAAAAAGCCTGTAAAACATAAATAAAAATATATAAATTTGATATTTTATTTTTTGTATTTTCAGTTTTATTGTTTCGTGATTTACCAAAAAAAAAATCAAATTTTTTTAAGAATAAATTTCAAGCCTTTTCTTAAATTTTCGACTTCTTTCCTTAAATTTTTGGTAAATTTTTATTATTATTATTTTTAATTCGACCGTAAATCACAAATTTTATGTTTTGTGAACATTTTGATTTTTATTTGAAATTTCAACTATAATTGTGGAATTTTGATAAATTCATATAATAGAACTGAGTCTTCTAATAAATAAAATTTTTTTTAATGTTTAATATAGCAGAACGTCGCATTTCTTCTCGAAATATAAAAAAAATGTGACGGTTTTCAGCCATTCTATTTTTTCCTGAAAATTTCAGGTTAAATCTTTACCTTAATTCGTAATCACCTGTATTAATTTGGGTACGTATTAGAAGACGTGAAATGTGACAAAAAGCAAAACAAATCGACTCCTTCGTATATTTTTTTACAAAGCATCCTTTGCTTTTGAAAATTATGCATATGGGTGCATTGTATGTATATTGTTATCAGCTACAATATTGTTACATTGTTTTTAATGTCTGTACTGAAATTGACATCATAATATAATTCTTCCACCGTTAGCAACATCAAGCACGAAGCAGTAGAATAGCTTTTAATAAACAAATTCGCTAACAAAGTCATAGCTTTAATTTATATTCATCACAATACGCCGAGGTCCCTTTATGGAAAACACATTTGCGCATAATATATAGAGCGTATGTCTCTCTAAATTAGCGGTAACATTTTTTTCTTTTCATTTATTTCGGGCTAGCTACACGCGCAGTAGTAATTGTGTTATTTGTCACTTTTGCGTTCTCATCATTAGATTACCTGATCGCAATGGAAATGGCTTTTTGGACGTCTGGGCATTCCAGCAACCGGCCAATGAAAATGACGGAAATAAACTAGGAGATCACATTTGGGATAATTTGGAATATTTGAATAAATTATTTAAAGGAGAACCAAGAGGTTTAAGAAGGAATAATCAGGTTAATTTATCCACGTTCACAAAAGTATACAGTGCTACTTGGAATAAATTCAGTAAACCAAAGACAGTTTTTTCGGAAATATACTCGAACACGTCGAATAATATTTATTTTTTGATGTAGGAAAATTTTATACAGAATGCCCCAAATTTAAGATATGACGTCATCGACAATTTGTTTAAACAGCAACCGTGTTTTTTTCTTGACTATTCTTAAAATATATATCAAGTTACACATGCGTAACAAATTTCAATTTTTTATTTCTTGTCATTTAAAAGATGGCCATCGCCAATATGATTCACTATACAAGCCTGAAGGGCTGTATGAATTTGTAGCCTAGGTTTCATTCTACTTGCATACGGCATTGTTGACGATGGCCATAGTTTCTCTATGGACCAATAGGTGGTGGTACTAAGAAATCACACGCTTGACGTCCGTGAATTCTTTAGTACTTACTTGTCAGAACATTTGTTAACATTCGAGTTGGATATACCAAACCGACGAGATTTAACAAGATCGAAACCGGTATTTGATTTCCAAATTTCGAATCTAATAAATGTTCAAATCTATTGGTCTGTACATTAGAATCCTTGTCTTCTAGGAACTTTTTCTTAGAGAGCAACCGCTTCGCTAGGTAGCAGAGTTTCAACTGTTGGTAGTTCAGCTACCTATGATTCACTATACACGCTTGGAGAACTGCATGAATTTGTAGTTTAGGTTGCATTCTACTTGCATACGACATTGTAGGAAAGGTAAAGAAAATAATTTTATTTTACGGAAAAATATATGCTTGCATTCCAAGACATTTTGACCCACACAGTAATAATTTTTTTTTAAATAAAAAACTTGATTCACATGTGGGATAGAATACAGATCAAAATTGTCTCCTACATTGTTTTATTTAGATGAATATTTTCGCAGTTAGCACAGGTTTATTAAATTGCACGCAACGCAGAAATTTGCTGACAATTTTGATTTTATTTTAAAAATTTTTATTTTTTGCAAAATGTTTTACTTTTGCTGATAGTTTCGACACTTGTTAATTTTATGTCGATTCATTGTAATCTGGACTTTTCGTGCAACGGACTGGTCCTTGGTTATCTTCAAAAATTGAAATACAATCTTGTCCCCTGAAACCAAGAAAGATTGAAAAACACAACAAAGGTTTGTCTAACGCGTTTCGATAGCCAAGCTATCATCTTCAGAAAGATATTCTTTCTTGGTTTCGGGGACAAGATTTGTATTTCAATTTTTGTAATCTGAATTTTTTCAAAATTCTAAATTTTTTCTAAAATGTTGATATCTTTGGATATTTCAGTTTTTTTAATTTTGAAAGTCTCGATTTCTGAAAATTTTAATTTTTTTGATGAAAATTTTGTAGTTTTTTTAACTTTTGATTTTCTTTCGAAAATGTTCTAGGAGTAACCTTTTTCAAAATTTTACATTTTTCTCGAAATTTTAACAATTTAATTTGGTTTTTTTTGAAAATTTCAATTTTTTTTGAAAATGTCAGCTTTTCAAACATTCTAATTTTTCCTTGAAATTTATTTTTTCTTAATCTTTCTTGGTTTCAGGGGACAAGTTTTGTATTTCAATTTTTAAAGATAACCCAGCACCAAAATTTAGATTTGTTTCAAAAATTCCGGCTTTCTAAATCTAGCTTTTTTACATGCTGTCAATATTCTTTTTCAATTTCTTTTTTGTTTGAAAATATCGAGATTTTTAAACCTGAACCTTTTTCAAACATTTTTTAAAAATCTCGACTTTTTTTCTAAACTCAATTTTTTCATTGAAAATGGTAATTTATTTTTAAAAATTTTTATTTTATTTTAAATGTAGACTTGTTTGGAAAATTCAAGTTTCTTAAATCTTATCTATTTAGAGACTTTCGACATTTTTTTTCCATATTTTTTTTGTTTGAAACTATCCAGACTTTAAAGCTGAAGTTATTTCAAAATTTTACATAACGCTCAAAATTTTAACATTTTAAAAAATTTTGGGTTTTTTGTTTTTAATCTTTCTGATAATTTCATTGTTTTTTGAAAAAGTTGACGTTTTCAAAAATTTAAATCTTACTTTTTTTGATACTTTTGATATTTATTTTCAATATTCCTATTTATTTAAGGGTGTTGAGTTTTTTAAAGCTGAACCTTTTAACATTTCTTTTAAAATTCTTAATTTTTGAATATTTTGACTTATTTAGGTTTAATATTCTTATAAAAATTTTGATTTCCTTTTATACATTTTTACTCTTTTCAACATTTATAATTATTTCGGAAATTGCGCTTTTTTTAAATCATGCTTTTTTGAAAATCATAATTTTTTTGAAAATGTCGACATATTTAAACATTTTAGTTTTCTTGTTGAAAATGACGATTTTTTTAAAAACATTTTTACTTCTATCAAAATTTAGATTTGTTCCAAAAATTCCGTTTTTCTGAATCTTATTTTTTGAGATACTTTCAATATTTTTTTTGAAAATGTCGAATTTTTAAAACCTGAACTTCTTTCAAAATTTTAATATTTTTTGAAAATATCGACTTTCTTCAAATTTTTAATTTACTCAGTAAAAATACTGATTTATCTTAGAAAATTTTTTACTTTTTTTAAAATGTAGAATTATTTGGAAAATTTAAGTTTTTTAAATCTTATTTATTTAGATACTTTCGATATTTTCTTCATTTTTTTTTGTTTGAAAGTTCTGAATTTTACATATTTCTTAAAATTTTAACATTTTTAAAAATTTTGGTTTTTTTACTTACAATCTTTTCGAAGATTTTCATTGTTTTTTGAAAAAGTTGACTTTTTAAAAATGTTATTTTTTCTAAAGATTTTAAATTTTTCAAAATTAATTTTCTGTCTGTTTTTTAAACCATACTTTATTTTAGAAGGTTTTGATATTTCTTTTCAATATTCTAATTTATTTAAAATTTTAAGTTTTTTAAAGCTCAACCTTTTTTAAGACTTTTAACATTCCTTTCACAATTCTAAAATTTTTGAAAATTTTAACTTTTTTAGTCTTAATTTTCTTCACAAAAATTTTGATTTATTTTTATAAATCTTTACTTTTTTTAAAATTTGTATTTGTTTCGGAAATTCCGCTATTTTTAAATTATGCTTTTCTAGATGCTTCGACATATTTTGTTTAAAATATTTTGTTTCAAAGGATCGAGTTTTTTTAAGCTAATTTTTTTTCAAAATTTTACTTTTCGACTTCCTCCAAAAATTCCGAATTTTTTCAGTTATGCAATATTTAGTCTGTTTATTAAAATTTGTCTTTTTCATGAAATCTGATCCATCTTCTGATAAAAAAGTTTTTTTTTTTTGGAATTTCAAATTTTTAAAAAAGGACAAAAATTGGAAAAAAATATCTTTTTTTTTGGTGCAACGGACTGGTCCTTGGTTATCTTTGAAAATTAAAATACAAGTCTTGTCCCCTGAAACCAATCATCTTCAGAGAGATGATCAAATTCGGAGTACCTCTCTGAAGATGATAGCTTGGTTATTGAAACGCGTTAGAGCAACCTTTGTTGTGTTTTTTAATCTTTCTTGGTTTCAGGGGACAAGATTTGTATTTCAAAATTTCTTTGTAAATTGCAATTCCTTTTAAATCCAACTTTCTGGAAATTTTTAAATTTGTGTTAAAATTTTGACGTGTTAACAATATTAGACATTTTTTGACGCGACATTAAGGCAAGGTAGGGCGCCAGTCTTTCTTGTATTCAAGCAGTCAAGAGAAAATAAATATTCACCCAACAAATTTCGATTCTTTTTTCATTTCAAGTTTTTCCTTGAAATTTGCTTTTTTTTCTAAATTTCCATGACTTTATAAAAATTTTTGAAAATTTCGAATTTTTCTTTAGGATTTTAATCTTAAAGATTTTACGCTTCATCTCAAAATTCAGATCTCTTTCGCAAAATTTCGATCATTATTTTTTAATTTCGTCTTTTTCTTGAAGGCTTGATTACTTTATTCAAAATTTTGACTTTTTGCCACAAATTTGACTTTCTTAGGAAAACTTTAAATTTGTTTTTGATTTCAAAGCTTTGAGATATTTCGCTTTCCTTTCCAAATTCCGATACAACATTTAGCTTTTCCTGAAAATTTAGATCTTTTAGAATTTGTTTTTTTTCTGAAATTTTGTTTGGTTTCTTAAGATTTGTCCTTTTCATCAAATTTAGATTTTTGTCTCAATATCTAATATTTAATATTATTAGAAATTTTGCCTTTTTTCTGGTAAATTCGTCTTCTTTTTCAAAATTTTGGCTTTTTTTAAATAGTTTTCTAGTTTCTGAAAAAGGTTTGGTTTTTTAGTTTTATTATGGTTTACTGAAAATTCTAACTTCTCCAAAATTTTCTTTTCGAAATTCTTAATTTTAAGTTACTGCTTTATTCTTAAAATTTCATTGTTCTCATGAAATTGAGCTTTCTCTTACAAATTTGGAATATTTTTTTAGTAAGTTTCATGTTTTTCTCGAAATTGCAATTTATTTTTCAAAACTCGTGATTTTTTTTTGAAATTGGTTTTTTTCAAATTAAGTGTATTTTGTGAATTTATTTTTTAAATTTAATTCCCTGTAATTTTAGCTTATTCTTCAAATTTTAGCTTTTATCTCAACATTCGATATATTCCTTTTTTAAACATTTCCATTTAAAATTGATTTCTTTCTGAAGATTTCCATTTTTTATAAAATTTGTTTATTTTTCTAAAATTGGATCAAAATTTTTATTAAACACTAATAGTCTGGAAATAATATTTTTAAGAAGTGTTGAAGAAAAGCATTTCTTGTAAATTTCAAGAATATGAAAAAATTTAAATCAAATAAAAATTGTGAGAGAAATATTTTAGAAAGTAGCAATTTTTTTATCCAAATTTGTCTAGTTTTGGAGGCACCAGCTTTTCTTCACAAAAACTGCCTTTCGAAAATTTCGTCTTTTTTTTGATACTTTCACTTTTTCGAAATTTCGACATTTCTTGAAGTTCCACAAAGTAGTTTTCTTAAAGTTTAGCGCTTTTTTTTGGCTTCAATCTGGAAATTCGATCTGCCCAGTTTGTATAATCAGCCGAAAAGTTATGTTTCCCATGAATCCTGCCTGCGCCTATGCACAGAGATTTTCAGAGATTCAACTGTTTTGTTTTTACACCATTCAATTTTTTAGCGCATATTTAGAGCTTTTTTGTCGATCATCGATGTTTAGTCATTGACGTGAATGTTAACATCAATGTTTTGTCAAAATAGCTCATCCATTATTTGAGCTATTAGTTAGGCTTGTTTGTTAAAAAATTTGTCTACGAAAATCGTCACCCGGCGCATCCACCAAATATCGGATATATATCTTTAGATCCTCAGAGCGTCATCTACTTGATTTCTGTTTATTTATGTCTGGATTAGTAATGAAATAATTCAAAAAACTATTTTCAACCTAAATGGGATTATATTGGTTAACAGCTTTGTAAAAATTTAGATAGAAAGGCACATGAGTTAAGATAACTATTCAATATTTTATAAATTCACGTCAATATTTAACAAAAGAAAGTAATTAATTTTACAAATAATACACACACAAAACAAAAGCTAATTGTAAAAGTGATCACTATAACTGATGTGTAAATGATTTTTTTTGCATGTATACACTTTAAACTTCACTCTGAAAACTTTGCTTGCATTTTGATGTTTTTATGAAGCAAAAGGTTTGTAATTGCAACTTATCGCAATAACACACACTCGTCATGTTGCTTTCTCTCAAATATAACAAACTTTAACTTCATAAATTCAAATTGTTCTTCGTTAACCCAAATGGAATCCCAAACTAGCAAAAAAATGTATTCAAAAGCCAGTGCCTTCGTAATCCAATTACGAAGCTCTTCCTTTGACCGTGAACATTACAGAGCGAAAAAGTTAACGAATCTCAATAACGAATTCCGATAATTTAAAAATTGCCCTCCGAAAGTTATCGAAACCATTACGGTGGCGAATTAAAAATCCGAAAGCCGAGATAATGTCACGAACAGAATATCTTGTGTTACTTTGTCCTCTGTTTCTGCGCCAGGGAGCGAGAAAATTTGCCCTTAAGACAGGAAGCCCGTACCTCGACTAATTCGGAAACATGGAAAGGAAGCCGATGGTGCCGCAACTTTGCAACGGAAATAAGCAATCAGATGTGAACGTCACCTACTTACATTTTAGTTCATTATTAAATTGCGTTCGCTCAGACGGCTCGACCTTTGCGGAACAATAAAAGGAACACTTTTATTTATCTTGCCGGCGAAAAGGAGGAGGGTCTCATTTGAATGTGATGCATAATTCATGGGGTAGCGGCATTTATGTAAAATGCTTTTTTTTAAATACCCGAGATGAACCCGTTCGGAAGACTTCCCGCCGTATGCCTTTCGACATTTGTTAAGTGAAAAATTGGTCGTTGCTGCCCAATTATCAAAACGGGTGTTTTTAACTCAAACGAATTGGAATGGTTGAAAAAATTTTACACTTTAAGAAGGCTATAAAACCACCATAAGATAATTGCTAATGCTTTGAAGGCACCAATGGCCGAACGTGTTTTTTTATTAATGGGCTTAATGAAAAAATTCTCTAGAGGTAATATTCCATATAGAATATCTTGAGACACTTTAGGAATATATCCATAAATAAAATGCTTTCCCTGGCTGTATATGTGTAAAGGATTTTATTAACTTTTTGACGAGCTTTTCCCACTGCACTCTTATTTGAATGCAGAGAATTCAATAAAAATTGATTGTATGGTGAAAACTCTTCTAACTCTTGGACAGTTCGATAGTATGAAATTTGTTTGAACTGGTACAGGAGCTTTAAACTTCGAGATTAATGTACTATATAACATTTCCATCAGTCTGAAAGCCTTTCAATGTGATTCGAATGGCACAAGCAAAGTCTAAATAATCGCTATCACGTTCCAAATGCAATCAATTTCTCTGTGATGATGCGATTATCAACCATTTTTTAAAAATAGATTTACTGTGTGGGAGATCATCTATATAGGAGCTGATATTGTTTAAATAACGAATGTGGACAAGTACAAAAAGGCACTTATAAGTAATGTAATGATTTATTTATAAAAGTAGTTTGCCCATATCTGTGCCATAATCATACGTATAACTAAGTAACTTATCAATCAGGAACGTTAAGTCTATAGTAAACATAACTGATAGCAAACTTTAAGCATCTATGGTTTTATAATCTTAAGAACATTTTCTCTTTTAGAATTAATGCCACGACAACATGCGTGAGGAGATTCAATAATAGTAATTTACCTCACAAAGTTCAAAGCTATTTTAATAATTGTATCCCAAACCTGTTACAGCCAATCTCTTCAAGGGACAACTCGCAGCACACGCACGCAGGGTGACACAAATTTCGGAGGCATTTCAAACATTATACACGAGCTTGTTAAGATTCCACGGTAGCTGAAAAGTAGATTACACAATGTCACCCTAAAAACGAACGAAGGACACAATATAACTTCGAAACATTTCTTAAATTTAATTTCTTCGTTTAATAAGTTGGTGCAAAAATAGCACGAATGTTGGCTTACTTCGATTTGTCTCTTCAGAATTGATCATAAAACAAGTTTATTTTTCAAAACTTAGATCAATTAATTATTTTCAATATACCATTTAAACCAAATTTGAATTGAGGGATCTTGGAAACGGCTGGAGATTCAAGAAAACTTAAATATGCAAAGTATTGCGGAATTTAACGCCTAAAATTATTCCGCTGAGAAATTAATTGAATTCTAATTCTAAAATTTATTTGAAATCCGATCAAACAAATCAAAAACCATATTCAGTTGTTTTTAAAGGCCTTTTCACTGGTGTACGTTAATTTTTTTTTTTTTAAATAAACTACTTTCGAGAAAATTATATCAACATTATTATTTCTTATAGACGTTATCATTTTCAAATTAGGTTTATTTTCTTTATTAATTTAATATATAACATGCCATACTTCAAATGTGGCAAAGTGGCTTAAATGAAGAAATTTATTATTTTTAAACAAAAAATTTTAGTAGGCGATGCAATTGCCATAACTTTTAATATTAAAAATACAGTTCCCGATTACTAGAGACCGGATTTTAGGTAAAATCAAATAATTAACATTTCCAACCTTTATTTAAATTTCTGTTGCGTTTTTATCGTGAATAAAGTTTAATAGTTATGAACAATCAAATAAGGTAAAAAGGTAAGCAAAATGTTAAATTAGGTAAAATCGAACATCTAAAAAAGGCATTAAAAAGCTAAAATAATTTAAAAAAGATCAAAAGCGCAAAAAATATTTCTTGACTATTGTGAACATTATTTTATTCCCATCTACAAATTTAATGAATACAGTAAAACTTTAGTCTTAATCTTGTCTAAAAAATTTTTTGAAAAAAGCCAAAAATTTGCGATTAACTTTGCGAGGAACCGTGTAAAAATTAGGGAATTCTCAATCGAAATTTGGAAAAAAAATTACATCTTAGGTTATACCCAGGATACATAGAAGTATATTATTTCTAAACTAGCTGACATGTCACCGGATCTCATTCAGTATATCAAAGCCATTATTTTATTTAATTTGTTTAAATAAACTGATTTTTTAAATATCGCGCTTTTACAAATGTCTGCATTTTTAAATTTAGTATTTTTCAATGTTTCGACGTTTAAAATTTCTACTTTTAAAATTTCGCCTCTTCTCAAACTTTCGACTTTTCCGAAAATTTTAACTTTGTTCAATGTTTTGCCCACTTCACTTTACTGAAAATTTCGATTTTCTTTACTGATATTTAACATATCGAACAGTCCACTTTTTTTGGAGATTGGGCTTTCCGAAAATTTGGGTGTTTATAAGATTTTATTGAAAATTCTTCGTCATCTACATTAATTCGAATATTTTTTAAATTTCAGACTATTTTTTAAAATTTAAGCTTTTTTTTTTGAAAATTTTGGCCATTTTTTAAACATTGGTTTTTTTGTAATCCTTTACTTTTTTTGGACCTTACGACATTTTTCCAAACTTTGACCTTCTTGAAAATTTTGATTGTGTGAAGAATTTCCACTTTCTTTTAAAAAAATCGCGCAATTTAAAAAAATTTAAATTTTTAAAAAACAAAAAACCGGAAAAATTGTAATCATTTTAAAAAATAGAAGAATTTTTAAAAATGTCGCAATATTTTTTTGATAGAGAGATAAAAGTTGACGACCCGTGAGTAACGTGTTCGTAGCGTTCTCCAATATACACTTTAATTATTCAGTGTCCAGTGTGGTAAATTTTTAAAATTAAACACTTTTATTAGTTTATTTATGGCGTCTTCAAAAAAAGATAAAAGAGCTAGTGAAACTGCTTCTTTTACCGCTAAAACTATCGCAACACGTATAAATCAGCTAGAGGACACCTTAACCAAGGGCTTGCAAGATCTGAAGGAGCAAGTAAATACTCGCGGTGGGAAATCAAATTCCGACGAAGTCGCATCTTTCCTAACTAAGCTTCTAAAGTTCCATGTAAAAATATTAGAATCTATGCAAGGCATAAAACTAGATATTAGTTAGCTAGTGCGTCTAGAAAATCAAATGGAAAGCTTGAATCAGAAGGAGTTATCAAATTCTATATTAAACCATGGTATACCGGAGGAACAGGAAGAAAATTTATGTGTAAAAGTTCTAATCGTTTTTAATGCTAAACTAGGAGAAAACGTCACCGCTGATAATATCAACTACTGTTATCGCATTGGAAACAAACACACCGAGAGCGGTGCTCGTTAGCTTCCTGCAAAGGTGGATTCGGGATGAGATATTTCTAGCTAAGAAATCTGTAAAGGGTAGTGGTGTATTAATTACAGAAATGTTAACAAACTCAAAATATAAATTATTAACCAAAGTTGGAACTTGTTGGAAAACAAAACTCCTGGTCCTGGAAGGAAAAAATCTTTATAAAGGACAAAAATGGCAAAAAAATGGTAAACGATGTTAAAGACGTGCATTTTGATTTAGCTAAATATTTTGATTGTGAGTACTTGGGGAAAATGCAGTTTTTCAGTTCTTTAAACTTATGGATTTGTGTAATTTTGGGGAACGTTAGTTTTATCGTATTATTTTATTTTTAATATTATTTGTATTTTAATTTAATTTTATTAATTACAATCCTTGGCATAACTATAATTATTCTTATTTACACAGTGACCTGAACTGTGTACTTAATATGAAAATAGGTCATTTAAACATACGTTCAATATTCACAGGATTTAGTGAATTCAGAAATATTCTTGAAGATAATAATTTTGATATAATGATGTTAACGGAGACGTGGCTGTCTAAAGATGTGGATATAGTTAGAATAAGCATTCCAGGGTGCACCTTTCTGCACAAAAATGGGGCAGGTAGAGGAGGAGGAGTGGCTGTCTACATTAAATCTTGTTATGCGCCAATACATATAGATTTAGATTTTGAGGTACACTTGAGTATCTACTTTTTAAAATTAAAATACAGGCACAGCATATTGCTTTTGGAGTTTTTTATCGTCCACCTCATACTAACATAAATTTTTACATTAATGATTTTGATAATATTTTTTCATACATATACCCTACAGTGGATGAAATTATTTGTCTTGGGGATTTCAATGTTAACTTTTTAAATCTAGATAATCCTCTTAATCACTGCTTTAAGTCCTACAACTTTGTTCAGGTTTTAAACGAACCTACAAGAATTTCTCGCAATTCCGTCTTACTACTCGATCCAATTCTTGTTACTAATAACAGTATTGTTACTATAGCTAGTACTCTTTCTGTGGATATTTCTGATCATAAGTTAGTATTTTGTGATCTTAATTAAAAAAGCCGAAAACTGAATTAAAAGTTATAAAGTATCGTTGCTTTGATAATTTTAATCATAATTTGATCTTACAGTATCTAAATAATTACTCGTGGCACCATATCTTATACGAAAACATTATTGATAATAAAATTAGTGAATGAATTTATTTTAGGTAAATTTGATAAACATGCTCCTATTAGAGAAATTAAAGTGTTGAGATCTAAAGCGCCTGGCTCACACCTAATTTAAAACTATTTATGAGGCAAAGAAATTTGGCTTTGCAAAAATATAAAAGGACAAAATCTAAGCAGGATTGGTTAGAATATAAACGCCTTATAAATTTTACACTAATTTTAACCCGTAATGAAAGAAAAAATTATCTTAATTCCGTTTGTAGAGAAAATAACTTACCTAGAACTTGGTCAACTCTCAAACAGTTGAATGTACGCCCGAATAAATTGGCTATAGTACCTGATTGTATATTGAATCCTAAAGAAATACAAAAATATTTTTCTTCCTTTTTGCAAGACAATTCAAAATGTAACGAAAAAGTAAACTATTATAAGGCCAGTAATATTAATGTACACATAAGATTTTCTTTTGGAATATCAACAATTTCCGAAATAGCAGTAAAAAGAATGCTGTAGGAGTTAATGGAACATCATCATTTATGTTAAAATATCGTAGCCCCTTTATTGACCAATATATAACCCTCATTATAAACTGTTGTATTGAAACCGGTTACTTTCCCAACCTTTGGAAAATTGCTATAGGTAAGCCTCTTCCTAAAAACTCTTACCCTACTTTATATTCTGATTTAAAAATTATTAGTATTTTACCTGCAATTTCAAAAAATTTCGAGAAAGTACTCTATTTACAGATTAATGAATATTTAAGTAGCAATAATATATTACCCAGTTGTCAGAGTGGATTTCGCAAAAGATTTAATACATCAGTGGCACTGACCAAAGTTATTGATGATAATATTCAGTCTTGTGATAAGGATAGGAATTGAGCCCTGGTGTTGCTTGACTTCTCCAAAGCGTTTGATACTATTTACCACGAGATAATATGTGCTTCATTAAAATATTAATGTTTTGACAATATTTCTCTAAATCTAATGTAGTCCTATTTGGATCAACGGTCTCAAAAAATTTTTCGTAATAACAAATTTTCCTCTGAAATAAGAATTTCTTCTGGATCAGTATTGGGACCTCTATTATTTTTGATTTACACCTCAGATATTCTTAAGTCTTTAAAGAATTGTAGGATTCAGGCAATTGTTGATGATACACAAACAAGTATACGTCGACTTTCATTATAATGATTATAAGGCAACAGAAAATATATTAATGATGATTTAAAGATATTGAGTGAACTATCTGCTCATCATAATTTAAAACTTAATTCATCAAAATCTTTTTTATTCTTTTTTAATGTTATTTGGCAATAAAAATCGTACAGCGCTTCTCAAACAAATTTTATTTACAAAAATAAATGGTGTTAATTTACCTGTAGTATATTCTACAAAAAATTTAGGTATTATATTAGATTCAGACTTTCGCTTCAGAAACCATGTAAAAAAATTACTTCAAAAATCTCTTGATTCATTAAAACTTTTGTACTCCAATCGCCATATTTTAAATATATATAATATATTGTTACGTGCGTATCGGTTCGATTGATTACACTTATCGAATAAGACCCACTTTATTACAACTTGGATTACCACAATTGACAATTAACTCACTTCTACTAACTCACTAATTGCACTGATTCTAACTGACTTCTCGAGGGAAAGCTGACCGCCTTTTTATAGTTTCGGCCCCCGGCTTCCAGAATTTTCGGCAGATAAGGCTTATCGAATGCCGAAATTTCTGGAACGCTTATCTGCCGTTTGTTTCGTTATTGCGGCCGTTTTCCCCTTATCAGAACCTTCTAGAAACTTTTTTTATTTACTAAATTCTATTCTAAATCCTATTTCATCTATTTATATTGCGTGACAATATAAAGAAAACTCTTTGAGAGTCGCTTGCATTATCACATTTCAATTACTCCGAATTTTTATATGGTTTTTGTTTAGATAGTGCTGATAAAAATCGTGTTCAAAAGGTCCAAAATTTATGCGCAAGATTCATTTATAAGCTCAGGAAATATAACCATGTTTCACATACATTTCGTGATCTTGAATGGTTGACAATAGAAAATTATAGAATTCATCACCTTGGCAATATAGTTATGAAACTCTTAGTGGATGTTGATTCTCCTTTATTGTTAAAAGAAAAATTGTTACCTCGCACTAATGTACTCCAAATGTAATCCAAATTTGCGATATAATGATAAGTTAACAATGCCAGTTCATCGGACAGCCATGTTCCGTCGTTGTTTTACAATCAATTCTGTAAAGCTCTATAATTCAGTTCCTAAAGAGTTACTTTCATTAACCCTAAAACAATTTAAAACTAAATATAAGAGATACCTTCTCGAACAGCAGAACCTGTAATTCAAAATTATTGCTTAAAATATGTATTACTATTGTTAAACCTGTAAAACATTACAATATATAGAATTGAGTATAGTTAGGTCATAAATTTGCTTTTCTGTATTAAAAGATGTTATGCACAGTGTATCTATCTTGTTAAATTATCCCTCTAAGGATGGGTCATGGTTAAGTAGAATAGCTATTTAGCTAGACTTCGCGATGGATTCATACCTGTGTCTTTTTCTCGATGTTTTTTCATTAATTGTACATTTTATTTTTGATTTAAATAAAGTCTTTTATTATTATTATTATTGTTTTTTCCTTTGATGGGCTTTCCTGTAACTGGGGTTCTTAGGGCCATTCATTCACAGTGTTTAAGTTGCGGTTAAGTAAACATTCTCCTCGATATTCAGAGTTTTTCTTATTATTCGGCATGTTTCTATGATGACTGATTGTTGCATCTCTTTTGCTATTGCAATTATGTTTGTGTTTAGTACTTTTATGTTTTGTAGGCAGCTTAGAAAATGTCGGCTAAGCAGACCAGTTACCGACACCACTATAGGTATTACTGTCACTGATTTTAGTTTGTGTATTTGTTTATATTCTTCAGTAAGTTCCATATATTTGCCAATCTTTTTTCGTTCCTTCTGTTCTAAATTGTGATCGTTCGGGTGGAATATATCTAAAAAAAAGCATTTTTCTGATATTTATCTACCAGTACTATATCCGGACGGTTTGCCGCAATCGGTCTGTCAGTAATGATGGTCGTATCCCAGTATAACAAGTAATGCTCGTTTTCTAAAACTGGATAAGGAATGTATTTGTAATATGGTTCTTTTTTGCTTTCTGATGGAACAGTACTTAATGCCAGTTCTTGATGTATTATTCCTGCTGTTAAATTGTGTCTTTTAGTGTAATCACTAGCTGCTAGTGTAGTGCATCCCGATGTTAGGTGTTCTATGGTTTCAGAAACTTTTCCACATAAACTACATTTATCGCTAGTTATGGTTTGTTTTTCTATATATTTTTGATAGTTTCTGGTTGCTACTATCCCATCTTGTATCGCTGTGATTAAAACCTTCCGTTTCAGGGTACAGTATTCCTTTTCTGAGCCAAAGTGTTGATAGTTCTATGTTTGAATGCTAAAGTTTCTGAGGATATTTGCCACGAAGCGGTTTATTTATCCAGATATTCGTAGCCTCGTTCAATGTAGGTGTTTCGGTTTGTACTCCGTCACAAAATCGTAGGGATGAATACTTGTCAATCGCATTTATTATCAAATGCAATTTGGACACATTCGATCTGCTGATAAAGTATTTAGTCAGCCCTTTTACAATCTTAGCGTGTAATACCTGCATGTTCAATATCCCTCTTCCTCCAATGTTGCGTGATAAGTATAATCTTTCCGGGCACGACTTGGGATGATGTTTCCTCCTTTCGGTAAGTTGAACTCTAATTAACCTATTTAGTGCTTTTAATTCGGTGTTTGACCATCTAATAACTCCGGATGAGTAGCTAACTGAAGGTATCGCCCAGCTATTAATAGCTTTTACAGTGTTTTTGCCATTTAGCTCTGTACGAAGTACTTTTATACTACGCGTCTTCAGCTTGCTTTCCAATATTTCTTAGCCTCCTTCTGTTTTACAACTAATTGCTGATTATAGCATAAGTACTTGTAGTTGGAATTTCTGTCGAGATATCGAATGGTATTATCTTCTAACAGTTTATTGTATGTTTCTGGTTTGCCTTTTATTGCTGTTAATTTAGCACACTTGTCTATCCCAAATTTCATTTTTAGGTCATTGCTAAACTCAGATGTCATTTTTAGAGGTCTATCAAGTTTTCTCTCCGATCCAGCATATATTTTTAGATCATCGACATAAAATAGGTGGCCAAGATAATATTTGTTGCGATTATTTTTCAGCAAGTATCCCAGTTCTGAACTTTGCCACATTTTGGAAAGTGGGTTTAGACTTAAAATGAACCAGAGGGGGCTTAAATCATCTCCTTGAAATATACTGTCTATCTTTATCTCTTTAGTTGATATTTTACCTTCCTTTGTTGAGAAGTTGAGAAGTAATGTTGTTCTCCAGTTACTCATACATGTTCTCAGAAAGTTGATAATATTGTTGTGTATTTTATACAATTGCAGTACCTGTATTAACCACAAGTGCGAAACATTGTCGTAGGCTTTCTGATAATCGATCCTTGCAATTGATATATTTCGCATCTGATGTTTAGCCTCTTGCGTGACGATTGTGTCGATTATCATCTGTTCTTTGCAACCTTGTGCTTTGGCCCGGGAGCCTTTCTGCTCTTCAGTTAGTATATTGTACCTATCTAAGTGCTCAGTAGTTTTTTGCGCTATTATTGATGTAATAAGCTTATAAATAGTAGGTAAGCATGTTATTGGTCTATAAGACTTAGGATTTCCAAAATCTTCGCCTTTTGGAATCCTATACGTCATGCCTCCTGTGGCAAATTCAGGAAGCACTTTTGTGCCCTTTAGGATTGCATTAATTTGTCTGGCTAGGATTCCATGTACTTTAATATATTTCCACCAATAATTGTGTATATGGTCTCTTCCTGCTGTTTTCCAGTTATGCGCCTTTTTAATTGCTCCTTTTACGTCGCCTTCCGTTATTTCAATTTGTTCCATCTCAGGGATTTATGTGCAGTTTTCTTCTTCTAATTTTAACCATGGCACTTAAAAATTATGGTTCCCTTTATACTTCCATATGCCTTCCCAAAACTGTTCAAACTCGTCTTGCACAAGTACTTCTTGTTGCTTTGTTTCATCACTTTCCATCATTTAATAAAATTGGTTTTGATTATGATTAAATATGTTATTATATATTATATTCTCTTATAATATTTATTATATCTTTTGAGCCGCTTACCTAACATAGAGATTCTCTGCTTTAAGATATCTACATGGACTTTAATATCACGTTCAAAAGTTTCGGTACCTATTGTTATCTTCTGTCTCTTCAGATATCCTTTAATTTCTTTCTTTCATTTTCGGCTGCTACTTCCTTTTTGCCACTTCATGATCTTGGTTAACATACTTCTGTTGTTTCTAATCTGATTTTCAATTTTGCGCTTCCAAGGTGGATAACTTGCTTTTTTATTTCGACTTTGTTTAATTTGGATATTCATATGTGCTATAGTTGTCAATGCAGCGCAATACACTATTACTTGTGTCCGTCCTATGTCATTTTCTTCTGTTCCTAAGATTTTGTTTATCTCCTCATTTATTATATTTATACATTCCTGCGTTTTCCAATTTGGCTTTATCTTGGGAAGTTGAGGTCTCTGCTCCGGATCTGTTTCTTCGTAGTAAAGAAAATTTGTATTAAATTCTGATAATATTTTTTCCCTTAATTCTATTTTCTCGGCTTCAAACGAGACTCTATTATTCTCATTACCTGCATCTGGATCATTCTGCGGTTGATTTACCCCCGTCTCTTCTGGTTCTTTATTGGTAGTTTCTAAAGATCTTTTTGCAGCTCTGGCTAGTGGAATGTGTAGCTCTTCCTCGATATACTGCTAAATTTCGATTTCTAGATTCTAGATTCGTCAAGAGTTTTCTACTTTTAATAGCGAAGCTGATTAGCTATCTGACCTTCACTTAGTTGACTATCAGGACCTATTCTGCGCCATTCTACTAACATTCTTTTTTTAAATCCTTGGTTACTTCTGTCACATTGGGTACTGCGGAAGTAAGCTGCTCGCATTATATCATTGTTGTCCTGTAATGAACATTTAATGCGTCTGAGTGGATTTCTGACAACTGGAGGAACATCAGCTTCATGCTGAGTTAAATTCACTGGTTGAGGTTCAGTACTTGCGTGCATAGATGTTCTCGCCATTCTTACGGTACCAATTCCAGAAGTGGTGCCGCTTGCCCCTCCCACCTCCTGGCCGGACTGAGCCCCCGGACGGTTCCGAGCAGAGTCAGTCCGCAACTCTGCGCCGCCCGAGTATCTGTTACGACGAGTACGTACCATTTTTTATCTTTCGAGTATTCGCAGTTTAGAGCTCTGCCAGCGAGTCTCCGATAATTCTTATTTCAGCCGCCCCTATCATGGGGTACAGACGCTGTTGGGCATCGCTCTCGCCCTAGAGATCAGACATGCCCTTGCTAGTTTTGGTCCGCCCCGGGTAGTTAATTTCCCCGGTACCATCCATATCTGGAAGACTTTCCCCGATCCGCCCCCTGGGGAGGCGCCTGATGGGGGACTAACAACCCCTCACGGTCTATTATTATTATTATTATTATTATTATTTAGCAAAGGCCAATTTTCCTAATAAGTTAAAATTTCAATAATGTTGAGATATTTATAAAAAGTTAACATTGTCAAAAAGAATCGATCGAAATTATAAAGAAAATTCGTATAAATTTAAAAAGTCAAAATATTGAAAATGGTCAAAATACTTAAAAAAGGGGTTTTCGAAAGAAGTCAAAATTTACTGAATAAATCAAGGAATTTAAAAAAATACTCAATATTAAAAAAAATGTTTTAAAAAATATTTTGAAAAGCTGTGGCCTTAGCCATTGCGAGGCTCCGAGCGGATAGATCTTTGCGAGGCCCTTGACCTTGTGGAATTAGTTTTAATATGGGCTTTGCTAGAAGTAGGCAGGGTAGGACGCTTGCCCCCTCCCCAGCTCATACAGTTAAACAAAAATTTATATTCAACTGAGAAGACTTTTTCTAAAAAATTTTCATTCTTCAAAATTCGTCCCTTTTTCTATTGCTACTGACATTTTCTCAAAATTTCGACTCATTTCTCAAAATTTGTTTTTTTTTATAAATTTTTTTCGAAATTTCAAATTTATTCCTAAAATTCGATGTCTTTCATCAGTATCTGACTTAAGTTAAAATTTTGATTCATCGTTTTATTTTTCGAAATTCTGCTATTTCTCAAAATTCGTTTTTTCCGGAAACTGCGGCTTTTCTTTAAATTTTGATTTCCTGCAAATTTTTACTTGTTTATCAAAATTTACCTTTTTTCCTTAGCATTTGGTCGAATTTCTGATAAAAATATTTATCTGGAAGTTTTTAAAATGACTTTTGAACGAATTTTACAAAAAGACAGACTTCGAAAAATTTTTTTCCTGGAATGATTGATTTATAAATCAAATACAATTTGTTTTTCAAAATTTCGAGGTTTATCCCAATACTGGACATTTTCTGAATTAGGGTGGGACAGATCAGGGCACGTGATATAAGCGATTAAAAAAAAATTCTAGAAATTGAAGAATTTTGAATACTTATTAAATTCCGCCCTTTCTCTTAAAATTTCGATCTTTTATTTTTCAAGGGAAAAAATCAAAATTTGCAGAAAAAAACGAATTCAAAAGTATCTAATAACTTTGATATTTTTCTCAGAATCTGTCGTTACTTCGCAAATTTGTGATTTATCCTAAAAGCTTATCCTGTAGGTTTCCAGAAACTAAATATTTTTCCTGGAAATTTGTATCTTTATTAAAATTTTAACTATTTTCAAGATTCTCTTTTTTTCATAAACGGCTATTCTCAAAATTGTACTTTTTCTTAAAGTTTAAATTTTTCCTGGAAAATTACGATCTTTGATGCTTCATTTGGTAGTTTTTCTAGAAATGTCGTCTGTTTTTTTACAGATTTCGTTTTTTCCAAATTCCTTTATTTTTATTAACATCAAATTTTTCCGAAGATTTTAATCTTTTAGAATTTGATTTTTCAGAAATTTTGACAGGTTTCTTAAAATTTGCCTTTTTTTCGATATTTCTATATCAAAATTTGAATTTAACTTTGCTAAATAAATTGAATTTTTCTCTTAATTTAGTTTAAATTCGTCCTTTGCGAAATTCTGACTTTATTCTCCAAATTCTACTTTTTGGACTCTTCTTTCAGAAATCATTTTAACTATCAAAATTCGACCGCTCTTTTGAATATTTGTCTTTTTTAAAAATTTTGACATTTTCAAATTTGACCCCAGAATTTTCATTTTCATATTTTGATTTATTTTCGAATTTTGACTTTTATTTGAAAATGC
This sequence comes from Dastarcus helophoroides, assembly GCA_028583605.1. Taxonomy (NCBI): domain Eukaryota; kingdom Metazoa; phylum Arthropoda; class Insecta; order Coleoptera; family Bothrideridae; genus Dastarcus; species Dastarcus helophoroides. Next base: position 3,311,440 of record CM053327.1, on the reverse strand, counting down.
GATGTTTCTGCACTTGTTTCTCGAAATTGACTCTTTCTTTAAATTTCAATTTTCTCGACATTCTTCTGTCTTCTCTAAAATAGATCGGCATATTATCGAAAATTAAAAATGTTGAGAAAATATTATTGGGTAATTTCGAGAAAAAGATTACTTGTACATTCAATTTTTTTATTGAAATTTAAATATTATGTCCAAAGTAGAATAAAAAGGTAAACATTTCAAGAAAAGTATTTTTGAAAATTGTGAATTTTTTCACAGTATTTGACATTTACAAATATTTTGGCATTTTTGGAATTTTCAGCATTTTTCAAGTTCTTCCTAAAGGTCGGGTTTTTATTTAATTATGGTTTTCTAAAAAATCTTTTCTCAAAATAGAGTTTTTTTTTCAATATTTGTCGCTTTCGAAATTACGACTTATTTTACTTTTTTCTCTCAAAATTGAAAGTTAATTTTTTTATTATTTGGTTTCTTATGAATTTTTTTAAATTTAAATCTCGGAAAATTTCATGTTTCTGAAAATTTGTCTTATTCTGGAAATTTTGACTCGTACTTCAAATAGGAATGTTTTATGCTTCTGAAAATTTCCACTTACAGTGAAAAATTTTCATCATAATTCTAACTTTTTCCGAAAATTAGGTCTTTTTTTTACAAAACATCACCTTTAAAAATATAGTTTTTTCGAATTTTTAACATTTTTTGAGAATTTTTGAAAGAATGGGATTTTATTTTAAACACGATTTTCTAAATATTCCAACTTTTTCCCAAAATTCGTTCTTTAGCCTCTCTCAATAATAAACTTTCTCTAGAAAATGGTCACTTTTCTTCAAGAGGTTTCAACTTTTTTTTAGACATTTAGACAGTATTTTTAAAACTGGTTATTTTTCGAAATCTTCGAAATTTCGATAGTTTTCGAAGCTTTCCGAGAGGTTCGATTTTTATTTTAGACACAATTTTCCGTCTGTTTTTACAAAATTCGGCTTTATTTCCGAATTTCAAAGTTTATCTGAAAATTCGATTCCTCAGTTCATGTAGTTAAATAAAAATATACCCAACCCAAATGTTTTCCGGTTTTCTTTATCTATTTTTCACAATCATTCCTACCTCTTCCTGAACCAAATACTACCTACGCCCGAGTTTTAATGATGACGCTTGACGAGAAATGCAAAGCTATAAATAAATAAATTTAGACTTTTAAAATTGTTTATTGGAAATTAAGAAAAATTAATAAACAGGAAGATAACAAATTATTAATCATGATAAATTAAAGTGCATTAATGTCTTAAAAGAATCAGGGATTTAGAAAAGAATACGGCTGCACTAATATAAAAGCGTAACCCGACGATAGTTGGCAGGTGAAATGAATCACGGGAATTCCCCGAATCATAAACACGAAGGAAATGGAGTACTATTACGTTTTGTTTAGCCTTTGCAGTTGGCAGTTGTGGCACTGATACGAAGTTTCGTCAATGTAAAACAGAAAGAAAGAAACATTCATACATTCATCGTAGCGAATGAGACAGAAATCAGCGCGATAACTACCACGCAAGAGCAGCGAGTCGAGTTTTATAATGCGAGGCATAAGGCGCGAAATTCAAATGAACATTAGAATTCGTACTATGGCGCGAGTGCGCGAGGCCCCCTGCAAGAGCGAGACCCCCTCCAGTTGTTCTGCTTGCCACACCCAAACGCCGCCCCTGGGCCCTATTCATAGCTAAATAGTACAGTTAATATTAGAGGAGGCTGATAACGCAAATTAGCGTGATGGTCACGCAAAGTCATAATTTTTCTCCTTATCTAAATTCGTTCAATACGCCTAAAGAAGTTTTCACTTCTTAAAATAAAAAAAATAACATAATAATGACGTTTCTTAAAGATGCCGCCTGTGGTTTTTATCTAAATATAACACATTTTTCTGTTTCATACATTTTGAGATTACTCATTGGGATTCTTATTATTCTTGACAGCAAAAGATGAATGTTTACTTTATAAACTTTTCTTGATGTCTGTCTTTCATTTATACATTTTATTTACTCTTGGCGGGATTATTTACTCTAGGTGTGGCTTTTAACACTAAATAAGCCCTTAAAGTAAACTCAACAATTGAAACAAAACCAAATATGGTTATTTTTAAATAAATAATGTCGACTAACTCTGCGAATGCGAGCGTCCTTGACTAAGATCGTATCCCAAATACTACTTTGGCACAAACAATGCATATCATGTCTCCTGTGATACGATAGATTTTCGACTTCTCGGTCACGTATTGCAAAGCAGTTGTCCTGTTTGATACAAATAACATAACCAATATAAATAGCAGATTAGACGTATTCACACGTGAAGAAAAAAATGTTTCATTCTATTAGGAAAGAGTTTATCAATTTCATGGAGTGGGGACGGACTGTTTCTTATGGTATTTTTTTACCTTAACATACTATCCGCTGGTTTTAAACTAAATTGTGCTGATTGACTTATTTTGAATTAACTCTTTTGCTTATTCCATGAATTGTTATGTTTTATCTTATGTTTTTATTCATTTTCTGGCTTTGTTTCGAAATATCTGGAAAGGACTCTGTCACAGGTAGGTAATTTTTCTTGCTTTTAAGTCATATTTAGAGACTGTATTATATGCAATAAAATGCTTAAAATATGTGGGAAAAATAATAAAATATGCAATTTTAAATAATAGTACTGTTAATTTGAACATATTTACTTCTGATTTGAATATTTTTTTTAATTTTGGCATTTTAGGAATTTTGACTTTTTCAAAATATTATTTTTAATTTAGACATTTTTAATTATCTCGAATTTTTAAATCTTGTATTTTTGTCAAATTATAAAATTTATAATTCTTAGGGTTTTTTCCTCAAAATTATTTTATGAAAAAATAAAGGAATTTCAAAAAAATAATAAAAATACCAAAACGTAGGATGTTGAGAATTAAGCCGAATTTCAGATTAAACATTTATTTTAAGAGAAAAGATCAACAATTCGAGAAAAATATGAATTCCGAGCAGTGGCGGCTCGTGACTAAAATTATTGGGGGTGCTGCTCCAGAAAATTTTGAACCTTTATTTTAAAATTATGCTAAAGAAAATAAATATATCTAGAAGTAAATTTATTTGAAAACTTGATAAGATCCTAAAATAACAAAATCAATATTTTTTGCATATTAAATGGTAACAGTTGAAACTTTCGTTTAAAAGTAAAATCTATTCTTCTTGTTTTAATTTGTGCGAAAAGATCGATAATTTTCTGTTTGATTTCTGGATGAGAACTAAAGAAATCTTTATCAATTGAAAGCACTGCAAGAGCATTTAGTCTTTCTGAATTTATAGTGCTTCTTAGAAAAGTTTTAATCCTTTTCAGTGTTGAAAAGCAGCGTTCTGCCTCAGAAGTAGTCATAGGAATTGTCAAAAGGATTTTAATTAATTTTGTAGTTTCACTAAAATCATCATCTAGATTATTTTCCAAGATAAATTTCAGCAGATCAATTAATTTAGAATAATCATGAATACCAGACCTAGAATAAAATACTTTAAGTTCAATTGAAAGTGTTTCTTTGTCAATCATGGGTCAGTAATAACTCTTCTGTGGGATGTTTATTCCTAAAAGCAGAGAAACGTGTCTTGTCGAACAATTTAGCAGCCACTAAATGATAAGTGGAAGAATATCTGTCCAATACGTCAACAATTATACAGTCACACACTTCTTTAGCTTCTGTCATGAGTGTTTTTAAAGGATTCTCACAGTACTTTGAATTTCTTAATTCTAAAATAGCAGTTTTGAAATTGGCTATATATTCGTTAACTTTAAACACACTTATTTCTTTGGTTGTAAATTATTTCAACATGAGGCATAATCTGATGAAAAAGCTCTAATCAAAACCTAAAATTATCGTCATTAAGGTATTTTAAAATTCCTGTTGCTTCTGCAATGGTTTGATCTGAATTTGCGGTTGACTGAATTTCGGTAAGGCAGTTTTTTAGAGGCTGCAAATTTTCATAAACTCTGTTTATGGTACGTATGTTGAAGTTCCACCTTCTAGAAGATGGCCGTGGAATGTTGACTTCCATGTGCTTCTTAAGACTGGACACACGTTGAGGTGATCTTGAGAAGAATGTTGGAATTGAGAGAATGTTAGAAAAAAATATTCTAGCGTTTCGTGTAACGCTTGCTGCATTCCTCAGTATTAAATTAAGTTGATGCGCGTAACAGTGAATGAAATGTGCATTACCATAAACTGCTTTTATTTTTGCTTGAACTCCCGCCTTTTTGCCTTTCATAACATTTGCACCATCAAATGTCTGAGCTATCAGTTTTTGCCCATTTGCTTAAAGGAGTATGTCCAATTGTTCTAAAATACGTTTCGATATTCCATCTGCAGTTTGATTTTCTGGAATAAAAAATCCCCAAAAGCGCTTAAAAATTTCTCCATTCAATAAGTACCGTAGAACAAGAACCATTTGAGTATGTTCCGAAACATCTGTTGTATCATCAGCCATGACAGCTACAAAGGAAGCGTTTCTAATTTCCAGCCTTATCTCCTCATGCTATATTTGTAGAATGCAGTCAAGTATCACATTTTGAATGGTCTTAGAAATACCTTTAAAAACTGTACTCGTTTCTAAGTGATTCTTCAAATCGGAATCTAATATAGATGCAAAATTGGATTTATTGAATCCTCTTTTTCATCATGACCACATAGGGAAGTTTCAAAGTTTCCACAAAAGAAAATGCAGTCTATTATTTTAGACAAAATTTCACGGTTTTTTTAACTTTTATATTGTGTTCATTAATTGAGAGTCTATACGCCTTGCTAAGTTTCTCTTTAATATTCACGGTTCCTAAAAGCGACAGTGAAACTACATTGTCAATGTGCTTCTTTGACTTTTCGTGCCTTTCTGTTTTGTCTTTTATTTTATTTATATTTTTAAAACCATATTTTGTCCACGTTGCGTCACCTCCAAATAGCAAACACCGGAAGCAAAAGAGCGCATATTTTAATTCACATCTGCAAAGCCAACTTTTCCGTTGGTACCATTCCGAATTAAAGCTGCGAATATATTTTTTGTTTTTACTTATGCCTGGTTGAGATATTAAAAGATCAGGTGTTGGTCGACCTTTTTTCTTGACTGCACCTTTCTCGGGGAGAGATAGCTGCGAAAATTTAAGCTGTTGAATTTCACTTACAGAACTCATTTCTTGGGGACGTGAATCCATGGTTAAAGAAAAGAACCAGAAAAAAAGTGTATCAAATAGAAGATCTAATTCTACACTTATCACATTCAAGACAAAGTATACTGTTTTAAGCACAACACAGACGTAATTAAAAAAACTACCTTGCACCAGCGCGCAACTAGCCACTAAATCCAGTATGGTATCATAATAATAACAATGACATGTGGGGGGCACTGTTAGAGATTTAGTGAATCCCCGTGAGTACAGCTACTATCAAAGCAGTCCTAAAAACATCCGGTTATTCAGTTCTTTTGCAGTCTGTTTTGTGTAATGTAAAAAATAAACATGGACATTATTGCTTATATTGCGTTGTTTCTTTTAATTATTAATATAGTGTTATTATTACTACGCATGAAGCAAAGGGCGCTGTATAATATTTAAATGTGCGGATAACTCAAATTTTTGGGTTTAATAATACAGTCACAAGAAATGTCTCACGCGCAAGCCTTTCTTTTTAATTTTAAATTTACTTGTAATTTTGTATATCAAGGCGTTGTATTATAGGACAGATATATGCCAAAACTACAAAACTTTGCCAAAAATCTACACCTCGTCTTATCTGAAGGTCGCCTTATATGCTGGAATATACGATAATACTTGCTGCACATACAAAAATAACAAATGTCCAACAATAAAATTTGTCAGGAAACAAAAAATGATTTATGTCAAAGCCAAAACTAAATATTTTTTGTTAATTACAACTAATATTAACCTCTTGAAAAAAGTTGTCGGTAATTACTTCAAAAAAAAAAAACTATTGGAGACAATTTGTCATTGCGGGAAAAAGATTTAGAAACAATTTTATTTTATAAAGAATAATTTAATATATTAAAAAAAAATTAATAATGAAAATTTTAAAACAGACGCCAAGAAATAGAAATTCCGATTTTAAACCTTGAATTTTTAATTCTTCGACTTTAACTATGAATACTCAGTTTTGTACTATTTGTCCCGTTTTTGTCTTGTTTTTACTTAAATTGTGCCTGAGGGAAATCCTGTCTAATAAATCTATGAAATTATGTGTTTGTAATTCTAGCCTATAAGGCAAATGTGAAATAATTGCATCAAGTGTGAAACAAAAGACTTTTATAACTGCAACAAAGTTTATTTTTTAACAAAGTAAAATAAACTGGGTATCGCAACTGCAAGAAAATTCAATATTACAAAAAATATAGTCAAAAGCTCATATTAAACTCCAAATTTTAAAAAAATCTCCAAATTTATTTTAAAAATTTTTATTGAAATTTTAGGATAAAATCGACATTTCATATTCAAGTATTCGACAAAAGGTTGAAATTTGAGTACAAACAAAGTTTAAAAATATTTTTTTTCAGAATAAAATTTAATTTAATCTTTAATTTAGAAGATTATTGCGTGACTTAAGGCAGAAAATTATTATTTCCTTATTTATCATTATCTATTACTACGATTTTAACATTAAAAATGAATTATTCTTTATAAAATAATTCATTTTTGCAAAAACAAATTGTGTAAAAAGGTTTTTATTTTTTCTGAAATAATTACGTAAAACTTTTTTCTTAAATAGATTCATTAAATTAATACTAATCCCAACTGACAAATAATATTTAATTGAATATTAATTATTTGCAACATAAAGCATTTTTCGTTGGACATAATGTTGCTTTTCTAAAATATGTATTAAATCAAAACAAACAAAATACAATTTTGAAATAATGACGCTAAATTATACGTTCGATTCGCATTGCCTCGATTTAGCTCGCAGTATTACTTTGCCGAGAATGATAGTAACCGCAAGCTTTAGCTTGCGATTTGATTGTAAGGGCAGAGTTTAGCCACTAATCTAGAATGCCACGGTCAGTACTGCGGGAAGAGCAGTGTTTTCTCGCCTTTGCAGTAGCATATGAAGCTTTCTATGCGCGCAAACATACAACATTCAAATACCTCGTCGTTGAAACTGTGAAGCGCACAGTTCCTTACTCCATACAAATAAGTACGTTTGCTTCTTTTTCATGAATTGGGGCATTGCTACTGACCTTAACCTTAAGGGTTATATGTATATTGTACAAATACATATAAAGAAAGAGCAAAAGCCAAAATACCTCCTCCTATAAAGGTTATTGATAGATAGAAGTTGGGGGGTGCTGCAGTTCCGCAGTGCCTATATGCGAGCCGCCACTGATTCCGAGGATAAAGCTTAAATTTATGGAAACCTTAGGAATTCAGTCAAAATTTCTAGACATTCCGATTTTAAAAGATCGAAATTCTTGGAAAAAAATCAAGAACAACGGAATTTCTAAAAAATTAACATTTCAAGAAATAGGGTCGAAATTTCGGGGGTCGACGGTTGAAATATTTCATAAAAGTCAAATTTAAGGAATGGTCAAATTTTTGAATAAATGACAATTTGAGAAAAAAAAAACAAATCGAAAATACCGAAATAAAATTATTTCGTGCAAAAAGACAAAACTTCAAAAAAACAATAGAAATTTTCCACAGAAAGTTAAATTTTTAAAAAAATAGTCAAATTTTGCAAATAGTTTATGAAATTAACGAATTTTGAATAAAAAAATCAAATTTTTGTAAAAAAAGACAAACTGGAATTTTTAGGATTCTAAAGGATATGATCTTTTTATAAAAGTCGTTTCCAAATGACGATTTTGAGAAAAATGTCAAAATTTTGAGAGGAAGAAGAATTTGAAGAGAAAAAATTTAAAAAATTAAAATAGAACTTTCCAAAAAAAAGCTTAAAATTTTGAAAAAAGAGACCAATTTTGGAGAAAACGTCGTCACATCCAAAAATATATTGAATATCGAATTTTGCAATATTTACATAAAAAAATTTTGAGGAAAAGTTAAATATTAAACAGTCAAAATATCTATTGATTCTAGTAGGGAGAAAATTGCAAAAAGTAATGAAAAGTAGCGGAATTTCGAGAAACATTTCGAACTTAAAAAAAATTTGAAAGTCAAATTAAAAAAAGCCAAGTTTTGTAAAAAAAGCAAAATTTAAACAAGAGAAATCTTAAAAAAATATCAAAATTTTAAAAAAAGAAAAATTCTTAGAAACAATTGAAATCTGGCAAAGAAGGTCATATTTTGAGGGTAGATGTTTATGTATAAAAAAAATCTGGTAAAGTTAAAATATTGAGAAAAAGATAAATTTCGAAGAATTAAATAAAAATTTCCCGAACAAAAATAAAGTATGAAAAAATATTTCGCGAAAAAATTAAAAATTACAAGAAAACGATCAAAATTTTAAAAAAGCAGTAGATATCTAGTAGAAATTAAAAGTATCTCAGAGAGTCCAATTTTGTTAAATTAAAAAAAAAAATGGGCAAAAAGTCAACATTTTTTGGTTGAATATTTATTTTTTTCTTGACTGCTTAACTCAGAAGAAGATAAGTGCCCCACTATGACGTCAGAAGTATGGATTTTTATACATAAATTTTTAACTTTTCAATTAAACTAGGAATATTACTTTTTAGGTTTAAAGAAGAAATAAAAAAAGTGTATCTACACGTATAAAAAGTGATAAACAAGGTGATATTTCAACAAAACTAAATCTCAAAATATTTCAAATTTCGAGTTTCTATACACTTTTTAGTTTTCAGTGACACTTTGAGAAATTGTCGATCACAGTTTCAATCTTATTTATTAGTTTCTTGGTTTTTATTTTTTCAATTAACATTTTCAAAGAAATATTTTTCTCGATATTCCCAAAAAAATATTTTTCAGTCAACGCTTACTTTCTTAATTTAAATTTTAAGTTCATATTAAAAAAGAAAATTTATTTTGAGGAAAATGTAAAATTACTAAATGAAAATGAAATTCGGAGCAAGTTGGATTTAACAAAAGGGAGATATTTGGAAGAAGCTGAATTGGGAGAAAGTAAGAAAATTTTGAATAAAAAAAATCAACATTTCGGGAGAAAATTGAAACGTTTCTAAAGAAGTCTTTCCTGGAGGTAGTTAAATTTTGAGAAAAAAAAATCCTGATATTAAAAGTAAAATAAAAAATATGGATTGTAAGGAACGGGTCAAAATTTCCGAAAAATTTGATTTAAAAATATCAATATATTGAACAATGGCATAGTGTTTAAAAATTATGCGTAATTAAAATATTCATAACTATTAAACTTTATTAACCATTAAAAAGCAACAGATATTAAAAATTCCACAATATTTCGATAAATACTTGCTAACACCGGACCAGGTTTCGCATTACTGCGTTATTGGAGGTTATACCAGTAATTTATTTAGCCGTTGTTATGCTTACAAGTTCCATGGATCACAGACTCCTACGAATATTTCGTCTAATCCAAATTCTCGTCGAAAGCTTCAATTGGAGATGTGTTCAGAAGATTAAGCTGCTCGTCCATAAATGTAAATTGACTAGATTGTAAATATTTGTGAATTTCTATGGCTTCCAAGAAATTAACTTTTTTAATATTATTACAAATATGTAATACTTCTACTGTGTTCGCGCATTTCAGGTTATGTTGTGTTTCTAATAGATGCTTCACAAAATGTGATCATTCTGGATGTTTTTTTTGAAGATAGAAAGATGTTCGCCGTACCTAATGTAAAAATAACGTGATGTTTGACCTATGTAGAGAGCCTTACACTCAGAGCAATTTAATTTATAAATACCAGATTTACCAAGTCGTGGAGTTTTTTCTTTCGCGTTAAAAATCATGTTATTTAACGAATTATATGATTTAAAGCTAGGTGTTGCTTGAGATGTATGAGAAATTTTATTACTTATCTTTTTTAAGATGTTTTCAAAATATGTAATAGCAAAATAGTCTGTTATCTCTCTGAAGATGATAGCTTGGCTATCGAAACGCGTTAGAGCAACCTTTGTTGTGTTTTTTAATCTTTTTTGGTTTCAGGGGACAAGATTTGTATTTCAACATAGGTTTTGTATCTAAAATTATTTCAGGACACAATATGCTGGTAATTACGGAACGTTATTTCGCGACCATGTCTTTAAATTCCTCTTGTACTGTAGCACACATTACGTATGGTTTAAAGTTGCATAAGGAAGGCACATTTGAATTTAATTCTGTATTTCAACGCTATGAGTGTGCTGAAACACAGTAGAAATTCATAAACCGTGGTACAGCTCGTCAATATTTTACAAATAGAAAAAAAAAATATATACGTAGATCGTTGATGTCATATCAGATAACCTTATCATGGTTTACACGATTTACATCAATACAGTTACGAGAGAGATAAAGTTTTCTTGTCTAGTAGAAACATTTTCGGAGTTTTAGACAATAAAGTTGCAGTAAATAACGATGAGGTTGTATTATGTGACATTACTGTTTATTGTAAGCCAAAGGGTAATCTGCTCGAAGCAGCTTCCTCTGCTAAATGCAAATAAAGGTGTGTTTAACAAATCCTGGTACATAAATATGAGTTTATTTAAGGCAAGTATTGTATTTGTAGCAAATTCCATCTGACTGAAGGATGTTTAAAAAAATGTTTATTTGGTCTATCATTACCGCAAGGCACAGAAGTTTTTCAGAAAGTACATGCACGCAAAGCCTCTTTTTTTCTATTTATAAATAAAATTATAAATTAAAAACATTGGGTTAGATTAAAACACAGAACTTGTCCCCTGAAACCTAGAAAAATTAAAAAACACAACAAAGGTTGCTCTAACGCGTTTCCACAGCCAAGCTGTCATCTTCAGAGAGAAGAGTTTCTCTCTGAAACGCGTTAGAGCAACCTTTGTTGTGTTTTTTAATTTTTCTTGGTTTCAGGGGACAAGTTCTGTGTTTCAATTTTTGAAGATAACCAAGGACCAGTCCGTTCCATCAAACTTATTGGGTTAGATGTAAAACAAATATTTAGAAACCATTAAAAAACTACATTACCCTCCAATGTTAATTAGATTGTTATAAATCGGAAAAGTATTAAAATTTTATTTTCATATAATGATTATAATATTAACAATTTGTCTGAATCAAAATATCTTAGTGCATATTATTTCAAATATATAAATAGAGCAATTCCAGTTTCGAAATTTAATAGCATTAGGTATGTTCTAATTATTCATTTAATTGTTTTCTTTATATACCAAAATTAAATTTTTTAAATGAAAGTCTAGTTTACTACTCAAAAATCAAAACCTTAAGAAAAAATCGAAATTAAAAAAAAAGTTCAAATTTTCAAAAAAAGTCAGAACTTTGAGAAATAGTCAAAATTTGAACAGAAATAAAAGTTTTCGAAAAAAAGTGTGGACCTTGAAAAAGGTAGAGATTTTCAAAGACTTTCACATGATCAGGTTTATTTTAAAAAATCAAAATCTCAAAAATGTCGAAATTTTCAAAAAGTAATAACTTTCAGAAATAGTTAAAAATTTAAACAAGGTTGCATATTCGCAAAAATAGTTGGTATTTCAAAAAAGTTGAAGGCTTTTAAAAAACAAAAAACACTGAAAATTATGAAAAAAGATCAAACATTTCAAAAGTAGAAATTTTCAAAAATAATGATTTTTTAAAAAGGTCAGAACTTTCAAAAAAGACTACAATGTTTTAATTATTTAAAAATAAGTCTAAAGGTCGAAACTTTTAGAAAACGGGGAAATTTCAAAAAAAATTACGATTAAAATAAAAAAGTCAAAACTTCCAGAAATCGTCAAAAATTTGAACAGTGTTGCAAATTATTGTAACGCAATGTAAATAGATGAAATAGGATTTAGAATAGAATTGTAGAATTTAGTAAATAAAAAAAGTTTCTAGAAGGTTCTGATAAGGGGAAAGCGGCCGCGATAACGAAACAAACGGCAGATGAGCGTTCCAGAAATTTCGGCATTCGATAAGCCTTATCTGCCGAAAATTCTGGAAGCCGCGGGCCGAAACTATAAAAAGGCGATCAGTTTTCCCTCGAGTCAGTCAGTTAGAAGCAAGTGCAATAAGTTGGTTCGCAATTAGTAAATAATTAGTGAGTTACTGTTCAGTTGAAGTGTGCCGAGTTAATTCAGTAATAAAGTGGGTATCATCTATCACGTGTATCAATTCGAACCGATAACGCACGTAACATTATCAAAAAAAGTAATTAACTTAAAAATCTTATAGGTTTAAAAAACCAGTTGAAATTGTGAAAAAAGTTCGAAAATATGAAGTTTTGCAAAAAATCAAATTTTTAAAAAACGCTAGACTTCCCAAAAAAATTGGGTGCTTCAATTTTTCAAAAAACGACCAGTTTATTACATAAAGGTTGAAACTTTTGGTAAAAGGTGGAATTTTTTAAAAAAAGTCTAAAATAACAAGAGTTAAAACTTCCAAAAAATAAATAGGCAAAAATTTGAACAAAGTAGAAAATTTCGGAAAAAAAGTGGGTATCTTAAAAAGGGAAAGGTTTTAAAAAAAGGCGATGAAAATTCTAAGAAAGGTCCAAAAATACAAAAGTCTAAATTTGGCTTGTTTTCAAACAAAGAGTAATTTTAGAAAATGGTGAAAATTTTTTAAAAAAGTGGGTTTTTTCGAAAAACTCGAATTTCTCAATTCTTAAAATAAAAGTTCTATTTACTACACAAAGGTCGAAACTTAGAAAAAAGGTCGAAATGTTTAAATAATAAGTCGAAATTTTGAAATACTTAATCAAAACTTTGAATGATGGTAAGAATTTTTAACAAAGATGCAAATTTTTATACAAAAATTGGGTATCTTGAAAAAATAAAGGTTTAAAAATATACTGAAAATTACGAAAAAAGTTTAAAAATTTTAAAAAGTCAAAATTTTGAAAAAAATAAACGTTTAAAAAAGTAAAGATGTTCAAAAAATAGTCAAATTGTTCAATTTTTTAAATAAAGGTCAAGATTATTAGTAAAAGTTGGAAATTTCTTCAACATTTTTCGAAAAAGCTAGAAATTTTGAAAAAAAAGTGAAACTTTGAGAAATAAAGAAAAACTTGAACAAAGATGCAAATTTAAAGAAAGTGGGAAGGGTACCTTGAAAAAAGTGAAGGTTTCCCAAAAAAGAAACAAGAAACAATAAAAGTTCTAAAAAACTGCAAAGGGTAAAATTCTGCAAAAAAATCGAATTAAAAAAAATAAACATTTTTGAAAAGAACGACTTTTCCACTTAAAAGTCCAGTTTACTACATAAGGGTTAAAACTTTTACAAAACAACGAATTTTTTAAAAAAATGTTTAAATTTTCAAAAAAAAGTCAGAACTTTGAGAAATAGTCAAAATTTAAATAGAAAAGAAAATTTTGATAAAAAAGTGTAGATCTTGAAAAAGGTAGAACTATTCAAAAAAAAAAAACTATTATAGATTTATTTTAGAAAATTAAAATCTGAAAAATGTTGAAATTTTGAAAAAAAGGGTTAAGATTTTGTCAACATTTTAAAAAAATTTTAAAGAAATTAAAATTATAAAAGAAAACGAAATTGGGAAAAATGGAAATTGTAAAGAAATGGAAAATTGGAAATTTAAAATCTTTAAAATGTAAAGTCTAAATGTTCAAGAACGTGAAGATTTTTAATAAAACACGAAAAATCGGATTGCTTTTTTAAAAGACACTGTCACTTTTAAAGTCAAAATGTTGACTGAAAATTGTTAGACTTTATATTTTAAAAATGTCCAATCTTTAAACAAAATTATAAAAAAAGCATTTAAGCCAACGAAAATGTATTTAAAAGACGAAACTTTCAAAAAATTTAAATTTTCGAATAGAATTGAATTATTTTTTAAAAAATCGAATCAAAAAAAGTCAGATTTGTAAAAGTTGAAGTTTCGAGTCAAAATTTTAAACAAAGTTATGCATTTTTAATAACAAGGTGGGGGTTTAAAAAAAGCTCAAATTTTTCATAAATAAAGTCAAAGTCAAAATTTTCCAAAAAAGTCACATCTTTTGACATAAAATAAAATTATTTAAAATTAAAAAAAAAGAAGAAATATTGAAAAAGCAATATTCAAAAAATTTGAAATTTCCAGAAAAGACAATTTTTAATAAAGACATAATGATCAAGAAAATTTATCAAAAAACAAAATACATCTATATAAAAAAGCCGGAAATTTAGGGAAGTAGAAATTTTTAGAAAAGTCAAAATTTGGAATAAAGCCGTAATTATCAGAATTAGGTCAAAATTTCGAGCAAAAATTGAAATTTTAAGAGTCGAACAGCAAAATGTCGAGATTTTTAAATAAGTCGATCAAAATAATTCAAAATTGTCAGTAAAAATCAAATTTTTCAAAAAAGTTGGAATTTTCAAAATGTTGACCCAACAATCCTTTCTCTTCTTTCACACAGACGAAAGCGCGGGAATTTGCTAGTAATCTAATATGACCATTTTATATGAGCCAAATATGTGTAGTATGTACAATATTGTAGGATTGGCAAAATAACTTCCTTGTTCCGAATTAACTCGAGATATAGTCGAACTCACGTGTTTATATTCCACACCAGATATTTTTGCACTGCCAACTACTACAGGATTTATGAATAAAAGACAAAATGCAAGCGTTAAAATTACCGGATACCGAATATCTGCTACCAACAAACATTGTTTATATTAAAATCTTTAGATTGTCGATTAATGACTTATAAGTAGTTTCGGCAGTGGCGTGTTCTTCATGGAAGCTAGGGAAGCACAGCTTCCCTTACAAAATGAAAATGTCCCTATTAATTTTATTTTAATGCCTCTTTTTTTTACACATGTCTGAGACCACTATTTATTGATAGAATGATGGAAATTGAACAATTGTGTCTGTAAATTTTGCTAAATTTGAATTTTTTATTGATAATTTCGGCTTTTTTTGAAAATTAAGACATTTAACAATTTCACCTTTTTCAAAACTTTCTTTTTTAAAGCTTTGACTTTTTCTTGAAATTTAAACCTTTTTTAATAATTTAAATCTTTTTTAAAAAGGTTCACCCTTTTAAAAATTTGATTTTTTGTGAAATTTCATAGTTTTTGTAAACCGTCTTTTATTGAAAGCTTCGATATGTCAAAAATAATCCGGTTTTTTCAAAATTTTCGACTTTTTCTCAAAATTCCAATTTACTGCATTGAAAATTTTGATCTTTTTAAAAGTAAACTTTTAAAAAATTAAAAAATTGTAATTTTAAAATTGTGA
The DNA here is from genome assembly GCA_028583605.1 of Dastarcus helophoroides. NCBI lineage: Eukaryota > Metazoa > Arthropoda > Insecta > Coleoptera > Bothrideridae > Dastarcus > Dastarcus helophoroides. The sequence goes on along the minus strand of CM053327.1, from coordinate 3,296,126 downwards.
TTTTATGAAAAACTCAAATTTTGAGAAATGGCTAAATTTTGAAAAAAAAACGACGAATTTTCAGATGAAAATTTTGTGGTACTTTGATAAAGGAAGTCAAATTTTAAAATACATTTAAAACCTTAAAAGAAAAAAAGAAATGTAATAAAAAAAGACAGAAAGAAGTTGAATTTTCAAGAAAATATGTACATTTCAAGAAAAGAATTATTTTTTAGGAATAAATCGAAGTTTTTGAAAAAGCTGTTGAAAATATAAATTTTCCATTGACTGACTTTATAAATCAAGAGAGAGCAAGTGACCCACCTTGCTCTAATACAGCTAGCTGATAGAAAAAGGAAACAAGAGAATTTAAAAATATTTTTAATATATACTTTATCAGTTATTATCCTAATAAATATTGTTAACTACGCTACCCATGGACCCCCAACACTCCCCTAAGGGTCCATGGACTCCAGTTTAAGAAACTGTACCTTAGCTGCTGCATCGTTATTTCATAAATAATTTCCCGTTTTATTGCCAAATCATTCGCAAAATATTCGCATAATTTCTTGTGAATGCGAATGTTAAAAAACATGCGAATATCCGTTACATAACCAGTAGACAGGATTTCCTTCAAGAAGACAGCAACCATTCTGAAAAATTCATTGGCAAAAAATCTTCCGGCTGAGAAGGGTATTTTCACCTAAAAACTAAACAAACTAGGCAGATCGAATTTCTTTATTTTATCAAAATTTTTGAATTTTTTGGAAAGGTCGTCTTTTTACATTATCTTTTCAAAATGTTGACATTATTTTTTAAAAGTTTGATTTTTTTTTAATCCAAATTTTTTATAAAAATTGTTTATTTTATCATTTCGCTTTTAACTGAAAATATCGATTTTTTTTTAAAATTTTGGATTATTTTTCAAAAACTTTGTTGCATTTTAGAGCTTTTGATTACATTTTAGGAATTTGGGCTTTTCAAAAATTTAGGTTTTTAGAAGATTTTACTGAAAATTCTTAATTTTTTTTAAATTTCGACATTTCTTCATAATTTCGAATATTTTTTAAATTCTAGACTTTTGCTTAAAATTTAAACTTTTTTTTCGAAAATTTGGCCTTTTTTTAAAATGTCGGTTTTATTTAAATCCTTAGGTTTTTTTGAAAGTTTTAACTTTTTATTACTTTTGCTGAAATTTTAATTGTTTGGACAATTTCTCCTTTCTTTAAAATTTCGACTTTTTTGTTAATTTTTGAAAATTTCGACTGTTTTAAAGATTTGGAATGATTTTAAAAGATATATTAATATTTAAAATTTCATCATTTTAAATAATTCCTAAGAAATCGACTCTTTTTGAAAATTTAATTTTTTTTTTAATGATCCTGTTTTGAAATGTTTAATTTTTTGGAAAGTTTCCACTTTTTAAATTTTTGTTTTTTTTAAATCGGATCCTCTGTAAAAATTTTGACATTTCTATGTAGTATACTCAGGTGTCTCTCTTAAATTTTTTTAAAAATAATGCCATATATTTAAAAAATTTAAAATTTTTGGAAAAGTCGAAATTTTAGTCAAAATGTTTAAAAAAGTTAAAATGTTGAATAAATCCAAAAATGTTTAATAAATTAAGAATTGTGAAAAATGTAGAAATTATCATATATTTTTAAAAAATCAAACTTCAAAAATATTGGAATTTTAGAAAAAACTCCTATTTAATTTAAAAAAAATTAAAATATTGTAACATAATCAAAAATGCCAAAGGGATGAAACTTTGAAGAAAAAAATTAAAATTTTCTAAAAAATTCAGCCTTAAAAAAACATGAAATTTAAAAAATATTTTGAATAACCGTTTTTCAAGAAAAGTGAAATTTTGAAAAAATATATAAATTTTATAAAATGCTCAAAAGTCTTAAAAGGCATTAGGAAAATTGAAAATAAGTGCGAAAATTTGAAAATAAGTCAAAATTTGAAAAAATTTCTGCATTTTAGTAGACATTTGAAATTAAAAAAAAGTTGTAAAAAAATTATTCGTTTTAAAGAAGATTTACAAAAACGTAAATTGTCAAAAAGTCGGTGAAAAAAGTCGGGAATTGAAAACAACAGTCGAAAATTTGAAATAAAATGTCAATATTATCAAAAGTTGAGATTTAAAAAAAATCGAATATTTCAAAATAACTCAAATATCTGAAATTTCAAAAACGGTTGCAACTTTCAAAAAGATCCAATCTTTCAAAAGTTGAAGTCGACATTTTACAAAGATAAACATTTTTAAAACCATCGGCATCTGATAAAAAGTGCAAATTCTAAAAGAAGTCCTAATTCTGGAATAAAATCGTAAAAAAATTTCAACTTTATTAAACTCGACATTTTAAAAAAAATTTAAAGCTTACAAAACTAAAATTTTAGTTCCAATATTCGAAGTTTAATAAAAAAAACATAGATTTAAACAGAAGCAAATGTTGTTTAATAAATGATATCGAATTTTGAAAAGTCAACATTTTTAAAAAAGTTCGAAAATTTGAAATAAGTAAAAATTTGTTTAGAAAAGTAGGAATTTTAAAAAGTTGAGAACTCCTGCGGTATGGTATTGTATTTGTATGATACATCGAATATTGAATAAATTTACTGATGTATCGAAACATTTGAATACATCTTTTTTGATACATCAATTAAATACAGTATTGATGTTTTAAAAATTTTGTGCATCCCTTAAGTGATGTTGGGTGACATGCTTGGGGATGCAAACCATAGTTATATGTTTTGAAAACATCGATGTTTCAACATCGATGGTAAAGTATAAAAAATATCGGTAATCCTTCAGTTTATAACCGATGTTTGAAAAATCGATGTATCGTATTGCGATAGAACTAGCGCCATCTGTTGCATAGAATAAATAATGATTTTATAAATTGATGCTGAATTTATAAGCCGCAGGTATACAAACAGTACAATTATCTGAAAATTCATAGTTTGGATATTTTTATTCGTTAATCTATAAAAAAGCCCAAATTTTGGAAGAAAAATGAGAATCTTTAGAAAAGTTTTTCGAGTACTAATTTGACAATTTAAAAACATAAACTGAATTTTCACAATTATTTATTATTCATTTAATATTTATTTTTTAATATTTTGGGGCAAACAGAAAATTCTGAATTAATCAAAATTTCTCGTTTTAACTTCAAATTTTCACTTCTCTTAAGACAACTTTCTTTACATAAATTTTCTTTTTTCAGACATTCAGTGCTGTTAATTTCGTATTTGATTGAAAACCTCTACAAAAAAGAAAATATTTTTATAAAAAAGATGAACAATTTTAGAAATAGATCAATTTTCAAGTTGAAAATAAAAATTTCCAAATTAAAACCAAAACAGAACTCCCAAAATTTAGAACCTGATTTCAAAATTTGGAATATTTAATAAGTTGTTAATTTTTATTAAAACAGTTATCGAGATTCCATATTTAAATTTGAAAATTGCATATTTTGTATGAAACCAGTTTAGTTTTATAAATTTTAGTTTTTTCCGAAATTTGAACTTCTTTTCCAAATCAAAGTTTTCATCGAAAATTCGTACATTATTTATAAACATTTAAAATTAAAGTAAAATTTTTAGAATTTTTAGTTTAGCTTTTAAACGTTAAAGTTTTTCTTTCATGTATGTCTGTTATTTCGAATGTCTGCTTTGTTCGAAAAATTTAAATTTAAAGGTACTTCGGCTCAAAAAACTATTTTAGAAAATTCACAATTTTCTAAATATACACTTTTTTGGAAATCTTGACTTTTTATTAAAAATTTGAACTCTTTAAAAAATGTCGATTATTTTTAAAAATTTCGACTATTGAAAATTTTGATATTTATTCAGAATTCGTCTGTTCTTAAAATATTTTATTTTTTCGAAAATTTAATTTTTTTTGAGAATTTCGTTTTATAAAAAATTTCCAGTTCTTTTAAAAATGTTGAATTTTTTAAATTTTGTCTCTTCGCTTTTTGAAAAGTTTGGCATTTTTACAAAATCAACTCCGATCTTTTTAAAAAGTTCGAGTTTTTTTAAATATTTTGAATTGTTTTTAAAAATCTGGAACTTTTTTCTGAAAATTTTAATTTTTTATGAAAATTTCAACATTTTTCAGAATTTCGACTTTTAATTTTCGCAAATTGTTAATTTTTTAAAAAAAATTTTGGCTTTTTAAAAAAATTTGAAATTTTTAAAATCTCTTAATTTTTTATAATTCCGAAAATTTAAATTTTCTAATCATTTCACTTTTTGATCAAAATTTTTTTTGAAAACTTCGATAATTTTTAAATTGTCAATTATATTTTCTAATTTTAACTATATTTTAAAATTCCAACTTTTTTGAAAATTCAATTTTTTCACATTTCAACATTTTATGAACATTTCACCCATTTTTAAAATTTTTGCCTATTTCTCAAAATTTCAATATTATTTATTAAATTCTTACCTTTTCAGAATAACATTTTTTAAAGTTAAATTAGAAGCACTTTTAAAAAATCTTGGGTTTTTTGAAAATTTCGTTTTTTAATAAAAAAATATAAATTTTTCTTGAAAAGCATCTCCTGAAATTTCCCTAGTGTTCTTAAAAATTTCTGACTCCTTTTTAAACATTTCGATGTTCTTTAATTTTGAACATTATTTCAAAATTTTGTTCTTTTTGAAATTTTAGCTATTTTTCAAAATTTTGACTCTTTTGAAAATCTTTACTTTAAATAAAATTACAATTTATCTTCAAATAAAACTAGTATGATTTTTTTGAAAAATTGGATTTTTTCAAATCTGTCTCAAAATTATCTTTTTAAAATTTTTACTATTTTTTCCGAAATTTTCAAAAGCGTAGAAAGTACATTCATTAAAATAAATTTTTTTTACAAATTTCGAGTCTAAAGTCGAAGTTTCGACTTTTTTCTTGAAATTTTGACTTCTTTCTCGAATTTTCGACTTTTATCTTGAAACCTCGACTTTTTTCTCAAAATTTCGACTTTAATTTAAAAAATTCGACTTTTTCCCCAAATTTTGACTTTCAAGTAGAAATTTCTGTACTCTATGGTTAAGTTTCCAAAAATTTGACACTTTGCAGTAGGGTGTGTTCAGTAACATTCATTTTTAATTAGCAAAATTTCAACTTTTATTTCAAAATTTCGAGATTAAAGTTGAAATTTAGACTTTGATCTTGGAATTTCGAGAAAAAAGTCGAAATTTCCAATTTAAAGTCGAATTTTTGAGAAAAAAGTCAAAATTCTGAGATTAAAGTCAAAATTTTGACAAAGAAGTTGAAATTTGGAGATATGGCGAAATTTTTGAGATTAAAGTGAAAATTTCGGGATTAAAGTCTAAATTTTGGGAAAAAGTCGAAGTTTCTAAAAATAAATTTCTACAAACATGTCTTATTATATTGATATCCTTCCTACACTTTCCTGATTTTGACTTCTTAAACTCGCAATTGAATATTTTGAAAATATCGGAGAAACATCGATGTATCGATCCTTAAAACCGACGTTTGAGACATCGATGTTTCATTGTTGGTCCCATTATTTTAGTTGACCGAAAAGAAGTCGTTTTCTGGAATTAGCAAAATTATTTTAAATACCATCCGAAATTATCCGAAACATTTATATCGGTTTCAGTTACAGATTTGGATATTTTTGGTTTCGGATACCCGACAATTTTAATCATGGTTACGGAATTCCATAACAACCCTAATATAAAGATGCAATAAAAATTACAGGTCCACATTTAAAATAACGTACTTGATGATGCTAGTGATAAGAAGAAACGTCTCAACTATGTAGGCTATCTTGTCAAGGATAAAAATGGCCAATAAAAAAGTGTTTACAGTTTTTCAATTACATTTTAAATAACCCAAACAAAAATAAAATGAAAAATTCAAAATTTTACTTTTCATCAAGAGATATTTTCGAATTCTTGACCGCATATTACTGGTCGCCAAATTATGCACTTTTGTTCCAATTTAACCGAAGTTGTATTTCTTACCGTTTTCGAGATCCTTGAAGTCAGAAGTGAATTTGTTACACTTTGTATAAAAAAAAAATTGCTAATTGGAAATTTAAAACAATTTAACTAACGTTAATAATTAAGTTTTTTTTTATATTATTCGGGCTGCATTCTATAATTAAATATAAATTAATCCATTTTAGGTTGCACATTTGACGTTAAAGTCACCCAAGCAGACCACGATCCCATATTCGCTAATGCAACCACTTTACAGTTTTTATATCCTTCTGATGGCAGTATTTCACTGAAACAAAATCAGGAAATTTTGATAGGGTGTCCCGGATCCGGATTAACTGGATTAAAGTACACCCCAACAGTCCTTAAAGCAAGTTGTATTTCAGGCTCAGAATTTAATGTCAGCGGTATGATCGTCAGTATCAGCAATCTGGCATGTGCCCAAAAGCAAAAAGAAACAATAAAATTGACAGGAAATTCTTGCAATTCAAGTGGTAAAGAAATCGTGATCGGTTTTGATCTTGGGAGTTATTTTATTCCCCAAATATTTATATGTTTTGATGTCACGAACAGTAATGCCTTGTATTCGTCCTACACGATTACGAAGCATATAGGAGAGTATCAAACTGGAGTACCACGACCTGATTTTAACCAAGACACTTTTTATCCAACTGGTACAGATGTCAATAAATTATATCTAAGGCAAACCCAAAGATCTTCAATCAACAACCAACTGGGACTTCCACTAGACTCAACGCAGTACATTAAAGATGATAAATCATTTTTCTTATCCAGGGGACATCTGGCGCCCAAAGCTGCGTTTTTCTACGCCTCCCAACAAAGCGCTACATTCCATTACGTCAACTCAGCTCCTCAATGGCAGACATTCAATGGCAAAAACTGGAATGAAATCGAGATCAGCGTGCGAAACTACGCTGCTAGAAACCGCGTCGACTTGGTCGTATACACTGGCACCTCCGAAATATGCACCTTGCCCCATTCTCAAACGGGAAGTGACATCCCACTTTATCTTGAGTCGACAAAAAAGCTGCTCTCTGTGCCTAAATATTATTGGAAATTGGTTTATGAGCCGATTGGTAAAAGGGGTGTCGTCTTGGTGGGGGTTAATAATCCTTACATTAAGTCATCGAAAGAATACGTCTTCTGTAGTGATGTTTCGTCGAAATTGGGATGGTTGAGTTGGTCTCCAAGTGATATCGAAGCGGGGTACTCGTTCGCTTGCGAAGTTAACGAATTTAAAACATCTGTTGGTTTACCAGATTTTGAGGTAAATGAGCTATTATTGGGTAGTGGAACTCATAGGAGATGCTTAAGCTTTTTAATTACCTTATGTACAATTGTGGTTTATTTATATCAAGGTTTTTAAAGTAAGTATTACGTATTATCTTAACTTATTTGTATACTAGCATGGCTTGCGGTCAAAATTCGAGCAAATAAAGAATGAAATTGTTTTCCATATAACTAATTGGTACTTATTTATATACAAATTCTTAATTCATACCTTGACAATACCAGGAAAGAAAAAATATGATCAAAATTACGACTTTTATCGACATTTTTTTCCTCAGATTTTCGACCTTTTCTCGAACATTCAACTTTTTTGAACATGTTGAATATTCGTTATCATTCTCACATCTTTTTATATTTTAACTTAAAAAAAACATTTCTTCTGATAATTTCGACTTTTTTTAAATTTAGATATTTATTAAATTTTGATTATTTTAAAAATGTTAACTTAAAAATTAGAACTATTTCCGAAAAATTTAACTTTTTCACTTATTTAACTTAAAATTTCAAAATTTGAAAGTTGAACGAAAAAGGATCGACTTTGTGAAAAAGTGGGTTTTCATTTTTTGAAATAAATCAAAATTTTTAATAAAAATTTAATTCTTCAGAAAAGTAGAGATTTTTAAAAAAGTATATAATCAAAAGACCCCTTTTTTTTCTCCTAGGCGAAAGCGCGGCTATCAACTAATTTTTTTTTATAAAGTTCAAGATGAACCCAGAATTCAGAGTTTCAGCGTGAAATTTTTAAATTCGAAAAATCAGTAATATTTTCTCCAAATTTTAACCACTACCGGAGTAGCTATATGCTGTAAGCTGTAACATTTAAAAAAAAAAGAGAGAACATTTTTTAAATTATCACTCAGAACTGAATCGAAAACAGGTAAAAGCCGAAAAACGAAAACCGGAACGGAACCAATATGATTTTTTTCCCGGAATAAAAACCGAAAACCGGAACGAAAAAAATAGTATTTGGTACCCTGATTTAAACCAAAAATTTGGGAAAAACTTTAATATATTCCAATAATTCAAAAACAAAAACAGTCTAAATTGCAAAAAAAGTCGATATGTATGTAAAAATCAAATAGTCAACAATAGCGTTGCCCATTAATATCCATCCATGACTTATTGACCTAGAGCTACTAATAATTTAAAAAAAAATAAGTGTTGGAGGTTGCCGACAGAAGTGCAAACCTAAAACTAATAGCAGTAAAAATAAAATGTAAAATGTGTTACCCTAATGCTCCACAAGTGACAGATGACAGTGATAATAAGATGTTGAACATTACTTGCAATAATTAAAGGAGTGTAAAGTTTATGTGTAAGTGAGAGATATGAGTATCTCTCTGGAGATGATAGCTTGGCTATCGAAACGCGTTAGAGCAACCTTTGTTCTGTTTTTTTAATCTTTCTTGGCTTCAGGGGACAAGATTTGTATTTTTGTTTACTAGTGTGGGTTTGAACTACCCCACATAGTATTACTTCACCATCTGTTTCCTAGTGTAAAGTTTACACTTCTATCGGCAGTCTTCGAGACTGTTTAATTATATTTTAATTAATAATGACCGTCGGCCTGGGTATGCTAGGCTGTCGAATTAGGTTGCAAAAAAATAAACAAATATAAGAGGTATTTAGGGAGTATATAAAAATTGACCTACACTAACAAAAATAATATCTTTTTACATATACCTGGAGTTTCAAAAGGATATACAGGTGAAAAAAGTGGCAGTAAAAATGAATGAAACTTTGCTTCAGAGAATCAGTTTTTCGAAAATAAACAAATATTGTCTAATGATTTGAAACCCAGTAATAATGATAACGATTGAAATGTGCCGTCTCGATAATAAAATAACAAAGTACAAGAATGTGTAATTTATTAGACTTTTTATCTGTTTATCTACATCGAGACAAACTTTAAAATTCATGTGAGGTTTTTATCAGTGAATTCGATATTCTGTAGGCTAGATTTTGCCATTTTCAATGGCATTATTTTATATAATAATTCTATTTGCTTTTATTAGAAATACGACATGTTTCAAATTGCTACAACCTGACAAAGGTAAGCTCTTTCATGTGACGTATTTATGGTACATATTGTACTTCGAAAAAATTTAAGTTTTTACATATTTTTGTTGTGTTGTCTATATGACAATTATTTGTGGTATACAGGTTGAACCAAATTTGATTTCCAATATACTATTAGAAATACAAGAATACAAGAAATACAAGGAAGCTTAAATGGGTAAAGTAGTGTAGAATTTAATGCCTAATATTATTTATTCCACTGAGAAAACAATTGAATTTCAATTCGTCTTGGCTTTATTTAGAAAAAACTGAAAATCACTATTTTTAAAAATCAACTGTAACTTGTTTATTTAAAATCCGACTGAAAAAATTCAAAAACTTTAAGGGCTTTTTATTAGTCTAGGTTATTTTTTTCTAAATTTAACTGTTTCCGAGAAAATTATGTCATTTTTTTATTTCTTATGGACGCCATATCGGATTTATGACTTTTAAATTTGGCAAATTTTTCTGATTAATTTAATATAAGATATGTTATATTTCAAATGTGGCAAAGTACGTTGAATAAACTAATTTTTTATTTTTGAACAAAAAATTTATAGCAGGCGATGCAAGTACCATAACTGTTAATAATAAAAATATAGTACCTAATTACGTAACAATAATCATCAAAAAACTAAAAATATTGTAACAAACTGTGCAATATTAAAACAGTTATTAGTAAAATCGTAACGTGTATGCATTCCTTTAAATGGCGTAATTCTATGAAAACGTGTACATATTTTAAAAATTTTGTCGGCAATTTCTACAAAAATTCTTTTAATATTGCATACTTATTCGTGTTATGTGAAATATCTAACAATCTAACAATAGAAATGATTCTCATATTTATGCACATTATTCTTCTTAAAATATATAACTTCTAGAGAAGTCTAGAACTCATACTTGCGTATGAGTCATGGGAAAGTCGTCCTTAATAAAGTAATTACAATCTTATGAGAATTACGTAATTTGAAAGGAATCATGCGCCTTACGACTATTAATAAATATTTCAATACTATACAGCGTGTCCCACCGGGAATCGCCGATCGATATCTGGCAAACTAATTATTTAAAAAATATGAAAATTTGTTGAATTGCCAAAGTCGATGCGGCCAACAGAACTAAAATTTGGCTAAGTTCTAGTACTTCCGGTTATACCGGAAGTTGACACCAACATAGTTATTTTAAATAAGACACCCCATATATTTTTGCATTTTTAAATTTTGTTTAATATTTTAAAGCCACTTTAAACAACAAACATTGTCCTTAAAATTGATAGTTTTTGAGATAATTGGATTTAAAAAAAAAATTTGACAGATGCAAGATCCCACGAAATTCTTTGTATGTTTTTTCAGAAATCAGTTGTTGATTTCATATTTGGTATGTAAGTAGAGTACATATTAATCTACTCTAAATACTTACCAAAATTTCAAACACATTATACCGAGTGTTAAGTTTACGAGTGTACATTTTAATAAATTCAAACAGCAATAACTTTGTTATCTTAAAATGAACATCCTATATTGTTGTAGCCTATCTTGCAAAGATTTAAATTATCTTTTACCTGATATAGACATTGTAGGGGTTATTGTTAAAACTTTTAGAAATAATTGCAATATTTGCTTTTACATTTCTATTCTTCAACTCTGTCAAGTGGCATACCATTCGCTTGAGTAGAAAACAATCCCTTTCGACAATCAAATTATCAAACAACCAATCAACTAATTGTCAGGTTATTGATACTTAAGCTGAACCAGAAATTAATCATGCCTGGCCATCGTTTGAATTTTAGCAATGAGGATTATTTTAATTTGTTTATTATTTACGGACAATGTAACAAAGTAATATCACGAACATGTGATACTTTTGCTGCTCGATATCCAAATAAAGTAAAGTCCTCACGAAGTACAGTAAGGCGAATGGTAGAAAATTTAAGAATTTTTGGCAGTATCAACGATAATTCAGATAAAAAGAAAACCAGTTTTTGACAATAAAAATGTAGAAATAGCTATTTTGGGTTATTTTAGAGCATTTCCAACTATGTCGATTAGGCAAGCGGCATTGGAATCTGGTTTATTCAAAAGTTTAATTCAAAGAATCCTTCGCAAGCACAAGTTTCAGTCATATTCTATCAATATGGTGCAACAATTAAATGAAACCGATTTCGTAAGGAGGGTGCAGTTTTGTGAGCTTATGTTGCTGAGATGCCAGGATGACAATTCCTTTTTGGGCAATATTATATGGAGAGATGAGTCAAAATTTACAAAAAATGGTTTACTTAATAGACATAACTCACATTACTGGAGTGACACAAATCCCCATGGAATTCGTGAAAGAAATTTTTAAGATAGTTGGCAATTTAATGTTTGTTGTGCCGTAAGGGACAATAAGGTTGTGGCATTGGAATTTTATAAAAATAATTTAAATAGCAACCGAAATAATATTTTTAAATTACTAAAACTTCAATAGTTACAATATTTTATTGTAGGTGAAGGATATTTGCGTATATTATAAAATCTTGAAAGCAATTATTTGGAAAATTTAAATTTAGAAGAACACAGAAAACTCTTTTATCAGCATGATGAATATGTAGTTAATAATTTCCTGTAAAATACTTTCAGTGCATTGCAAATGAGGGACCTTTCCTGTGGCCTCCGCGTTTGCCAGATTTATATTGTTACGGGGTTATCGGTTCGAATCGATTACACTTATCGAATAAGACCCACTTTATTACGGAACTCAACTTGGATCACCACAATTGCAATTAACTTATTATTGACTTCTACTAACTCACTAATTACACTGACTTTAACTGACTGACTCGAGGGAAAGCTGACCGCCTTTTTATAGTTTTGGCCCCCGGCTTCTAGAACTTTTCGGCAGATAAGGCTTATCGTTTGCCTAAATTTCTGGAACGCTTATCTGCCATTTGTTTCGTTATCGCGGCCGCTTTCCCCTTATCAGATATTTCTAGAAACTTTTTTTTATTTACTAAGTTCTGCAATTCTATTCTAAATCCTATTTTATCTATTTACATTGCGTTACAATATGTTTTAGATTACTTTATTTGGGGAACCATAAAGAACAAAGTCTACGAGGTTCCATTAACTACAAAGAAAGACTGCATGCAGAGAGTCACAAATGCGTTTCAAAATTTATCCCCAATTTTAATTAAACGAGCAACACATAAAGGATTTATTCATAGTTGCGAAAAATGCTTGAAAGTTGAAGGCCGTAATTTTGAACATTTATCATATTGATTTGTTAAATCCGTTTCTGAAGTTTGTATTAATTTTCTGTCATTCACTTTACTGTAATTTCATAAAAGCTTTATTTTATTTGGATATTGAGCAGGAAAAGTATCGCATGTTCCTCATATTACTTTGTTACACTGTCTTCAAATAATAAACAAATTAAAATAACCTGAATTACGATGTCCAGATTTTCTAAAGTAAGTGTTCTAATTCCAACTTTACCATATACTGTAAATTATAAATAATTTGATAATTAGTTGTGTGATAACCTATTTATCGCAAGCGAGTGTTTCCACTCACCATGTCACTGATATGCAATTTGATAATAGTTCACTTATTGTGAAATTGAAAAATAAAGGTAAAAATTGCAATTATTTCTAAAATGTTTAACAATAACCCCTACAATGTCTATATCAGGTGAAAGATAATTTAAATCTTCACAATATAGGGTAGAAAAATATAGGGTATTCCATTTAAGATAACAAAGTGTTTGAATTTATTAAAATGTACACTCATAAATTTAATATATTAATGTTTTTGAAATTTTGGAAAGTGTTGAAAGTAGATTGATATGTACTCTACTTATAAACCAAATATGAAATCAACAACTAATTTCTGAAGAAACGTACAAAGAATTTCGTGGGATCTTGCATCTGTCCATTTTTTTTTTTTAAATCCAATTATCTCAAAAACTATAAATTTTAAGGACAATGTTTGTTTTTTTAAAATGGCTCTAAAATATTAAACAAAATTTAAAAATGCAAAAATATATAGGGTGTCTCATTTAAAATAACTAAGATGGTGTCAACTTTCGGTATAAGCGGAACTACTACAATTTCGCCAATATTTTAGTTGGGTTGGCCGCATCGACTTTAATAATTCAACAAATTTTCATATTTTTTAAATAGGTAGTTTGCCAGATATCGATCGTGGCGATTCCCGGTGGGACACGCTGTACAGTTTGTTGGTATATTTTTGGTTTTTAAATAATAATTATTGCTTTTTTAGGAACTATATTTTTTATCTATTAAAAGTTACGGCACTTGCAACGCCTACTATAATTTTTTTGTTTAAAAATTAAAAATAGTTCATTTAACCCACTTTGCCACATTTTAAGTATGGGATGACAAACATCAAATTAATCAGAAAAATATGCCAAATTCGAAAATGATAAAATTCAATATGGCTTTTATAGGAAATAACAAAGTTGACATAATTTTCTCGGAAACAGCTTAATTAAAAAATAATTAATGTACACCAATGAAAAGGCATTAAAAAAAATCTAATTATTGTTTTTAAATTTTTTTAATTGGACTTTAAATAAACAAGTTACAGCTGATTTTTTAAAATGGCGTTTTTTGTTTTTTTATAAATAAAATTAGGACGAATTGGAATTCGACTGTTTTCTACACGAAATAATATTAGGCATTACATTTTGCACTACTTTTCCCATTTAAGCTTGCTTGTACCTTTAATGGTTTACGAGATCCCTGTAGTGAAATTCAAATTTGGTTCAACCTGTATAATAATATTTATATGCATTTGTAATGCAAAATTAAAATATGGTTCTTATTACTTATGGCAAGTTAAGACATTTTCTAAATATGTATTAAATGTTCCTGTGATTTCATCTAATGATTTGCAATATGCGCCATCTTATGCGCTTTCAAATTTAATGTATTGTTGAGTAATAAAAAAAATAGTGCACTACCAAATCCGAAATATTTTGAATGCGGAAATTTTATTTAATTTTCAACCAATTTTGTTTTTTTTATGTTGAATTCCACAACAGAATTATTCAGTTGTTGTTAATATTTTGAAATTAAAATCGAAATTTATTTCAGCGTCACGACAGCGTGAAAAATTTCCTTCTTTGAGCTTCGATTTTAATCCGAAATATTAGGACTTTTTTAAGAATTTAATTTGCATTGAAAACTTCGACTTATTTCGAAAATTTCGACATTTTAAAATACTTCTTTTTTCACGGTCAATCTTTTCTGGCTCGACATCCAAAATTTTCCTTTTTTTTTCTCTAAATTTTGATTTGATTTTAAAATGTCGACTTTTTTCAAAATTCTCTCTTATTTGGATACATTTTGCTATTTTTTTATATTTTTACTTTTTCATAACATTTGCCCTTGTTCATTTTAATTTTTATAAATTTCAACTTTCTTAAAATTTTCCTTTTCAATAAGTCAAATTTTGGATAGCTGGAAGTTTTAATGATTGAAATAATTTGTGTAAATGTTGACCTATTTTGAAATTCTCACTCGAAATTACACCTTTTTTCCAAATCAGACTGTTTTTAAATTTGATTTTTTTAAAGCATTTCAATTTGAATTTTTTGAAAGTTTTAACTTTGGCAAATATTGACTCTCTCGAGTGCTTAATTTTTTTAAATTTCGACTGTTTTTTAAAATTTTGACTATTTCTCGAAGTTGTAACCTTTTTTGAAAATAGCTTTTTTTTTTCAAAACTTTCTACTTTTTCTCGGGTTTGTAACTTTAATTTAATAAATTAGGGTCTGATTGGAAATATTTAAATTTTTATTAATTTTCATTTTTTTGAAAAATTGAATTTCTCTCAAAATCTTACCATTTTGAATATTTTCGAACTTTTTTCAGAATTTTAACTTTATTTGAAAATTTCATTTTTACCTTGAAACTATAACTTTTTTCAAAATTTATTATTTTGGTAAATTTCTTCTTTTTTATCAAAATTCTGATTTCATGTAAAAATTTTGACACAAAGCTATTTTCTCCTAAAATTTCGACGATATTTTTAAAAATTTTGGTTTTTTGACCAATATATGTTTAAACTTTTTTTTGAAAACCCTTACTTTTTTTCTTGAAATGTTAACTTTTTTAAAATATTCGCCTTTTTTTCCGAAAATTTTCATTTCTTTGATAAATTATATTTTTTTAATTGCTACCTTTTGAAATTAGGGAAATCTTTTAGTATTTTGACGTTTTTGAAAATATCCATCTGTTTTCATCAAAATTCAGACTTTTTCAAAGTTAGGGTTTTTTTCAAAATTTGAACTGTTTTAGTAATTTCTATCTTTTCTCATAAGTTTGACTTTTTGTGAAAACTTCTACATTTTTGCAGAATTTTGTCTTTCTTAAAATTATTACTTTTTTGAAAAGGCTGCCTTTGATTTTTATTGAATTTTTCTCTTAAGCATTTCGTATTTGTATTCTGCAAACTTTAAAGTTCAAATTTTCTCACTTCTTTTAGTTTCCACTTTTTTTAATGCTTATTTATTTTAATAATGGGATTTTGATTTGTTGTTTGAATTCTGAAATTTATGAAAATATTTTTAAGAATGTCAATCTTTCCTCAAAGTTGTGATTTTTTCAAAATGTTGAAAAACTGATTTCCGGAAACTTTTACATTTTTTTTGCTCTCCTCGGGCGAACTCTTGAAAATTTCTCGAAGTTTTGTCCATTTTTGGAAATTTGACTTCTTTTTTCAAATATTTTTATTTTTTCTCGGGTTTTCAACTTTAATTTAATAAATTAAGGTTTGATTAGAAAAATTCAAATTTTTATTAATTTTCACTTTTTTAAAAAATTGAATTTTTCTCAATTTATCAACATTTTCAATATTTTCGAACATTTTTCCCAATTTTCATTTTATTTGAAAATAACATTTTTACCTCGAAGCTATAACTTTTTTCAAAATTTATATTTTTGGTAAATTTTTTCCTTTTTTTAAAATTTTGACTTCAAGTAAAAATTTTGACATAAAGCTTTTTTCTGCCAAAATTTCGATATTTTTAAAAATTTGATTTTTTGACCAATATATGTTTAAACTTTTTTTTGAAAACCTTTACTTTTTTTCCAAAATTGAGTATTTTTAAAAAACTTCTCACCTTTGTTAAAATCTTGTACGTTAACTTTTTTTTGAAATATTCGCCTTTTTTCCGAAAATTTTTACTTCTGTGATAAATTAATTTTCTTTAAATTGCTACTTTTTAAAATTATGGAAATCTTGTAGTATTTTAACGTTTTTTGAAAATTTTCACCTGTTTTTATCAAAATTCAGACTCTTTTCGAAGTTAGGGTTTTTTTTTCAAAATTTGAACTGTTTTAGTAGTTCTCATCTTTTCTCAAAAGTTTGACTTTTTGTGAAAACTTCTACATTTCTGCAAAATTTTGTCTTTCTTAAAATGGTTACTTTTTTGAAAAGTCTGCCTTCGATTTTATTGAATCTTTCTCTAAAGCATTTCGTGTTTGTGTTCTGAAAACTTTGAAATTTAAATTTTCTCATTTGTTTTTAGTTTCCACTTTTTTCAAAGTTTATTTATTTTAATAATCGCAAAATATTTTCAGTCTCGCCTTTATTCAGGATTCTGACTTGTTTTTTAAATTCTGGAATTTGTGAAAATAATTATACAGAATTTCGATCTTTTCTCAAAATTGTGATTTTTTCAAAATTTTATTTTTTATACAGATTTGATCATGTTGAAAAACTGACTTTTGAAAACTTCTACCTTTTTTTCTGCTCTCCTCGGTCTAACTCTTAAACATTTCTAGAAGTTTTGTCTTTTTTGAAAATTGGGACTTTTTTTCAAAAATCTCCACTTTTTCTCGGGTTTTTAACTTTAATTTGATAAATCAAGGTTTCACTGGAAAAATTCAAATTTTTATTAATTTTCACTTTTTTGAAAAATTGAATTTCTCTCAAAATATCGACATTTTCAATATTTTCGAACTTTTTTCAGAATTTTCACTTTATTTGAAAATTGCATTTTTACCTGGAAGCTATAACTTTTTGTAAAATTTGTTTCTTCTGGAAAATGTATCCCTTTTTCCAAAATTTCGACTTCTTGTAAAAATTTTCACATAAACCTTTTTTCTCTCAAAATTTTGATATTTAAAAAAATATTGCTTTTTTGCCAATATATGTTTGAGATTTTTTTTTAAAAACCTATAATTTATTTTTAAAAAATTGACGTTTTTTAAAAAACCTTTCACTGTTGTTCAAATTTCGTATTATTTCTTAAAATGTTAACTTTTTTTAAAAATATTCGCCTTGTTTTTCCGAAAATTTTCACTTCTTTGATAAAATATTTTTTTAAATTGCTACTTTCTGAAATTAGGGAAATGTTTTAGGATTTTGACATTTTTTGAAAATTTTTATCTGTTTTTATCAAAATTCAGCCTTTTTTCGAAGTTACGGTTTTTTCAAAATTTGAACCTTTTTAATAATTCCTAAAAGTTTGACTTTTTGTGAAAAGAAATTTTTGCAAAATTTTTTTGATAATGTTGATCGTTTTCTTGAAACTCGCCTGTTCCAGAATTTTTTTTTTTTTTGAAGAATACAATTTTCCAAATTACGAATTTCTACTTTTCAAAGAATTCTACAAATGAAATTCAAGACTTAACTACTTAACTAAATTTTTATTTTAAAGCGGTCATTTAAAAAGTTGCATTTTTCAAGTTTAAACTAAAAAATTTCGAAAGAAGCCCAAATTTAGAAGTATTTTCGAGAAATGAGAAATGTAACGAAACATTTTTTTAAACCTTTTAATGTTTCTTTTCGGATTGTCGACATTATTTCAAATTTTTGACTTTGAATTAAACATTTCGAGAAAATTTTATAGAAATTCAAAGGTTTTTTGAACTTAATTTCTGCATTATAACTTTAGTCTAGAAGTTTTAACTTTAGATATAAAATTTTAAATTTAAATAAAAAAAAAATAACTCACAAAAAACAAAAGAAGCACTAATCACCTGCAAAAATTTAGATACATTTATATAAACACATTGATCAATGATATCAGCTCTCAACGCTTATAGGCAACTTTAAATACAATTTTATGTATTATTCATTACATAAAAATCGCCCATTTTTAATGTTCATTTTTACTATCTTAGAGGTTCAATTTTGAAAAATGCTTTTTTAGTGCTTATCTACCTAGAACGGGGAACACCTGCATAAATTTCATGTTCCTTGACCACGTTGTGAGTTGTCTGTCAGTCAGTGCTTAGTGATTTATTAAATTGATTTAACAACAGTATTGTAAGAAAATGGAATCCAAAACTTTGTTTTAGAAAACTTAGTTAAATTTTCGGTTAAATTTATTATACGATCGTTAATAAAAGTCTATTATTTGAATTAAATTCTAATATTTGTATGTTTCTTGCTAGAATAAAATCTTTAAAATTAGGAAATTTTCTAGGACCATGGAAAATTGCCTTAAGAAAAAATCCATTAACTATACCTTTAAAATAGTAACATTTTTCAATGTTGAACATTTTTAATACCTTTATCGTATCATTGAAAATTAAGTATCCTTAAAATTTAATCTTTATTGTTAATTATTAACCTCATAATATTTAGAAGCTTCATAATAATTTGGTAGCACATAATACGTTAGTTACTTATCATTAGAGAGCGGATTATATGGACAGCTGTTTTAATAAAATATGCTCATATTATATGCACATTTTAAATAAAATATGCATCGTAGTTACAACTATATGCACATTAATATGCATTATATGCATCATAAATCCAAATATTGGGTTTGATATAAAACAAACATTTAATGACCGTTTACAAACTATTCAATAATTTTTTTTTTGCTACAAATCAGAAGTATTAAAATTATATTTTTATTCATAATCAACAATTTGTCCGAACTAAATTTCATGGTGCATATTATTTCAAAAATATAGATATAAAGGGAGCAACCCCTGTTTCGAATTTTAAGAGCATTAGATTTGTTTTTATTATTCATTTAATTTTTTCTGTTATACATACCAAAACTGTATAACTAACTAACTAAATTTTTACCGGATTTAAAAATCAGTAGGAATCGCCTTTTGTGTTAAAAATGTAAGGGTCGTATTACTCCTAAATATAACATTAATTTTTGGTGGAATGTTAAGCATTTACACAACCTTTCCCCATGTTCTTTCAAATGATGATAAAAACATTTCATTAAAATCATCAGCAAAAAAATTTTCACCTGAAAAGTTGCTTCAGTTACTTTTAACTCTCTTATAAACATGTCAAAGGTGTCTAAGAACTGCCGTGCTTTTTATGGAAACTAGAGAAGCGCCCCCTTCTTATAAAATGAAAATGTTCATATTCATTCAGCACTATTTATTGATATTGGTAACACTTATGATCAAAATTTAACAATTTTTTCAAAGTTTTAACCATTTTACAAAACTTGAAATTTATTATTAAAAATTTCGACTCTTGAAAATTTTGACTTTTTCTTAAAATTTCAACCTTTTCTTCTCGAAATCTTAACTTTTTTGTAAATCCTTACCTATTCCAAAATTTCGATTTTTTATGAAATTTCATCTTTATTTTTTAAATCCCACTTTAAATTGACAGTTTAGCCTCGACATTTCAAAAATGATTCATTTGTTGCTCAAAAATTTTGACTTTTTCTCAAAATTCCAATTTACTGCATCGACAATTTCGACCTTTTTACAAAGAAACTTTTAAAAAGATTTTTGGAAAAGTTATATTTATCAAAATTCTGATTTTATAAAATTTTTCAACTTTTTATTAAAAATTTTCGGCTTTCTTGGAATTTAGTAATTTTGATTTTTTCTCAAAATTTCCAATTTTATGTCGAAATTTTTGTTGTAAATTTCAAAAAAATTACAAAAATACTTTTATGTTTTGAAATTTAAAATAATCTGAAAATTTTGATTTTTTAAAATTTCGACATTTTTGCAAATTCGGAGAACAAAATCGACATCTTAGTCTTTTGCTTGAAATTCTAACTAAAAATATATACCTATTTTAAAATATACATTTTTGACTTTTAATTTTTGACTTTTTCCCCAAATTCGACTCTGTGGATTAAACCTTCTTTTTGAAAAATTATTTTTGTTGACAATTTTAACCATTTATTTAAAAAATTCAGCCTTAATCAACTTTCTTAATTCTGAAGATTTTTGAAATTATCAACTTCTTAAAAGGATGAAAAAATACATGTTCTTAACGATTTTTCACTGAAAAGATCGACTTTCCTGAAATTTAAGACCCAAAAATTGAAACTATCCAAAATTTTGCCTTCTTTTTAAAACTTTGTCCCAAATTTTTGCGAAAATTTAAGCTGTTTAAAAATTTTGAGTTTTTTTGAAATAAAATTTACACTTTTGTGCAAAATTTTGTACTTATGTTGAAAATTTGATTTTTCCAAAATTTAGTTTTGTTCGTGATGTACTGACTATTATTTAAACTTCATATAAAATTCAGCTTTTTTTAAAATTTTCATTTATTTCTAAAAATATTGACACACTTTGAATATTTTTGAAAATTGGGATTTTTCTTTGAAAAATTAGACTTCTTCCAAAATTCGACTTTTTTCTCAAAATTTTAATTTTCTCTTCAATTTTCAAATTGTTCTCCTAATTTAGATTTCTTTGTAATTTTTAACATTTTTGAAAAATTCCACGTTAATTTTTTTTTTAATTTGAGATTTTTAAATTTTATTTCAACATATTAACTTTGAAAAACGTTCTTTTTTCAACTCTTTCTCATAGTGTCGATTTTTTTGATTGGAAATCTCGATTTTTCTTCATATTTCAATTGTTTTAAAAATTTTCAGTGTTGCTCAAAATTTTTAATTATTATGGAAATTTCGACATTTTTGAAAACTTGGTTTTTTCTACAAATTAGATATTTTTCTCACATATGTTGATTATTTTCTAAAAAAAGTCTATTTTTTCTCGAATTTCAACTTTTTATGGATTGACTTTTTTGAAAATTTGGACTTTATTTTAAAAAAATTGAATTTTCTTGAAAATTTGGAATTTTCGTTATGGTGGCTTAAAAGTTTCGATGTTTTTTGAACCTACTTTAATTTTTTCAAAAATATTTATTTTCGGAATTTTGACTATTTTTAGACATTGCTGTTTTTTGATAATTTGGACTTACAAATTTTGAAATACAAATCTTGTCCTCTAAAACTTAGGAAGATCAAAAAACACACCAAAGTTTGCACTAACGCATTTCGAGAGCCAAATTATCATCTTCAGAGAGATACTGAAAATTTAAACATTTCGACAAATAAATTTACATTTTCTTAAAATTTAGATTTTCCTTAAATGTTGAAGTCTTAAAAAAATCTCAGAAAAAAAATATATTCTTGCTAACCTCCATTTTGTGATTAAAATGATTTGTTTAATTTTTTAACACAAATTTTTTGTTTAATCTCGACGCTTTTGTTCTCTTTTAATTAAAAATTTTAATTTGCAATTTTCCATAAAGACTTAAAATTAAAGAAAAAAATTAAAAAAATAAAATAGTCAAAATAGTAATAATTTATTTATTATGGAAGTCTAAGTCTTTATGTTTTTCTGGCGGCATTTGAAGAAAATGTTCCACTAAATGATTACCAAGAATTTAATATAAATATTATGCCTCTCATCAATGCAAATGACGACCTCACTGAAGGAGATTTTGGTGACGAAAATACTTTGTCAATAAATAATCTGCCATGAAGACAACTAATGGTAGAAGTTGTAAAAAACATATCATCTAGTAATGACGAGAAAGAGGAAGACAACATATCCCTGGTAATTTTACAACTGGGATGGAAGAGGTCTTCTAAAAAATATGATTGGAAAAATAATGACTTGTCATTATCAGGGGTAGAATGGCCTTCAATTTCTACAGCTGAAAACAATAATTCTTCAGTAAAATTATTTTAGTACTTCATGGATCAATAAATATTAGACACGTTTGTACACAAAAGCAATAGGTAAGCAGCAAATCACAATGAA
Source organism: Dastarcus helophoroides (assembly GCA_028583605.1). Classification (NCBI taxonomy): domain Eukaryota; kingdom Metazoa; phylum Arthropoda; class Insecta; order Coleoptera; family Bothrideridae; genus Dastarcus; species Dastarcus helophoroides. The sequence continues at coordinate 3,273,784 of CM053327.1, read as the reverse complement.
AATGGAAATGTTATCGAAAGTGAAAAAAAGCTATTTTTTTGACATACTTTTACTGACAATGAGTGGTTATGTGCCAATTACCACGAAGACGAATGTTTTGGGAAAAATAGTAAAGACACAAGCGCAATTTTACTGTAGTTAATGTCTTGTCTAGGGACAGATTTAAATTTGTTATTGCAAACTTCGTATTGTTGTGATAACGGTACATTGGACAGGATGAATCGTTTTGCAAAAGTTAGGACCATTGTTTGACACAATTCGAAAAATCGTGGAATATTTTTTTTTGTTTTTTTTATATTTATATGATTCTCATATTATCTGGCGTGTCTACATTATGTTCTATTAAAATTTACAAACTTTATAATTCAGTCATTTTGTTACCTTATATGCCTATTGTTTTCTTAAGAGAACACCCCATTTAAAGCATTAAGAAGTGTTTCAAAGCAAAATTTTCAATCGGAGGTAATTAATTATATGACATAACTTCAGTACTATATTATCAAAATGCCATCAAAAATATAAAATTCAGGCATATCTGGGTTAAAAGGTTTCTCGGTGAGCTTTCTATCTATAAAAGACACGACACATCTCTCCTAAGAGCTAAGAATATATCAGATGTCATTTCATTCAAAAAATATTTATCTAAGCTAAAGCAAAAACTGAAAATTTTGTTTCCTAAATAAAGGAGGCAACCTATTTGTGTCCGCCACCAGTATAATGTAATAAGAATACCTATATTATGTAAGCTAAATATATAAATAGCATTTACCTACTTAAAATTGTGGTAACAATCGTATAGGTGCTTATTGCTCAAAAATTTTACCTGTGGATATCTACATTTTTAAGAAATAGTGAACTTTAATTTTGACAATATTTTATTTTAGTGTTACAATTCACTCTTTTTCTTATCAAATGCAATAAAAATAAGCCCAAATATGCGAAAATATTAGAAATATGCCAGCATTACTAAACTATGCATGCATATGCAAGTTGCATAGAATCCGCTCACTACCTATCATAATACCCCAAATATAAATTTGATTTTAAAACTTTGTTGATCTTTTTATGTACATCGTTGTCAATGATACGATAAAAGCTCTTAATGCAACTCGATTATTAGCAATTTAAGCAATCTCCGATGTGGCCAGACGCCTCGTCGCCTGGCAATGTCCTCAATTATTATAAGTCGCATAATAATCTCGTTACATTAATAACTATTATTAAATTTTTTCAACATTATGATTTCATAAGAATCAAAATATTTTAATATGCTTCTGTAATTATTGTTGTTTCCAGGATGTTTAATTGCGGTTAAAGACTCAAAGATAGAATTTTCTCCTCTCGTTCTCAACCCTCAAATCTCAGAATTGATGTATCCTTCGAATGGGATTATTTCGTTGAAATCCGATCAAGAAATTTTAATAGGATGCCCAGGAACTTTACTAAGCCACTTTAATACTGTAACAGCAACAGGAAAATGTGTTTCAGGTACGTTATTTCTCATCAATGGTACCCTAACTTCCATTGACGATTGGAAATGTGAAGATAAAGTAAAAGAAACAATCAGGTACACCTGGGAAAGTTTGCCAACCAAATGGTAAGGAAATCGAAATTGGGTTTGAATTTGATAACACCCGTTTCATTCGACATATTTCCATCTGTTTTGATGACAAAGCCAGCAATGCTTTGTACGCCTCCTACAAGATTACGAAGTACATAGGCAATTCTCAAACGGGCACAAACAGACCTAATTTCAAACAAGACACTTTTTATCCGAATCTAAAACTCAACAAGCTGTACACGAAAGTAGTCCAGAGATCCTCAATCAACACACAAATAGGACTCCAAATAGATTCAACGGAATATATTAAAGCGAAATGGGGATTTCTTCTTATCTCGAGGACACCTAGCTCCGAGAGCTGCATTCTTTTATGCGTCTCAGCAAAACGCCACGTTCCATTACGTCAACGCGGCTCCCCAATGGCAAACATTCAATGGAGGAAACTGGGCCCAAATCGAAACCAGTGTTCGCAAGTATGCTGAAGCGAATAACGTCGATTTGGAAGTGCTAACAGGAACTTACGAAATTTGTACATTACCACATTCTGAAACTGGTTTAGAGGTTACCAGTATATCTCTATAGTACTACCAGTTTGATACCGGTACCAAAACTCTATTGGAAGTTGGTTTATGAACCGATTGGTAAACGCGGTGTTGTTTTGTTGGGAATTAATAATCCGTACATTGATTCGGAAGATGGGTACGTTGTTTGCAAAGATGTATCTTCTCAGTTGGATTGGCTGAGTTGGTCGCCGCGTAATGTGACGTTGGGTTATGCTTACGCTTGTGAGCTTGACGAATTTAAAAAAGTTGTCGACTTTTTACCAGATCTTCAAGTAAATGGGTTATTAGAAGGAAATCAAGCAGGAAAAAGAAGTCTGAAATTCCTAATGATAATAGGCTTACCTTTAATTATTATGAAATTAAAATAAGAAACCATTATAAGACTAATACTTAATAATAAATACTTTTTATTTTACCAAGATTTTATTAACTTGGTTTCTTGACTGCCTCTTTGTCTGTTATATTAAGTTAAAGTAATTATAAAACAAATATTAATAAAATATTTCTCTTTTACCAAGTTTTAATGAACTCTCTATTTGTCTGTTACTATTACTTATCGACTACCTATTAATAAGGCTAGATTTTATTAACTTGCTTTCTTGTCTTTATGTTTGTAAGTTTGGTATACATTTTGTGACAGATTTTAGGCTAAATTTTAAATAAAAAATATCTCAGAAAAGAATGATGGGGCAATATTTGAAATCAATGTATAATATTGCGAAAATAATAATAATAGAAAAAAAAAATCAGAGAAACATGAACCTAATTTCTACTTATTAATCGATGTCAAGCTTTTAATATCATTATGCTAATCTTTTTTTGTGTAAGGGACTGATCCTTGGTATCCTCAAAAACTGATATACAAATTTTGTCTTCGGAAATGAATAAAGTTTAAAAAACAGAGCAAAGAACAACTGCTATTGTGTTTTTTATATTTCTTGGTCTCAGGGAACAGGATTTTTATATTATTTTTCTCATACTAATCTATCGTGTACCAATATCATAAAGAGAGAACTTCTTGTCGTCTGAAATACCTAATCATGAACGCATATCCAAAACTACTGAGGTTAGAAACACGAAATTTGGATAGTAGGTTACTTTCATGGTAAAGGTGAGCAATAAAAAAAAAATTTTTAAACTAATACTCTCATGGGGTAAAAAGGGGATACAATTATGTTTCAAAATTAGAAAGGAACAAAGTTAATACTGCACTTTATAACCTAAAGTTTCACGTAAACAATCTATGAACGAAAATTTTGCCAGGTGTTTAGTCGATCTTAACAATTTAACCCCTAAGGAGGGTAAAAAGGAATAAAATAGGGTTTTGAAATCATTACGGAACAGAGTAAGTAATGCGTTTTATGAACTAAAATTTTATGGAGATAATCAACGAAAGAAATAATTAAATACGTATTTGACCGATTATAGCAATTCAAGCCAAGGAGCCAAGCAAGAGGGTAAAAAGTGGTTTTTTGTAAAAACTTAAAAAGAAATCTTTCCTAATCCCTAATTTTATGTGAAAAATATATAAACTAAATAACTGAGCTCATATTTGACAGACTTTATTAAGTTAACCACTAGAAGGGGATATCACAGTTTGAATGCAACAAAAGTAAGAAAGCAGTTTTAGTAACTTAAAACTCCATATACAGAATCTACGAAAGTAATGACTAAACACGTACTTGGAAGTAATTTTAAAAATTTAAGTCCTAGGAGGGTGAAGAAGAGCATTAAATTACTGCATATTGAAATAATTCAAAATTTTCTTTTATAAACTAACAATTAAGTCTTACAAAACAAGTTTGGCCTAAACACGACAATATTTTAAATAGTTGAAATTTTCCAAAAGAAGTTGAAAACTTCGAGAAAGTCGAAATTAAAAAAAACCGGTAAAATTTTCCAAAAAGTAAAAGTTTTAAACGATCGAAATATTTTAACCAAGACAGAATTCTGAAAACGGTTCAGAATTTTAAAAAAATCGGAAATTTTCAAGAATAAGTCAAATTTTAAATGATTGAAACTTTTAAATCAGGACAGAATTCTGAAAACGATCCAAAATTTTAAAAAAAAACGAACTATTTTCAAAAAATGTCAAAATTTTTGGGTAAAATTTGACGTTTGGAAAAAAAAAGCTGAAATTTAGGAAAATATGTCGTAAAATTCAAAGGAAAAAATGGAATCTTCGAAGAAAAAAGTAAAATATTTAAAAAATGATTGAAATTTTCAATAAAGAATTAAAAATTATGAAAATGAACGAAATTTTGGATCAACATTTTGAAAAAAAAAATAGAATACTGTTTATTTGAAAAAAGCCACATTTTCTAAAAGAACCAAACTTTTGAAAGGTTCAAAATTTTTCTATAAAAATTAAAATTTCCGCAAAAAGTAAATATTTAAATAAGGTCGAAAATTTTCGGGTAAGTTGAATTTTAAAATTTTAAAATTCTCAACAGGAGCTGGGAGATCAAATCATGTTATTGAAAAACGGTCGAAAATTCAAAAAACGTGCTGTGGAAATTGCGAGAGGGAGTAGAAAATGTCAAACTAGAAAATAAAATAATAATAAAATCCAAAAATATCAGAAGAGGCAACATTGTCTCAAAAAATAAAAATTTCTAGGAAAATATGCGAAATTATAAATAAAAGTCAAAATTTTTTAAAAAAGTCAAAATCCCGAAGAAGGTTAAAAATTTAAAAAATTCGGTAAAAGTTACAATTTTCACAAAAAGCAAACATACTCAATAAATATTCTCTGTATCTTCTGTGCGAAGTTTGGTTAATTCCATTAATACTTAGTGGCATTTTCTTTGCCAGTTGCTTTTTCCACACGTCTAGATTATCAATAACCTTTTTTAGTTAAAGATTGGCAATCTTTTATAAATTGCCCCAAACAGCGATTGCGTTAGAACTTGGTTTGTCAATCGCTGTTTGTAACTTAACACTTATTAAAAAAAACACATAAAAACTGCCTGAAATTTAAAATTTTATTATTATTTTTATTTGAAATGATTTTTTAGTGAGTGTTAGGGACAGCGAGTGACAAACTAAGAAGTAACGAAAGCGCTGTTAGGGGCAATCTATGAAACATTGGCAATCCTTAACGAAAAAAGTAGCTAAGAATCTAGACGTGTGAAAGAAGCAGCTGGCAAATAAAATTCCACTCAATAGGAATGGAAAACTTAATAAAGTTGAAATTTACCAAAAAATTCAAATTTATCAAGCCGACAGTTTTTAAGTAAAGTCGAAAGTGGGAAAAAAGTCTGGATTTTAATAAAAGGTTAAAAGTGTACAGCCTGATTTTAAAATAAAAGTAAACTTTTTCAGAATCTTTAAAATTCATAATAAAATTTCGAGAAAAATATGAAGTTCCAAATAAAACTCTATTTGTTTAAAAGGTAAAAATGTTAAAAAAACGAGAAAGAAATTTGAGCAGAAGTCTTTGAAAAACTATAAAAATGTTCAGTAAAATCGAAATACTTAAAAGTAGAATTTTTTAAAAATTATTTAAAATTTACAAAGAAAATCAAAACATTGGTAAAAAGTAAAAAATGTTGAAAAAAAGGTTAAAATTTTCAAAAGTAAAAGTCGAAGTTTGAGAAAACGTCAACATTTAAAAAAAAGTAATAATTTGTAAAAACTGACAAAATTTTTACCAAAGTCGAAGTTTTCAAATCTGAGTTAAAAAAAATTGTTCCAAAAAATTTCGAATTTAAAATAAAAGTTCAAATTTTCAAGAAGTTAATTTTTCGAAAAGAAAATAAAACTTTGAGAAGATGAGTTATTTAAAAAAAAGAGAAAATCTTAAATAAATGGTAAAAATCTTCAAAAAGAATGAAATTTTCGGAAAAAGTTTAAAATTTTTAAAAAAGGGAGAATATTTAAAAAAAAGTTTTTATTAGAAGTCAAACCTTTGGAGAAGTTAGCATTTTCAAAAGTTAGATATTCCAGCAAAAATCAATAATTTAAAAATAAATAAATAAAGGAGAAATATTTCGAAAAAAGAAACAATTCGTTTTAAAAAACTAAATTTTCAAAACATTTAATATTTTAGAAAAAATTAAAATCTTGAAAAAAATCAAAATTCGAAAAAAATTTAACATTCTTAAAAAAGCCTAACTTTAACAAATAATCGAAATTTTCATGAAGAGTTAACCAATTTTTCAATATTTAAAATGTTTTGAAAAAATTTGAAACTAAAAAGATGACAATTTTTGTTAATTAAACTGATATTTTTAAAAAATTCCAAATTTGAAAAAATGTCTAAGGTTTGTAAAATAGACTAATTTTTCAAAATTTATAAAGAAAAGTTAAAAACTTCAAAAAAACTAGAAAATTTTGAAGATTTTTGCAATTTTTATTAAGAGGTAAAATTGCAAAAAATTTGAAATTTAAAATACTAGCACTTTCCAGGAAAATGTGAAATTTTCAGAAATGGCCTAAAATTAAAAAAAAATATGAAATTTTGAAAAAATGACGAGATTTAAAAAGATGTTGAGATTTAAAGAAATTAAGCTTTTCAAAGAAAAATCGGGATTTTGAAAATTACCATATATTTATTAAAAAAAATAACAATATTGAAAAACTCAAGATTTTTAAAATAATTATCAAATATTTTAAAAATAAGCTGTTTTAAAAAAATCTCTTGAAAAAAGTCAAAATTTTGAATTAAAATAAAATATTTTCAAAAAAAGTAATCGAAAATTAAAAAAAAAATTGCAAAATATTAAAAAAATTAAAATTTTTCATTAAAAAATGAATGTTTCAGCAAATAGGATATTTAAAAAAAATCAAAATTTTAAAAATAGGCAAATTTTAAGTACCTACTTAAATGCCAAAATCTTTGAAGAATTTATTTTTAAATTAAATTTAGAAAAAGGTTCACATTTTGAAAAACTCAAATGTTTTGAAAATTCGAAGTTTTTTAAAAATTCGAAATTCTGAAATTTTATTGAATTAAATAATCGAAATTTGAGAAATTGGACAAATTTTAAAGGTAACGTCAACATTTTTAAAAAAGACGAAACAACGAAAAAAATATATTTTGACAAAATTTGAAAATTCAAAAAAAAATTGAAATTTTGCAACATTTGAAAGATTACAAAAACAGCTCTCAAAAAACGTGGAAATTTTAAAATACCAAAATTTTCAGAATAAGTCGATATCTTCAAAGAAAGTAAAAATTATCAATAACAGTCAAATGTTTTAAAAAGCCAAAATTCGCAAATAAAGTTGAAATATTTAAGTGGTTGAAATTTTCAAAAAGAAAGTTTAAATTATAAAGTCAAAGCAAATTGAAAATTGAAAGAATATTTAAATTAAAAAAAAGTCAAAATTATCAAAAAATTTCGTTTTAGGATGAAATTTTCAAAATTCAGAGTTTGGTTCGGGTTAGATATACCAAACTGACGAGATCTAATATGATCGAAACCTATTTTTGGTTTCTAAACTCTAAATCTGATAAATTTTCAAACCTATTGATCTGTGCATTAGAATGGTGCCTTTCATGTTTTTTTTTTATGGAATTTCCTTATCACCATATTTCTAGTTTCTTATTTTTTGTAGTGTAAACCTTAAACTCGAAATTGTTTTCTTAGTATATCGCTTCCTTCCAGGCATGCCACTAAGCAAACGCATACCTTTGTTGTTGTTGCCACTTTCCCTTAGGAAACTGTATGTTTACCATACTTTTTTTGGAAATTTTAAAAAATTTGAAAAAGTAGCTCCTAAAAGAAGTCCAAATTTAAAAAAAACTGGATACTTTAAAAAAGTCAAAATATTCGACAAATGCAAAATTTTGAAAAAATATCGCATTTTAAAGAAAATTAAATTTTCAAGAAGAAGAAATATTAAAAGGAGTAAAATATAGTTATAGAATTTTTATTAGTGATTTTGTAAGAAACTCTCTAAAAAAATTTGATAATGGAAAGCGGCCCTGATAATGAATCAAACGGCAGATAGGCGATTCAAAAATTTCCGCAAGCCATAATCTTATCTGTACGGAGATCCGTCTGGAAAACCAGAAGCCTATAAATACGCGGTCCTCTTTTTCTCAGCCATTAAACAGTAAATAAGTCAGGTAATGAGACTGTGAGTTAGTTAGTTGGTTAGTCGGTTAATTAGTCAGTTGGTTAGTTAGTTAAGTGAATTATAATTATAGTGTTCCGAAATCAGTTTGGAAATAAAGTGGTTTGGATTCATGAAGTATTCATTTTCGAACTGATAATGCGCATCAACATAAAAAAAATAAAAATTTAAAATAACTGCGAAATTTTTAAAAGATTTAAAACTTTCTAAGAATTTAAAATTTGGAACAACAAGAGAATTTTAAAAAATTCGGACTCGTTAGTAAAAGAGTCGCAATTTTCAAAATCAAATCAAAATTTTAAAAAAAGTCGAACATTAAAAGAAGAGATCGTGATTTTAAAAAATAGGCGAAATATAAAAAAAATTACATTCTAGATCTGAACAAATCAAAATTGTCCAAAACGAAGGTCAACATTTTTGAAGTCGTAACTATTTTGAAAAAGGTAAAGATTTTTAAGATGCCAAAATTTTACAAAGTTTTGAAGTTTTTATAGAAAGTTAAGAATTCCAAAAAAAGGGCAATATTTAAGTTGATATCAAAAAGCGTGCCAATTTGCAAAAAAAGTAGAAATTTTGGAAAAAGTCGTAGTTTTTATTAAAAGTTAATATTTACGAATGTCGAAAGTTGAAAAAAGGGTAGAATGTTCAAAACAAAAAGATTCAAAACCTTTAAATAATATGGAAGTTAAAAAAGGCGAAAGTTTTAGAGACAAATTTAAAAAAAACGCAATTTTTAAAAAAGTACAATTTTGGAAATGTCGATATTGCCGAAGTTTAAATTTTCGAAAAATTAGAATTTTGCAGAAAAGGTTAAAATGAGGTGGAAATTAAAAATCAAGGTCCACATTTGTTTTGAGAAAAGTGATAATTTTCAGAAGAAGAGAAATTTGTAGAAAAAAGTTAAAACATTGAAGAGGTCAAAAATTCGAAAGGGTCGAAATTTTCAAGAGTTCAACGTTTTTAAAACCTTGAAAGTTTCAAAAAAACCGAATATTTCAAAGAAAGTCAAAATTTATAACAAAAAAAAAATTTCGAGAAAAAGTTTAAATTTTGAAGTTAAGTGTTTCAAAAAATATAAAAATTTTGAAAAAAAAGCTGAAAATTAAATTTTAAAAAAATTTGAGTTTTGCAAAAAAGGTTAAAATGAGGTGAAAATTAAAAATCAAGGTCCACATTTTTTTTGAAACAAGTGATGATTTTCAGAAAAAGAGAAATTTTCAGAAAAGAGTTAAAAAGCTGGAAAGATTGATAGTTGAAAAGTTAGAAAATTTCATATTTCGTATTTCTCATTTCGTATTTCGTATTTCTCATTTCGCATTTCGTGTTTCGTATTTCTCATTTTGCCATTCGCATTTCGCATTTCGTATTTCGTGTTTCTCATTTTGCATTTCAAATTTCGCATTTCGTGTTTCGTATTCTGTTTTTCGTATTACATATTTCTTATTTCATATTTCATGTTTCATGTTACATGTTTCATAACACATTTTTCATATTTTATGTTTCATATTTCGTATTTCGTATTTTGTATTTCATATTTCGTATTTCGTATTTCGTATTTCGTATTTCGTATTTCGGATTTCGCATTTCGTATTTCTCATTTCGCATTTCGCATCTCGCGTCTCGCGTTTCGCATTTCACATTTCGTATTTCGTATTTCGTGTTTCGTATTTCGTGTTTCGTATTTCGTATTCCGTATTTCGTATTTCGTATTTCGTATTTCGTATTTCGTATTTCGTATTTCTTATTTCTTATTTCTTATTTCGTATTTCATATTTCATATTTCATATTTCATATTACATATTTCATATTTCATATTTCACATTTCACCTTTCACTTTTCACTTTTCACTTTTCACTTGTCACTTTTCACTTTTCACTTTTCACTTTTCACTTTTCACTTTTCACTTTTCACTTTTCACTTTTCACTTTTCACTTTTCACTTTTCACTTTTCACATTGTACATTTCACATTTCACATTTCACTTTTCACATTTTACTTTTAACATTTCACTTTTCACTTTTCACTTTTCACATTTCACATATTCACATTTCACATTTCACATTTCACTTTTCACATTTCACATTTCACATTTTACATTTCGCATTTCGCATTTCACATTTCATATTTCATATTTTTATATTTCATATTTTGGCGATAAACCTGGGAACTGCCCTGACACGCTAGTGTAGTCGGGATACACCACTTGGTAAACACTGCATGACAGCATTAAAGTTCTCTGAGCCTTTTCAGAATGACCGTTCTGCTAAACAAAGGCATGTTGACTGCTGGTAGTGTGTTGGTTTGTCATTTCTGCTATGTACGATCTGTTATTGGCTTATGGAAGGCTTTACTATTTAGTCTATATTGTATTCTATTTGTAAAAAAATTAAGGAAAGGCATTTTGGAAAAATTCAATATGGCTATCAAACTGTGACCATTTTTTGGATAATATATCTCTGGGGAGAACATTTATCCTTACTAATATACATTGGATTTTTAACGCCAAGGAAAGAACCTTACAACTTGGTTAACCATTTACATCTGCATATCTTTTCTAATATCATGTTGAAACATTTGTTGGTGTAGAGTGAAACATGTTAATGAATTTAGTAATTTACCGAAATTATAAATCAATTCCATTGCTCACATTTTAAGCTTGCGAATGTTATGTGGTGTAAATAAGAATCGGTTTTAACGCTTGTTAAGTAATTTGTTCGTTGTCTATGTTGTTTAATGTGTTATTCAATTGAAAAAATTCTAAGTATTGTCTGTTGTTATTTTGTAAATCAGCCGCAATGTTTATTTTTATTGTGTGCATAATGACTTCAGGTCGATTAAAAAAGCAATAAATCTAATTAACCAACAAATAAACTTGTGATTACGTCCAATAAAGTAATAATCAAAAGAAAAATGCCGAGCGCATAAGGCAAAAACGGATTTATTTGGCACGATATGCCGCAGATTTGGAGATAAGCCGAGGTCTATACATTAGTATGGATCGCATTTTCGTTGACTGATTTCGTTTGAAGTTCGAGCCTAGATTTAAGGCACGCAACGACTTTCGAAATCAGATAACTAGAACTCGAACTAACAACGTTAAATGTTTATAGTTGGCACGAAAACTCCTTTACTGCTAGTTTTATATCAAACCTGTCTCTTTCGCTCTAGAATGACGAGAATGGAACAGTTCAAGGTCTTCCAGGAAGTTTTCGTGACCTTGTTCATCTTCCATATCATCGAGATTAAATAAGTCTTTATGAGACTTCCTGTAAATTTGCTTTACCTTCTGCTAAACACGAAGGGAAATGTTTAACCGAGGGACGTTTGGGAAATTGAATTAGATAAGACATGGGAAATTATGAAGTGATTAAATACGTCGACATGGTTTTTGTTTAGCTAAAGTTTTATCCAACGTGTGTTGGTTTGAAAAACTTGTTAAGAAATAATGTTTACTGGTGAATACACCAAACTTCTTAATGTGTTTCAAACCAAGAACCATATTTTTTACTGACTTTTTAAAACAAAAAGACATCAAGTTATAGTTTCTGCGGCTATGCTAGAACAACTTCAAATCCAAAATTCTTTTATCGTCAGAATTTGAAGTTCTTTCGAAATCTCTATCTTTCTTCAAAAGTTCGACTTTTTGAAAAAACTTTGACATTTTTTCAAAATTTTCGATCGTTTTCTCGAGACTTTAAATTTTTTTAATTTTAACTTTTTAAAAAATTCGCCAGCTCCAAAATTTTTTAAATTTATCCGAAGAATCTGATTCTCTAATTTGCGAATTTTTAAATGTTGAACGAATTCTATAAACGAATTCAAGACTTAATTAAATTTCGATTTTAAAGCTACCATTTTAAAAAGGATCATTTTTAAAATTTAAACTGAAAAGTTTCAAAAAATAGTCGAAATTTAGAAGTGTTTTCGAGAAACAGGAAATGCGGAGAAACATTTTTTTAAATATTTTAAATTTTAAAGGAAGACGAATTTTTGAGATAATTCGAAATTTTTAAAACAGTTTCAACTTAAGGCAGAAAAAGAATTTATTTTAAACTCAAATTTGAAACTTGCAGAGAAACAAATGTCAAAAAAAGTTTAAAATTTAAAAAATGTCTAAAATTTGAAAAAAAGTCGAAATTTTCAAGAATTTTAAATTTCAAGGAAAATAAAAAAAACCAAGTCGAAATTAAAAAAAAATTAAGTCAAGTTAAATTTAAAAAAATTTAAAATTTTAAAGAAAAAAGCATATTTTGTAAGAAAAAATTCGAAATTTTGAAGTTAAATCATGATTTTAAGAAAATCCAATTTTTTCAAAGAACACATTTTTGAAAAAGGTAAATCTGAAATTTTGAAAAAAAATTTAAATTTCCAAAAATGTGGAAATTTTCAGAATAAAGTCAAAATTTAAAAAATCAAAATTTTTTAAAAATTGAAAATTTGGAAAAGTCTAAATTTAAAGAGGCGAAGATCTCGAGGTAACATTGAAATTTTGGAAAAATGTTGACATTTTAAAAGCATAACGTCGAAATTAAAAAAAAGATCGATTAATATACCACGGTAAGGAAAGTAGTTGATAAGAGTGAGTGTTTCACCTACATCGTCCAGTACAATATCAACCAATTGATTAACAAAAAACACGTTTCTAGTTGGAGGGTAAAAATGAAAATATACAAGCTGGACCATAAGTGATGTACACGAATAAAAGAAATGTGATTTACCTGCATTTACTTTTTACCAAAAGTTGATATTAAGAGAGATACAGGGTGTCAAAGTTGAAACAAAAATTTCGATGATTACGGAATGAACTGCAATAAAGACACGAAATTTGGCACAAGGGAGTTTCTTTAGTCGACAAACTCTAATTTGCTAACATATTACCAATAGCTGATAGGGGGCGCTACCAGCGCTGTCCTGCATAATTCTAAATCATCATAACTTTTTTGTACACCCACAAATATTAATTTTAATTATTTTACTTCCCCATCTTTTTTACGTTAAAAAGGTTTACTTTCTGAAAGTTGATACGAGCAACCGTTTCCAAGATAGATATTTGCCTTTAAAGCTTGACGTGCTTGGTTATAAATTACTAAGATATTAAATTTTTGAAGTAGACTTGAAAAAAAATAATCATAAGACAGCTTTGAAACAAATTTATGTTAAATATTATTTTGCTGATAAGATTATTACCTAAATTTTCAAAATCTCAATAAAGAAAATCCAAAAAATTAAGACTTAATTTATTTACTAACATAGAGATGTGAGATATGATATCTGAGTCCGCACAAGAAAATTTTAATAGTCTGGGTGATCAAAGCAGATTTTTGGAGATAAATTTAAATAAAGGACAGCCAGATTTTTAATTGTTTACAATCCCTTTACATGAAAAAGGTCATTTCCCACATACTTATTTTTTTAAATAAATTTTGTTTTGGAATTTTATTTAAGTTTGCTTTAGAAATTTAAAAAATATGTGTAATAATAATGTATAGTAATATTTGATATAAACATTTTAGAGTCAGTTTTATTATTTTTGTTCTGTAACCTACTGCGAAAAATTCACATTTACATAACTTAAACATAAACGTACGACAAATTTTGAAGGCAAATATCTTGAAAACGGTTGCTTGTATCAACATTTAGAAAGTATACCTTTTTTACGTAAAAAATGTAGGTGAATAAAGATATTTATTCAAAATAAGTGTACATGAAGTTACAAAAAAGTTATAATGCATTAGAATAATACAAGGTAGCGTAGGTGACGTCGCCTATGAGTTACTAACAATCTGTTACCAAATTAGAATTTGTTTACCAAAGAAACACCGCTATACCAAATTTCTTGTTTATAGTGCAATGTGTTCATCAGTTATTCGAAAAAATCACAATTTTTTTTTCAATTTTGACACCCTGTATCTCTGTCAATGTCAACTTTTGGTATAAGGTAAATGTGGCTAAATGATGTTATTTTTATACGAAAAATCTACTCTTGCTCTATGTACCATTACTTACGGTCCACCCTGTGTATATATATATATATATATATATATATATATATATATATATATATATATCCTCACGATTTTAAGTAGAGAAATTCCCGCTTTTCTCGTGAAAGTTCGTTCAAAAATCTAAAATAACTAATCAGTCCGGATTTTGTGATTAAAGTGGGAATGTGAAAAGGGAATAAAATTGTAAATTTACAAATTGAAATTTTGAGTAAAAGTTTAGAATATAAAACCAAAAACAGAAATTTCCACACTTCCAGAAAGAGGGAATTAGTAAAACAATAATCATTTTGTTAAAATAACTTTTTCAATATTTCAGTAAAACGTGAGTTTAAAAAAAAATGAAATTTTGCACCGAAGGAATAAAGAGAAAACTAACATTATAGAAAAGAGAACAAATTTTTAAAAAATCGAAACTTCGTTGAAAAAAATTAAAAATTTTTTGAATTAGAGTGGTCAAGACTTGCGGAAAAAATTGCAATTCCTAAATAAACATTAAATTTTCGAAAAACAGATAGATGATATCAAAAATCCTCAAAACTTTGAACCACCTTTCAAAATTCAAGTTTAATGTTGAGGTTAAATATATTATTTGACTTTTTTCTTTATTTTTTAATTTGTAAACTCAAAATTAAAAATCACCAACTATTTTTTAATTTCGAGTCTTTGCAAATTTTGCAAACCTAAATTTTGAAAACAGTTTTTTTAATATATCTTTTACTTTTGATTCTTAAAGTTTTAACTTTAAATAAAAAAATATTTGGGCTTTTATTCAAAATTTTTGCTTTTACCACTTGTCTTTCTTTGAAAAATTCTACTTTATTGAAAATCTCAGTTTTTTAGAAATGTCGACTCGAATTTTTGACCTTTTGAAAGTTTTGATTTTTTTTGAAAATTTTACCTTTTTGAACATTTATTTTCAATCTTTTTTTCGATATTTACCTTATTTGAAAGACTTGATCTTTTTTTGCAAAATCCTGCTTCTTTGAAAATATTGCCTTTTATTCGAAGGTTTGACATTCAGAAAATTACGATCTTTTAAAATTTTTCTTCAATCTTTTTTCAAAATTCCTACCTTCTTGGAAAATTCTTATTTATTTAAAATTTCTTGATTTTTTCGAAATAACGACTTTTCGAGATTTCAAATTTCGAAATTGTGCCTGTTTAAATACTTCGACTTTTGATTTGATGCTTTCGAAATTCCATTTTTTCTAAATTCACTTAAATATTTCGATTTTTCTAAAAATGTTGACACTTCTATTGAACATCTCAACTTTCAGTTCAAGTTCTTCAAAATGTCCACTTTTTTAAATATGACTTTTTCTCAAATTTTAATCTTCAATTTCAACTTTCGAAAATTTAAATTTTTGAAAAACTTTACCTTTTTAAATTTTAATTTTATAGAAAATTCTGACTTCTTTGTTTTGTATACTTTTTTAAAAACTTTTTCTCAAAGTATATTTCTGTTTTTAAGAATTGTGACTTCTCAAAAAATTCTACTTTTTATAAAAAATTAATAAATATGCTAACCTTTTTTATTTCGATTATTTTTTAATTTCGAGTATTTTTTAATTTCGAGTATAAGTTTAGAATATTTCCGAATTTTTACCTTTGTTGGAATTTGAGTTTTTTTCAACTATTTTAAATTTTGTTCAGAATGTTTATTCTCCTAGTTTACTTTTCAGGAGATTTTCATCTGTTCTGTTTTTGATTTTATCGTGAAATCTCAACCTTAAAAATTTCACGATCTTTTTTAATAATTTCCACTTTTTTTTTTGAAATTTCGAACGATACTTAAAAATTTCATTTATTCTCTCAATATTTCCTTTACTTTATGATTTTGATTTCTGAAAAGTTTTACTTTTTTAAAAACTTTTCACCTTAATAAAATATTTACTTTTTGTGGAATTTTTTAATTTTTAAAATTTTGAATCTTTCAAAACTTAATTTTTTTTCAGAATGTTTAAATTTTTTGCCTATAATTTCGCTTTTTTCTTTAAAATGTCATATTTTTTCACAAATTGTGAAATTTTTTTCCGGGTAAATTTTTGCAATTTTTTATTTTTTCAAAATGTCGACTTTGAAATTTTTTTTTCATTTTCACAATTTTGACTTTTATCAAAAATGTTAACCTTTTTTCAAATATATTATTATTCAAAGTTTAAATGAATAAAAGAACATTCAAATTTCAACGGAAGCAGCACTCAACGAAGAGCCGCATGCAGCGCCTCCGCATTTGCCAAACTTGACATAGATCATTATGGAAAAGCGATGTGTAAGAATTTTTTAATTATTGAATGGCTCAAACTGAATGTTGATTTATCTGCTTGTGAAGCCTCTTTAAGGTGCCGTCTGATACGGTTGCCTCTTTGCATCATAGCAGGGCACTGCCCTGTTTCGAACAACATATTCGAGTTAAAGATGGAAATTTGGCTTCAAAATTCGAAGTTAAAAAAATATCTCAAACTGACTCGTTCGCCCTAGAAAGAAACAAGCTGTTTGTTAAAATTTAATCGAAGTGAAAGTTAGGAAACCTAGGCATAGATATCAGTCAAATTGCCTCCCCTCCTGAATAGCCGCCCTTGTGCGGCTCACAACCTGCACACCTACACGCGGCAATCCTGTTACAAAGTATTAACATTGTGAAAGTATAAATGATTAGCCTGTACCCAAATAATTGGTTATTTCTCTTATATTATTATTTTGGATGCTCAAGAGCAATTAATGCTCCCTTAAATTGAAAGAGCCAAATATATGGACACCTTGGCTTTTGTCGGTCGTATTTAACAAAGTTGGGGAATTAGAGTTTATATAAAGAAGGCCTTGATATGCTAATTCCGAAGCAGATAACAGAGGACGCCATTAGCATTTTCAATGAACCCGAATCATTTTCCCTTGTGCATTATTATATCGCATTTAGTTAGTTATTCAAACTTAATATCCGATTTTCACCATTTGTTTTAAAAGCGGCGAAAAATTTGCAAATCGACATTGCATCCTTTTAAACACTTCGAAATTCTAATGGACCTAAAGCGATGAATCGTCAAAAGAAGGAATATAATCTTTGAATTACTATTGGATTATCGAAGAAAAAGACGCGAGCTTTCACTTTAAAAGATTTTAGAGTGCATTCCTTTATTTGTAGTAAATTACATTGTAGAGCTTGAAGCAACATATTCGAAGTATTTTAAGGTCATTACAAAGTTCGCCATTCTCCGATGTTTTGTTATGCTGTTGCTTATTTATCGGAGCCAATTTACTGGCGTTTATCGTAGTTAGTCTTCATCCCTTAACAGGCTACTTTCCGATAAAAAGAACTGCAATTTCTCCAATCTGTCGTCAATTAATTTCGATAAAACAGTTTCCTTTGAAACGAGTTTTCAAACGGCGACGTTGCAAGACCAATTTAGTTAAAGGATGACGTTTAATCGCGTAGTGATTCTTGCGACGGAAGTCAAGAAGTTTATCTTGGTCTAATTTATTTTAAAGGTTTTTTATTGCTCACCCGTACAGGTGGACTTACACGAATAGACTAATAAAAAAACCTGGAACGATTTACTTAGCGTGATTGTCTAACTTTTAACGCAATACAATATGTAACTTTTAAAACGAGTTCACAATAAATTTGTAAGTGCGAAGGTACAGATCTGTTCATAAATAAGTTATATACAATTTTTCCACTGTCAATCTGCCTCATGTGTATTATAATTTTAAAATAGTTATACAGCACTAGTCTGTAACTTAAAATAAATTCAGTAAATCAAAGTTAGTTTTCTTCGGAAATATGCTCGGAGCGGTCATTTAATATTTTAATTTGCGCTCTTTTTAATGTGGGAAAATTTTATCAGCATATACCAAATTTAAGATAGGACGTAATTGACAATTTTTTAAATAGTAACCCTATTTTTTTCCTTACTATTGTTAAAATGGGGTGATGTCTTATCACAATCTTATAAAAAAGTTATTAAAAACAAATAAGAAAAGTAGTATCGCAGTGATCGAAGAGGCTATTAGTTTGTGTATTAGCGAGAAACACCATTTATTAAAAAATCGATCAAAATGCCGTACTTATCTGAAACTCACAAGATTGAAATTTTAATAATGATTGGCTACGGGGAAGAACACAAAATAAAGTTATTTGTTTATTGAGAAAAAAGTATCCTTATTTACCACCCACAGCGCAAAGTACCGTAAGCAAGATTGAAAACCAGTTTCGGGAAAATGGGCATTTAAGAAAAACAAGCAATCCCCTTGTCCAAGAAAATCCTCATGTCCTCACTAGTCAGATAGGTAGGGAGCTCGAAATTAGCCCGTCTGTAGTTGCAAGAATTCTGAAATTGCAAAAATTTTATCCTTATGAAATGACAATCTTTCATGAATTCTTAGAAGGTGATCCGGATAGAAGACTCCAGTTTTGCGAACAAATGATGAATCTACTGGACAAAAATATTTAACCATAGGAAACATCCTGTTTTCAGATGAATCAACGTTTATGTTCAATGGTGAGCTAAATCGTCAAAATTGTCGTTACTGAGCAGACAACAACCTACGCTGGATGAGGGAAAACCACACTCAACATCCAGTGAAAGTCAATGTTTGGGCAAGGATTGTTGGTGATCGAGTTATAGGGCCAATTTTCTTCCAAGAAAATCTCAATGAGGCAGGATATTTAAAATTCTTGCAGGAAGAGATAATTCCTGATGTAGCTATTTTGTTTCCTGATCGGGTCGAAGCTGATGTCTGCAATAGAAACATCTGGTTTCAACAAGACGGTGCCAGTGCCAATGTCGACTTTTGTCGAACATATCGATTTTTTAAAATTTTTTTCGACCTTTTTGAAGGTTGCTATTTTCTTTTGAAAACTTTTATTTTTAAAAAAATTGTAAATATATTTATTGAAATTTCGAATTTTACCAAATTTTGACTTTTTCGAAAATTTGAAACTTTTTTCAATACATTTTTTTAATTTCCAAATTCTTTGATTATTTTAAATTTATCCATTTTTTGTTCAGAAATTCGACTGATTTTTTTCAATTTTAACTTTGTATAAATGTCGACATTTCTCAAAAATGTACTTTACAATTACTACTTTTTTGAAAAATTTGGTTTTTTCATTTTTAGAAATTCATCTATTTTTCAAACTGTTAAAATTTTTTCTGAATATTTATTTTTCAAAATTATAGATTTTTTTAAATTATGTGGTTGTTTTAAAGATTCAATATTTGGTTTTCTTTTACAATTAAATACGACATTTTTGCAAAACTTTAATATTTTTGAAAATTGTGACTTTTTGAAAATTATTACTTTTTACGAAAATCTCCATTTTTCAAAATTTGAACATTTTGATTCTAAAATTTTGACATTTAAGAATTTGGAATTTTTTTAACATCTTGCATTATTTTTAAAATTTTCGAACTAAAAGTTTCGACTATTTGTCAAAATTTCGTTATTTTTTAGAATTTGGATCTTTTTTGATTGTCAGTTTGAAATTGGATTTTCGACTTTTATTGAAAAAAAGTAAAAGAATAAACAAATATCCATTTGGAAAAATTCAAAATCTTCAAAAAACGCATTAGTTGAAATGTTGAATTTTTAGAAAAGATCTAAGAAAAGTCGAAATTCTAAGGAAAGTGGAAATTCTCCAAACAGTTAAAATTTCCAAATAAAGTTGAAATTTTAATTTATTTTAAAGCTTTCGCAGAAAGTTAAAACTATTTCTTTTAAAAACTCGCTAAATTTTCAAAAAAAGTTAAGATTTTAAAAAATAGTCCGCAATTTAAAAAACATTTGAAATTATTAAAAAATGTCGAGATATAAAAGAAAATAAAAAATTTTTAGTAAAATCTCCCAAAAATCCAAATTTTTGAAAAGCCCAAATTTTGAATAAATTCAAAATTATCAAAAACTTCCAAATTTTTGTTAGTTAAGACTCTGAAAAAATTAAATAATATCAAATATTGAAATTCAATATAAAAATATAAGAGTTTTCAAAAATAGGTTAGAATTTTCAAAATAAGCCAAAATATTGAAAATATCGCCGTTTTGAAAAAAGTTTAAATTTTCGAAATAAATCAAAAATTTTAAAATGCAACAAATGCTTGCAAAAAAATTCGAAATTGTAACATGTCGGTTTAAAAAAATAAATATTTTTAGATAAAGGCAAAATTTTAAAGAAATTGAAAATTTTAATTGTCAAAATTTTGGAAAACCACGAAGTTTCGAAACATTTCCAAATTTTGACAAAAAATTAGGATCAAAAACTATAAATTAAAAAAAAATATAGAGTATTTGAAAAAACGTGAAATTTTTCAAAGAAAACTCAAAGGGTCACACGTTTTAAAGTAACGAACTTTTCTAAAAAGTAGGATCTTTTAAAGAGTATACTTTTAAAGAAATTCGAAGTAATCAAAACAGAATATTCTCAAAAAAAATTCGAAATTTTCAAGAACAAGATTTCGAGAAGTCGAAATTTTGAAAAAACGCCTAAGTCGAAATTTTGAAAAAACGCCTAAGTTCTATAAATAGGAATATGTTAAAGAAACGAAAATTTTGAAATAGTTTAAATTTTCAGATTAAGTCAAAATTTTTAAAAAAGAAATCAAAATATTTAGAAATAAGAATTTCTCAAAGAAAATGTTGAAACTATCAAACAAGGTAGAAATGTAAAAAAGAGTTGATCTTTCTTAAAAACTGAAGATTTTGAAAATTTGGAATTTTTGGTGAATACAAAACTTCGAAAAAAGTTAAAATTTTCAAAATTTTAAAATTTCAAAATTTTCAATGAGAAATTTAAAAAACAATTTAGAATATTTCTGAAACTGTGAAATTAGAAAAAAAAAACTTAAAATGGTAAAGATTTAAAAGTAACGAAATTTTCTTTAAAGGTCGAAATTTTCAGTGTCTTCGTTTTAAAAAAGTCGAAAAAATATTCAAACCTTTAAAAAATGATTCTTCAAAAATAGTAGAAAGTTTGAAACAAAGTTGAAAGTATTAGAGTGTAAATTCTGAAGAGATGTGGGAAAATTTAATAAGTGGCCAAAATTTCAAAAAATAAATTAAAAATTTAAGAACATTTAAAATTTTGAAATAGTCAACTTCTAAAAAAATTCAGTGTTTGAAGTCAATATTTTCAAATTAATCGGAATTAAACGGATATCTAAATGTTAAAAGAAAAAGTGAAAAATAGCAAAAATTCATTTATTTTTTGAGGTAAAATTTTTAAAAAGTCTTATTTCTAAAAAAATTTTTAATGCTTAACAATAACAAATTATGTTCAGAAGTTGAAGTTTCAAGAAATTGTCGGAATTCTAAAAAAACCTAATATTTTCAAAAACTGTGGAGATTTTGAAAAAAGCGAAAATTGTCGCTAAAAGTCGAAATTTTTCCACATAAATTAACAATTGAAAAAAAAATCAAAGGCAACTTTCAAAAAAGCTTAAATTTTGGAGTCAACATTTTAAAAATGTTTCGGAATTTTAAAATCTAAATTAGAAGTGGCCAGTAATCCTTACAAAATGTAATGCATTACACTAGTTTAATAAAATTTTTCAAAAAAGGAATTGTAATTGCATTACCTTGATATAAAATTTAATGTTATGTGTAATTTTTGACCTTTGTTGAAAAGTAATTGAATATTCCTCATTTAAAGGAGTTAATTACAGGTACTTATTACTTCTTTTAAAATACGTTGTAATGTCATTCCTGCCATTCCTGCTTTGGACACCTTAAACAGGAATAAATTTGCAGAATTAGCTATGCTATACCCAGCTGATAAAAGAATGGCCATAATTTTGTGGTAATCGAAGTCTAGTATCAATACTTTACTACTACGAAACGTCCAGAAATACCGGGCTGAATTCGGGCAAGGCAGCTTTCTCCTGGAATACAGGGTGTAATTAGCAGTCTGAGGATGAGAGGATTAAAGCAAGGGCATTGGTGCCCTGGTAATAAAAATCCCATTAACAACTACATTAGCAGAATGACCACTTTGAATTCGATTCTCAACCCTTAGAGCTCAGTCGGCGAAGCTTTTTTTGTACAACATAATTCAACAGCGATTTTATGATTGCAATCAATTAGTTGGTTAATTTTGAGAATAAATTCAAGTTGTTGCGGTGCGGGGGGCTGTGCGTTAGTCGCCATTTTGATAAACGCCTTTATGTAATTATCTCGATAATGGTTGGTCCTATTAAAAAAGTACCGGAAATCATATTTGTAGAAAAATATATAACTTATCTTTTTTATAAATAATATTTTTGTATAGGATAAATATTTTAAGAGTTACAACATTGAATTGTTTTCTCTTTTTAGTTTTTGCTTGATAATTCGTAAACAAATAACACTAGATTGATAATAGTTATTATAAAAGTTGTAGAGCATATGAAAATTTAGACATTTTTTAAAAAACAAATTTTTCTAAAGTTTATAATTTAAGAGCTATAATAAAATAAGTATCTGAGTTAATCAAGAAAACGGCGTTTTATCAAATTGTATGCGCAATAAATGCTGACTTATCGACAGCAGATTTTATTTTATCTGAAGTGTCTCATTGCTCCAATATTTACTAGACAAGTGAAGAATAGGTATAAATTTCATGTTTCAATTTTAAACTCGAATATTCTTCTGAATTTTGACTTTTTTTCTAAACTCGGCTTAAACTTAAAAAATGCTCCTTTTTAAAATGCCTGCCTTATACTCGTAGTCTAATACGTCAAGTTCATGAAACTTTCTAGCGAAGGCAAATTTTTGAAATATTCAAATTCAAAAAAATTCCAAGATTCGAAAATATTTTAAATTTGGGGAAAAAAGTTAAAAATTGGAAAACATTTTGGAATTCTTCAGAAAACAAATATTCGAGAAAAGCTCGAAATTTTCAGAAATTTTCAATTCTAAAAATTAAGAAAAGTCGAAATTTTTGATAGGATTGATTAAAAAGGAGTCAAATTTATGTAAAAGTCAAACTTTCTGAAAAAAGTAAAAATTGATAGGTAGAACTTTTAGAAATAGACAGAATTTTGAACAAAGGTCAAAATTTTCAAAAAAAGTGCAAATTTTGGAGTAGGATCAAAGTATAAAAATAAAACTTCACTGCAATAGAATCACCAAAAAGAAAAATTAATTTTAAAACAGTCGAAATTTTGAGCAACATTCGAAATTTTGTGTCAAAATTTACTATAAATTAACAAAAAGTTTACTTTTCCAGAAAGAGTTAAAGTTTTGGAAAAAGTAGACAATTTGGAAATTAGGCAAAATTGAGAAAGAGTTGAAATTTTCAAAATAAGTCAAATTTTGAAAAATCTGGTTGTGTAAAAAAATTAAAAATTTGAAATTCAAAATTTTCAAGATATGTCGAAAATTTTAAATAAAAATCAAAGTAGGATTTTTTAAAAATGTCATTTTCAGAAAGTATATAAATCTTGAGAAAAACTCGAAATCCTTCAAAATATTCGAATTTTCAAAAATATGTACTTCTTTTAAATAAGTCAAACTAAGGAGAGTTTTTAAAAAGCTATAAATTTTCGATAAGAAGGGAAACTAAACAATAGGTGAAATTTTATAAAATAAATCAAAAATTTTAAAAAGTCGAAATTTTTCATAAAATTGGAATATTGGAGATAAAGTCAATATATTGAAAAATTAATCTAAATATTGAATAAAAGTCAAATTTTTACAAAAGTTAAACTTTTGAAAAAAGCGAAAAAAGTCGAAATTCTCAAAATTAAGTTAAAATTTCGAGAAAAAGTCTAAATTTTGGCAGTGGAAGTTTTTAAATATATGTGAAAATTCCCAGAAAAGTCGGAATTACGATAAAAGTGGATGTTTTAAAATATCAAAAATTTTAAAAAAAGTAGAAATCTTCAAAATAAGTTCATAATTTCAAAAAGTGCAATTCTGCAATGAAAATCGACTTCTCCAAAAACAGTAGGAATTTTTAAAAGGTCAATATTTTGAAACATAAGTTGAACTTTTTAATAGAAGTCAGTACTTTTAAAAAAGTATACATTTTCAAAGAAAGTCGAAATATTCAAAAGAGATCGACATTTTGAAAAGAATTAGAGAAAAGACAAAATTTAAAAAAAAGGATAAAAATGTTCAAAAATGTCGAAAATTTGAACTGAGACTATTCAAAAAAGTTGAAATTACTAAATCTAAATTTTGAAAGGCAGGTCGAAATTTTTAAAAAATGTTTAATTTTTGTATTTTTTTGTATTCGTTGAAATGAACTTTATGAATTCTTTTCTCCTTGGCTATTATCTAGCCCCTTTCCTGTAATATTAATTATAATATTTATGGCACTAAAATTGACATTACATTACGTATGCCCTTTATTTGATAGTTTATTTTGTATCACTAAATAAAAAATGAATTTTGTATCTTAAATGTTACCGTTTGTATTGTAAAATTTAAAAGTAATTAAAAATGTAATTGCTTTGTAATTAATTTCTTTTGTTATGTAATGGGTGATTGGATTACTTTTTGACCAATGGTGACGTAATTCGAAGTAATTTCATTCCTTTTTCTGAAAAAGTAATATGTAATTTAATGATCCCTTTTTAAGAGTAATTTGTCCAGCTCTGATCTAAATAGTGAAATTATTAAAAATACTTTTCTTTAAAAAAATTTTTAAAAATTCTCATTTCTAAAAAAATCATGATGTTTAGCAATATAGGTTCAGAAATTGAAGTTTTGAAAAAAATGTCTCGAAACTCTGAAAAACAAATGGATATTTTCAAAAAATGAACAAAGCTAAAATTGTAAATAAAAATCAAAAATTTCAGAGAGAGAAAGAGAGAGAGAGAGAAAATTAGGAATTTGTTTAGAAACAATACCAATTAATTATGTGTAAAGGAATCTGGTTATTTACAGGTATAACTGGTCAATTTTCAAAAACAAACGATTCTTACTCGGGTAATAAAATAAATAAATTCACAATGATCTTAGGTTCTGAACGTCCAATTTTAAATTCAAAATTCCAATTTTAACTATTCATTTCAATGTTTGATCTCGGACACCTGCTGGCAAGAGGAATACAGAATCTTCCTAATGACATATCTCACGGGGTGGGTTCTCATTTTATAAACACTAGTCGTGGTAGCTGGCTCCTAAAACGAGAAGCGGGTTGAGTCAAAAAACATATTCTGTGGTTTTTCCGATGTGTATTTGAGGCATTTTAACAGAATTTCTTAGAAATAGTAATGCAGCAGTGCGAAACCTGGTCCGGTGTTAGCAAATATTTATCGGAACCTTGTGAAATTTTTAAATGTTGTTGCGTTTTTATCGTTAATAAAGTTTAATAGTTATGAAAATTACTAGTTTTTGTTGGGGTGGCTACTCTCTAAGTGGTGAGGCAAGGTGAGTCAAAAAGTATCTCATTTTGATTCTTCTTCCAATCTCCCAATATGTTCATAACTAATAAACTTTATTAACGATAAAAAACGCAACAAAATTTCACAAGGTTTTCGTTAAATATTTGCTATGACCGCCGATGATGCAGTAATGCGAAACCTGGTCCGGTGTTCCACGAAGTAAGGGTTGGAAATGTCAATTACTCCGCGGGTCTACCTATTTTGCCTAAAAATATCCCTGATTGCCACTATTCAAATTGTCACCTTGTATGTACATTTGTAAATACACAAAAAAAAACCGTCTGCGTTTTCTAGACCCGCTCATCATTAGAAAATATTTGTTCGTTTCAAGGTTCGAATATATTCGTGGCTCATTAAATAATGTCAAATATTTTCTATATTTATGTCGGCATAATTTTCGTATGGAATGTCAAAACGAGGGCGTAACTTTCAAGGAAACTTCAGGCTTTTATATCACGGAAAGAGAAATCATTGCTTTAGTTTCAGCGATAAGGAGAATGGCACATAAAAGTCGTTGTATTAATAATACAGCGTTGTATTGCATAATAACAGTGTAAATAGAGCCAAGTTGTTTATGTGCTTCTGTCGTTTTTTCCCAGTTGTATAGATTTACTTAAATTATATAATGATATACTTCTTTATCGCTAAATCCCCTTTTATAAACTTTTTTTGCACAGGGAAACCTAATTGACTAAGAAATCAAGTAAAATGGATATTTTATATTTTAATAAAAAGATTGATAAAAAAACTGCTACGTTTTGTACATGTTTCGTAATTAGAAGAAAAGAAAAAATATATTGGAAATATAATTGATAAAAAACTTAACTTATAAAATATATTACTCTTACAATAATAATAAAAAAATAGGCAGTTATGGAACACTTATTACTTTTTTTTAAGGGGGTCTATACAAATTAAGTAGGGAACCACCGAACTCCACTTGGTTGATAAAAGTATAAATTAGGACATCATTTATGTAAAACAATGTCGTATTCGACTGACCATAATAAATGACACTCTGAATGTGGTTGATTCATTCTGAAAGTGATTTGTTACCTGAAGTTCTTCAATAATTTCCGGAAATATATTTCCAACATATTTTGCAACTGCTAAAGCACCTGAATACTTAAGGGACTTACTTTGGTTAATCCCGCCTTGTCATTAATAATGTTCGGATAGTCTTGTAATCCGTAATATAAATTTTAATATAAACTTCGCACAACTTGCATAAATCCTCACTTTCACAACATACGATGAATGACTAGTTTAACTATGCTCAAAGTAACTTTGTCTCAAAAAATGTGTTTTGTATAACGCTAATCTCAGAAATACTAAATATTTGAAATGTATTTCTTAATAACAATCCTTATGTTTTAATTTAAACGATGATGGTAATTATAACGTGAATTTACAAGTACAAGTTTACGGGTCCCTGAAAGTGGAACTTTACTCAGAAATCTTAACAATTCATAAACTCATGTTCTTGGGACATGGGCAGCAAACGCTTTACGAAGGCACGAAGTGTCAGTCAGTGTTGTTTTGTACCAAATATTTACGTATTAATCACCTGAAATCTCTTCATGTATCGTAATCCCCTGAAGGGAAAATCTTAAAATATTTATTGCATGAATTCGCAGTGGCAAACTCATCAATAGAGTCCAATTAAGTTTTGACCTAGATTTCTGATGACCCAATAAGTAGAGAGCGGATTTTTTATAACTTGCATAGGCGTGCATTTTTTGCATATATTGGTGATACTGGCATATTTCTAATAACTTCGTATATTTTGGTATATTTTTGTTGTATTCGTCAAGAAACAGTGCAAATTTTAACAATAAAATAAAATGTTGTCTAAATTAAAGACATTATTTTTTGAAAATATAGATTCCATAGGTAAAATGTTTGTCCAATAAACAACTATACGATTGTTATCAAAATTTTAAGCAGGTAAATACTACACATACTTGGCTCATATAATATAGTTTTATTACATAATACAGTGGCGGACACAAATAGATTGTGTCCTTTATTTAGAAATTATTTTTTCAGTTTTTGATTTAGCTCGATAAATATTTTTTGGGTGAAATGCCCAATATATTGTTAGTGTTTGGTAGTGGCATATTGTGACTGGAAACCCTTTTAAAAGGTTAATTACAATTTTGTTTACAATTGATTGCCTTTTAAATGCATTAATTAGCATCCCGAAAGTAAGATTTCTTTTTGTCGTGTTTCGATAAGTCAAAATATCGATTTAAATTCGGAATTTTAAAACAAAATTCAAATTTTGAAAAGGTGGTTAAAATGTTAGAAAAAAACTCCAAATTTTAAGTCTAAATCCAAATTTGTTTTAAAGAAATCCAGAGTTTCCAATTTGAAGTTGGACTTTAAATATTATATCTTGAATGTTCAATTTGTTTTTTGGAACAATTTAATTTTTCATTTTTATTCTTTATGGAACCTTTGCTCAAAATTTTTAATTTAAAATTCTTAATTAAAACACCAAGATTAAACTCACAGTTTATGCTAAAAAATTACGCAAATCAATTAAAGCACAAAAGGTAGCTTAAGGAACAATTTGTTTTTTTCTGAAATTTTCTTTCGACCATCAACATTTAACGCAAATCTAAATTTAAAGGAAATGTAAATTTATTTTTTGAAAAAGTCGAGATTTTCAAAAATTTCAAATTGTCAAAAAGTTAGAATCTCTAAAAAATGCAAAAGTTAAAATTTCTAAAAAAATTTAAAATTTTAAAATAATTTCACAAAACGACGAAATTTTCAAAGCACCATCATGAAAAGCCTAAATTTTAAAAAAAGTGTCATTTTATTTAAAAGTGGAAATTTTGAGAAAAAATTGAAATTTTGAAAAATCCGAATTTTTGAAACAAGGTCCAAATTTTCAAGAAGGTCCAAATTCTTCAGTTAATATTCAAAAAAAGTCGAAATTTCCACAAAAAGTTAAAATCTTGAAAAAATTGACTTTTTTTAGAAAATAGTCTAAATTGTAGGAAAAAGACCTAAATTGTAGGAAAAGCCACATTTTCAAAAAGTCGAATTATTCATTTAATTTTATAAAGTCGATATTATGAGAAAAAGTCAAAATTTTAAAAAAAGAAATTTTAGAGAAATTAATATGTTAAAATGTCTTAATTTTTAAAAGAGTCGCAATTTTCAGTAACAAGTCAAAATTTTAATGAGTAGAACTTAAAAAAAAAGCAACGTGGAATTTTTCAAAAAAGTTAAAATTTACAAAAAATCTAAATTTCAGGAATTTGAAGAGAAAATTACATTTGGAGAAAAAGTCAAATTTTAGACAGTCTAATTTTTTGAAAAGAGGCCCAATTTCCACAAAAAGGTTTGAAATGTGTTAATGTTTTGGAAAAATCAAATTTTCAAGAAAGTCGAAATTTTAAACATAAGTGAAAATTTTGCACAAAAGTGCAAGTTTTATAAAAAAAAGTCAAAATATTTTAGGCGATTTATATTTTTGCTAAAATTTTCTATCGGGGTTTTAAAAAGAAGCGGGAATTTTGAATATTCTAAATTTTTGGTCCTAGTTTTCATGAAAGTTGGGATTTTCATTAAAACGTTTTCAAAAACATGTATTTTTTATATTAATAAGAGAAAGTTGATTGAGAGTAAATTTATTAAACGAATGGTTAAAATTTTCAACAAAAAGTAATTTTTTAAAATATGTTTTAATGCAGGTAAAGTCAAATTTGGAGAAAAATTTTAAAAATAAAAAAAAAGTATATATTTTGAAATTGCTACAAATTTTTAATGGAAAAAAAAAAGGACTAAATTTTGGTATAAGTGTCAATTTTGTTATATGAATTTGCAAAATAGTCGAAATTTTTATAAAAAATCAACATTTCAAGAATATTCAAAATTTTCACAAAAAGTGATTTTGTAACTATTTAAAAAATAGTCAACATTTCCAAACAAACTAAATTTTTTTGAAAATAATTGAATTATCAGTCAGAAGGTTAAGAAAACGCCTAAATTGTTAATAAAGTGTCAATTTTATTATATGAATTTGCAAAAAGATTGAAATTCTTAAAAAAGGTCAAAATCTTCAGAATATTTGTTTTTGGAAAAAGTTATTCTGGTGACAAATAGTAAAAATTTTCAAATAGGCCGAATTTTCCAAATAAATTTCAAATTTTCAGCAGAGATCGAACTTTAAAAAATCAAAATTTATAAAAAAAGTCGAAATTTCTCTATGAAAGACGAAATTTTGAGAAACAGAATTATATAAATTTCGAGAAAACCGAAATATTTGAACAAAAGCTAAAAAAATCACAACAATTTTCAGAATTATAACTCTTTTTTAAAATCTTGTAAAAAGTTTCATTTTAAAAATATTGAAATTTTCAATACAATAAATTGGAATTTCGAGGAATGAAATTATTTGTGTAATGTTGAAAATAATCATGTCTAATTTTTTCATTTTATATCCCTTTTCTGCGAAAAATAAACTTACCTATCTCTGTCAGCTGTTATGAGGTGTCTTTTTAATAATTAAGATATCACGAAGCCACATTTCAAAAAACGTTTTTTTGTCAACTTTCATTACTAAAAATTTTAATATTTTCAAACAACACTAGAAGACTGTTCTCATGGAGTTGAGCCCCAAAACACACGTTAGCTCTCTTGGATTCAATCAATTCAAAGAAGAGCGTTTCGCCTAATTGATGACGAAAGTCTGACCGATTCTCTCGAAACACTAGAGCACAGGCGTATGGTTGGTGACTTGTCTCTTTTCTACAAGTACTACTAGCACGGAAAATGCTCTCTGGAACGAATAGGATTGATCCCCCCAAGGGCAAGGTTCTTGCGGCATACTAGACAGTCGGATACGGCAAATTCCTGTGCGGTCCAGCTTGACACAGTGAGGACTTCTGTCTATGGAGATTCTTTTTTCTATAGAACTGTCAACTTATGGAACTTGTCACCGAAAGGAATTTTCCCCAAAAATTACAACCTATCCTCGTCTAAGAAGGCGGTTTATCGCCATCTATTCTTGTATCCGCATCCATGGGTTTTCCCTTTGCGAGTGGATTAAACTTTAAAAAAACTGGGTCACAAACATGTTAAATAAAACTCATGAACAAAACCAAAATATCAATTTTAAGCTTCAGGAGAAATGGCATTTTTGGAGACTGCCGACAGAAGTGAAAATTTAAAACTAGAAAATATGTAATGTTGCTCAAACCTACACTAGTAAACAAGTAAGAATATTGGAAATATTCGAAATTATATTCTGTTAAACTGACTTAACTTTTTTACATATATTTATAGTTTAGATGATTGTATCGTATGTAAACGAATTTACTATTTATTTATAAGAAAATGCACATTGTTATGCTCTAATGTTTTGTAAAATATACTGTATTTCGTATTTTATATTTTGTAATCAAGTAAGATTACAAAAGACAACAACTCTCTGAAATGATGGCAGAGAGATACTATCTAAAGATGATAGCTTGTCTATCGAAACGTGTTAGAGCAACCTTTGTTGTGTTTTTTAATCTTTCCTGGTTTCAGGGAACACGTTTTGTATTTCAATTGTGGAATTAACCAAGGACTAGTCCGTTCCAGCAAAATTTTTTATTTAGTATTTTAGTATAATGGTAACGCAAAAAGATAAGTTAACCCTCTATCCAAAATCGCTAAAGGCCCCTAAAGAAGTTTTCACTTTAGAAAGGTTCAATAAAAAATTAACATGGAAGACAAAATAACAAATTGAAAAAAATCCCCAATTTTCTAATTTAAAGTTGCTCAAATTTTGTGTTAGTCTTCAAATTCATACAATAATCGAAATTTATGACAAAACTTCAAAAAGAAATTCTTGGAAAAAAAAGATTGGTTTTTTAAATTAAATTGAAAAAATTTAGTCAAAGTAAAAGTTTTTAAAGAAACATTGCATTTATTAGAAAGTGTTTATTTTCAAAATTATGACTTTTCTACAAATTTTGAATTTTTGACAAAAAGTCGAATACAAAAAAATTTATTTATATTTCGAATTGAACTTGACGTTTTTAAACTCGAAATTTGTTAATATAATTTAAAAAACTTCAATTTTTCTCGAATATCTATTTCATAAAATTCGTGTTGAATTTTTCTTAATTTTTTTCCCAACATACAAAGTTTAGGTTAAAATTTTAAAGTTGGAAAACCTAACGATTTTTTTTTGCTTATTCTCTGTATTTGCGAAGTAGTGTTATTAGCTTAGTTATTGGCTTTTTCTTCGCCAGAAGAAAGTTAATACATCTGTTTTACATTTTTGTTTTCTCCATTAAATTGTTCTGACCAAAATTAAGATTTATAAAAAAAAAATGATGGAACGTAAAAAGCTTACGTAAATAATTAGGTGGTCTCAAGAAAATTATATTAATAGATACCGACTTTGTTCGTAATTACAATTTGACATTTTTGTAAAACATACTTCACAAGCGGTCGCCCTTAGGAGACGTGATGCTTTTGGGGTAATCCTTTTGGTTTCTGAGAGTCAGTCTAAGAACCTGATGTCCGTCAATATTTCATACTAAAATGCATTCGCGAAGTCCCATATATAATACGCGAAGCTGTAATGCATCGTTATATATTGTCGATGATAAATTAGAGGGAAAGCATTTAGCACTGAAAACTAGTCAGCCAGAGCGACAATAAATAACGCAATGCTAATCAGTTTGGATGTTCGATTCACCTACTTGCAGCGCAACTACAAATCCACCAGTAAAACGGCCTAATCAAAGAACCATCAATCATCCTCTAGAATGTTATCAATAAAAGGAGGAGGAAAAATTTCATGAAATTGCAGTACAATAGCGTCGCATTGAAAGCACTATATAATCAATTACTTTTAGGTTAAGGTCGCAACAAAGGACTTAATGTCTTTCTATCACGCTTATGCAATTTCCTTTTTGTGGCAGAAATAGCGATCACTTGCTTCATAATTAAATATAATATTTTTAACGTTTAAATGTTTATTATTTTTGCTAATTTTAGGAAATTAAGGTGTACAACATATAAATAAGCTTCTTTAACATAAAATTCGAATTAAGCATTCAGGAAAAAACTGTTAGGTTTAACCCTTTGGCTGTCTTCAACACATAACGCAACGCAACGTCGTCAATAAGTGATTCAACAAATTAAGCCAGGAACCGTTGTCGCCTAGTGACGATTCTGTAATAAAATTACTTAGTTCCTATAAAAAATACATTTACATTTATTTATTGTTTTATAACAAGAATTACTTGAAATCTTAGTAAAAAAAGCAATATTTCGAGAACAAAATTAAAATTTTGAAAAGATATTTCCTAGTTTAAAATTTTCACTTTTGTCAACAATCTCCAAGACTGTTGACAGAAGTGAAAACTTAAAACTAGGAAATATGTATTGTAGATCGAACCCACAATAGTAAACAAGTCTGAATATTGGTAATATTTCAAAGTAAATCCTGTAAAACTGACCCACCTTTTTATATTTGTGGTTTGGACGCTTGCAGTCGTGCGGAAACGAATTTGTCATTTATTAACAATTAATTATTTAATATGCTCCAAAATTAACAGTATAATATACTTTTAACATTAGAGCATGTTGGTAATGTGTGGTGGCCTATCCAAAATTGTTCAACGCTCATAAAGAAGTTTTCTCTTGAATAATATCCAAATGTCCAGAAAATGTGGAAATTAAGAACTTAAAATCGATTCTTAAAAAAATTAAAATAATGAGGTTAAACTAGAAGTTTCCAGAAAAATATGGAATATTTTATGTTAAAACTATAAAAAAATATTTTCATTTGCAATCAAAGTTTAAAAAAAGCAACAATGAAAGTTCAACCTTGGAATTATGAGAAAAAATCCAAATTTCCGAATGAGAATTCGTAAAAAAATTTGGCTAAAATGTCTACAAAAAAAAGCCGAACTGTTTGAGTTTTTAAATGAACAACCCGAAAAAAAGTAAAAATTCAAACCAAAAAGGAAAAGTCGAAGTTCCCAATTTATATTAGGATGAAAGTTGTATTCGAGTTGCAAGTTAATAGTTAAAGTTTGTTACAAAGGTCAAAATTGGAATTATGGAAAACATTCGAAATTTGAAAAAAACCGAACGATTTATAGCAGTTTATCAACTTAAAATTTCGAAAAGTAACGATTTCGGAATTTGAACTGAAATTCTAAAATTAGATAAAGTCCTTCAATATTTTGAGTTTAAAACAATAATTACGAAAAATTAAGGTCTAAAATGCATTTTGGGAAAAAAAATTAGTAAAAAAGTCGACATTTGAAGACAAAATTTACTGAGACATGAATATTTGTGAAAAAAAAAAACAAAATTTGGAGTTACAAATCAGATTTTTAAGAATAAAGGTAAAATAGATGCCTAAATTTTAAGAAAGTAACAAAGTCTGAAAAAAATATATAATTACAATCTTATTAAATTTTTGGATTTCGAATCAAAATTTAAAAACTTTTTTGAATTTAAAATAAAATACCTATTTTGAGAAAAACAATTGAAGATTGGGATCATGATTTTCACATTGGCTCAAATTTCTGTGAAGTCGATGTTTTGAGTATAGAACAATTTTAAGAAAACATTGACAGTATAATTTGGAAATTTTTAGCACAAGTTGAAATTTAAAAAAAAAACAGACAAAATTTGTAGAAATAAGTATAATTTATGAAAAAATAGTCTGGCTGAAATTTGTCAAGTTTAAAGTTAAAAAAAGCAAAAGTTGCAATTTGAAACACGAACTGTTAGGAAGAATGTGAAAATATAGATAATAAACTAGAAGTTTAAAAGAAAATTTAATTCAAATTCAAAATTTCGTACAACAGATTGAATGTGAGAGATTGAAGTTGAAAAATGGAGATTAAAGTTGAGCTCGAAACAAAAACCACAGAAAAATCAGAAGTTGTAGAAGAAAAAATATCAGAAATTTGAGATTGACCTAATTTTAGGCAAAAACGAAATTTTAATCGGATATTTCCAAAAACATCGAGAAATTAAGAAAAAGCTTGAAATTAAAAGAAAATTATTAAATTGTTCAGAATAAGGTTGGAATTATAAAATAATTTTCGAATTTTGTAAAAAAATTCTAAATGTTTGCCTGTTAACATAAAATTTTAATGAATATTTTAGAAAGGTTTTTTTATAATGAACATTTCGACTTTTTTCAAAATTTTTAAACTTTAAGCTATTTTTTTAAAAATTTTGAAAAAAGTTGAAAGGTTCATTATAAAAACATCAAAAATTTTCCAATAAGATGAGCTTTTAAAAAAGTTTGACATTTGAAAATCTAAGTCTAAAAAAAATCCAAATTTTTGAAGATGCCAAAACTTTTTAAAAATCAAGATTGTTAAAAAGCTAGAGCGGAAATTGGTTTCAAACCTCAAAAAGGCGAAATTTTTATATAATGTGTAGATTTTAAAAATATTATATTTTCCAAAAAAGTGAAGATTTTCAAAATCGTGTTAGTCTTTGGAAAAATAAATTCAAATTTCGATGTCAGATTTGCAAAAAATTCGAAATGTTCAAAATAATTTTGAAAAAAGTTGGAAATAAATAAAAATATTTATAAAGGACAAAAAATTATTAAAAAGTCAAGATTGAAAAACCAAATTAAAATTGGTCTGTTATGAGGACTGCCAACAGAAGTGAAAACTTAAAATTATGATATAACAATTTTCAAGATATTTCAAAAAAACCTTTTTCCAAACTTTCAGGGGTTTCTCTCAGTTGAGGAGAAGTACAAATAATTGAGGGCGGTGACTAATATCAAATCGCCTCCCCCCCCCTCCCTATATAGTCACCACCACCCCTAATATTCTTTTTTATTTATTTTTATTTCAACCCCCTTTTTTTTTATATATTTTTATTTTACCCCCAGCATAATTTTTCTTTTTTATATATTTTCATTTTGCGCCCCCATTTTTTGCCCTTCTCTGATTTTTTGGCTCTCCCAATTATTTTTTTTAAATATATTTTCATTTTGTTCCCTCCATTTTTGCCCTCCCGCCCCAATTTTTGCTCATCCACTTT
Source organism: Dastarcus helophoroides (assembly GCA_028583605.1). Taxonomy (NCBI): domain Eukaryota; kingdom Metazoa; phylum Arthropoda; class Insecta; order Coleoptera; family Bothrideridae; genus Dastarcus; species Dastarcus helophoroides. The sequence continues at coordinate 3,238,165 of CM053327.1, read as the reverse complement.
TTTTATATATTTTCGTTTTGCCACCCCAATTTTTCTTTTTCATATTTTTCTTTTGCCCCTCCAAGTTTTATTTTTTATACTTTTACTCAGATTAGCGGGTACTGGATTGGTTGGATGTCGCATTATCCGAGTGTTGGAGAGGATTAAAAGTCTCAGATTAAAGTGTCGGATTAAAAATGTCTGATCAAAGTGTTGGACTAAAAGTGTCGAATTAGATGTGTCGGATTGAAAGTGTTGTATTGGATGTGTTAGCTAATTTAAACAATAATAGTATACACACTTTCATATATTCAATGTAAATCCAGTGGTGCAGTGGTAGAGCAATCGACTTGTAGTTCAAGTAGTTCAAATCGCCCATTTTGGTAACACAATATTTATATATAAGTATATTATATTAATGGCAATTCCATGCATTTTTTTCCTATCTGTAGTCGCTTAGCGCGCCTAAAAAAGGTTCCCTTCAAAAATTCGTAAATTTCGAAAGTTCGAAAGTTATCAAAAAACTTGATCCAAATTTTGGAAAAAATCCAAATTTTAAAAAGACGAAATTTTCAAAATATCTCTAAATTAAAAAAAATTAAAAGTTTTAAAATAGAATTTTAAAGAATATTCAAAATTTGCATCAAGTCGAAATGTTAAAAAGGCGAAACTAAAAAAAAGTCTAACTTACAAAAATCTAGAAATTTTTAACAAAATTATGCATTTTGGAAAAGAGTGAAAATTTTAAAGAAAATGTTGACATTATTAAAAAAATTGATTGAACATTTCGGAAAAAATATAAATTTTAAAAAGAGGAAACTTTCGGAAAGTTTAATTTTCTTTTTAACTACAATTAATTCACTTGCAAAAGGTAACTCTTTTATGCCTTCGGAGCACTGTGAGTGGAATGCGGAAATAAAGATTGATGGTACCTTTTAAAAAATCTTCTCAATTTTGAAATAAAATTAAAATTTAGAAAACATTTCAATCCTTCAAAATCTCGACATTTAAAAAAAATTTGAAATGTTTAAAAACAAAATTTTCGAAAAAGTAGAAATTTTTGGAAAGAAAATCAAGATTTTGAAAAAAAGTCAAAATTTTCAAATAATCAATCTTTCAAAAAACTACATTTACAACAAGTTTCGAGAGAAATCAAGGTTTTGTGTAAAACTCAATACTTTGAAAAATCCAAATTTAAAAACAAAACAGACATTCTTAAATAAATCTAAATTTAGAAAAAGTAGAAATTTGAAAGAAGTCGAAATAAAAAAAAAGTTGAAAAAAAAGGCGACAAGTTTTCAAAAATTTCAAAAGAGTCGGAAAAAGAAATAATAATCTAATCTTTCATAGTAATCTGTCAAATTATGTGAAGCCTTCATAATGATGGGAGACCAGAGAACTCTAAACTCTAACCTTATTTGATTTACTTTACTAGGTGAAAGTATCAGCCCAATGTGGGCCAGCGTCTTCGTCCTCAATTATACTCGTTGAACCTTTGACTGTCATGCTCCAATCCTTGTCCAGTATAACTTCAAGATCAATTTATAAATTTTTTTGAAATTTTCCTAATCGACCTTTAAAATTATGGTAATTATATGAGTATTCGAACAATCCATCTTTCATAAATCCAGTGGCTCAACGAACCGTCCCTTTCTTATCTAATGTCGTTTGATTTTCAACTCAAACAATGTCGCACGTTACATTACATTGCGATTAGAAAGGGTACCATTATTAATCTTGTAGCGAGGAAAAGTTTCAAATTAGAACAAATAAACCAGGAATTTACGAGACTGACATTAAGAACCGTAACTAGCATTTATTTGTACAAGACGAAAGTTGTTCGAGCGTCTGGTTTGCACATGTAATTGATTTTCTAGCTAAGGAAGATGTTCCGCATTATTGTTACATAAAATTTAATGAACTACTTGGCACTTGCATTTAATCATAGCTCTTTTTACGAACGTTGTATGAAGTCTTTATTATGGTCGAGTAATTTCAATTCTATGCCATTAACATCAACGCCTATTACTTTCAATGGGGTAGTAAATCAGCCAAACGTTTTAAATTGATAAAGCTAAAATTAAACGTATTAACTTTAGGTACTACGCACCAATTGTAATACGAGGGTTGTTCCTTTTTTGTTGAGCGTCACTACTAGATAATCTCATCGGCCCGTGCATGTAAGCGAACTAGGTTAGTTAGTTTATAGCACTAAAAATTAAGGGGCATAACCGTTACCTATAACGAGTCGTTGTTTTGTAAAAGTGTACATTTTTTAGTACGTGCAAATGCACCTTGTGCAAAATTATAAGTATTTTTTTGTTTCATTTATCGTTTACATACAGAATGATTCAGAATTCAATATATGTATTTTGAGAACTCAATCTTAGGGCCACAATAAGACTTTTTCTTTCCATAAACATGACTCTCAAAGTGCACCCCTTTCGAGCCACAGCCTTTGAAAGCAGCTGAAGAAAAATTGATTAGGCCAAATTTTGATCAAATCATCTCTCTTTTTTCTTAATATCGCGACATTTTTGGAATTTATGACTTCAAAACCCTGATTCTTTTAAAAAGTAACTGTTTTGAAAAATTATAGGTTCAAAAAAGTTATTTTTGAAAAAATTTTAAATATTTCAAACCTACATTTTTTTCTTATTTTTCTCCCCACACTTTTTTTTTAAATTTTTGCTATTTTCATATTTTCACGTTTTAGATTCTGATTTTTTTTGTTGAAAAATTTGACTTTCTCACAACTTTGATTCTCTTGAAATAGTTTTCTTTTTTATATCGCGATATTATTTGAATTTATGATTACAAAACTTCGATTTTTTTTAAGAAAGAGGTTTTTTGGAAAATGTTTTTAAAATATTTTGGATTTTGCATAACCTAGTTTACATTCGACATAAAATTTCTGAGATTTTTCATAATTTGGACTTATTCTAAAAACTTTGAATCTTTTTGAAAATCACCCATTTTTTGACGAATTCGATGTTTTATTTAAACATTCCGACTTCTAAAAATATAAGTTCTTACAATGTCCAATAAAACAAAATAATTTTTCCCAAAATTTTGACTTTTTTCGAGAATTATATTTTTTCATTTCGATTTTTTGAAAATGTTAATGTTTTTTTCAGAATTTCGACTTATTCTCAAAAAATTGACTTTCTAAAAAAATTATAACATTTTTACAAAATTTAAATTTTTTACAATTTTATCCCAAAAATTATATTTTATTCATTTTGAGTTTCTTAAGAAATCGATTCTTTCTAATATTTGGATTTTTTCAAAATTTATTTTTTTTATTTTCACCTTTTCAAAATTTTTGCGACTTTTTCTCGAAATTGTTTTGTGAACATTTAATTTTTTTTTTTGACTTCGACAATCTTGAGCTACTTTAGACTTTTTTGAAAATTTCGAATTTTTCTTTAAAAAATGTCACCTTTTAAGTTTTGAATTTTTTTGAAAATTTGGAAATTTTCAGAATTTTAGATTTTTTAAATATTTAACTTTTCTACAAAAGTTTGGGATTTTCCTTTGTGGAAAAGTTGGGTCTTTTTTCGATATTTCGTGTTATTTCGAAAATTGTGATTGTTTTTGAAAATTTCCAATTCTTAAGAAAATTTAACATTTTTTGGGAAATTTTGTTTCTAAAAATTTCGATCTTTTTTTTAAATTAAATATTTCTTTCATAAATTTAAATTTTCAATATTATAACTTTTTTTGCTTCATTTCTAAGTTTCCTATTTTTCTTTACGTTTTTATTCCTAAAATTTCTGCTTTGTTTTTTTTGGTTCACTTTTTTTTTTAAATTTTGACTCTTTGATGACTGGTAAGTTGTCTTGACATATTTCTCCTTTTTTTTTTTAAATCCCACGACAGTTTTTGAATTTGTGATTTCAAAATTGTGATCCTTTAAAATTAGTTTATTTTTGACAAATTTTGGTTTAAAAAAATATTATTGAAAGAATTTTGCGGTTTTCAAAATTCTTTTTTTTTTAAATTTTGACATCAAAATTCTTAGAGTTTTTAGAATTTTGACATATTTTCAAAATTTCATATATTCTTAAAAATCACGCCTTCTCTGAAAAATTCAACGTTTTATTGGAACACTTTCTACTTTAAAAAATTTAACTTTTTAAATAATTAACAAAAAGATCAAAGGTTTCCAAAAATTTTTACCTTTTCCATATTTAGATCTCTTTTAGTTCAGGTTTTTAAAAATATCGACTTTTTTTTCTATTTTTTTTTGTAATTTCCAAAAAAATAGAATTTTTGGGAACAAGGTATAGTTTCATGCCTTGTTCTCAAAAATTTTATTTTATTTGGAAATTACAACATTTTTGCAAAATTTAACATTTTCTACAATGTTGACTTTTAAAATAAAACGAATGGTTTTTTGCTGTCTTATTTAAAATTATTTCTATTTTTCTTAAAATTTAAATTTTTTGTTTTCGCTTTGTAAACACTTTTACCTTTTGCCGACTTTTTCTTGATTGTATATGGCACTTGCATTGCCTACCATAATTTTTTTGTTTAAAAATAAAAAATAAATGGTTCATTTAACCCACTTTGCCACATTTAAAGTATGGCATGTCATACATCAAATTATTGAGAAAAATATGCCAAATTCGAAAAAAATACAATTTAATATGGGGTTTATAAGAAATAACAAAGTTGACATAATTTTCTTAAAAACAGGTAAATTGAGAAACAATTAACGTACACCAACGAAAAAGCCTCAAAAAGCAACTAATTATAGGTTTTGAATTTTGAATGAATGGAATAATAGTAAGCATTGAATTCTGCACTACTTTGCTTATAAATAAGCAAATAAGCTTCTTTGTATCTCTAATAGCTTACGATATCCCTAGAGTGGAAATCAAATTTGGTTCAACCTATATATTAGTAAGGTTTTTTTTTAACATTTCTGCGACCCATTTTGGAAATATTTAAATTTTTTCAATGAAAATTGGCAATATTCTAAAACATTCTAAATTTATTGAAGACTTCACCTCTTGACAGTTGACAAAAAATAGGTTAGTTTATTTTACATAGAATAGGAAAAAAATGAAATATAGAAGATTGAAATTAGACGTGAAGAATTCTTAGAATGAATTAAGAAATTATAAAAATATAGAAATCTCGAATTTCGAATTTGAAATGTGAAATTCGGAATTTCGAATTTTGGAATGTGAAGACCTTTTTAGAGTAGTTAAAAATTTGCGTTTGGTATTTACGAAAAAAACCTGGTGGACAGTTTGATTACACACTGCAAAAAATATACAAAAATAGCTGGTAAACAAGAAAAGGTGAGTACCCCTGATTTAGACTATTATATGATTTGACTTTTTGAAAATGTTACCTTTTAAAAATATGGATTCACAATCTCGATCAAAAAATTTTTTCTTAAACATTTTATTTTCATTTCAATAATTTGCCTTTTGTGTAAATTTCCACATTTATCGAAACTTTAACGTTTTTGTAATGACAATTTTTTTCGAATAATTACTTAATTTTGTAAATTTTAACCATTTTAAAAATACTGACCGAAAACTTTATGTTTTAAATTATATCCTAATTTATTAGTCTTCTTATACCAACTGTGATACCCCTATTAGTCCACCTTAAAAGTTGAATTCTTAAAATCGACTAAATACATATTCAATCACTTATTTCATAGATTAATTTACATAGAATAACAGACTATAAAAACGAATTTATTACATTGTGTCTGTACTAATTTCGAAACCTTAGTGTACTCACCTGTTACTCCGTCAGGGGTTGAATAGTTAAAATAAGTGTTCAATTATTTTATTCATAGATTAACTGCATAAAATATAAGCTTGTAAAATACAGCATTAACTTTATTAAATGCTAATTTTAGAACACTATTTCACTCCCTAAGTGGGTATACATATATCCGAAAAATTTCTTATTGCTTACCTTTACCATAAAGCGAACCCATTGCCCAAATTTCGTATTTCTGACTAGTAGTTTTGTCACTGCATTGATGACTAGCTTTTTCAATTGATCAGAAGTTCTCTCTTTATAATATTAATGTATATTTGATATCTAGATATGCTGAATTTGATAAACCATGGTATTTTGAGAACGTTGATTTAGAGGCTCGTATTTTACAGAACCTTATAAAAATATTTATAGATGAGAATATTTGCGAATGTCTTGTGACGAAACAACTCAATCGAGTAATTCGGCGGTTGATTAGGAAATTCGATAAAAATATGGGGGTTGAGTAAATAATAGATTTATCATTGAGATGCATTAGATTTTATGCCTGTATATACGTGCAAGCAATAACTTGGGCGAAACAGATTTCGACAGTGTTGACCTAGCGACACCATACATAGCTGCCAAGCAAGGATTTAGATTAAAATGGATCGCATGTCTTCCAGCAATATGTCATATAAATCGGACCTATTAGGAACAACATTTACGTAAAGTGATTATTTATATCAACGGTTTATCTAAAGACTCCTAATTAATGGCCTTTGAAGCTTCTATAAGACTACTGTCTGCTTTATTTATAGAATAAACACTTTTTTACATCTATTGATTGTGCTTCTTTACAACCTACCCCTATTATCTCTGCCATTAGTCATCCTATTACGCAATTTACTTCAATTTTCACAAGATTAGAAAACATATTTTAATAAACGCTGAATTTGTAAATCACATTTACGATAAAAATTGCAGGCAGCAACCATCGAAAACCATTTACTGAAAGTTAATCTTAGGTTCTGACAGCTTGAAATCGGAGAAAAATTCGTCGAAGGTGATGCTGAAAATTGGAAACAAATACATCTTGCTTGAAGTTGTTAAGTCGGAAACTTAAAATCACGGTTACTACATGACAGCTGAGCGAATGAAGTTTTATCTTTATAAAGGAAACAGCGCGAAGAAATAGATTTATTCGCGTTGTTTTCGAAAATGCCAGACGTCATCCGCCAAACACGAAATTTTCTACATTTTTAATCAATAAAATAAATAGAAAGTCCAAGAAGAATATAAAAGACTGAAACTTGTAATTTATATTATAATTAATAACTAGCAGCCTGCTTTTGCTTCTTCTAATTTAATTATCAAAATTTTGAATTGTTTTAAGAAAATCGCAAGTTTAAATTCGAAATTTTGTCCGTAAGAGTTGTAGACTTTCTTCAGAACTCATTATTCTAATTTTATTATTTCAAAGTTACAAAAAAGTATTTATTTTTTAGTTAACTACGGAATTTGAGAATAAGGTGAAAGATTAAGATTTAATTTTGGGGATTAAGCTTGAAAACTGGAAAAAGGTGAAATATCAAGATTTATAAATTAACATAAAAACTATCACAATTTTTAAAATCGAAAACTTATTCGAAATCTACAGGGCTTCAAGTTTTCACTTGTAATTACTATTTTTTTCTTAATTTTAGGCATTACAATTGAAATGTCCTTATTTAAGTCGAAATTTTAGTAAACAATTTTAAAATTTTAAGACCTATTCGTCCATTCAACTTTAAGACCAAAATTTTGTAAAAGAAGTAAAAATTTCGAGTTTAAAATTACAAATTAAAATTTTAAAAAGATAGTCAAAATTTCTCAAAAAAAATCGAAGTTATGTTTAAAAACTTTTTAAATATTTTAAAAAAAGAGAAAGTTTTTTTTAATTTCGACTTCAGAAACAAAATGTGGAGAATAAGGTCAAAATTTTGAGACTAAAATCGAAATTCCAAGAAACAAGTTTAAAATGTAGAGATTATGAAGTCGAGAGTTTGAGAAAAATTGAAATACAAAAATGCTCCCTTGAAAGCACGAAAAATTAAAAAACACAACATGGGTTGCTCTAACGCGTTTCGACAGTCAAGTCGAAGTGAAGATAACCAGGACTAGTTTGTTCCACCAAAATTGAGAAAAATTGTAAACTTCTACTTAAATGTCAAAATTTTATGTTATTTAAAGAGTTTGTTAAAATTTAGACTTTTAAAAAAAAATTTCGAGAAACGAGTAAAAATTATAAACTTAAAAAAGTTATATTTAAATAAATTCTGAAAAAAAGTCAAAAATTTTAAGTGGGAAATTTCAAATTATTTTCTTAAAATTTAGAATGAAATAGAATTTTTTGAATAAAAGTCGAAATTACAACATTTCTAAAATTTCCGTTTTACAAATGTCAATTTTTATTCATTTTTATTTTTATTTATTTAGAATCCATATTTTCTTAAACTCGAATTTAGGATCCGGAATTTAAGATTGAAGTCAAAATTCTGGAAAAACTTTGATCAAAATTATGTCAGAAATTAAAAAAGACGTTGCGTGAATATTTTCCAAATAATTTCTTTTCGACTTTTTTACCTGAAATGTTAGTTTGCTTTAAAATTTCATTTATTTTCATTTTGACTGGAAAGTTAAGGCTGAAAATTTATTTTGTCTTTCTAGAATTGCAATTCCAAGTAAAAAAAAAACATATTCAGATTTAAATTGGAAATTTTGAAAAAATAGCCAAAATTTTAAAATAAATTTAATTGTTCTCTTTAGAATTGCACCTTAAATTACGAAAAAAAGCAATTTAATATTTAAACGAAAATTTTTGAAAAATAGCAAATTTAAAAAAGTGGGATTTATGTGATGACGTTTTCTATTAGTCCATTCCATTAGTCACAAAACTTTGAATTTAAATTAAAATATTCTTGTCGACATTTTCCATGAAATTTCAAAATCTCTAAGAAAATTCGAATAGTTTAAACTTTAAATTCAAAATTTCGAGAGAAAAGCTTGATATTGGGCTAACGAATTGCAAACTTATAAAAAAATCCTTTAACATGTATTCCTCCTTTCAGTCTTCTGAGCAGGTAAAGTACATAGTTAGAAATAGGTGACTTAAAAATTCTTCCTTTTAGCCATTTTGTTTCCTGTTAATTCCTTTAAAATTAACATATACTTTTTTACAAAGATACGGAAGCACAGTCTTTTCTCCAAATTATGAATTTTCTCTGAAAATTTTTTGCTGGCACTTCGGCTTTACTCTCAAAATTCAACTTTCTCAAAAAATTTGACTTTGAGATAACTTTTTTAAATTTCCACAAAATTTTTACCTTTTTTCTTTTAATTCGTGCCTTGTGGAATGTAAACTTCGGTTTTCTAATAATTTTGACTTTTTTCTAACAATTCTAATTTTCGAAAATGTTGACCTGATCGGAATTATTCGTTTATTCACCTTTTGAAAATGTAGAAAAAAAGTAGAATATTTTAAAAAAAGTCGAGATCTACAACAAAATCAAAATTTTCTGAAAAAGTTGAAATTTTGAAAAATTAGGAATTTCCAAAAGTAGCACTATTTTAGAAAAACGGAAAGTTTTAAAATGATTACAATTTTCTAATTAAGTCAAAATTTTATTTTTTTTGCAAATGAGAATTTGAAATAAGTGGAAATTTTAAAATGTCCAAGTCTAAATCATTAAAAAGGTAAAAATTAAAAATGACAAATTCGTCTCAAGAAAAACTAAGGATTTTAAAAAATTAGTTAGAGATATGTATCAGAAAATAGGAATTCTCAAAAAAATCGAAATATTTAGTGAGTGGACAAAATTTTCAAAGCTAAATAAGGAAAAGTCGGAATTATCATAAAAATCATAGTCCTCAAAAAAATTCATAATTTTTAAAAACAGTCCAAAGTTTCAAGATGTCGAAATTGTGAAAAAAGATGAGATTTTCAAAAAAAGTAGATTTTGGAAAATTATCGAAATTTTGAAAAAGCCAAAATTTTCGAACAATTCGAAATTTCGGCTTAGAAGCCGAAAATACTTTGTTCGTTGATGACATATTCGGGAAGGGGCAAAAATTGCCTGACTGACACCGCTCTCCCATTTTACAAATGGTGCCTTTATGTTTTAATATTTTGTTTTCAAATTTAAAGAACTTATGAAGCAAGAATGTGGAATTTGCGCTTTGGAATTATTATTTCTAAAATCGGTTTAGTTTTCGAGATATTCGCTTTTGAAAATAGGCAAAAAAATACAAATTTTACGCTTATTTGTGGGGGAATATTAAGAAAAGTATTAAAAATCTGCTTCCAAAGCCCAAATTTCCCAACATTTTTAAACATAATTACCAAATTTTATTAAATTCTAAGCAATAGTATTGACGTAGTTTGTAAAATGGCTTCGTTTCTAAGTTTCCTATTTTTCTTTACGTTTTTATTCCTAAAATTTCTGCTTTGTTTTTTTTGGTTCACTTGTTTTTAAAAATTTTGACTCTTTGATGACTGGTAAGTTCTCTTGACATATTTCTCTTTTTTTTTTTAAATCCCACGACAGTTTTTGAATTTGTGATTTCAAAATTGTGATCCTTTAAAATTAGTTTATTTTTGACAAATTTTGGTTTAAAAAAATATTATTGAAAGAATTTTGCGGTTTTCAAAATTCTTTTTTTTAAAATTTTGACATCAAAATTCTTAGATTTTTTAGAATTTTGACATATTTTCAAAATTTCACATATTCTTAAAAATCACGCCTTCTCTGAAAAATTCAACGTTTTATTTGAACACTTTCTACTTTAAAAAATTTAACTTTTTAAATAATTAACAAAAAGATCAAAGGTTTCCATACTTTTTTACAAAGATACGGAAGCACAGTCTTTTCTTCAAATTATGAATTTTCTCTGAAAATTCTTTGTTGGCACTTCGGCTATACTCTCAAAATTCAACTTTCTCGAAAGATTTGACTTTGAGATAACTTTTTTCTAAATTTTCACAAAATTTTTACTCTTTGCTTTTAATTCGTGCCTTTTGGAATGTTGCTATTTTTTTTAAACTTCGGTTTTCTAATAATTTCGACTTTTTTCTAACAATTCTAATTTTCGAAAATGTTGACCTGGTCGGAATTATTCGTTTATTCACCTTTTTAAAATGTCGAAATTGTCAAAAAAGCAGAATATTTTAAAGAAAGTCGAGATGTACAACAAAATCAAAATTTCCTGAAAAAGTTGAAATTTTGAAAAATTAGAAAGTTCCAAAAGTAGCACTATTTTAGAAAAACGGGAAATTTTAAAATGATTACAATTTTCTAATTAAGTCAAAATTTTGTTTTTTTTGCAAATGAGAATTTGAAATAAGTGGAAATTTTAAAATGTCCAAGTCTAAATCATTAAAAAAGTAAAAATTAAAAATGACAAATTTTTGAAGAAAAACCAAGGATTTTAAAAAATTAGTTGGAAATATGTATCAGAAAATAGGAATTCTCAAAAAAATCAAAATATTTAGTGAGTGGTCAAAATTTTTAAAACTAAATAAGGAAAAGTCGGAATTATCATGAAAATCATAGTCTTCAAAAAAATTCATAATTTTTAAAAACAGTCCAAAGTTTCAAGATGTCGAAATTGTGAAAAAAGATGAGATTTTCAAAAAAAAGTAAATTTTGAAAAATTATCGAAATTTTGAAAAAGCTAAAATTTTCGAAAAATTCGAAATTTCGGCTTAGAAGCCGAAAATACTTTGTTCGTTGATGACATATTCGGGAAGGGGCAAAAATTGCGCGACTGACACCGCTCTCCCATTTTACAAATGGTGCCCTTATGTTTTAATATTTTGTTTTCAAATTTAAAGAACTTATGAAGCAAGAATGTGGAATTTGCGCTTTGGAATTATTATTTCTAAAATCGGTTTAGTTTTCGAGATATTCGCTTTTGAAAATAGGCAAAAAAATACAAATTTTACGCTTATTTGTGGGGGAATATTAAGAAAAGTATTAAAAATCTGCTTCCAAAGCCCAAATTTCCCAACATTTTTAAAAATAATTACCAAATTTTATTAAATTCTAAGCAATAGTATTGACGTAGTTTGTAAAATGGCAAGCGAAGAATTTCAACGTTTTCAGAGTACCAGACCGCCGCCTTAAGTATTTCTAAGTACATATTCTTTTTCAGTACTTCGTCATGAGTTTAAAATTGTTTATTTTCAGCATTTGGTAATTTCTAAAGATCGACAAACCAATTATGGCAAAATTTATATAATACAGTTCTATTTTAAAACAAACCATTTTTCCTTGAAAATTTTCAAGCAACCTAATTTAGAAAATCGGAATGTTAAAAACGCCTTAAAACCTTTAAGAGCTAAATTGCTTAAGTAAGCCAAATATGAAACTAATAATTCTTTTCATAGATTATTTTTACGAAAGTTTAGGTTTTAAACTGCATTATTAACTCTGCTTATGCTAATTTCGAAGCTGTTTCACTGATCTTTGACCTTCTTAGAGGACACATTTCAAAAAATTCCTACTTATTGCTCATCTACATTAAGAATTTTTTGTAAGTTTCATGTTTCTGACTTTAGTAGTTAGGGCTGCGTATTAATGACTAGTAGAGGCCGGATTTTAGGCAAAATCCTTGATCTTACCTTTTCACGTTTTTCGGCGTTTTTTACGCTTTTGTTGCCCAAATGTTTTTTTGCCTTGTTAGACATAATTTGAACCTATTTTCAAAAATACTCTTGCCTATGTATCCTTTGCTATGGCTTTTTTTAAGTATATTGTGATACATTTCTGAAGAATTTCAGGAGAACTACGTACTTGATATAACATGGCAATAAAATGGAAATTTAATTCATCATAATAATACAAGAAACCTAAAGTATAAATTCCAAAGAAGTGTAATTTAATAACAATTCATCTTATAACCCACCTAGCCCCTTTAAAATTTTGCCTGCTATTATGGCACAGGGCAATTGAATTATACTGTAACAAAAAGTAATTATAAAGTTTAGTAGGGGATTTTTTAGAAAATTTGTTAAGGGGAAGCGGCCACAATAATAAATCAAACGGCAGATAAGCGCTTCGGAAATTTCGGCAAACCATAAGCCTTATCTGCCGAATTCTTCTAGAACCCGGACCGGGACCTATATAAGGCGGTCACTTTTCCCTCAATAAAGTAAGTCAAGTTAGTTCATTAAACGGTGTTAGAGAATTGCAATTGTAGTGATCCGAGTGCAGTTTTGAAATAAAGTGATTACAACTCACCAAGTCCTAATCATTAGAACCGATAACGCGCAACAATACGATGTTTATTTATCTTAATTTCCAAATAAAAACCGATGTTCTGGAAAAATGATGAAATTATGGGAAGGATATTCCTTTTCTGATTTATCTTTGATCTGCTTTGCGTAAGCGCACTTCTGTGCGAAAAATCTCAATAAAGACAAGGTGCTCTAATTAAACACTTAGTTTAGAATAATTGTGTAATTGCAGAGAACTTTTTGTAATAATTTAAATTATATCACAGCAAACATTTTTTCATTAAAAACATTGTTTTTCATTGTGTTTCAGTTAAAAGCAAAAAAAAAAGATCATGTTACGCAGCATTATATTTCACTCGCCGTTAATAAAAAAATTAGAAAAAACAATTAAAATGATAATATAAACAAATTTATCTCTTCTAAAAATGTGATCGCAAAATCTAATGTAAATATTTTCATTAGAACTCGAGATAAATTAAGTAGTTCCAATTTTGTTGCTTATACTTATTATTTTATCAAAATAATAAGCTACATTATTTTTTTTATCCTAAAATAGGTAATATTAAAGAAAACGTCCTTTTTTTAAATGGTCATCTTTTTAAAAAATTAGATAGTTTGTCCGTGTTTGCGTTAATGATGAAAAAGCAATAACTAGTTACCGAATGATGTAATTTGGACATTGTCTATTTACGTAGATTTTGGTGAAACGGCCTTGTCCTTGGTTAACTTCAAAAACTGATATACAAATCTTATTTTCTGAGACCAAGAAAGATTACAAAATACAACGACAGTTGCTCTAACGCGTTTCGATAGTCCAGCTATAATCTTCAGGAAGATACTATCACCTAATGCTAAAAATTAACCCGAACGGGGTGGACCATAAGTAATGGTACACAGAGCAATGGTGGATTTTTCGAATAAAAATAATGTGATTTAGCTACATTTACCTCTTATTAGAAGTTGATATTAACAGATATACAGGGTGTCAAAGTTGAAAAAAAAAAATCGATTTTTTCGTATAATTATGGAATGAACTGTAATATAGGCACTAAATTTGGCACCATTGGGTTTCCTAAGTCGACAAACTCTAACTTGCTAATATATTACCAATAGTGGATAGGGGGCGCTACCTGCGCTATCCTGTATAAGTCTAAATCATCATAAATTTTTTGTGCACCCACGTATATTAATTTCAAATGGGTATTATATTTCCCCATTTTTTTTTACGTAAAAAAAGAGAACTTTTTGAAAGTTGATACGAGCAACCGTTTTCATGATATATGCCTTTAAAATTTGACGTGCCTTGGTTTTAAATTACTAAGATATTAAATTTTCGAACTAGGCTTGCAAAAAAAAGTAATCGTAAGATACCTTAAAAACTAATTTATGTCAAATATTACTTTGCTGATAATATTATTGCCTAATTTTTGAAAATCTCCATTAAGGAAATTAAAAAAATTAAGACGTAATTTAGTTTCTAACATAGAGATGTGAGGTATTATCTCTAGTCCGCACAAGAAAATTTTAATAGTCTGGGTGGTCAAAGCAGATATTTGAAGATGAATTTTAACAAAAGACAGCCAGATTTTTAATTGCTTACAATTCCCTTACATGAAAATGGTCAATTCCCACATACCTATTTTGGAAAATAAATTTTGTTTTGGTATTTTATTTTATTTTTATTTTCTTAGGAATGTAAAATATATGTGTAATAATAATGTCAGTAGAGTAATATTTGATATAAACTGATTTAGAGTCAGTTTTATTACCTTTATTTTGAAACCTACTGCGAAAAATTCACATTTACATAACTTAAAATAAACGTACGACAAAATTTGAAGGCAAATATCTTGAAAACGGTTGCTTGTATCAACATTTAGACAGTATACCTTTTTTTATGTAAAAAATGTAGGTAAATAAAAATATCTATTTAAAATAATTGGACATAAAGGCACAAAAAAGTTATGATGTTTTAGAATAATACAAGGTAGCGCAGATGGCGCCCCCTATGGGTTACTGGCAATCTGTTGAAAAATTACAATTTTTTGACCAAACAAGCCCCCCTATGCCAAATTTCTTTTGTATAGTTAAATGTGTTCATCAGTTATGCAAAAAAATCACATTTTTTTAAAATTTGACACCCTGTATCTCCGTTAATATCATCTTTTGGTATGAGATAAATGTGTCTACATCACGTTATTTTTATACGAAAAATCTACTCTTGCTGCATGTACCATTTTTTATAGTCCACCCTACATTGAGAATATTCACTTCGTGCACAATCGACCTCATCCAAAGGCCCATTTCCAATTACTATTTTTAATTTCAAATGGCGTGTATTTATTACCCTGAAAACGCAAAAATTTGTCAGCAGAAAATATTGAGAGGTATTTAATTTGTAGTTGGGAAAAAGTAATGTTCAAAATTTTCAATAAAGGTTTCTTTTGCTAATTGAAATTTTGACCTTTCAATGCCTTTATATATTATTATTTTTGTCCTTTTTTACCTACTTTTCTTGCCTAATTTATCATTTTGCTCACTTTTTTACCTTATCTGATTGTCCCCAAAATCCGATCTCTAATAATTTTCAGTCGATCATAAGTTCTCTCGTTATAATATTAGTATAGATGTAGCAATGTTTATAGATGTGGCTTAAATAGGGCAGGTTAGGGCGCTTGTCTTCCTGACTCATGCAGGTCAACAGAAATTATACTCAATTGAGCAGACTCCTTCTACAAAAATTTCATTCCGACTTAACTATTTCTCAAAATTCGTCTTTTTTGACAAAATTTCGTCTTTCATTTAAATTTTAATTTTTTGCAAATTTCGACTTGTCTATCAGGATTTATCTTTTTTCTCGAAATTTAGTAAATCTTTTGATATAAAACGAAAGCAATTTATCTGAAAGTTTAATAATGATTTTTTGAAAATTTGTATAAATGTTCTAAGAAGGCAAAAATTCCGAGAACATAGTCCCTGGAATTGTAACCGTTTGTAATGGAAATACAACTTTCTAGAAATTCCAAGCTTAAAAAAAATTATTTTTCCCAAAAAGGGTCCTTTTTCCAAAATTTTGATAAAATTTGACTTTCTCTGCCGAATTTAGAGTATTCTCCAAATTTCAAATTTTCTTCGATATCTCGAAATGTCAAATTTTTTTATGTAAATTTGTTTTTCATTTCATTTAAATTTGTTTTTGTTTTTCAAGATTTCGAGAAAAAATTCGAAATTTTCAGAATTAAAAAAGACTCTTTAAAAAAGTCGAAACTTCGATATATTTCTAAAACTTTGTCTTTTTTCAAAAATTTGAAATATATTTTTAAATCTTATGCTGTATCTTTGTGTAAAACTGACTATCTTTAATCAATATTCGTCTTTTTCTTGAAATTTTAATTTTTTTTAATTTGAGTTTGTCCGGAAACTTTTTTTTCATTTTGTAGTTTTTCTTAAAGCTCCGAGTGTTTTCTAAAATTTCGGTTTTTTATCAAAATTCCGTTATTTTTCTTAAGAAGGAAGATTTTAATCTTCTACAATTCGATTTTTCAAAAATTTTGATCAGTTTCTTAAAGCTGGCCTTTTTTGATATACTTATCTTATTTTTAATCCAAAATTCGATAATTAACTTTTCTAAAAATTTTGACTTTTTAATTAAAATTATTCTGAATGCGTCTTTTTTGATATCTTCATTTTATTATTAAAATTTTAATTTTTGGACTCTTCTTTTAAAAATTATTTTATCTCTCAAAATGCAACAACTGTTCTCAATAAGTTTTTCTTTAAATTCGATTTTTTCAAATTTGATACCAGAAATCTTAACTTGTATCTCAAAATTCGCCATTTTCGAAATCTCGACATTCATCTCAAAATGCAATGTTTTAGTTTCTGGAAATATAGAGTCTTTCCTCGAAACTGGCTTTTTCTCGAAATTTGTCTATTTTCTCCAAATTAGATCGTATATTATCAAAAAGTATGATAAAAATATTTTTGGGAGATTCGAGAAAAAATGCCTTGTAAATTCAATTTCTTTACAGAAATTTTAATATTGTGACAACATTTAAATGAAGAAATAAAGATTTCGAAAAGAAATGTTTTTGGTAATTGATTTTGTTGAAAATTTGAATTTTTTAAAATTTTCGACTTTTTTCAATAATTTAACTTTTTTCAGGATTTTAACTTTCTGAAAATGACGACATTTAAAAAAAATGTGAATTTTTGATTGTAGTTAAGAATTAAGTTTTTTTTGAATATTTCGACTTGATGCGAAAATTAAGAATTTCCATTTTGCCAATTTCTTTCCAAAAGTTTTATCTATTTTGAAAATTTCAACTTTTTCGCAATTTTGCTTATTTCCAGAACTTTGACTTTAGCGTTTATTCGTATTTTTTGTGAAAATGTATAATATTTTAAAAATTTTGACATTTTCCATTTTCTTGTAAATGTAATTATTTTAAAATACCGATTTTTATTAAATTTCGACATTTTTGCAAAATAGTCACTTTTTTTAAAATTTTGATCTTTGTTTAAAATGTTGGCTATTTTTTAAAGTTTTTACTTTTTGGAAAATTCCAACCTTTTTTTTAAAAAAGATTCGATTTGAATGTTTATTTGACTCTTTATTTCAGAAATTTCCACTTCCGTTTTAAAAATTGCGATAATTTTAAAATTTAGATCTATACATTTTCTGAAAATTTTGATTTTTTATCAAAATCTCGACTTTGCCTCGAAGCGTTGACTATTTTCAAAGTTGCGACCTTATTTTTAAAATGTCGACTCTTTTGTACTAAAAAGTTTAATAAAATATTCAATGTTTTATAATTCCTCTTTAGTGAATATCAAGTTCTTTTGGTAATTTTAATTGTTTTTTCTAAAATTTGTACTTTTAAATTCTAATTCTTTATATCAAATTTTTAAAAACAAGTAAACATCTTCAACTGAAAATCGAAAATTGACAAAACATTCAGACTAAAAAAAATCAAAATAATAAATGAAATAGGGTTCCGTTCCTTGGAAAGAAAAACGGAACCCACCCTCGTCCGTGCGTCCTTCTGTCACAAAAATATTTTCCTCGAAAACTATACAGTGTCCCACCGAGAATCGCCGCGATCCATATCTGGCAAAATACTCATCTAAAACATTTGAAAATTTAATAACTTAGCAAAAACGATAGGACCAACACAACTAAAATATTCGCAAAGTTGTAGTGTTTCCGGTTATACCGGAAGCTGATACCAACTTCGTTATTTTAAATAAGATACCCTATATATTTTTGCATTTTTGGATTTAATTTAATATTCTAAGGCCACTTTGAATAACAAACATTGTTCCTAAAATTTAAAGTTTTTGAGATAATTTTATATAATTAATAATTAATTTATATATAATTTATGTACTTTATAAAAAATTCGACAGATGCAAGGTTCCACGAAATTCTTTGTATCTTTTTTCAGAAACTAGATGTTTATTTCATATTTGGCATGTGAGTAGACCACATACAAGGCAATTTTTATAAGTTTAAAAATTTTATACCGACTGTTTAATTCAGGTGTGCATATTTTGGTAAATTCAAACAGCCATAATTTTGTTATCTCAAATGAAACACCGTATATTTTTTTAGCCTATCTTATGTAGATTTTAGTTATCCTTTACCTGATATAAGCTTTTTAAGGGTTGTTTTTACAACTTTTAGAAATAATTGCAATTATTTTTTTTTTTACCATTTCAGATTAAATGAACTCTAATCGGGTCGCATATCAATGACGTTATGGATAAAAGTAATCTCTATCGACAATTATACTGTTAGGAAACCATTTGTCAAATTATTTATATTTTATAGCATGTGGTGAAATTAAAATGACAACATACCTGACCATCTTTTGTAGTAATTAGAAGTATTTTATATTGTTTAGTATTTTCTGACGATGTAACATAGTAATATCACAAACATGTGATACAGTGATAAATTTGCTGTTCGACATTCAATAAAGCCTTCATGAAATCCAATAAAGCGAATGGTAAAAAATCTCACCAATTTCGACTTCGTCAAAGAGAAATCAAAGAAGAAAATCTATTGTTGATAATAAAAATGTCGAAATATGATTTCCAATTATATACACTAGTCATGTTTTAATTTTAGCTTTATCACACACTATGAACAATATAAGTAATTTTACTAATTGTTTTATAATTTAAATGTCGATATCGATTGTTTCTATTTTTTAAGTACATTTCATTTGTTTCTAGTTATTATGTGACTGACAGGCTGCTCAATAAGAATTCAATGACTGTGAAATTTAAAAAAAATATTAAAATTCCAATAATTTTCAAAAGTTGTAAAAAAAATGCCCGCAATGCCTATATCAGTTAAAAGATAATTTAAATCAGCATTAGATATATCAAGAAAATATGGGGTGTTCTATTTGAAATAACACAGTTATCGGTGTTTGAATTTACCAAAATGTACAGTCATGAAATTACCACTTGATGTAATGTTTGTTAATTTATGAAAGTTGTGCTAGATAGTTTTGTACGTGTTTTACTTACCTACCAGTTATGAAATAAATATTTAGTTTCTGGAAAAAGCTACAAAGAATTTCGTGGGACCTTGCATCTGTCAAATTTTTTATAAAAAACCAATTATCTCGAAAACTGAAAATTGTAAGAACAATGTTTGTTTTTTAAAGTGGCCCTAAAATATCAAATAAAATTTAAAAATGCAAAATATATAGTGTCTCATTCAAAATAACGAAGTTTGTGTCAACTTCCGGTATAATCAGAAGTATTACAACTTTGCAAAGATTTTAGTTGTGTTGGGCTTGTCGACTTTACTAAGTTGTTAAATTTTCAAATTTTTTAGATATGTACTATGTTAGATATCGATCGCGGCGATTCCCGGTGGGACACAGTGTGTAGGAATTTGAAATTTCACAAAGCGTTAGTTCTTGATCACCCACGCATATGCCTCGAGCCAATGATTAGAAAAAGAAAATATTTTATAATGAAATGGGGGCGTTAACTTTAGTTACCGAAAAATCAAGTTTTAGTTGATATATCGCGTCAGGTATCATTCTATAGGGATCCCAAGATTTTTTTTTTCAAAATGTTTGATTTAATGGTCTTTAAGATACAGCTCAAAATGTATAGGAAATGACTCAGTCCATAAATATTGCGCCTGATTGTGGAAAAAAGTGTCTATTTGAAAATGGGCATTTTTTTTATTTTTCAATTAAAACACTAGATAATTCGGATAACATTGAAACTCATACATCACTAGAAATGATTTAATTTGGTCCATTAACTGCTTACTGTAATATTTGTGTCGGACTCGATCCTGACCATTTTTTTTTCAGGGGTTTCCACCTTATTTTCGAATCTAGAATTCAGATTTCAAATTGATAATTATTTTTTCAAATTTCCCCTTCTTAGTCAAATGTTTCAACTTTTCCGAAACAATTAAAATTAACAATATTTTTTGAATTATAAATTTTAAGGAAACATTGAGGAAATTTATTTTATAAATTCCATTCTTGTTCTCGAATTCCTTTTTCTTCAAATTTAAAATAAAATATAAAATGTCTGATTTTTTACTTAAAATTTGGAATTGAGTGTGAAAGCTTTTGAGAATCCGTTTTTAACATCTTATTAATAATAATTAGGTAAACAGATTAAACTAGAATGTGATAGCAAAATAATTAGAATTTGGAGAAAGGAAATACCCATAAAGCCTAATAGGTTTAGCGTTTGCAACTAGACTGAACTATAAAAATCAAAATTAAAACAATCATTCCAAAATTCGAAATTTAGGGTCAAAAGTGCCAAATTCGAAAATTAAACTTGGAGAAAAAATTTTCAAGTTTTTTCGGGAATTTCCACTTTATTTTTTGAGTCGAATTTTACCATTTCAAAGTAATACTTTTACTTAAATGTTCAAGAAAAAGAAATCAAAATTACGGGAAAAAGGCTATCTATTTTTCAGATTTAAAGTCACGTTTTAAGAAAAGTTAAATTTTAAAATTCAAATTTTGGTAATAATTTTGAATTATAGAGAAGAAAATCAAACATTGAGAAAGCATTTAATATTTTTAGGAGAGAGAAAAATTTTCAAAGTTTTGGAAAATAGAAAAATTTCTATTTTGAATTCAGTTCTTTAATTTTTCTCCTGAATCTTTGAATTTTAAAAAGTCAGTTTAAAACCTGGAACTTAAAAATATTAAATTTCATAATCAAAATAATAAAAAATGATTTTAAAAAGCCCCAAAACATAGCTTTTTCTGAAAACGTTTAAAAATCCCAACTTTCTCGGCCCAATTTCAGACCCCAAAATAGTTATTCTAGTATTTTGGTCATAGAAAGTTAAATAATAATCATAAGTGTCATGAATTTATAAAAATTACTCAATGAAAGTAATATTGATTAGGATTTTAGAAAAAAATACTTTGTGCAACTTGTACAATCCCCGGACGTCGATGTTTGTTAGCCTCGGCTAAGCCTCGGACACAATTTACATTGTCGTCCGGGAAGTTTTACTTTTACTGTTACTGCACAATATGTTATTTTAATTAAATAACCAAAAAGGTTTCAGAAATCTCCTAAAGGGTAGAAATACACGCGCTAAAATGTTCGATGCCAACCGCAATTACTGCGTTGCGTGAACTAGTGTTAACTCCGAAAACATTCATCTAACTGAAATAATGTAAAGGACAAATTTGATTCAGATTTGATCCTTCAGCTAAATCAAGTGTTTTTATGTAAAAAAAATTGTTACTCTAAGGGTCAAAAAACCTTAGAATGCAAGCATCCATTTTTCCATAAAATACAACAACTATTAGGATATCGAAAAAACCTTGGATTTTCCAATAGTCTGTGGCTCAATGTCTACTAATCCTATTAAATCGAAAATTTGTCTTTAGAGAAACCTAGGAGAATATATAATCATTTGTGACACAGTTTGAGTTATTTCTTTAAGACGATTAGACCAAAAATTATTAAAAAAAAATAGATTCCTTAAAGGTAGCTCGTTCAAATGATAATTCATACGTTTAATTATAAAATATTTTATTTTTCCAATCTTTGGCTGGCGGTATTCGCGTGGGTTATCGAGAACTAACGCTGTGCAAAATTTATAATTTGTACGTTATATAGGGCGATTCATTAGGAATGGGCAATCTCTAAACTGGAGATACTACACACCAAAATATGGTGATTAAGCCTAACATGCCTTATACAAATGTTGCAGGTTTACGAGGTACAGGGTGTTCAAAGTTGGAATTTTAATTTGAACCTTCTTAATGATTTTGTGATTTTAAGCAGTATCGTCTGAAAAATTGGCAACTTTATGTTTTTTGACATGAAAATTACGAATTTAATGCTGAATTTTGCACTATTTATACAGGAGTTAGTTGCACCCTGTTACTTGAGTAAATTACAACATATCTGTTTTGTCTAATAAGTTATGGATAAAATGACTAAAAAATCTAAAAGGCAGTTTAATTTTGAATAAAAAAGTTACTTCTGCTTATTTCATGTTAATATCGCTTTTTGAGTTATTTGCATTTTAAACATTTAATGAATTTGTTTGTTGTAAAATGAGTTTATTCTTTTAAATTACTACTATGCGACGTAACAACAGTATACGCAACAAATAACAATCAGTAACAATAATAAAAGAAAACTTCAAAGAAAATGCTCAAAATGACCCCCTTTCACTTCAACACACTTTGTAAGGTGTATCCTTAAAGATCTTTGAATACTAAATAACATTTGTCAATTATTTTTAATAATATTAGCAGCTTCTCGAATTTTCTGTCGTAATTCTTCGGTGGAATTAATTGTTTCTTTGTAAACCATGCCCTTCATTTGTGGCCATATTGAGAAATCTAGAGGATTTAAATCTGGACTTTTAGGTGGTCAAACAAATTCTCTGCCACGCTCAATCCACCGGTGAGGAAAATATTCATTCAGGTATTGGCGTACTGGCAGAGAAAAATGTGGCGGCGCCCCGTCTTGCATAAACAACATGTTCCACTTTATGGCTAGTGGTACATCTTCTAGTAGTGTGTTTAAATTTTGTTCAAGGAAGTTTAAATGGAGGGGTCCGTTCAAATTAGGAGGAAATTCAAAAGGACCAACAAAAAACCAGACATCACACCACACCAAATATTTACCTTGAATTCATGCTGAAAATGTCGTACCTTTAGAGCATGTGGATTTTGGATTTTCACAAATGATGGTTTTTCCAATTAAAAACACTCCGTTTAGTAAATGTAGCCTTATCGGTGAAAAGAAGGTTATTAGAAAAATCCTGGTTTTCGGTTTGTTTACCTAGCATAAATTAGGCAAACTGTAGGCGAATTGGTAAATCTTGAGGTAACAAATTTTCGACCGGAGTATAGTGGTATGGACGGAGATTATCTTTCTTTAAAATTCTCCATATAGACGATTGGGTAATTCCTGTTGCCGCACTTAACCGACGAGTACTGATATCTGGATTTTCCAAGATACGAACTAAAACCTCTTCTTCATCATCGAGGTTGATAGTTTTTCAAGCACCGATTAAGCTTTTAGGACGAAAACACCCTGTTTCGCCTAGGCGGGCGTAAATACATCTGAACAGTTTGTGATTGGGTTGTCTTCGATTTGGGTATAATTCTAAATACCTTCTGGCTGCACCAAGTCCACTATAATTTGACTGAGCAAAAACACAAATCATATCACTCATTTCACTGTTAGAAAATTCATTATGTCGTGGCATTTGCGTATTTTAGAATTTTTACTACAAATATTACTAATTAAATTAGAAAAATACAATAAACACTCTTACTTAGTGACAGTAAAATTGTCAAATATCTCTTTAAACAAAAAATTGATAAGTGCCGACACAAGCCTACTTGAAAAAAGCTATAGCAGTAATAATGGTTGCTTAGGAGTCTTTATACTGAATGTTTAAAATGCAAGTATCCTAAAAACTGATAGAGTTACATGAAATAAACAAGAGTACCCTTTTTATTCAAAATTAAACTGCCTTCAGATCTTTTAGCCATGTTAGCTATAACTCATTAAGCAAAAAAAATATGTTGTAATTTACTTAGGTAACCGGGTGTGACTAATGCACTGCAAAATTCAGCATTAAATTCGTAATTCTCATGCCAAAAAACATAAAGTTGCAATTTTTTTAGACGATACTGCTTAAAATCACAAAATTATTAAGAAGTTTCAAATTAAATTTCCAACTTTGAACACCCTGTACCTCGCAAACCTGCAACATTTGTATAAGGCATGTTAAGCTCAATTACCATATTTTGGTGTGTAGTATTTCCAGTTCAGAGATTGCCCTTTCCTAATGAATCACCTTGTATAGTTTCAAGGAAAACATCTTTGCGACAGGTAAACGGAGGAATACAAGAGTGAGATTCATAAGGGTTCCGTTTTTTTTCTTTAAAGGTACTAAACCCTAAAAATTGATATCTTCTTTGCATTTTTAACATCTTTATTTATTCTAAAAGTATTTTTTACATAAAATACCGAGCAAATGTCCATCACAAAGCGTGCCACAGTAAATTCATGTTGAAATTTTGGATAATTGTACACATTTCGTATATTAACTAACAAATGATAGCTCCAATATTGTTCTTTTTGGTCTTAAATGTCCTTGGATTTTTTATATAGACGCGATCTTCTAACGATCTCTACTGAAAGAAATCACACGGTGTTAAATCGCACCATATTGGTGGCCAATTAATGTATCCATTTCGGATAATATAGGGATTTCCAAATTATGTTATAGAGAATTGCCCTGTTACGTTTTCGGTGTGTGATGTGGCACTATCTTGTTGAAACCAAATGTTACGCAGGTCAACACCAGGTAGTACAGCCCATAAAAATCTTTAATCATGCTTCGATAACGTTAGCATCTTTTTTAAAGAAATATTTTTAACCACATCTTATGACCAAAAACCACACCACAGACAACTGAGGCCTCAAAATTGGATCCACACCATTAAAAAGTATTGTGTGTTGTATTTGTCACAAAAAATACGTTATATTCATGATTTTTGCGCTGCATTTGAAGACCTTAAGACACACATAAACGGACTCTGCCATATATCAAACGAAATAATTATTTGCACACAAAATGCTTGTCCTTGTCTGAGAAATACGTTTTTTAAAATTCGAAGATGAGCGCACAACATGATTTTTTATTGATGTGGATCCAGCCTAAAAAGCACCATTTGTCAAATAGATTGGAAATGTGCGAACACGTTCTCCATCCAAAATTTCAACATATGATTAATTGATGTAAAACCAGTAGTAGCGAACATTTTAATCAAATATATAAACTTCTACAAAAATATGTTAGAAAAAAGTTCACAAAAAATTTGTTTTAATAAAGTTATAACAGTTGCGATATAATTTCTGGTAACACTTACGAAGACCTTTTTAAGCTTAATGGGGAATTTAAAAAGACACACAGGTGCTTTAAGCGCCCAAAACAATCAACAGATAAAACTATTTCTCTAAGTGAATCGCCATATAACTTACTGCTTGAATAGTAGTTACTTGCAGTGGAAAGCAGATAACCATTTAACGAAAGTCAGTAGCAAAACAGTCTTGACAGAATTAAATGCAAAAAAGTTCACAGAAAGTCTTTAATATCACATTGTAAAGTACGAGACGAGAAAAGTTCTCTGGAGGGTTGTTAAATCCATAAAAGTCATTTAAACTTCAAAGACGATGTATTTCGGTAGAACAGCGCAGAACTTTATTTATTTATCGAATAAATCGTCACCCTCTAGTTTTAACATTCTTCAGCATTTACATCTCACGTGAGATGGTACGTTTACGTGGAATGACCGACGGTGGAGTGTGCATTTCAGTTGGAGCCGCGAGCTTACATTTTGAAAAGTCGGAGGGCGCGCACGCGTTCGCTTAACAACCACCAGTAGCTAATCAGGAGTGTGGATGCTACCCTTATCATCTTTCAAGTTTTACGGACCTACTCTCTCACCTTGCTCTACGTTGGAAACTTTTCTAATTTTTGAAAGTTGAAGACTTCATTGCTCTGGTTTAAATTTGAGGAAAACATGTAGGTTATCCATGTTATATTGGAGCGGCTGTATGAATATAAAGCCGGCGTAATTTATGCCTTTCACGCTTCTACGGACGTGAATATATATTTTCTGACAAGTTTAAATAAAGTTTTACGTTCTGATTTGATAACTGTAAAACTTGCGTGGCAGAATGTCGGTCGGTTGTTAATTTTTAAATTCCAATAAAGAAACTAATAAGGGAACTGAGGCTGAATTTATATTGCCTTTCTTTTGAAAGGAAGGTAATACTCTGTTATAGGCAATATTACGCAAGGAAACTTTACTAACATTTTTGAACACCAGGTACCTAAGAAATAAATCTTTGGAATTCATCTCCGTTGGTATCGTTAATTTTGGAGTTTTATTATATTTTTGGCTACCTTTTACAACAATCTGCTAACGTAGTTTTCCATTCGACATTCGAAATTCGAAATACGAAATTTGAAATTCGAAATTCGAAATTCGAAATTCGAAATTCGAAATTAGAAGTTCGAAGTTTGAAATTTGAAGTTCGAAACTAGAAATTCGAAATTCGGAATAAATTTTATTCTCAAAGTTTAAATTCTTTGTTAAAATTTGCATTCTGGAAGAATTTAACCTTTTTTTTAAATTACGACGATTCTCTCAAAAATTCGAGTTTTTTTTTCTTTCTTTTTTTCTTAGAAGTTGTGAAATTTTCTCAAAATTGGACTTTTTACAAAATATTAGGTCTTAAATTTGTCTCGTTCGCGTTCAAGTTATTTTCAAGGTTCATTTTTGTAATAAAAATGGGAAATCAGACCTTTTTCTCGACATATTAAATGTTCAATGGAAATTTCCACTTTTTTAAAATTTTATTTTATGCAGATATTTTTTTTTATTTTTCAAAATGTTGACAGTTCTTTCAAAAACTTTTTTTTAATTTAATTTTAAATAGGAATTTTCTATTTTCTAAACAATTTTTTCAAAACTTCTAGTTTATTTTCAAAATTAATTTTTTTGTTCCCCTTTTTAATGTGTTATATTTTCTTTATATTTCTATATTTTCTATATTTCTATTAATTTTGACTTTTGGACAAAATTTAACTTTTCACAAGTTTTATTTATTCTGAATATTTTAAATTGTTTTTAAGTAAACTGTCTAAAAAATTTTTATCTATTTAATTGTCTCAAAATCAAAAATCAAAAGTTCGATTTATTAAAATGTTAAGTTTATTTTAATCAAGTCTTGTTCTCGAAATTTTGTTTTATTCCCCAAATTTGACGTGTTTTATTTAAAATTAAATTTCGAAATCTCTCTCAAAATTTTGACTTTTTCACAAAATTCGATTTTTTTTAGATATTTCTTTATTTTTATTATTTTTTTATTCAGAATTTATTATTATGCTGAAACATTAGTGTCTGTTTCCATTAGGAAATTTCAACTATTATTTAATTTCGACAATGTTTTAGAGTTTTGAATTTATATCCAAATTAAAAAATTTGCCAATATTTAAAAATTTTGCAAATATTTTCCAAATTCTACTTTTTCGAAGTAAATAGCAAATTTCTACGTTTTTTTTTACAGTTTCCAAGAAAATTTCATTGTTTTCTAGAAATTTTAAATTTTTTGCTTAAATTCCCTTTTTTAGATTTTTTCATTTTTCTCAAAATTCAATTTCTTCTAATAATTTTGCTTGTCATCCCTATCTTTGACATTTTCTGGTTCTGAAATTTTTGGTTTGTTTTACCAAAGACATCGTTTTCCTGAAAATGTTGGTACTTCTTAAAAAAATTAGAAAATCTGGTACAAATACTAATTTTAGAAATGTTGGGAAAAAATGTCCTGAAAAACGTTGAAAAAATTGTTATTTTGTTAGAAAATTAGTTTACAAAAATAAAAACTTATCAAAAAAATTTCTCCAATTTTCAAGATAAAATTGAGAATGTCAATGAAACCAGTTTAAATTTTACAAAAAAACATAGAATCCCTAAAATACCGAAAATATCCTTAATTTGGAGTAAAACCTAAATAAATAACAGTCCTTTCCAAAAACCATAAAAATTTTCCAGAAATTTTTAAAAATTTAAAAATTTCGAAATTTTCAAAAGCTAAATTTTTGGAAAAAGTCCAAGTTTTAAGAAAAAGTCGGAAGTCTTAAAAAAAGTCCAAATTATCACAGGAAGTCGAAGTTTTGAAAAAGAAAGTCTAAATTTTTAAGTTGAATTGGTATTTTGAAAACACCCAAACTTCGAAAAAGTCGACACTATCAAAATCAGGTGAACTTTTTAAAAAAGCTTAAATTTGGAAAAAATAGCTGAAAAGTTTTTGTTAGATTTTCAAAAAATACGAAATTTGTAAAAGAAAAGCGAAAACAAGGAGAAAAAAAATTCAAAGAAACAGAAATTTTGAAAAAATGTAGATATTTTAATGAAGGAATCTAAATTTTGAAATAAAATTGCGATCCCAAGAAAACTGCCTCTTTTTATAAAATACATTTTGAAAAAAAGGGAAAACTAAAAAGAAGTTAAGGTTTTGCAGAAATGAGGCAAAATTTTCAGAAAGTCAATTTTTTTAAAGTAAAAATTTCGAAAGATCCAAGTTTTGAAAAAAAGTGTGAATTTGTCACAATCGTAAAAATGTTCAAGCTAAAGAAGAAATTTTGAAAAAAAGTTCCAAACTTGGGAAAGAGTTGAAATATAAATTAGAGCCTTCAGACTGTTATTATTTTCGTTCCGGTTTTCGGTTTTTGTTCTGGAAAAAAATTATATAGATTCAGTTCCGGTTCGCTTTTTGGTTCAACTCCTAGCGACTCATTTTAATTTTTCATTTAAAAGACGGAAAATATTTCGGGTAATCTTGAAACAAAAGTCTAAATTGCAAAAAAGGATATGAAATTTAGGAAAAAAAAATTAAATTAAAATTTAAAATTTCGATATAGGTTGAAATTTTGAGTACAAAGTCAATTTTTTTTTAGAAAATGTAGAAACTGTAAACTTCTACTTTAACTTTTAAAATAAATAGAATTTAAAGTTAAAAATTTTAGATTTCAAAATTCTTTGTTATTTAGAATAATATTAACAGCAACAACATTACTTTTCTGAACATAAAATGTTCAGAAAAGTAATATATAAAGCGGAGTTAATATTTCTAAAAAAAAAGTCTACATCTGAATTTGAAGTCAAATTGTCAGAAAAAGTTAATAACAATTTTATAATTTTGCAAGAATTAAAAATAAAAAATTAAGTCGTAAGATGCAAAATTCCGACATAAACTAAGGATTTTAAGTTTCGAGAAGGTACTCGATTAATCGAGTAAAAAGTCAAATTGTTCTGATTAAAATGAAACCTTTAGAATTTTTTTTACATAAATTTAGAGTTTTTTTTCAAATTTTGACTACTTTCTTAAAAGTGTGGCTTAAAATTTGACAATTTATTTTATTGTCGTGTTTCAATTTAATATTTCGAGGAAATCATTCACATTTAGGGAAAGCAATGGCACCGTTCTAGGAACTAAAATTTTAGATTCAATCAATGATCTAAGTTTGAAAAACAATTTTTTCATAAATAAAAATTTCTCAAGATTTCAATTATTTCTAGTAATTATGGGTCTTTTAAACATTCGAATTCAGAGATTACGGCATAAATATCAAAAGAAGTCATAATTTAAAAAAAGAGACTACATTTTATGTTTAGGTCAAAATTTTAGAACAAAAATTGCAATTTAAATATAAAATGTTAGGAAAAATGTAAAAATTAAAAAAAAAGTTAAATTTCTCTTTACTATCTTATATCAACACTTCAAATTCCTTTTGAAAATTTTCTAACCTTCGGGAAATTTGGAGCAACCATTTCGAAGTTATTTTCGAAATATTATTATGTTCTGAAGAATCCAAGTTCAAATTGGAAATTTTAATTTGTTTGGGATAAAAATAGCTTAAATTTAATACGAGAATTATGATCGTTTTTTGAAATGGTCAAGTTTTAATTGAAAGTAAAAAACGTTGGTCAAAGATTAAAATTTAATAACTAATTTCCATTTTTCTAGAAACTTTGGAGTTGAAAATTGATAAAAATGTTTCATAAAATTTTAAGTTTTTTTACCAAAAGGTATAAAGTTAAATCTAGTGAGTAATGAAGGTCGAAATTAACCAATTAAAGTTAAAATTTTCTGATTAAGGTAAAATTTTGTTTTTTATCTTTTTTTTTCAGTTTTAACCTTAAAACTCACAATTTCGAGAAAACTCGACAGTTTAAAATTAAACTCAAAATAAAGTCGATATTTTAATTCTAAAGTTGGAATTTTAAAAAAATAGTAAAAATTTAAATCTCAAATTAAACATTTTAACAGAGAACTCGAAGTTTGAACAAAAACCAAAGATTTTAAGAAACTTCTGTTATTATAGATTTTAAAATTTTAGAGCTACTGATAGCGTGGGCAAACTTCCAAATTATAAAAAAAAAATCAGTTTTAACCAAACCTTTGAAAAAATGTAGGTTTCTTAGAAAGTTTGTATCAAAATTAAAACATTATTTAATAAAAAAAAATTCAAAATTTTGATTTTGATCCAGAAATTTTCAAAAATTTATCGAAATTTCATGTTTAAACTTGACATTTACAAACTTGAAAGTTTATAGTAAAACTAAATTATAAATTTCTAGTTTCTCTTATAATGTTCGAATTTTTCACATAATTTCAAGTTATCTTGAAATTTGTTTTTATCAATTTTAAGTTACTCCGAATGTTTAAGCTTATTTATTAAAATGTAGCGGTAAGGTTTCACATTTTAAGGTTAAAGTCGAAATTTCGAGAAAAAAGGTCAACATTTCCAAAAAAGTTGATTTATTAAAGAAAAACCTTTCACATACATTTAAATTTGACATTTTAGCCATTTCATTAAATTTTTTACTTTATTCTCAAAATTCGAGAATAAGGCAGAACTTTTAAGATTTTCTTAGGAGAGTTTTAACTCAAAATTCTGAGTTCAAACTTGAACCTTAAAATTTTTCTCTAAAATTTTTTTACAAAACTCGAAATCTAGACTTTATTTCGGAAATTTTGTCTTATGATCTCAAAATGTTGATCCTTTATCTCAAGGTTTGAACTTATTTCTCAAAATTTCGAATTTAAACTTAAAATTTGGACGTTTTTCTCGAAATTTTGTGTTAGAACTAAATCCTTTGGAATGACTTTTAGTGTTTGTTGAAACTTTGAATATTTTCTCAAAATTCTGTGTTTAAAATATAATTGAAAATTCAAGGATATTTTGGTTTTAAGAGTTTTTTTCTTTGAAAGTTTTACATAACATTTTTCATTTAAAGTTAAAAATTATACTTTTTAAAATTCCACTTAAACATTTCCAGTTTTCCCGTTGGAAATATTTTTTTGAAAATTTCGTGTTTAATTGAAACTCTGACAACTGGATTCGCTAAATTAAAATTATTTTAAATAATTTTTAAAAGTTTTTAACCTTTGTTTTAAATTTTTTACGCTCAAGATAATTTTTTAAATATTTTTTTCAATTTAAAAATTAAAATTTTGACTTTCTTTAGATCTTTTGATTTTAGCCTGAAAACATTAATTTGCTAAATAAAATGGGATGCATCTTTTTTTCATAGGCACCTCAGGTCACATCAAAAATGATTGCAAGCTATATGTGGTTTGCGAGCAACGGATCAGGCGTCAATTGTTTAGAACTATTGAAATAATAGGAAACCATTGAAATTGAAAACCCAGAATTTTGAGAAAAAAGATGAAATTGAAGAAAATATTTGAATTAAAAAAAAATCTATATAATTTTGATTCAAATGCTAGTAGTAAATGTCGAAATATTTAGAAATAAACGTCAATATTTCTAGAAAACTCCAAAATTTTAAATTTGAAGCTGACCTCTGTGAAATAAATCGATATTTTTTTATCGGTTCAGTTCTGGTTTTCGTTCCGACAGAAATAACGATTTTTTTCGGTTTTCGGTTCAGTTCCGGTTCGAAGTCCTGATTTAAATTGAAAAAGATTAGAAAAAAATCGATATTTTAATTTAACAAAAAAACGATTTAACTCGGTAAAGAAAGAAGTTGCGTGCCAAAGTAACTAATACTAGTAAATCATACTATTAAAAAACAGAAACAAAAAACGACAAAGCACTTTGTTTTCTGTGAAATATTGAATGTTTTGATTCTATGTATCAAACATATTATCTGCAGTTAAAAAGAATCAATCTACATTTACTTTAATCACTAAGCAACTGCCATATAAAGATCAAATAACAGATCTAATATTAAAAAGTTTTAATAATTCCTATTCAGTTTGTCAGATAATCAGCAGCGCTTCTCTTACATTAATACGTCAGAAGGCAGTCTAAGTTTGTACTTCCTCTCTTCACTCGACTTTCCATTATAACCGAGATGGAAAGTTAAAAGTAAGTCCTATTGTTTCAAAACCAGCGTACGCAACTGACAAAGGCGGTGTAAAGAGACGCTTAAAAAATGCTATAATGTACTTTGGGATCCAAAAATAGAAAATGTAGCAAGTTTTGTAAGTATTCATACCGCCTACCGCCACAAAGACATCAATTTGCATACGGTGAATGCATGATACATGACAGAGGAGGATCTGACCTCTACACTGTGTAAGCATCAGTGGACCACTGTGTCGCTTTGAGAAGCACCCTAACAGTAGAGCTGCCCTTAACTTTATCATTAAACTGCGGGTTTAACATTTTTATTGTCCCTTTGGTAATAACATGGACAGCGGCAGTAAACGTGTCTTATTTCACCACGATATAGAACGCATGGGATCAATTTGATAGTCTTTGTGTTAAATAAGTTAAACACAAAACCAGGTAAAGCTGAGGTTATTTTAAATTTTGATATTATTGCTCAATACAATACATGAAATTTAATACTTAATTTTCGCGGCTTTCAAAGGTAGGTTTTGATAAAAGAAAAAAGGGAGATGAAGTAATAAAAATAGTATTCTTTTTACAGTCGAGAGCAGTATAGGAACTATGAAAGTTCAGCACCCCCAATTTATATTTAGTGTGATTGGTTATTTCGACTCTTTTTCGAAATTTTAACTTCTTTGATAACTTTAACTTATTTTCTAAATTTCTTTTTGTCAAAAACTTTGCACTTATTTTTAAAAATTTGACTGAAAATGCTGAATTTTTGAAGTGAAAACTTCTTTAGGCGTGTTAAGTAGTGAACTTATGGTTTCGCGTTACCCTCATGAGTGACAATCACGCCTTACCAATGCTTTACTGTTAACATTAGAGTATGTTGGTAATGCACATTAGTAGGTGGTTCTCACTTCTATCGGCAGCCTCTAAGACTGCATATTTTTTTGAAAATATAAACTTGCTTAAAAAAATTGATTGTATCGAGATGTTTTTTTTGAAAGTTTCAATATTTGTAATAGGTTAACTTTTTTCTATAGTTTTTGCCTTTTTCAAAATCTTAGATTTTTTCAGAGGATATCGACTTTTTCATCATGACTCGATTTTTATAGAAAATGTGGAACTTTTTTAAAAATTTCAATTTTTTCTCGAAATATTAACTTTTCTTTTAAACTTCAATTTTTTAAATAAAACCACGTTATCCGAAAAATTTTTGCTATTTAAAAATTTTGACACGTTTTACATCTTAACTCGAAAAATATTCATTTATTTGAACATTATGAGTTTTTCGAAAATTTTTGCTTTTTCCAAGGTTTTAATTCTTTGCAAATTTTACCTTTTAGAAATTTTAAGCTTTTTTTAAAAAATTTTGGTTTTTTAAATTATGACTGCTTCAAAATCTCATATTTTTAAACATTTCTACTTTTTTAAAACTTCAACTATTTTCAAAACTGCAGGTCTCAATTATTCTCATAAAAAAATCTACTTTTTTAAAAAAGTTTTAGACTTTTTTAAGAATTTTATCTTTTATCGTGTTTGATTTTTGGTTTTAAATTTGATTATGCATAAATATGGGCACGACTCTGAGCTTCAGCTCAATCGACGAAGTCATCGAGCTAGCATCGTAATTTGGAAAATTTCGACGTTTTCCAAAATTTCGACTTTCGTAGAGCATTTTTATCTTTTATAAATATATCGGTTTTTTCTATTTGTAGATTAAAATACAAAACTTGTTTCTTGGTTTTAGGGGACAAGTTTTGTATTTTAATTTTTGAAGATAACCCAGGACCAGTCCGTTCCACCAAAACTATTTGTGGATATTGATTTATTTTGGAAATTTAGACTCTAAATTTAAATCATTTTTTGTAAATTTATCTTCAAAAATTAAAAAACAAAACTTGTCCCTTGAAACCAAGAAAGATTAAAAAACACAACAACGCAAAAAGGTTGTTCTAACGCAGAGATGAGTAACCTTTGTTTACAGCGGGCCAACTATAAGGCTAAAAATTTTGTGCGGCCGCATTTGAGGAAAATATGAACGCTAGATTAGATTATTAAGTTTATATTAACAAAACAAACGTACCAAAAGTACAATAAAAAATTACCAAACTAAAACAGTCAATAGAAATAAAAAAAGGAAATTATAATGGGAAAAAATCTTAAACAAATTTTTATGAGAATTTGCCAACTTTGCCACAGCAACTCGCAAAGAATTTTCCAGTCGTACGTTATTTAGTCTGGACCTACGATCCTTTTTAACTCTTTCCATTGCGGAAAATAATTGTTTGCAAACATAAGTTCTTCCAAAATCATAGGCGTAACTAGAATAACAAACCGAAAATTTATATGTATTCAAGTGGGAGACTTCCAATTCTTCAAAATTTATCTTTTCCCTAAAACCTAAAACATTTTGCGAAATTTTCGCCTTTTTCTCAAATTTCATAATTTTTTTTACAAAATTTTTCTTTTTCTTATGAAATTTTCTATTTATTCAAAAATTCAACTTCTTTAACCAAACATGACTGTCAAAATTTCGAATTTAAAGGTTTGTCTTTTTTTCCCTGAAAGTTGACTATTTCTCGAAATTCGACTTTTTCCAAAAATTTCGACATTTTTTAATTATGAAAATTTTAGCTTGTTTATTAAAATTTGCATTTTCTTCGAAATTTGGTCGATCTTCTGATAAAAAAGTATATTTTCGGAAATTTAAAATTGTTATGAAAGGACAAAAATTACGAAAAAATTTTTTTTTGTAAATTTCAACCCTATTTTAATCCACATTTCCGGAAGTTTCAACTTGTTTAACAAAATTTCGATGTGTATTAGAATATTCGACATTTTCTGACGCCTGTTGAGCCTCTGACTCAAAGAGTCAAGAAAAAATAAATATTCGATATTTCAAAAAATTTAGTTATTCCTAATGATGAAAAATATGCCCGTATTTGATAACTCTTAACTGTTTCGAATCTTCTTATTGAAACCAATGTTTTTCAACATTTTTGCAAGCGGATACTTTTGATATTGTTTGCAAGGGCGACTCAAATTAATCTGCTACAATTTTTTTGAAAAAAAAAAACGTTCTTTTAACGTAACCTCATGAGCGGCCAATAAATGTTTGACAACCAAAATAAAACTACATTATCATAACCGCCTACAAATATTGATTACTAAGAAAAAGGTTTTAAATACAATATCCTAAGAGTAAAAACTAATAAAATGTCAGTAGGATATTGTTACTTTGTATTTAATATTATTTTTTAATAACAATTAAATTCCATTAACAATAAATACAACAAGCCATATTAAAAATTCCACAATGCTTCTATAAATATTTCCTATGAGAGGACGTATTTTCGTTATTTATAGACACATCGTGGAATTTTTAATATCTTTTGTTGTATTTATTGTTAACTACATGGGCTCCGGCAGCAGGGTGAAAGAAAGAGCGTTTCTACCCCCCTGTTAGGAAAGAAAATGTTTAGAAAAATTACTTAGACGATCGCCTTTTTTAAAAATATTATTCTCAGATTTATATTTTACTAAAATTCATCTTAATTTTGAAAAAATAAATGAATTTTGAGGAAAAGCCCAAATTAGGAGGTAAAATATTTTTTGTGAAACAAGTAAAAATGCAGAAAGTTAAAGTAAAAATAAAACGGATCATTAAGACAAAATGAGTTTCGAAAAATACGTTCAAAATTTCGAAAAAATGATTAAAATTTCTGGATAACATTCAAATGTCCAAGAGAAGCATGTTGAAAAAAATAGGTCTCGGAAAATAAAGTCGCAATTTCGAAAAAGACGAATTTAGAGGAAAAGTCAGAATTTTCAGAAACTCAAATTTCATTTTGGAAAAATATCGAAAATAAGAAAAAAGTCAAAATTTTGAAAACCTGAACTTTGTGAAAAACAGTAACGCGGTTTTAGAAGTAAGTCAAGTTTAAAAACATATTTTTTTCGGAATTTTTTATTTAAATGTTGACATTTCAATGTCGATGAAAAAGTTCAAATTTTTATTCTCTAACACAAAGATATTTCTCAACGTTTTTGCTTTTTTATTAACCATTTGATCCAATTTTAAGGAATATACGAATTTTGAGAAAGTAGAAGTTTCAAGAAAAAGACAATTTCTTTGAGAAAATCTACAATTCTAGAAATATAAAATATTGGGAAACAAAAATCGAAATTTCTAAAATGAAACGAATTTTGAGATACACGTTAACATTTCTGGAAAGTTTAATTTAAAAGGGTTGAAATATTCAAAAAAACAAATATTAAGAGAAATAGTAAAATTTAAAAAAATACAATTTTTGAAAGAACATTCCAAAAAAAAGAATTTTGAGAATAAAGACAATCTTTCGAATTTTTGGTGAAATAGAAAAAACTAGTTTTGGAAAATTAAGACAAGATATCGGTAAAAAGACGAATATCAAAAAATAATCGAAATAGTAAATATGGAATTTTAAGATAAATATCAATATTTCGAGAAAAAAGCAAATAAAAGGACCAGTCAAAATTTTTGTAAAGTTAGATT
The DNA here is from genome assembly GCA_028583605.1 of Dastarcus helophoroides. Classification (NCBI taxonomy): domain Eukaryota; kingdom Metazoa; phylum Arthropoda; class Insecta; order Coleoptera; family Bothrideridae; genus Dastarcus; species Dastarcus helophoroides. Next base: position 3,201,211 of record CM053327.1, on the reverse strand, counting down.
CTAGAAGACTGAAATTTTCTGAAAAATTCCAATGTATGAAAAAATAAAGGAATTTGAAGAAATGAGCGAAATTTTGAGAAATCGGTTTAAAATTTCAAGTAAAACTTTTAAATTGAGAGAAGAATCGAAATCTTTTAACGTCTTATAAACTTTTTTAGATTAGTGCACTTGAAAATGCCAGTTCTGCTGGCGAAATACGTATTGCGTAATTATTTATTTAATTGTCGATGTGGTAAAGGGGTGAAACATTCTTAGATCCTTTTTTTGTAGATTTGGATGTTATCCAGGAATTCTAATCATTTTTTCGAAATTTTGACGGTATTTTTCGAAACTCATTTTGTCTTAATGATCCGATTTTTTTTTTACTTTAAATTTCTGCATTTTTACTTGTTTCCCCAAATTCATCTTATTCTCGGAACACCATGTTCCTCAAAACTCGACGTTTTTTTTTAAAAACTTTTTGCCTCCTAATTTGGGCTTTTCCTCAAAATTCATTTATTTTTTCAAAATTAGGATAAAGTTTAGTAAAATATAAATCTGAGAATATTTTTTTTTAAATATTTGAAAAAAAGGCGATCCTCTAAGTAATTTTTCTAAGCATTTTCTTTCCTAACAGGGGGGGTAGAAACGCTCTTTCTTTCACCCTGCTGCCGGAGCCCGTGTAGTTAACAATAAATACAACAAAAGATATTAAAAATTCCACGATGTGTCTATAAATAACGAAAATACGTCCTCTCATAGGAAATATTTATAGAAGCATTGTGGAATTTTTAATATGGCTTGTTGTATTTATTGTTAATGGAGTTTAATTGTTATAAAAAAATATTATTAAATACAAGGTAACAATATCCTACTGACATTTTATTAGTTCTTACTCTTAGGATATTGTGTTTAAATCAGTGTTTCCCAAGTCATCAAAATAGGAGGTCATAAAAATTTACAAAAGTATAATAACATTTTTCTTACAAGGAAAGGTCGCGAAGTGTCCGGCGCCGATTTTGCTAATTTTTGGATATGTTTTAGAGGACCAAAATCTAAGAGACACATATTTTTTTTTATCGGCTGATAAATGGTTTTAAGGGTAGTTTTACCCCCTCAAAGTTGGGACAAAAAATGCAAATTTTGCTGTTTCTCAGATACCAAAAATGATATTCAAGTCGTTTTTTTCCAAAAGTTTTGTTTTGATGAGAAATAAAAGAAAAAAAAATTTTCAAAATTTTTTCACACCCCTCATGGGGGCAAACTACCCCATTTAGAAGTTTTTTAATCATAAAAATGGTAATTACGTCAGCAAAATTTTGAAAAAAATATGTTATTTTATACACCAAAACTAATTTTACCTGTTTTTGGATTTTGTCAAAAAAAATTTTTTTGGGGGGTAAACACCACTTACACAAATACGTTTATGATAGGATGTATTTTTATGATTTTTGTATTATTTTTTTTTCTGAAGCGAAGTATTTCGATGAGAAACTAATAAAATAATTTTTTAATATTTTTTAGGTGACCCCTCTACCCCACCCTCCACCCTTCCCTTATAGGAGGGTGAGTTACCTACTTAAAAAATCGGAAAATTCGAGATTATAATGATCCATCTACTATCTATAGAAAAGTTTACCAAATTTTTTTACCCACACCCCTCCTGATAGAAGTAAATTACCCCCTTATGAAATTTTTAATTATCAAGGAAATAGTCATTATAACAGCTCAATTTTGAAAAAATAAATGTTATTTTTATATATCAAAATTAATTTTACCTGTATTTGGGTTTTGGTGAAGGAAAATATTTTGGGGGTAAACACCTTTTAACGCAAATATTTATATATAATAGGAGATATCTCTAATATATAAAATCCTCGGTCATGGTGTTTGTTACCAAACTCCTCCGAAACGGCTGGACCGATTTTAATGAAATTTTATGTGCTTATCGGGTAGGTCTGAGAATCGGCCAACATTTATTTTTCATACCCCTAAATGTGATCCACCCCAAAACAAATTTTTTTTATTTTTTTGACAAAATTTTTTGTTTTTATTTTTTCATGATTTAGCATTAAAAAATACATATAATTCTTAATTTTCACCCTTATACGATTAACCCCTGATTTTTAATTTTGTGGAAATAGTTTTAAATTAAAAAAGAAAATTTTACGTGTTTAATAAATATACGTGTTTTATTATTGTGAAAGATAAGTCAAATAATAATAACAATAATAATAATAATAATAATAATAATCGATGGTAGGTTCTGCGCCTACCATGGTTTTAACAGGTAACGGGGAATCAGGGTTCGATACTCATCCCCATCAATGTACGTTTAATATTCACGTTAGAAAAGTGAAAGGTGTGTACAATAGGTTGCGCACGAAAACGTAACGAGGTCATCCGATCACTAGATTTTACTCCCCATATTTTTTTCATACCGGGGGCCTTATATGAAAATCGATTCTTAAAAAGTAAACTCCATTTAACAAAACAGTATGTGCTTTTTTTTTAATTTGTTATTTTTTAATTATTAATAACTTAAACTATTTTCGATGTATAGATAGCTATCAATAATTGTAATTTAATATATATTTGTTACTTTAATGAAGCATAATTTATTAACTTAAATAAAGTATACTTTAATTGTCTACAACGCTTCATTCCTCTTTCAATTATAATTACATCCCCACACACTTACGAGATAGTGTTAGTTATTTTTAAAAATATTTCCTAAAAAAAATATTTCCTAAAAAAATATTTTCTAGAATTAACGTACAATTCTAAATTTTCACCCTTATATGATCAACTCCTGATTTTGGCAAAACAACGTTTGCCGGGTCTGCTAGTATTTGTATAATTTTCGGTTCGTTATTTTTGAAACGAAGTATTTTAAAGAAGGTGGAAAAATATTATTTTTAAATTTTGGTTCTACCGTTCCCACCCTTCGTCTTGGCATACTAGTAGAGTGAGCCAGTTAGCTATCTATTTGAAAAACTGGAAATTCGAGATCATTGGTGTCTCTCTAAATACCACAAAACAGAGTTTAGAAAGGTTTTAAATTTTTGCATTTCCCATCCCAGGTGACTTATCCTCCTGATATAAATAGGACGCAACGTGTGGCTGGAAAAATTCGGAAAAATTATTTTTATTGTTTCTTGTTGAAATATTTCGTTCCAGGAAAAAAAGAAACGAATATCTTTACCGCCATAATAATATACACTTTAATGTTTTGGTAAATTTCCATATTTCTCGTATATCTAATTTTTTCTAAATTTTTATAAGGTTCAGACAACTGACAGCAGTTTTTACATAGATATTTTATATACGTATTTGCTCCAAAGGGTGTTTACTCCGAAAAATTTTTCTTCGACAAACCCCAAAAAAATTCAATAAAATAAGTTTTGATATATAAAATGTAGTGTTTTTTTTTCAAAATTTTGCTGTTATAATGACAATTATTTGAATACTTAAAAACCTCAAAAAGGGGTAGTTTACCCCCTTACGAAGATGCAAAAGTTTAGAATTTTTTTCGGTGTATAAAAAGAGATCGTAATGATCTCGAATTTTCCGATTTTTTAAGTGGATGACTCACCCTCTGGTAAGATAAGTTGGAGAGAGGGAAAGAGAGGTGACTGGAAAAGTTCAAAAAAATTAATTTTCTAATTCCTCGTTGAAATACTTCGTTTTAGATAAAAAACGAATTAAAAATCATAGAAATACATCCTATTATATAGGTGTTTGACCTAAAGGGTGTTTACCCCCAAAATATTTTCCTAATAAAAGTAAAATTAATTTTGATGTACAAAATAACATTTATTTTTCAAAATTTAGCTGTTATAATGACTATTTTCTTGTTAATTAAAAATTTCATAAGGGGTAATTTATCAGGAGGGGTGGGGTTAAAAAAATTTGTTAAACTTTTATTTTGGTATATATAGATAGTAAAGGGATCATAATAATCTCGAATTTTCCGTTTTTTTAAGTAGGTAGCTCACCCTCCTTAAGGGAAGGGTGGAGGGTGGTGATGATGGGTCACCGAAAAAATCTTACAAAATTATTTTTTTAGTTTCTCGTCGAGATACCTCGCTTCCGAAAAAAACAAAACAAAAATCACAAAAATACATCCTATCATATACGTATTCGTGTAAGTGGTGTTTACCCCCCAAAAAAATTTTTTTTCGACAAAATCCAAAAACAGGTAAAATTAGTTTTGGTGTATAAAATAACATATATTTTTTTCAAAATATTGCTGACGTAATTACCATTTTTATGATTAAAAAACTTCTAAATGGGGTAGTTTGCCTTCATCAGGGGGGTGGGAAAATTAGAAATTTTTTTTTTTTTTATTTCTCGTCAAAACAAAACTTTTGGAAAAAGAAACAACTCGAATATCATTTGTGGTATTCGAGAAACAGCAAAATCTGCATTTTTTGCCTCAACTTTGAGGGGGTAAAACTACCCTTAAAACCGTTTATCAGCCGATAAAAAAAAATACGTGTCCCTTACATTTTGGTCCTTTAAAACATATCCAAAAGTTAGCAAAAACGGCGCCGGACACTTCGCGACCTTTCCTTGTTAGTAATCAATATTTGTAGGCGGTTATGATAATGTATTGTTACGTGCGTTATCGGTTCGAATTGATACACGTGATAGATTATGCCCACTTTATTACTGAATTAACTCGGCACACTTCAACTGAACAGTAACTCACTAATTATTTACTAATTGCTAACCAACTTATTGCACTTGCTTCTAACTGACGGACTCGAGGGAAAACTGACCGCCTTTTTATAGTTTCGGGCCGCGTTCTTCCAGAATTTTCGGCAGATAAGGCTTATCGAATGCCGAAATTTCTGGAACGCTTATCTGCCGTTTGTTTCGTTATCGCGGCCGCTTTCCCCTTATCAGAACCTTCTAGAAACTTTTTTTTATTTACTAAATTCTACAATTCTATTCTAAATCCTATTTCATCTATTTACATTGCGTTACAGTATTTTTATTTTGGTTGTCAAACATTTATTGGCCGCTTATGAGATTACATTGAAAGAAGGTTTTTTTTTTCAAAAAAATTTTAGAAGATTAATTTGAGTCGCCCTTGCGAACAATATCAAAAGTGTCCGCTTGGAAAAAATGTTAAAAAACATTGGTTTTAATAATAAGATTCGAAACAGTTAAAAGTTCACAAATACGGGCATATTTTTCATAAATTAGGAATAACTAAACTGTTTGAAATAAATTTAATTGAAGCAAAATTGCAAGGTGACAAGTAAGAAGTCCTTTTTGCTGCTTGTTATTTGTAAGAGATTAGTCTAATACTGAAAATTAATGACTTTTGAATTTACCACAAAGTGATGTACTATTCTCAAAAGGATTAGAAAATGGTAAACATTCTCAAAAAAATTGCTCTCAGTAAAACTACATAAAACTACTATTCAAGTAAATCAACTTACACTGTAGTCTAGATATTGTCCCCCGGACGAGGCTGGCGCACATTTCTAGGACGTTTGATTTTATCAACCTTAAAATTGTGGTTGAAAATTCGACGTTTTCTTAAAAAAACTCCAAACTCCTTGAAACCGTTTTCTTATGACGAAGACAACGTGTCGTCCCTCGTCGTTCTCCCTCCTAATATTTGTATACGTTGTACTTATCTCTAATTTGTTAATTTCGGCAGATTGCCGTCGGCAGAAATTGGATATTACATAATTAATGCATGTTAATGCAGATTTTGATGAGTTTCCGACCGTAGAATTACGGTTAGCGGGGGACGATTGAACCAATTTAGATAATATTAGATTAGCTGCTTATATGCAGGTCGGATTCTCACCGAAATCGATTGTCGTGGTTTCTCCTATTCGGCTTTGTAGGAAGCCAACGGCATGACAGAAATTAAAGACTTGCAGAGATAAAAGTTGTGATCAGCTAATGGCTACTAGCAACTCGGTTAAATAGTTCGTATGTTACATGAATACATATGTTCAGATGCATTGTTAAAATTGAGACAATGAGTAAAATCAAAATAGCAGTGCCTGCTACTTTCGAATCAGGAATACCTTTTTATATTTAGCTTAAAGGAATGGTTCCATTAATAAAACGAAAACAAAGTATATTGAAAGTTCCCGTTGAGAGCATTTCAAATATTTCAAATATGTGGGTGAGTTTAAAGACATATTTGGTGAAAGAGCGCAAGGAAACCTTTTATTGCAAGATTTCTAACTCGAAAGACAAAGCTACCGAATAGAGACATACCAATTTTCCTTGTTTTGTTATTTTTATATGAAATACTTTGCTTGCGGAAAAATGTATAGATTCAAAGCCACAATAAAACAGGAAGAGGATATCCTATATCTGAAAATAATAAAAAATCCTCGAACATCATTATTTATAATGAAACGAAAATTGAATAGCTATTTGACCTGGTCCTTTTATGTCCTTATTCTCGGAAATAACGTAACCTTATTCGATGAATAACCTAATAATATATTTTATGTAAATATTTCTGGTTAATATGAAAAAAAAAATCAGTTTGTTGTTAGTGATTTTTTCAGTAGCACACAAAATAGTGTACACTGTGTTCAACATATGATGACTAATCACCCAAATAAATTACAGACCCGAGTCTTTTTACACATGATCTAAACCTATTTCCAAAAAGTTTCGTGCCTGTTTAGACTTTTTATTGGTTTTTCCAGTACATTTATACTTATGAAAAATTTAAACCGAAATATCTACTTATTAAAACTCTAAGCACTGATGGACAACATGCAGCCTAAATCGATGGGTGTGGGAGCATAAAATTGCACCCAGACCTTCTCCGTAATGCGCAGTAGAGCATTAAGAGAGGATTTTTCAAAATCCAGCTTCTATGATGGCCAAAATGGGCATTAAAAATCACTTGAAATGTATGTAGTGAAGAATACATGCGACTGCATTTATCGTAAAGTTGAGAGCTGACGTTGTTGATGAATTTGTCTCTGCGCGACTTTATTAAATTTTTTTCAGGTAAGCAGTGCATATTTGCGGGTTTTTTTTAATATTAACTTCTTAACATTTAAATTTCAAACTCAAAATTTTGGCTTTAATTTGGCACTTTCAATGTTTAAATTGAAATGTTGAGGCACATTTATTTTAAATATTTTGAAGCTTCTTCTCGAAATTTTGACATCATTTCCAAATTTTGATATTGAATTCCGAAAAACAAATTTATAGAAATTCAAGTTACTAAATATATTCTGCTTTGTGCCTTTTTTGTCAACAATAATATTTAAATTTTAAAATAAAATTATTCTAAATTTCGACTTTTAATATATTTTAAGTTTAAACTTGAAAAAATACTCTTTTCTTTTTAAATGCCAGCTTTTCGCTTTACACAATTGGTTGAAAATTTTGAATATTTACAATTCTTTATAAAAAAATTAAAATTTTCAGCAATAGGGGAAATTTTTAAACTTAAACAATTCGAAGTTTGGAGAAAAAAGGCAACATTTTCAAAAAAATTTAGGAAAAAGTCGAAGTGTTCACAAAAATTCGAAATTTCGACAGAGGTAGACTTTTAAAAATAGATTTAATTCTAAGAAAAATTATAACTTGGAGGAAAAGTCGAAATTTAATAATAAAAGATTGAAATTTCACAAAAAATGAAAATTCTGCAAAAGTCTGAAAATTTCAGGAGTCGAAATTTTGAACAAATTGAAGTTTTTTTAAAAAAAATTGAAAATTTTCAAGACAAAATCCTTTATTTCAATTTTTTTTAAAAACCGTCTAATTTACTACACAAAGATCAAAACATCGAGAAAAACTCGAAATTTCTGAAAAAAGGTCAAAATTTTCAAAAAAAAATTAACAATCTAGAGAAATAATTTAAGATTTTTAAATAAAGTTACAAAAACGCAAGGTTTCAAAACAAAATTTTGTTTCAAAAATTCTTAAAAAAGTCGAGGTGTTCACAACAATTTTGAGTTTTAAAAAATGGTAGATATTTAAAAAAAATTTAAATTCTAAAAAAAGTCATAACTTTGATAAAGAGTCGGAATTACCTGATAAAAAGTGTACATTTCAGAAAAGTAACAATTCTAAAAAAATTTCAAAATTTAAAGTCGAAAATTTGAGAAAAATCGTTTTTTTTTAAAAAGTGTGAATCTAAAAAAAAAGTCGAAATTTTTAATTTTTCAAATAAAAGTCTAATTTATTACTTAAAGATTGAAACTTAGCGAAAAAATTGAGAGTTCTAAAAAAAGTCGAAAAAGTTCTCAAACAAATTTTGAGAAAAGGCCAGGTGTTTACAAAAATTTGAAATTTTGAAAAAGTTGAATTCTTAAGTTCGAAAGTCAATAATAAAAGATCGATATTTCACAAAAAGTGAAAATTCTGAAAAAGTCTGAAAATTTAAGGAGTCGAAATTTTTAATAAATTGCAACTTTTCAAAGAATTGAAAATTTTCAAAATAAGTCTTGTATTTCACTTTTTTCATAGAAAAGTTTAATTTAGTACACAAAGATAGAAACTTCGAGAAAAAGTCGAAATTTCTGAAAAAAATAAATTTTCAAAAAAAAGTAACAATCTTGAGAAATAATTCAAGGTTTTCAAATAGTCAGGAAAGCACAGAGTTTCAAAAAACGAAACATATTCAAAAAAAATATTAAAAAAGTCGAACTGTTCACGAAAATTTGAAATTTAAAAAATGGTAGATATTTTGAAAAAATTTAAATTTTAAATTTTAAAAGTCAAAATTAACTGATAAAAAGTTGAAATTTTAGACAAAGTAACAATTCTAAAAAAATTCCAAAAAATTCCAAATTTTACGTCAAAATTTTGAAAACAATAAATTTTTTAGAAAAAAGTGAGAATTTAAAAAAAAAGTCGAAATTTTTGATTTTTCTGAATAAAAGTCCTATTACCCACGTAAAGGTTAAAACTTTGCTAAAAAATTGAATCCAAATAAAAATCGAAATTTCAAAAAATTCAATATTTTGAGAAATAGTCAAAGGTGACAAAAACTTAAAACTTTAAGAGAAAAATCAACATTTTAAAAAAAAATTAGAAAAGGCGAGGTGTCTACAAAAATTTAAAATTTTGAAAAAAAAAGAGAAATGTTGAAAAAAATTAAATTCTAAATAGACATAAACTTTGGGAAAAAGACGAAATTAGATGATGAAACATCAAAATTTAGAAGTTCGAAAATTTAAATAGTCGAAATTTTAAAAACATCCAGTTTTACAAAAAAGTAAAAATTTTCAAAAAAGTACAATTTTGAATGTTTCAAATAAAAGTATAATTTACGACGTAAAGATCGAAACTTCCGAAAAAAGGATGAAATTTTCGAAAAAAGTTGAAATTTCCGAAAAAAGTCTGAAATTTAGAAAATTTCAAAATTTCGAGGAAATAGTCAAAAGTTTAAACAAATCTAGGAGTTAAAAAAAAGTGGATATCTTGAGAAAAGGAAGAAATTTGCAGAAAGTTTATTATGTCAACATTAAACAAATTTATTTAAAAAAAAATCAAAATGAGAATAAAAGGTCGAAAATCTTAAAAAAGAGACAAAATTGTCAAAGGGTTGAAGTTTTCAAAATAGTGCCAAATTTTGAAAAGACGAAAATTAAAAACACTGAAAAATTGGAAATTCAAATAGTCGAAATGTTTAAGTTAGTTTACATTTTTAATAAAAATCAAAAAGGCAGATTTTTCAAAGAGATCGTCATTTTCAGAAATTTTTAGGAAAAGTTAAAATTTGTACAAACTGTCGGACACATATCAAAAGGTCAATAAGGGATATTTCTCAGTTACAGACAAGAAACTGAGTTAATAAAAAAGTGTAAAAAGTGGATACTTTAAAATGTCGAAATTTTCAAAATAGGTTGAAACTTTCAGTTAAAATTGAATTTTTTAACAAAAGTTACAATTTTGAAAACGGTGACTCCAACAATTGTTTTTCTGTCATACAAACCAAAGCGTGGTATCAGGCAATGTATATAATAAAAATCTAAATACTGACTGACAGGCAATGCACAGCCTAGGTCGATGGGTCTAGAAACATACAATTGAGCACATGCATTCCTTTGTAACGTAGGTAGGCATTACAAAAGAATTTTTGAAAAAGTCATCCCTCAAGGGGCTTGAATAAGGGATGAAAGATCGTATAGAATTTCGTCTTTTTTGAAGTTACAATTATGAAAATTGGTCTTAAGTTTCTAATTTATAAATAAAAGTCGAATGCATTAGCTGTTTTCGTTAAGTTCATTCCCTTAGGGGTAAAATCCACCTAAAAGTAATACAACGAATTCGTATTCGCAAGTGCAAAATATACAGAAGAAAATTTGAATTGGAAAAAATTGGAAAATTTAAGATTTTTAAGTTCAGATTTTTAAATTAGGATATTTGAAAAAAGACGAGATATAAAAAAATTTAAAATGAATTTAATTTCAAATAAAGGTCAAAAATTGAAATTCTGATAAATGTCTTTATTTCTCTAGTCTTAACTTTCTAAAAATTGAATATTTAGAGAATGTAGAAATTTTGGAAAAAAATTAAATTTTCAAAAAATTTTAACGTCAGGCCAAAGTTTCAAAATATTCCAAATTTCCAGAGAAAGACAAAATTTTGGAAAATAGACAACATTTTCAAAAAAAGTAAAAATTTTGAGAAAGTCGAATTAAGTTGAAATTATACGAACACTTTTCAAAAAGAGGTCAAACTTTTGAAAAAATTGTTAACATTTTGATAAACACGGCGTTTTTAAAAAATTCCAGAAAAACATGAGAAAAACAATTTGATTTTTTTAAAGGCAAAGTTTTGAAAAATAGTCTAACAATCAAAAAATGATTAATGATTTGAAAACTATGTCGAGATTTGAAATCAATTGAACAATTTTCAGTCAGATTTTTGAAAAATTAAAACCTGAAGAAAATCCAAAATTATCAGAAGTTAGTTTTTTAAAGTAAAAAAAAAGTCAAACTTTTTAACAAAAATTTTCATAAAAAGTTGAAATTTAGAAATAATGTTAAATTTTCAAAAAAGTCGAAATTTTGAAAAAAAAATATCGACATTTTGAAACAAGTCTAAATTTGGTAAAAATTTTCAAAAGTTTAGAAAAATCTTAAAAACAAATCGAAATTTTGTAAAAATGTTGAAATTGTGATAAAACGAAATTTTCAAAGAAATTGAAAATTTTTAAATGGACATACTTAATTTCTGAAAACTTGCAAATTAAAAAAAACGATTATTTTGGAAATTGGTCGAAATTTTCAATAAGAAATAAAAAAGATGAAATTTTGAAAAGAGTTAAAAGTTTTCAGATAAATTCAAAAATTTGGAAAATATATTTAAAAAATTTTAAAAAAAGTCAAAATTTTTCCGAAAAAAAATAATGGTTTTTCAGAAAAATAAGAAATTTTCGGAATAAGGAAAAACAAGACGAAAAAAATTTTCAGAAAATTAAAATTTTCCAAAAATATTGACAATTAGAAAACAGCCAAAATTTTTAAAACAAAATGAAATTTTAGAGCACTTTGCAAGGACTTTGAATTTGGAAAAAAAATTTAATGTCAAAATTTTTAAAGAAAAAATCATCATTTTGAAAATAGGCGAAATTTCCATAGAAAGTTACAAGTTTTCAAAAAGAGTTACGATATTTAAGTAAAAATCAAAATTTTGAGTAAGTGTACATTTTCAACAAATATGAAAATTGGAAAAAACACTGAAATTTCTAAATTTCAATTTAAAAAAAATGAAAATTTGATAAATATTTCAAAAATAATAAATTTGAAAAAGGTCAAAATCCTAGAAAAAAACGAAAAACCTCCAAAAGTAAAAAAAAGGAAAATTTTGGGAACTTGAAACATTTTAAACAATGCAAAATTTAAAATTTTCAAAAATATTCATAATTCAAAAAAAAACATAATTTAAAAAATTGAAATATTGTCGGTCAAGTTTCTAAGAGGCGAAATTTTGAAAGTTATTAGTCAAAAAATACCAAAACTATCAGAAAAGTTCAAATGTAAAAAAAACTATATTTTGAAAACAAAAACTAAAAATTTAAAAAATCGAAATTCTCTAAAAACAGTAAAAATTTTGAGATTTTGAAACTTCGAATTTCGAATCTCGAATTTCATTGAAAGTCATTGAAAATTTGCGACTGATATTTAAAACAAACCCGGTACATTTAATTGCCAAAAATGTATAAAAGTGTATAAAAATTGGCACTTTTCCGTAATCTATGTCTAAATATCTCTTAAACTTGTTAAATTTAAGTTTTATTTTTAGAAACCTATAAGATTGGGAGGGGGTCATCTCTCGTATGTATACTTAAGGCAGTATCTTTATGATCACTGGATTAAAAATTATAAAAAATATGTTCTAGAATATTTAAAGGTAGCCTTTTCAAATGATACTTCACACGATATATTAATTAAAAATGGATTTTTCTGAGAATTGACCCCCCAATTCAATACAAAATATATTTTTTCTAATTGTTCACTGGCGATATTTTCGTAGGTCATCATTAATTAACACTGTGCCCAACTTGAAATTTCTATAACATTTTTAATTTAAAATCTAATATTCAATAATTTTCAGATAAATTAGTAAATGATCGCAGGGCAATATTATTTAATGCACTAATACAAATGCAGCAAAATTGTTTTTACTTTTTATTCAAGTTATGACGAAATGATAGCAAGTGTTTCAAAGCTGAGACGTTAAATTTATTTATTTCACTACAAAACCATGAATATAAGATACTGTATGTAGTGCAGCACAAAATAGAAGCTGCACAAATTACGCACTCACTTTTACCTAACAATTTTGTCTTTAAATCCTTACAGTAAGTGCACTAAACAAGATGCTTATTACCGAACAAAACATTTTTATTTATAACCACTTTAAGGGCATTCCAATATGATGAGAAATATTTCTTATTTGATGCATTAAGCATAACGTATGTTTATGTTAGGAATTGTTTTGGAGACAAAAGTGGATTTTTATGTGATGAGCTTGAAGACGAACTTTCTGCTTTTTTGCGAGAATTTAACTAACTGTAAACTATCCTGTGATATGCAAACAATTTGTTTTAGCAACGATTTTCGCTTATTTTCTGAATTATGTTAAATTATCTCCAGGTACGCTAACCAGGGCGCCCTCTGGACAATGGCATTATAGGATGGAGTTCAACCCTTACTGCTCTCTATGAGGGGTGAGTAGTATTTGTTACGAAAACCGCTAGGGGACGCTCCACTCTCAACTTACATTTGAAATATATCCTCTTTCATAAAATCTGGAAATCTGAAGAACTTTAGCCCTCACAATAACTGCAAATTTAATATGTAACAGTTTTTAACGAAAATAAAACGATTTCTTTTCAATAACCGGTGGCGCCTTCTCCATGTAAAAAGTAAAAAATTTTTTAAAAGAAACCTACGACACATGTTCGAATCGCACATTCCCAGCATTATTAACGTTTAATTCAAGGCCAAAATTAAAGTTTTGTCATGTTAGTTGTTGTCATTTAAAATAAGCAGTTTTGAAATTTTCATCACCCATGATATTTGTTTGTTAAATGTTTAAAAAATTATACATCTTCAAAAATATAATATTAAAAATGTACATTTGGAATTTATAATCTTTGTTTTTCTAGATTATTTAGCTTTTAATTGGTCCTTCTTGTTTTATTTTTGGTGGAACGGACTGGTCCTTGGTTATCTTATCCCCTAAAACCAAGAAAGATTAAAAAACATAAGAAAGTTGCTCTAACGCGTTTCGACAGCCAAGCTATCATCTTCAGAGAGATACTCTTGATCAAGCAGTATTTGTCAGTCAACACCTTTGAGTTTAATCTGCTGTGATAAAATTTTTTCATCATTGGAATGTCCGCATAAAACTTTTGTCAGTTTTTATCATTTATGGCCCCCCAGAGCCCCCTAATTCGTAGGATAAAGTCAAGATATGTATCTTAAAAATATATATTTTTATATGTCAATCTTATGGTAAACCAAAAAATTTTTAATTAATTTTTTAAAGCATTTTTATGCTGATTTTTTCAAATTTTTTCTTAAACAACAAGTCTTTTAATATTTTTTTAAATTTAAGGTTCTACTACTACCACTATTACTTTACTCATTCTGGAGAATTTCTCTTTGAAATATAAAAATCTATTTTTATTGGGACCCATCTCCTCTAGAAAATTATTGGTAGGCCTAATTTGATATGAGGTGGTGGTAGAAATATACCAGAGAGCTTAACAAGTGTAAATGCTTTACAGTTTTCTACTTACAAATTAAAGATCTACGCGTAGGACAAACTTTTTCCTAATTGTTATTTTTTCGATCCCTTGTGTCCCATTCACATAAAAAATGCCCAAATTTTAATGATAAAAAAGACTTTAAATGAAGAACTAATATGATCATGATATTATGTTTTATTTCTGATAAATTTTTTTAAGATGTAAATAATATATGGACCTAAATAAAAACGAACAGTATTTGAGGAACCTAGGCGAGAGGAAAAAAAATAAGTACCGCTTCATGATGGGGGTAGATAGTCCAAACACAATAACCTTCTACCAGAGCTGTGACAAAATCAGTGTTGACCAGTGCTATTAATAACAGAATAAAAATACAGGTCCACAAAAAAAGTTGTGTGTGCTGGGGGCCGGACTATGACTTTCTAGAGTATTTTTTTTCGCTGAATACGAATCTCAAATCAAAATGGGGATCAATGAGCAAATAATCGAAAACAATTCAAAAAATATCGTGACTTTTATCAGTTTTTTGTTTTGGTTTTTCTCGATTGTTTGCTCATTGACCTCCAATTTTTGGACTTTAGATTTGTGTTTAGCTGGAAAAAATACCCTAGAAAATAATAGTTCGGCCCCCAGTACACACCACTTCTTTTGTGGACCTGCGAAATTAAAGGATTAAATATAATTTTTTTGATAAAAGCAGCTAAATAACAGTATACTTGCATCATCCTTAATGTGTAATGAAATAATAATAAAAAGTTTTTTATGTTTCGATAACAACTTGGGTAATGAGACTATTATTCTTTAGAAAATAGGTAATATTTACATAAAATGCTTAAACGAGTGAATATTATCCTATGAAGAATGAGTGTATACAGGGTGTTACAAAAGTCCGGGTCGCTACTTCAGGAGCATATTCTACACCTTAAAATATGAAAAATGTTGAAATACATTTTTTTCTTTAAATTGCCTCCTAACGGAGATATGACCATTTAAAGAGGGCGCCCCTAAAGTGGTTTTTTTTACTACAAAAAGTTAACGGTTAGTAGCAAAGTCATGAAATTGGGCAAGCAGTTAAAGAATTGGATTAGGCATATTCTCATGTAACATATTTTTTAAATAAGCAGTAGCGTGGTGTGTAGGGGGTTGCCCGCTATTATTTTTTACCGTAACTTTTTTGTACTGCAATATTTCGACACAAAAGTGCCATAATCGTAAAAAGCAACATTTTTTATACAAAAAAGGTACTCTTTCTCAAAGTCGCTGAAAGTAACCGTTTCCGAGAAAAAGGCGTTTAAATAATCCTATCCCGTCTTCGAAATTCTAACTAATTTGTATAAGAAAAAATAAGTTGGTCATGCAAACAGATCGTAAAGAAAACAATTGTACTTGACAATATCTGCCAGAGATTGACGTTGTGTCACTGATAAAATTTGGTCGTAAGCTGTAAACTTTAGCAGTTTTTGTTGTCAATAGTAAGTGTAGTAGTTTTTTAACTTTTCATTATTTTGATAAAATGGACTATTCAAATCAAGAAATGGCCGATATGCATTTAATGTACGGGCTTGCAAATTGTAATCGTGCTGAAGCAAGGCGGCTTTATGCTGAACGTTTTCCTAATAGACACCTACCAGGAGAAAAATTGTTCCAGAAAATTCATGCTCGTTTATGTGAAACAGGAAATTTTGTTTTCAAAGGCCAACGTGTTGGAAGGCCAAACGCAGAAGTTGCTAATTTAGAGGAGCGTGTGCTTCAGCGAGTTGAAGAAGATCCATGTGTCAGCACTAGACAACTTGCTTTAGCCGAAGGAGTAAATCACGTAACTATCTGGCGAATTTTGAAATTTTACCAATTTTACCCCTATCATTTTCAAAGAGTGCAAGGGTTACTTGCTGCTGATTATCCTCCAAGAATAGAATTTTGCAACTGGCTATTGCATAAGATCGCTGAAAATGAGAACTTTCCATCGCTCATATTATTTACGGATGAAGCGGGTTTTACCAGAAACGGGATACTTAACTTTCACAACATGCATCAGTGGCAAGTTGAAAATCCCAATGCAGTTATTCAGTCGAGACATCAGCAACATTTTTCACTTAACATTTGGGGAGGAATAATAGGGGACTCTATAATTGGACCGTTTTTTTTACCTCATAGGTTAACAGGAGCATCATATAGACATTGTTTGCAAACAGAGTTACCCGTGTTACTTGAAAATGTTCCACTCATAACAAGACAACGAATGTGGATAATGCACGATGGGGCACCTGTCCATTTTAGTGCAGTTGCTAGGGAATTTTTGAATAACAACTATCATCAACGATGGATAGGTCGAGGAGGTCCGATACCATGACCAGCTAGGTCTCCTGACCTCAACCCACTCGATTTCTACTTATGGGGACATCTAAAGCAGATCGTCTACTCCACACCAGTTGACAATATCAATGATCTTCGTGAACGAATTGAAAATGGGTTCAACCAGATTCACAATACACCAGGCATTTGCGAAAGAGTAAGGAGTTCCCTTAGAAGACGAGCCGAGCAATGTATTGCTGCAGGGGGCAGTAATTTCGAACACTTGCTTTGATTTTTTTTTTCTTAATTTTGTACTATTTTTATATCAATGCAGTTAGTAGTGGATAAATTAGAAATTTGCAAAACGAATTCTAATAAATGCAACAATTTTGTTTAAACGCTTTTTTCTCGGAAACGGTTACTTTTAGCGACTTTGAGAAGGAGTACCTTTTTTGTATAAAAATGTTGCTTTTTACGATTATGGCACTTTTGTGTCGAAATATTGCAATACAAAAAAGTTACGGTAAAAAATAATCGCGGGCAACCCCCTACACACCACGCTACTGCTTATTTAAAACATATGTTACATGAGAATATGCCTAATCCAATTCTTTAACTGCTTGCCCAATTTCATGACTTTGCTACTAACCGTTAACTTTTTGTAGTAAAAAAACCACTTTAGGGGCGCCATCTTTAAATGGTCATATCTCCGTTAGGAGGCAATTTAAAGAAAAAAATGTATTTCAACATTTTTCATATTTTAATGTGTAGAATATGCTCCTGAAGTAGCGGCCCGGACTTTTGTAACACCCTGTATATGAATATAAACAAAAACCATATTCACCTGTAAGATTGTTCTATGCTACCAATTATCATCACTCTAAAATATATTAAATATTTTAATAGAGTTCTGACTGTAAAAATAATTATCATGACGTTAATTGTATGATAAAAATGAATATACAGAATTTATATTGCATCTTAAATATTTCAGTGTATGTTTGTATGTAAAATATTAGCTAGCAAAACTCAAAAGAATGTTATTGTGAAATTCATAATCCCTGAAAAAATAGTGCAAGTTTCTGTCGACTTACTGGTAAATATTTATCTTTCAAATCAATAAATATTTTATCGAAATGATCTCATCGAATACAAACAATGAATAAAGGTAAATGTTGACATTAAAATAATTTACATCATGTCAAATATTTTTCACGACACACCGTAAATATACAGGGTGTTTCATAGAGTTGGGGGGTTACCTCTATACAGAGAACCACTTATATAAAGAAAACTAATTTTGTAGTTGAAGCTAATTGGGACTAAACTTTCTTTTAATAATATTTCTTTGCACACTTTCGGTTATACCGAAAGTAGACACCAAATTTTTTATTTTAAATTCCAACCCCCAAATTTCATTTTTAACTTGAATTGTTCGTAAAAAAATGGGGTAACTATATGTATAAATGTTTAGTGCCATTTTTGATATTTTATAGATGTTTAAAGTTTTCCTAAAAAATGATAGAAAAGCCACTTTGACTCTTTGTATCTTTGTCACTATTTGCAGAAAAAAATAAAGTTGTTGAAGTCATAAAATATTATGGAGGCCACAATATTATTATCAGGTTTTATATTTATTATACAGGTTGACGGAGATTTGAATGATTTTTATTGTTTTTTATTTTATTTCAAAAAACCGTGTTTTTTAAATGGAAACTAAATGTTTATAATCATTTTTGGATTTTCTCACATAAAAAGGAGAAAAAATTAACATTATACAGGATGTCCCGAAATTAGGTTAAGCAATTTTAATAGCAGATTCTTTGTTCAAAAATATGTAGAGTTTTATATAAGCATATCGGGTGTAACAGGATCATGGTACACTCTTTTTCTTTTTTTATTTGTAAAGAAAAAATTGTCAAACTTACTAACCTTGATGTACTTATAAAATGTCAAATTTTTACATAAAAATGACATTCCTGCTGCTGCCACTTTCGCTAAAACTGATAGCAACTTTGCTTTTTTAAACGGAACACCCCGTATTTTATTACATTTTTGGAATTTGCACACATTTTTTAAATACAATGCATTCAAAGAAAAACTAATTTCTAAAGGATCAAATATTCATTTGGTTCCATTTTATTTTTTGACCTGGAAGGCTATAAATCATTCTAATTAGTTCTGATGGACAACAAAACGCAGACAAGAGGATACCCTAATAAAATAGAGCTCACAGCTAAACTGATCCAGTCATTATACTTACCATAAAGTACCAAAAACTTTTACTTTATCAGTAATCTAAAGGTCTCTTTGTTATCAGTAATTGCCTGTAATCTTTTAGGGATTGTCTCTACTAAGATTTGGGTGCGTTGAGAAGAAATTGCCTTTCGTTCTTCAGTGATCATCTTTAACTCATTTTTATTGTTCATGTTATGTTTAGCGACTTTTTTCTTTTATATTAACCATACGTTTTCTATTATATTAATGTTAGATGATAGTAGTAGACAATTTTAAAATAACCATTTTCGTACAGTACATTCTGAAAATTTTGTGTTGTTGTTGTTGTAAAAAAATTAAAAATTTCTTTAAATGTTTAATTTCTCAGCACTATATTGTAGCAAGTGTTCTAATATATTAAAACAGTAATACTAACCCATTCTATCGTCATTAAAGTGTATTTTGCCGACCTTTGACAAAAGACACAACTTCAAAGCATCAGGTGTTGACCATCCTGTTAAACTAAACAGGGTGGACCATAAGTAATGGTACATAGAGCAAGAGTAGATTTTTTGTATAAAAATAAGGTGATTTAGCCACATTTATCTTATACCAAAAGTTGATATTAACAGAGGTACAGGGTATCAAAGTTGAAGCAAAAATTGTGATTTTTTTCGCATAGCTGATGAACACATTTCACTATACACAAGAAATTTGGCATAGGGGGGGTTTCCTGGGTCAAAAAATTCTAATTTGCTAACAAATTGTCAGTAACTCATAGGAGGCGTTGTGTTGTGCCTTCATGTACTCTTATTTGAAATAGATATTTTCATTTACCTACATTTTTTACGTAAAAAAGGATACCTTTTTAAATGCTGATACAAGCAACCGTTTTCAAGATATTTGCCTTCAAAGTTTGCCGTACCTTTATTTTCAATTTCTGTAAATGTGAATTTTTCGCAGTAGGTTTCAAAATAAAAGTAATAAAACTGACCTCTAAAATAATTTTTATCAAATATTACTCTACCGACATTATTATTACACATATTTTTTAAATTTCTAAAGCAAATTAAAATAAAATATCAAAACAAAATTTATTTTCAAAAATAAGTATGTGGGAAATGACCTTTTTAATATAAAGGGATTGTAAACAATTAAAAATCTGGCTGTCTTTTATTGAAATTTATTTCCAAATATATGCTTTGACCAATCCAGACTACTAAAATTTTCTTGTGCGGACTCAGAAATCATCTAGGTTAAAAAATAAATTATGCTCTTAATTTTTTGGATTTTCTTTATTGAGATTTTCAAAATTGAAGTAATAATATTATCAGCAAAGTAATATTTGAGATAAATTACTTTAAAAACTGTCTTATTATTATTTTTTTTTTCAAGCCCACTTCGAAAATTTAATATCTTAGTAATTTAAAATGAAATCCATCTTCAAATATTAAAGGCAAATATCTTGAAAACGGTTGCTCGTATCAACTTTCGGAAAGTACACCTTTTTTACGCAAAAAATATAGGGAAATAAAATAATCCATTTAGAATTAATATACATGTGTGCATAAAAAAGTTATGATGATTTAGAATTTTGCAGGATAGCGAAGGTAGCGCCCCCTATCAACTATTTGTAATATGTTAATAAATTAGAGTGTTTCGACTTAGAAAACCCCCTTGTGCCAAATTGTGTGCCTATATTTCCATTCATTCCATAATTATACGAAAAAATTGATTTTCTTTTTCAACTTTGACACCCTGTATCTCTGTTAATATCAATTTTTGGTATAGGCTAAATCTAGCAAAATCACATTATTTTTATTTGAAAAATCCACCATTGCTCTGTGTACCATTACTTATGGTCCATTCTGTAGATTTCAAATTCTTAAATTTTAATTCTTCCTTAGGTTTTCTCTTACAGTTACCTTCCCATCTGATGAAAAAACATTAAAATTCGTTTTATCAGCCAATAATACTGATTGCACGCAGATCATTCATTTATTAAGATGCTTCTGAGTAAATTTCATTTTTAGCTTTCTTTTGAGAGGTATATTCCGAGCTGCTCTCCTGTGCAAATTAACTCCCCTTAAGAGAGGTCGTATTCTTTGGGCAACATTGTTTTTTAATGTTTTATGACCTTCTATTGTTAACTTTGAAGCACTTATTTTGGGGTTTTTGGTGCTTGTTCTTACATCCGCTCCTTGTCGTATTGAGTAAAAATTTTTTATAAGCCTTTGTTAATTTATTTAAGACCTATTTTGTTTAAGTATAATGTTTTATAATATTTTCCTTAACCTTGCTGACCATTTTAGTTATTTTCTATAGCTGTAACCATTATTAAAATGGTTAATCATCATTTGTGACTTCTCAATTGTGGTATGACGCTCCGCACATCTATTTGTGCCTGTTTTGCTGACATTTGGCATAAATAATATCGCACACAATTAAGATTTATTCTTCCGTAATTCTGATGATATGGACAAGTGCTGCGGCCTTCATCTTTTAAGCTGTGATGCTGAATTTACCGGTTCCCACAAATTTTCATTTATATTTTGGGTATTGTCAGCATTGTGTTCATCTTATTCTGGGAGTAAATTACATATACATACCCCCATTTACTACAACCAACATTTCCTCCAGCTTTCATTTGCTTATATTACATGAGCTTTTATAATAAAATATGATAACTGCATCATTTAATCTGTGAGTCACTGTATATTCCACGTAAAGGAAGCCACACAAATGAAATTTTAAGAACAATAAGTTTTGTTTTATAGAACAATAATCTTTTGAATGCTGATTAATTTTGAAAGCATTTAAAACATCCCATTAGGACTACCAATTTAGTTTTTATTACAGCGTACACATAATTGTAGCCGTGAAGCGAAATTAGTTCTAGATATATCGTTATATAGGTAAAGAGTCCTAGACACATGTAAGGTAAGAAAAAATTACTATTCTGATAAAAGAGGATTTTCGTTCATTTAATAAAAATTTAGTATCAATATAGTAATTTAAAACCCATTTAAATAATTATTTGGTAATTAGGATTATATGGTTTAACTCAAAATAAATTAGGGATCCAACATCGTTCAAAAAACATAGATTTTTAAATATTGATTTTTTTAAATGAAACATTGATATCTCAAATACTGGTATTCGGTAACGACACATCCATGCTTTTCTGATGTTTTTGAAATATTTAATTGCGGGTTGAAAAGGTCCAAATTACGAAGGCGTAGAAAGAGCATTAATTAAAAAAAAGTTCTTTATTAAAGTTCAAATTGCAATTTTTTTTTTAAATCTGAAATTAAAGTTAAATTTTCGACTTTAATCTTGAAATTATGACTATAAGAAAACTCTAAACTTCGAATTTTTTTTTCAAAATTTCGAGAAAAAATGTAGATCTAGAAATTTCTATGTGTATAGTCTATGGTTAGGTGTAGGTTAAACAGATTAAAGTTGCACCCCACCACACCTCTTATCGTACAATATTAATAGTTAGCAGTAAAATGTAGTAAGTAATTACAATTTAAAAAAAAAGACTTTTTTTTCGAAATTTCTTGGTTAAAGTTCAAAATTCGAAGTTGGAGTCGAATATTCAAGCAAAATGTTAAAATTTTAAAATTAAAGTCGAAATTTTAACTTAAATCTTGGAATTTGAAAAAAAGTCGATATTTTGAAATTAAAATCAAAATTTTAAGAGAAAACCAGAAATTTTGCCTTTAAGCTCAAAGTATCTAAAATATTCTTTTTAATTTATGGCTTTTCTACGCCCAGTATTTTTAATTATTTGTTATAAAATGACAATTACTTTCCTTTCGAATTAAAACTTATATTTTTTATTATTGTTTTTTCATCCAAATTCTAACTGAAGACGCAAAATCTAGGTTTGTTATGCTGAGGATTATGTTTAAAGTATGAAATTTTCGAAAAAAGCAGACATTTTAAAATTATGCTCCTATAGTAAAGAAAAACTTCAACATTGAAAAGTTAAATTCAGAAAAGTAAAAATTTCCAATTTAATCTCAGCTACTTATAAAAAATGCTCAAATTTTCGATAAAAATCCAAAATTAAACTTCGGATTGAAAGAAAAGGCTAAATTGCAGCCAAAAACTAATGTTTTTAAAAATAAAATTCGGCTTAATACAAAACTGTCAAAATGTTAAAATAATAAAAGAATCACGAAATTATAGTACAAAAATTTCAAAAAAATGTCGCAATTTAAAATAAAATTGAAACTTTCAAGTAAAATCGAAATTTTGAAATAGTTTGAATTTAAAAAAGTAGTCAAAATTTTTGAAATAAAATGACCGAATATTATGTATATAAAAAATGTAAGTTTTAAAAAATCGAAAATTTAAGAAAAGTGAAATTTCTTAAAAAGTTCAGCTTTCAAATACCTCTCCTTTTTCTAAGAAATACAAATTCTTCAAAAGTATAAATTTTTAAAAAACGGCGAAATTTTCATAAAAGTGTAGATTTAAGAGAGTGCGAAATATTAGAAAAATCTTAACTTTAAAAAGTCGCAATCAAAAAATAGTTTAAATTTTTATAAGTCCAAGTTTTTAAAAATTTGGCAAAAAATATCAAAAAATTGATTGTCAAGTTTTTAAAGTTTTTAAAATTCTCAAAAGGTGAAATTTGGAAAAATTTCGAAAATTTCCACAATAGTGACAATAGTGAGTGCGGTCGAGTGACATAGTAGGGATATTCGATATACATGGATGTTTCGAAATTATTTGATCTTACCATTAAAAACATCGAATAGTATTCGAATCGAATAGTATTCGAATCGAATAGTACTCGAATCGAAGAGTATTCGATGTTTTGCAAAGTAAAGACATAGAAATATCGATGTCTTTTCACACGATGCATGGATAGATAGGTGTCGTTGGAAATTTCCAGGTGTGTCGCCAAAATATGAAAATATGAGATAATAACAATTCAGAAATAAATAATAACTTTTTTTTTAGTCATCAAAATTATTTGAGAGGCAGCCATAGGGACCTTTTTCTTTCAGAAATTTATTGGGCTTCAGTTCGAAAACACTGGCTGGGGATGCAAGCGATAGTTCGATGTTTTGAAAACATCAATGTATCATTTGTAAACATCAATGTTTTAACATCGGTGGTAAAACATATAAACTACTTGATACTATCGTTTAGTTTATTCAACGATATTTGAAATATCGATGTATTGTATCTGCGACAGAATTAGTGCTATCTATCTGTTGCATAGAATTGATGAGACAGACTGTCCATACTAGCTCACCCGAAGGCGACAGTGTGCCTAAATTAAGAAAAAAAATTTCAAATTTTAAGAACAGTTTTTCGAAGTATTAACTTTGAAAACTTAAAAACAATAAATACATCTGTTAAAATTTCGATTCTAAATTCACAATTATTTACTATTTATCTAGTAGTTGTTATTTTAAATTTTCGGTCAAAAAGCAATTAAAAAATTTCTAGTTTTTATCAAAATTTCCAGTTCAACTTAAAATTTAAAATTTCTCTAAGAAAAGTTAGTTCGAGTTTTTTTAATTTTATTTTTTTTTCTTTACAAAAAAGTCGACATTTCCAGAAAAAGAAATCAACATTTTTAAAAAAGGCTAATTTTTGAGTTAAACGTAAAATTTTCAAAATAAAAACCAAAACAGAATTCTGAAAATCTTGGACCAAAATTCCAAATTTGGAATATTTGAGAAAGTGTCGAATCTACTTTACTAGAAATTAGAAATTGTTATCAAAATTTCATGCTTATATTTGAAAATTGCATAATTTTTTAATCCAAAATGTTGTTACAAATCTCGAATCGATCCTAAAATTTTATATTAAACGAAAGGCTATTAATATAAATTTTATTTTTTTTCCAAATCCGGAATTTATTCTTGAACTTTTTATCAAAAATTAAAAGACTTTTTATAAACATTTGAGATTGAAGTACACATTTTTAAATTGTTGAGTTTACCTTTTATACATTGAAATTTTTGTCCAATTTTTGTCTGTGATTTTGAAACTTTGGTTGAAAATTTTAATCTTTTAAAGTAATCTTCGGTTTTAAATAATTTTTTACAAAATTAAAATTATTCGAAATATCCACTTTTATTTATAAATCTTTGCTTTTTACTGAAAACTTTAACTTTTTACAAAATTATCGATATTCATCAAAACTTCGATTATTAAATTTTTTTAAATATTTTTTTAAAATTCGTATTTTTCAAAATTTAGATTTTTTCAAAAATTTGAAATTTTTTGAAAATTTTGCTTTTCAAGAAAATTGAAATTCTTTGAAAATTTTGACTTTTTTGAAAATTAGTAGGATTCCGAAAATGTTCAAAATTCGATATTTTTTAAAATTTTGTTTTTTTTAAATTACCGACTTTTTTAACATTTGAAATTTGAACAAAATCTAGTATGACTCTTTTTAAAAGTTAATTTTTGAATGTTGACATTTTTCTGAAAATTTTGAATATTGTTTATTGAAAATTTAAATTTTTTATAAAGATGTCAAAATTTTGATTTTAAATTTCCTAAAAATTTTAATTTTTTTCTCTTTTGACTTTATTTGAAAATTCCAACTTTCAAAATTAAATTTTTTTCCAAAAATTTCGACCTTTTTCAAAATTTCATTTTTTAATAAAAAAAATTTAAATTTCTCGTCAAAATTTCGGTATCTCTTGTAATTGTCCAATTTTTTTGAAAATTTTGACTCAATTTTCGACTTTATTTCAAAATTTTGTCCTTTTTAAAATTTTGACTATTTTTCAAAATTTCGACCTTGTTTGAAAATCTTTACTTTGTTCAACATTATAATTTGCTTTCAAATGAAGTTAATATGACTTGGATATTTTGTTTTGTTTTGAAAATTTCGATTTTGTCAAATCTTTTTAAGATACTGCCTGAAGATTTTTACTAATTTTCAAAATTACAACTCTCTTTAAAATATCGAATTTTTCAGAATTTTCCCATTTTTGGAAATCTTTTTGCTAAAAATGTTTACTCTTTTATGAAAATGTAGACATTTTTATAAATTTCGGCCGCTTAAATTTAATTCAAAATTCGTCTGTTAAAATTTCGACTTTTTAGAAACTTTGATTTTTTGAAAATTTAGTTTTTAAAAAATTTCGAATTCATTTGACGGAATATTTAAAATTCGATATTTTCTCAAAACTTCGCTGGTTTTAAAAATTCTGATTTTTATAACATTTTGCCTGACTTTTTAAATGAATGAAATCGAAATATTTTGAAAAACAGGATTCTTTTGAAAATTTAAATTTTTAATGAATATTTCAACATTTTCTAAAATTTGATCTTTATAAAATTTTCTCAAGAACTTTTTTCTTCAAATCCCCAGTTTAACCTTGAATTTGTATTAAAAATTCGAGCATGTAATCTCGAAATGTCTACTTTTTTTGATATTTTTAATATTTGGTTCAAAAAACGTAGATTGTGAGTTTAAAGTCAAAATTTGGAGAAAAAAATAAACAAAAGAATATAGATTTCATTCGGAAGAAAATAATTGTTATTTCATAACAAATAGTTAAAGAAATTAGACCTAGAAAGGCCATTAAATAAAAAAAAATGGCTCAGAAACTTCGAGTTTAGAGGCGATATTTCGAGTTACTTCTGGAAATTTCAACTTTAAGATTGAAATATTGCCTTTTTTTTTGAAATCTAAAATAAATGTCAAAATGTCCACCTTCTTCTCGAAATTTGAAAAAAAATCAACGTTTCGAGTTTACCTGTAGTCGAAATTTCGATATTAAAGTTGAAATTTGGACTTGTATCTCCGAAAATCTGAAAAAAGGTCGAAATTTTGAGATTAAAGGCGAAATTTTGGGAACAAACAAAGGTGAATTTTCGAGAAAAAATCGAAATGTTATGATTAAAGTCAAAATTTCAATTTTAGTTTCGGAATTTCGAGAAAAAAGTCGAAATATTAACGTTAAAATTAAAATTTCTATAAAAAGTTCTTTTTAAATTGATGTCCTCGATGCACCTTCGAGTTTTGACTTCTTAAATCCGCAATTAAATATTTAAAAAACATCGGAAAAGCATCGATGCATCGTTACTGAGAGCTGATGTTTGAGATATCGATGGTTCTTTAAAAATATATCGATGCTTCTAAACACTGGCTGGCTTAAAATATTCGATGTTTAAAAATATCGATGTTAGGGAATCGATGTACTAAAACAACACCGATGTATACTTTCGATGTATTACATCGAATAAAAGTATCGATGTTTTTTCCCAGTGGACACCTCTATTACATATCAGCTAGTTTGTCTTCTAATTTAAGTCGACCAAAAAAAAGTCGTCGATTGGAATAAGCGAAATTATTTCAAGTAACATCCGAAATTATCTGAAACCCTTGTATTGGTTTCGGTTGCGGATTCGGATATTTTTTATTTCGGATATCCAACAGTTTCCGTTACGGCTACGGAGCTCCATAACATCCCTACATTAAATTAACGTAAGAAAGATAAAATGCATGCGTTAGATTAATATGCCATTTACATGCTGTTATAAATACATTAAAACATAAAATTAAAGAAATAAAATTGAAAGTTTTCGCAACTCCCAACACCGATTTGTATTCAAATACTCTTACTTCCTTGTATTGATAGGAAACTGGGATATTATCTAGAGATTATGTAGTTGTTGTTAATACATAAAAATAACGAAATCGATAACACTGATCCCCTAAAAATAAGGTTTCAGAGAGATGACACAATTTTTATTACGATTAAGACAAACAAATATTTATTGGAGAATGCAGAGGTAAAAAATAATGACGAAATTTCTATTATTGTTAAATTTTATCCTTCTAAGCTTTTAATTGCTTTAGTTTTTAAAACACGACAACAAATGATAAAATGTTATATAAAAATATCTTAAACTATTATCTTTAAACTATCCCATCATTTCTTCTTGAAAGTTTTTAGTGTCACTTTGTCATACAGTTCTACCTATGTTATTTAAGGTAGGTTAAATTTTTAACTATTTAATATATATATATAATTTAAAACTATTAAACTTAACTTTTTTCGCTAAATCTTGACTTCAACATAGCAATTTTAAATTATTTTTAAACCCTACAATTTCATTTTTTTTTCAACCTTTCGTATAAAACTCAACTTTTGAAATAAATATTGCTATTTCGAAGAAATCAATGTCAACCGAAAACGAAAGAGGCAAAAACAAGCATTGTTTGAATTATTCAAAAAATTACTGATTTATTCTCCAAAAA
The DNA here is from genome assembly GCA_028583605.1 of Dastarcus helophoroides. Classification (NCBI taxonomy): domain Eukaryota; kingdom Metazoa; phylum Arthropoda; class Insecta; order Coleoptera; family Bothrideridae; genus Dastarcus; species Dastarcus helophoroides. The sequence goes on along the minus strand of CM053327.1, from coordinate 3,173,234 downwards.
GTAATGATTTCGTTTTTTTTTTCATTTCCAGTCTAAACTGGAAATTTTATGAAGAAAAAAATAAAATTTTGGAAAAAAAAATTCTGAGAATATCTTACGGTTCATAAAATATTTCTTTTCTTAAATCTACGTTTAAAATATTGTAATTGGCCTTGGAAATGGTTGAAATGGAAATATTCTTTATATTTGTGAAATATATATCATTTTGTTTTTTATCTTCAACCTTTATATTTCGTCTAAGCTCAAAATCTGGCAAAGGCTTCTTAACATTCAGGATCTAAAATAGGAAATTTGACATTTTTACTGAAATTTGAAGAAAATGGGAAAAAGCAGAAAAAAAAAAATAAAATTTCTTAACTTTCAAGAAGAAACATTAAAAATTTTGAAGAAGGTTACCTGATTCGTTTTTTTTTAATTATTTTTTTAACTAACTTGTTTATTATGAGAGTTGCGTGTTATAGTGAATTTCAAATATTGTACTATATGTAGGTAGACCAATGATGTGGAGCTTTATCGAAATTGGTCTAATATGTCTGATTCTTCGGCGTACTACAAGTGAAGATATCATATCTAGATTGTCACCTACTATACAGCCGATATCTTACAACATAGATCTAATTCTATCTCAAGATATCAAAACTTTTACTGGCGATGTATCGATAAATCTCAGTATACAAGAACCAGTCTCTGAGATAAAGATCCATGCGGAATTGGATAACATTGATGCTGTAGATGTTAAAAAGGGAACGACTTCTAAATGCTATGTCGGAGGAGCTTTTTCATGTACAAATACGGTCGATCCAAAAACTAATATTTTATTGATAAAAATTCCGGAGACGCTGTTAAAAGGGGACGATTATGTATTGATTATCAAATACAGATCCACATTGAGGAACGATATGAAGGGATTCTATCAGAGTCGTTACATCGATAGTAATGGTATGGAAAAAGTGCTGGCTGCTACTCAAATGGAGCCCAATTATGCTCGAATGGTGTTTCCTTGTTTCGACGAACCACAATTTAAGGCCACTTTTACCATGAGTGTTACTCATCCGAAAAGGTTCTCGAAAGTTATTGCCAACACACCTTCTACAAGTCAAACCATTATTAAGTAAGTAAACGTATATTTCTATTAGATATTTATATCTATAAGTAAGTTTAAACAATAACGCATCATTTTAATGGAAAGGACTAGTGCTCGGTTATTTTTAAAAACTGAAATACAAATCTTGTCCCCTCAAACCAAGAAAGAATAAAAAACACAACAAAGGTTGCTCTAACGCGTTTTGACGGCCAAGCTATCATCTTTAAAATTTTAAGCAAAATCGCATATGTTGTAATATCAAGGAACAAAAAAATAACATTTTCTATATTAGGTTAGAAAATAAATTTTTAATGCAAATAAAAATTTCCAAGCAAATAGACCGCTTAAAAAAAGTTTTCTAGGGGACGCGCCTAAAGAAAATTTTTTACTTCGACAACATAATAAACTTATAATATTTAATGGTTTGTTTTAGCGATAAGCAAGCTCGTACAAATTTTGCAGAAACGCCAATAATGTCAACCTATTTGGTTTCGTTTTTAATTTCCGAGTTTACCTGCGACTACAATCCGCTTCTCCCTGTACCTTATGGCGTTTGTTCCCAACCTAATTTGGTTAAATTGAGGAAATATGCAGTCGACAATACCTATAAGATAATGCTAGCCTTAGAAAATTACTTCGATATGAACTATGCGTCCCTAGGCATCCCTAAAATGGACTTGGCGGCCTTGCCGGATTTTGATATGGGAGCTATGGAAAATTGGGGACTGGTCACCTACAGGTGAGTTCGATAGTATTGTTTTTAATAAATATTTTATATAATGGATTTACGAATCCCAAATTTTTAGAGATATAGCGCTTTTATACGACGAGGAGCAATCTCCAAATCGAGATTGTCAACGTGTAGCTGCATCGATATCACACGAATTCGCTCACACATGGTTTGGTAATTTGGTAACGGCGCACTGGTGGTCAGATCTCTTCTTAAATGAAGGTTTTGCTAGATACTTTCAATATTACATTTTAAGTAGGGTCGATGTAAGAATAATCCAATTGTTTAAAAGTGCCACCAATAATTCTGAAAATTACAGGAATACAAATCATGGGAGATGGAAAAACAGATTTTTCTTGAAACAGTGAACATGGCTCTTAACGAAGATAGTGACATTACTGTGGAAGCTCTACATCATGAAGTTACTACTAGATTGGAAATGGAAAATCGCTTTAAAACTGTCACATATGAGAAAGGTATAAAAAAAGTTTGAATGCTTGTAATAGATAACTATATATATATATATATATATATATATGGAAGCGTTTACAGGCCTTTTAGGCCCATAGGTTGAAAATGCTCTTCCAATACTCTCTATCTCCAGCTGCTATTCTCCAATTTTTAAGACTTTTTCCTTTAAGGTCCTCCAGTACCGCGTCATGCCACCATTTTCTTGATCTACCTTTTGTTTTTTTACCTTCTGGAATCATCCAACCGAATATTTAACCAATCCGCGTTTTTCCATCCTTTCCAGATGCCCCAACTATTGTAATCGCCGTGCCCTCACGTACTGAGATGTGGACGGTTCTCCAAAAATCTTGCATATTTCTTTATTTGAATGTATTTCCCAGATGTTGCTTACCTTCTTTCCTCCAAAAATTCCACGTAATATTATCCTTTCCCAGATCAATAGATTTTCCTTAATTTTTTGTTCATAGTCCATGATTCACAACCATTCATCATCGTGGGTCTCAGTATGGTTTTATACAGGCTGACTTTAGTCTTGTGAAAAATCTCTTTTGACCTTATTAATCTGTTTATCCCACCCGCGCACCTATTACTTTGGCTATTCTCAGATTTACTTCGGTATCTTCGTTGCAGCATTTGTCTATTCGTACTCCTAGGTACACATAATTTTCTACTTCTTCGAATTCTGAGATGTCATTTTGTTTATTTTAAATCGAAAAGCACCCATTCGATGTCTCTCATGTCTTCTCTAGCTTCATGCATTTACTCTTGTCCTTGTTAACCTGAAGCCCAACTCTGCTTGCCGGCTCCACCAAATTTCTTAAAATAATTTCTAATTCCTTCTTACTTCTGGCTAGTAACAGGATATCATCTGCGTATGAGAGAAATTGATGGAATCTGTTAAAAAGAGTTCCATGTCTATTTATACCACTTTTATTATAACATTTTTTAAGACCATATTAAACAGTACTATCGATAATGAATCTCCCTGTCTGAGGCCAATTCTCACTTCAAACTCTTGCAATAATTTTTTATTTATTTTGACTGCATATGTGGTATGACAAAGTCATCGTAATTAGTCAAATTATCTTTCCTGGTATTTTTAAATTTATGCAATATCTCAATAAATTTCGCTCTATTCACAGAGCCATAGGCAGCTTTAAAATCTATGAATATCATGTGAGTCGAAATTTCATATTCATAACATCTAGTTAAAATCTGTTTTAGCATATTTATTTACTCTGTTGCGGATCTGTTTTTTCTAAAACCTGCTTGGTATCTTTATAAAAATTCCGTATTTTTTGTTGTTGTATTTTCTCTCAATTTCTTTTACTTCTTTTTTAAATTTATTTCGTTTTTGTGGTCTGCACGTTTACTTTTTTTTTTTTTTTTGTTCGTCATACTTCTTTATACTCTTGTCTGTATACGTCTGCAGCATGTTCTGCCTTAACTTTGCTTTTTCTTTCAATTCGGCTTTACCTTCCTTGTCCATCCAAGATCTCCTCTTAAATAAGATAACTACAATAACTGTGATAACTATGTGTACCTAGCCGTAAAAGCAAAACATTTCCAGACAACAAGGCTAGCAAACATTGAAGAGAGGGAATGTGCTTTTACTACGGGGTACTATTTTTACTGAAATCGCAATTAATATTACTTAAAAAAAGGGAAGGTTTTAAATTCATGACATTTTTCATAGTCATCTAATTTTCTATGAAATCGTTACCTGAACACTCTGAACACTATGTTTCTTGTTATCTGGCACCGGAAAGTATCCTATTTTCTTAGTCTACGAAGAAAAAAGATTTCTTAGGATGTTTGTGTAATCATTCCTTAGTAACAAACTAAAATACTAGTACTTTGGGGCCTCAAATTGCGTCAGAAAGTAGGTACTCGCGACTGATTTCAGAAAAAAATGGTTTTACATATGTAGCATCCGCCATTAGTGCGTGGACGGAAGATAGCTCCTAAGCCTAAGAAGATATCAAAATAAAATTTTGTCCAATGGTGTACATCTATAGGGAGCACATTTTAAAATTATTTTTATTTTGTTGCACTAACCATATACGAAGTGTTGACGTAAACTTGTTTTTTTTTTCAATAAAACACCATAAAAATGCAGCAAAAAATATAGATTTTATGGGGATTTTGATGGATTATTTTCCTAGTAGAGGCTCCCAAATGCGAAAACAGCCATTTGTAAACACTCTGTATGATGTAGTATTAACCAATTCGCGACATAAGCAATCATTGATAGTATTAGGTTTTCATAAACCGTATGAATGTTGTCGTATATTCTTTAATTATACAGAGTGACCCAGGTTTGCAAATCTAATAATTGCTAAAAAATTTTAAATGGAAAGTTCATTTGCATAAAAACCATCAAATGCAATCCTTCATAATGTAGTATTGTTGGAAAGTTAATTTTATCTTCTTTTCATATTAGGTAATAAAAATAGGCCATTTCCTTTAAAATTTTTTTTAGTAATTTTTGAATTTGCAATCTTCGATCACTCTGTATAAGTAAAAAACACAAGACTACATATTTATGGTTTATGAAAACTAAAAGACTATCAATAATTTTTTTTGTTGCAAATTGGTCAATACTATATCATACTGAGTGTTTACAAATGACTGCATCAGAGTCCTGTCTCCGGATTTATGATCCTCTATTAAGAAAACGACCCATCAGAACCTCCATAAACCCTACTTTATTTTGCCAAATATTTAAAAATATACAGGGTGTTCTATTAAAAAAAAACAAAGTTTATATCAACACTGTGCATATGATTGGTACAATAAAATTAAAATAATTTTAAAATGTGCTCCCTATAGATGTACGCCACTGGGCACAATTTCATTTTGATGTCTTCTTAGGCTTAGGAGCTATTCTCCGTCCACGTTCTAATGACGGAACCAAAAAAAGGTTTGGGAATCAGTTAAAAATTTTATTCTGTTTAAGCTACGTATCGTAAATCGGGATGCTTATCAGTATTACTTAAATCCAATTAATAGATGAGCAAAATTACTATAATCTGAAAATTGTGATTTTTGTAGAAATTTGGAATTTAGGAGGCGACATTTTGTTTTAATCCTCAAAATTTTTAATTCTCTCAGAATTTTAAATCTGGGTTTCAAATTTTTTCTGTAGAACCCAAGTCTAAATATGAATTCAAATTCTCGAGATTGAGTTTCCTTCAAAATTGAGACATTTTTTTAACTGATTTGTACAAATCTGAAATTTTTATATTTCCCAGGTTTTAAATTTTTTTTCAAAAAATGTCTAAATTCTCGATATTTTGACAATTTAAAATTAAAATCCAAATATTAAAAAGTAATCCATTTTAGTTTAAAGTAGATATTTTGTGGGTAACTTGGTATGGAGACTTGTTTTCCGAAGTTCCTATTTTCAAAATTCTGATTTTGGGTTATGATTTCCTTTCCAAAAATTTTGTCTAAATTCTCCATATTTTGGAAATTCAAAAGTAAATTCGAAATTTCAAAAAGTAGTCCATTTTAGTATAAAATTAAAATTTTAACTTGGCATATAATACTTGTTTCTCAAAGTTCTTATTTTCAAAATTCTGCTTCTAGGTTTTGATTTTTTTTTCTTAAAAAGTTTTGTCCTACTTCACGATATTTAAAAAATTTCAAAGTGAAGCTGAAATGTCAAAAAGTGGTCAACTTTAATTTAATGTCGAAATTTAGAGATCCGATCTGAACTGAAGACTGGTTTCCAAAGTTCTTATTTTTAAAATTCTGATATTTGCATGAACATTTTTGGTTTTTTTCATCAAGATTTCGGATCTAATTTTAACACTGCAAAATTTTTCAAGTTTAGCTTAATGAATAAAAATGCTGTTTTTACTTTTCTGTAAAATATTTTACTGCTTCTCAGAAAGTATTGACGTTTTTCTCAAAATTCAAAGTCTCAACCCCTTTCTCGTATTCTTCTAATAAACTTGTCTATGCTAATATTATAAAGAGAGAACTCTTCTTCAACTGATAAACCTAATCATCAACGTAGAGCTGAAATTACTGAAGGCTACGAAATTTAGAAACTAGATTTCTTTTGTTGTATAGCTGAGCTGAGGGGATTTTTGGAAATTCGTTCCCCAAAGAGGTAATGAGGGGAAAAAATGGAGTTTAAAAAAAAGCATGGAATAAAGTAAATTATTTGGTCAAAAAATAATTAAAATTTTATTTTTAACCTAAAACTTCCTACAGGGTGACAATTTGGAAAGTTTCAATCGGGAATATCTTCTAGACAAAAAAATGCTATAATTATGAACCGAAATACATATCGGGAAATTGGAGGGAGAACCAAAATGAAATACTTTTTGATCTACCTTGTTCCACCCCATAGAGAGTGGCTACTCATCTTAGGAACTCATCTTGTGCGGCATTACAGTCTTACAGCAAAGTATCAAATTGTACGACTAGTTTTTGAAATATCAATGTTTATATTAGGCAACATATTTTGAAAACTAGTAATTTTAAAAGTCTCTTACACAAAAAATGTTTTCATACAAGATTTAAATACACATTAGCTAACTCAAGAATGTATTTTTGACTCACCTCCCCTAGTAATTTTTCTATGAAGGAACCTACCCCGTTTAATAGTGGCTGGAAAGGTTTTTTTATTCCTCTTTACAGGCGTGGAAAAGTAGGTAAACCTTTCCAACCAGGTTTTATATGGGGTGGTTCTCTTTTTGGGGAAATTAATAGTCGTGGCTAGCCCGTAAGACCGGACGGGGGTGGGAGTGAGTCAAAAAATACATTCTTTAGTTTCCCTGATGTGTACTTGAAACCTACATGACAACATTTTTTATCTAAAACTTAATCAAAATTATTAGTTTTCAAAAATGTTGCTTATTTTAAACATCGATATCTCATGAACTAATTTTATGATTTAGGATGTCGATGTAAGACTGTAAATAGACAGCATCTAGCTTTATAACAACGGGCCAAACAAGGTAGGTTCGTATTTAAAAAAAATAATAAGTTGGGGCGGCCACTCACTAAGGGGTGAGGCAAGGTGGGTCAGAAGTACTGTTCGTGAATTGTAAATACTTTATTTTGAACTTATTTCGGAACACTACAATTATAATTCACGTAACTATCAGACTATCTGACTAACTGACTAACCAACTGACTTACTATGGGAAAGATGACCGAATATTTATAGGTACTGTGACAATTTCTAGAACGGCTCTCCATACAGGCAAGTCCTATCGGAAAGGTCTAGAGCGCTTTTCTGCAGTATGATTCATTCTCGAGGCCGCGAAGTCAAAATTCTGTAAATCGGTTCGAATTAATAAAAAAAAAAAATTATAAGAAAGTTCGAAAGTAAATATTTTGAGAAATGTATCGAAAATTTCAATAAAGCCGAAGTTTACAAAAAAAATAAAAATTTCAAGAAAAAGATAAAAAAGTTAAAAAAAAATCAAATTTTGTGTAAAAGACAAAATACTGATAAGGTAAAATTTTTAAAATTTAAATTTAAAATCATTCAAATTTTTAGAAAAAGAATTTTTCAAATTAGTCAAAATTTAAAAAAAAAGTATAATCAGTGAAACTAAAATTTTTGCAAATTTTCGCAATTTTTAAGAGTGTAAATTATGAAAAATGTCGACATTTTCAGAGTTGAAATTTTGCAGTAATATAAAAAAAATTAAGATAGGTGAAATTTCTCCCAAAGCAGATGAAGAAAAGTCAAAATTTCGGACAAAACTTAAAAAAAGTGAAAATCCTTAAAAGGTCAAAATTCTACGAGACCGGAACTCTTAAAAAAGTCAGAGTTGTTACAAAAAGTAAACATTTTTTATTAAAACAAAAACAGATTAAAAAAACGATTTTCTTAATTCAACATTCATAAATAAAACCTAAAATTTTGAAAAAAAGACGTAGTTTCGAATATATTTATTAAAAATATCCAGAACCTGGAAAGGTTAAAATATTTTAAATTAAAAATTTCAAAAAAAACTTTATATTTTTAAAAGTATACAAGTTGTAATAAATTCGCTTCTCACTACAAGAACATCGAAAACGGTAAAAGATACAGCATCAGTTAAATTGGGATAAAGTTGCACAATCGAAAATATTTCTCTCTGTTCTTATTATTTTTCAAAAAATAAAACTTTGGATCTTGGTTTTTATTTTTTCTTGGCGTTATTTGAAGAGTAATCAAAAAACTAGAAACAGTTTTTATTGATTTTTAACATTGGAAATGTTTATGTTGAGACATGGGGTGAAGTTTCGGGTTTTCGTTCAAGCTTGAGAGAACAAGGTGTCGGTCGGTCGGACATACTCGAATCGCCAGTCGAGCGCTCTCGGCGTCGAGAGGCCGGAATAAAAACTATGGGAGAATGTTAAGTTCACAGTTCACCGCAGAGCACCATATTCGTTTAATCCAGTGACGTTTCATTGGATAAGGCTATCAGCTATGGATATTAATAGTATGAAAAATAGCGAAAAGTGTAAGACATATTGAGAGCGTAAAAAACGTTTACGAGAGATTGAAAATAGAGAATCTAGTGAGTTAAGTACGAAAACATCGCTAACAAAAACTGAACACAGTAGGCGGTATCGTGAGCTTGTAAATATGCCCAAACTTAAAGGTTCTGAAGTTTACACGGGCTACCCAAGTCAGCGGCCCTTAACTGAGGGGTTATAATTCCATTATTATGCTGTAAACTCTTACCCTAAATCCAATTCACGTACTGTCTTGAAAACCTTGAAGTACTCAGTAAACGAATGTGGTAAAATATCTGCACTTATAATTTTTGGGGCTCAAATAAACGTAAATTACAGTGAAGTTGACAAATTTTTGCTTGTAGATTAAATATATTTTAATATTTCATTGTTTTGGCTTTGTACCAAAATATTTCTTTCAAGAGCCATAAGCATAGGTGCCTTAATATTATTTTGATTTAAATTATTTCGTAGTCTATTTGGTTATACGAGTATATTTCAATTTAAAAAATAATCTTTCAGAAGAAACTTGGCTAATGGAAACTGTAAATTTAGAAAAGATAAACATTGCAGAAATAACCTTAAAAATAGAAAAAAGTCGAAAAAAAAATATTTGAATATTCAAGTTTTCACTCGAAATCTCAAGTCGAATACTTCGATATTAAGGTCGAAAATAAAAAAAAAAGCTAAATAAGGTCAAGATTTTGAATTCAGAAAAGTTGCGAGAAAAACAATTAAAAAAATAGACAATTTTAGGAAAATATTCCAGGATTTCAAAAAATTCATAATGTTCTAAAATTTTAAAACGTATGTCAACATTTTGAGGTTAAAGATAAAATTTTGCAACTAAATCAAAATCATTTAAAATAAAATTAAAATATTTCATTTAAAGTCAAGATTTTAAATAAATGACTTGTGTTCTTAAAACGAATCTAGATTAAATTTAAAACCTTAAAAATAAAAAATTAAAGCTTTAACACTGGTTGAAACTTTTATTGGTGTTGGAAATAAAAGTAGAAAGTAAAGTTTGAATTTTGGGATTTTAAAATTTGAGGAAACCCACCACTCATAATTCAATGAAAAAGGGGATCTTAAATTTCGAAAAAAAAAGTTTACGTTACAAAATTTTGATAAAAAATCGAGTTTTTGAGTTGATATATTTATAATTTTAAGAATTTTTTAGGCTGTCACAATTTCGAAAATAAGTCAAAATCTTTAGAAATATTTAGAATTTATTATTTAACATGAAAATTTTAAACAAAACGTAAATATTTATTGACAGTTTAAGAAAAATAAATGACATTTTGAAAGGTTGAGGAATTTTGTGAAAAAGTCATAATTTCAAGAAAATACTCTATATTTATTTTTTTAATACAATATCTTGGGTTAGACGCGCAAGACTGATGTTTAAATTTTGAATCCGTTTGAAATCCGAAGTTTTAAGAACAAACACAAGAATTGCAAGTTTAAAGTAAAAATTTAAAAAATTGGAAATTGTGGAAGAAATTATTTAATTTCGGAAAAGCCCAAAATTTGTGTTTATAATTATTTTGAAAGCATAAGCGCATAATTTTGTAAAGAAGAGTAAAAATAAGAGTAAAATAGATTTCTAGACGATTTTCTTTAGGTTAGAAAATTTTAACCTCTCTGGATAAATAAGACGTCAAAATGACCCTTGACGGATCAACCAAAATAATCAATAAGTAATCGAATGCCGGGTTCACTACGTTCTCTTTTAAAAAACTTACAGCACACTTAATGACTTTTTCATTTGAACATCCGATAAAATTTTAACTGACATAAATTGAAATTTACTAATTCACTCAGACTCACTCTGTCATTATTAAACGGCTCGAGATAATTATATACCATATCTGTTGCTAATTTAAAGCCCTCATCGCTTCCCATTTTTGTTTTTAGATTCATTTAAGTGGTTAGTTCATTACGACAAGCGTATTTTTGATATTAAGAAATTTCATTATCTTTGCGATTCTGTGGAAGGAGAATCAAGTGACGTTATTGAATCATTGTCATTATCACTTAATTATTATTATTAATTAATTATGCAATAGAGTTGCTGCAAGACCGCTTTAAAATAAAAGAACAGGTCACAACCGTCCTAAACTTTTTTTTAATTTAGAAGAACCAGACAACCCGCTCTAAGACAACTAATTAACTGTAATAAAGGTTTTCGAGCTTTGGGCAAAAAAGGGAATTACTTTTATTTATTATTCCCATAAGAGCGGAAAAATTAAATGATCATGCAAAGCGAAAATGTCATTCAGTACAACCATTACAGCTCTAGTTTTAATTAGAAATAGGTGCAGTAACTTTAAACAATGTCCAGCATTGTTAAATCCAGGGTGTCAAGCGAACATCATTACTTCAGCATTAGTTAAAAAATTGTTATTTTCTTTAAAAGATTTTGAAGTAATGTAACATATGAATCAAATCACATCTAAACGAATTCACGTGTGATCTGGAATATGATAAACAAAATCACAGAACCAACCTCAATTTTTAAGTTTGATAAATTTGCCATTCAACTGCCCTCTAATGTTTTTTTCGATGATCCTGATTTCAATGCGAAATAATCTAAATAAGATTTATTAACTGAAACAAGTTTATTTTGGAAGTAATTAAAAATTCCATTGAAATAAAAAAAAATTAACTTCATTTTCAAGAAACCAAATTGGGTTGAATGCAGCTGGTCATTTAAAAGTCCATTCAAAAAAACAAAAATATGACATGCAATTCAAAGACCATAAATTCTTGTCAGGAAGAACAATTACATGACCGGAGCAATAAATGTTAGGATCAAGAGGAAACTGAAAACAAAATACTTTTATCCCAAGAAAAAAAGGCCAGGAATAACACTTTTAAAACAATTACTACTTACGAGCACCCTGTGGTCTATTCATTGTAACGTTGCCTTTCAAAAAGGAAAGAAGGCACATTCAGTGTCAATAAAATGATTCTCAAACTTATATCTAAGAACCACTTGTCCGAATGACAAATTTCTGAAATGTACTACTTATCCAACCAGGGGGTTCAAACAAACTGTGAAGGGCCATAAAATTTATGTGGTGTAAGACACATCTGCAAACACTTTCAACACAGTCAGCCTTAACGACATTTTAATCAGTTATAAAAAAAATAAAAACTAAACGTAATACGTATTGTTGTAAATCAATACATATTTTATGTAATTATTATTATTTACTACTTTGAAGATACAAAGATAATTGTCGTGGCGAATTTCAAGGGGTGTCGGATAACACAAGGGTCGACGTCACTAAGATTCTAGCCTTAATAATCTAAATAAATAAAGGTTTCATATTTCAACACGATCGGTAAAGAGGTTATGAAATTATTAATTAAATTATTTTTTATAACAACTTTGAAAATCTGCGATTCGAAAAGTAAACATTTTTTATTATTTTTTTTTCGTAATTCGTATTTACTTATCATTCCGAATCAACTGCCAAGCGTTGTCTTTGAAATTTGTAAATACCCTGTATAACCTTGTATATTAAATAAAGTGTTAATTATGTTTCTATTTGGTGTGATCATTTCCAATGTCTCCGTTGGTTGCAAGGATTGCGAAATCTGTGAATTTTTTTTATTCTTCACAAGACGGCATTAGAAGTTTATTAGAAGTTTCGTATTTTCGCTTCGATCATCAAGTTCGTCGTTTTAAATACCGACCTGCAAATTTTATTGCATTTTTGTTTAGGTGTTGAATCTCGGACTTGATATGTATTTTAGATAAACGTTACTTTTTTCTTTCATAATTAATAAGTAATTATTATTAAAAATAAAATTATAAAATGTGATTAATTCTGAGAAAAAAGGTAATGGTAGATTTAATAAATTTTAACAAAAAACAGCAGACATAATCATTAACAACCGATTACCAAAGATAATAGCCGGCGATACACGAACGAATCGGATCTGAAAATTTATCCGTACAGATATATCTGCGTACTTCGCTCATAACATACCAAATATGATGTTTCCAGTAACGTGCATATCTGTACACATATTATAACCTCCAACTGAATCCGTCAGTTAGTGGGCTAATACTCTTCGCTACTGGACTCGGTTTGAGGTATGTTTGCATGCCTCCGAGATTCAGTTGGTATTATCTAGTATTTTTTAGCGAAATATGTCAAACTAAGCTACTAGCCGACATATTTAGTCTGTGCAAGGTAAAGTCTGCCGATTAGTCTGTGGCTTGGCCCTGTTCACTAACGCGAAGTCAATTCCGTCAATTTGATATGTGCCATATCCAATTCGTCGAGTAATCCGCTGGTGAATGGGCGATTAATAAGTAATAACTACGAATTAAGTAACTATGGATATTTAGAATAAAAAAGTTTTTTCCCTGATGTTAGTTTACATTTATGAAAAGTTTAACCATATAAAAGTTTGATACATCAGTGAAGTCGGAGATTCGAAAGTTGCACAAAAATGCAATAAAAATTATAGGGCTTACTTGATGACGGCAACGAAAAGACTAAATGGCTATCTTGTAAAGGATAAAAAACGCCAACGAAAAAATGTTTTCCGTTTTTCGATTACTCGTCAAATAATGCCAAGAAATAATTAAAACAAAAATCCAAAATTTTACTTTTTAAAAAAAAACTCTCAAGAGCAGCAAAAGACATTTTTGATTACTCAAGGGCATATTATTCGTCGCCAAATTATGCAACTTTGCCTTAGTTTAACCGATACTGTACCTCTCACTGTTTTCAAGATCCCTCTGGCGAGAAGCGAATTTGTTAAAACCTGTATAAGTATAAATTTTTAATAAAATCTAAGTTTTAAGAAGTAATATTTTCCAAAAATTTAAATTAACAAAAAAATTAAAATTTCACGAAAACGTGAAAACTAAAAAAAAATTGCTCACAGATTTGAAAAAATCAGAATTTTTAAGAGGCCAACGTTTTTAGAATGAGTCAAAATTTCAGAAAAAGGTCAAATTTTTGACAAATCGGATTTTTGGAAATTTTAAAAAATTGAAATTTGAAAAAAAATAACTTTTCAAAACTTGTAGCTACAATTTAACGTGAAGATTTTAAGAAAGTCTTTAAGTTTTGAAAAAAGCTGATATTCTGGAAAATTTTGAAAAGAAATAAATATTTAAAAAAATTAAAAATTGTTAAAATGTTGCCTTTTAAATAAAATCAAAACTGCGAGAAAAATCCATATTTTCAAAATTTTCGGAAAGAAAATAATTAAATTTTCAAAAAATTTATAACAAATAATATAGAAAAAACGGTCAATTTTTAAAAATGTCGAAAAAAAATTAAAATTTTCCACAGGCACAAGTTCCTGAAAAGTAGAAAATTTCAAAAAATTTTTAAATCTCAAAAAATGCACAATTAGAAATAAAATTTAAAAGCAACGTTTAAAAAGTAATAAGATGTTTAAAAAGGTCAAAACTTTCAAAAGGTTTACTTTTTAAGAAAGTCAAAATTTTTAAACATCAGAATTTTTCAAAGAACGTCAAAATTTACAACCAAATAAAAATTTCCAGGAAGTTGAAATTTTGAAAAAATTGGATATTTGAAGCAAAATATTGTGAAAATTTTGAAATAGCTATTTTTATATTTAGTGAAAATTTCGGGAAGTCGATTAAATTTATTAAAAAAAAATGAAGATTTCGGAATAAGTGGAAATTTTAAGATGTTCTAGTTGAAATTATAAATATGAAATTTTTGTCGAATTCTACAAAAAAGTAGAAAGTTTGAAAAAGAGTCGAAAGTATCAAAAGGTTGAAATTCTCAACAAAAATCGAAAGAAATTACTTTATTTATGTCGCATTTGACTATGTCATGAGTTATGACATACATCAAATTACAATAATCAAATTAGTGAAAAAAATATACCTAATTAGAAAATGATAAAATTTAATATGGCGCCTATAAGAAATAATAAATGTGGTATAATTTTCTCGGAAACAGTTTATTTCATAAAAAATTAACCTACATCAATGAAAAGGCCTTAAAAACTGCTATAGCTTTTAATATTTTTGATCGGACCTCAAATAAACTAAGTTACAGCTGATTATTAAAGACCGAAATTTTCAGTTTTTTCCAAATGAAATCGAGACGAATTGGAATTCAACTGTTTTCTCAACGGAATATTGTAAGGCATTAATTAAGCACCACTTTGTCTATTTATTCTCTCTTGTACCTGTAATAGTTTTCGACTTCTCTGTAGTAAATATTAATTTGATTCAGCCTATTATGAGAGTTAAAAAAACCTTTACCAGCGTATTGAAAATTACCCTTTTTGTCACAGGTGGTAGCGTATTTCGAATGATCCATCATATGATAGGAGAGCAGAACTTCATTACAGCTTTAAGAGATTACATGAATACGTAGTAAGTATTTTTTGACACTTAAATATGATAAATTAAGAATATTTCACTATGTTGTATATAAGAACTACAGATTTATTAATCATTATAAAAAATTGTCCTAGTTGTCACGCAACCTTTAATAATATATAAAAGAATTTTAATATAACTGAAACTTTCAGCAAGTACAAAAACGTGAAACCGGAGGATTTATTAAGCACATTATCACCATACGCCAAACTGCCTGATGGAGTCACACTTACCCAAGCTATGCAAAATTGGTTCTATCAACCAGGTTATCCAGTTCTTTTCGTGAAAAGAGATGGGGATAGTGTCATAATCAGTCAGGTAATTACAATACAAACAGTGTTATATTAAAAGAAAATTGGGATTTAAAAGTGCTGCACATTTTAATGTTCTTCAAGAAGTTCTAGTTACCAAATTATTTATATACAGAATGTATGCGAACGAAGAAAGAATGGGCTACAACTTCTTAATAGATACGACGAAAATTAATGAAAAAAATTCATACAATGCTGCTCATAAACGGTTAGTTTCTGAGGTATAGGGCGCTGAGGTTAAAACACGATTTTCAGGCATATCTCTGGAATATGTAAAGAGATTTTTTTCAAACTTGAAATATAGAGTTTTAACGAAGACCCACATCATTTTCTTCGATTTCATATCTATAGAAAAAATCAGGCTCTCAAAAATACTTTGCCTGCCAATGGTTTTTTGCATTGACGTGAAATCGCAGAAAATGATATAGGTGCCCATTAAAACTCTTTAGGCCAAATTCAAATAAAGTGCCTTAACGTTTCTCAGAGATATGCCTAAATATCTTTTTTATTCTATCAACTTCAACACCTTATATCTGCAAAATTAAGCGTTTATGAGCAACATTTTATGGGACTTTTTCCTATTAATTTTCGTCGTAGAGGCTATTGGTAGGTTGGCTTATAATTTAACTCCCTGTATACATATTTCACAAAATTGCAAAAATTATGTAAGTGCAGAAATTTCTTGCAACATCCAGTTTATGTCGCATCAAATTTATACAGGGTGTCCTCGTTTCAAGTGCCTTTAATGAAACAGGTGATAGAAAAAGTAATTTTAAGGAAAAAGTTTCCTATGAACAAGTATCCGGAAACTCTTACTGAAAAAGATACAAGGTGTTAAAATGTTTAAGTTTTGAGAGTTATTTAAATTAAATTTTGCACACATGGTGTGTGAATGAATGATCATAAAATAAAGGAAAGTTAAATTTCTATCTGAACCAGTGGCGGAGTTGCGGATAATCTGTGATATTGTTTTAAAAAAAGTAGTACGCCACTAAACAAAATGAAATAAAATAATTTTTTGGATAAAGTGTTTAATTCTGAAAACGAATTTTTTCTTGACATTTTTTTTGACACTTACTACCTTATATTTAACGTAGAAACCGTTCGAATACAATGTATGCTGGTCTTTAAATAATCACTGACTAACATAAAGAGGGGTAAGTTTAAGATGCTACGAAACTGGATAAAATGAATAAATTAACAGTTTTGGATAAAGTTGACTCTTAACGTTCTTTCATATTTGTCACTATTGTGACAGAATATAAATTTTGGGACTTACCTTAGTGAAATAACGAGTGAGAGTGATGTTTTTGTCCAAAACCAATGACATGACGCAACCAGTGGCAAATACTGAAAAATTTCAAGAAATAACTTTTAATCAAAATTAAATACTTTATCCAAGACAGGTATTTTATTTCATTTCTCCAGTGGTATACCGCGTTTTTTCTACAATAATATCACAGATTACTTGTAACTCCACCACTGGTTAAGATAGTAACTTAGATTTATTTTATTTTATGATTCTTCATTCCTACACCATGTGTGCAAAATTTGGTTTAAATATCTTGAAAAACTTGAAAGTAAAAAGGTAAAAACTTTTTTTTTAATTAAAATTTCAACACCTTGTATATTTCTTATTAACATTTTCCGGATACATGTTCATAGGAAACTTTTTGCTTAAAATTGTTTTTTCTATCACCTGTTTCATTGAAGGCACTTAAAACGGGGACATTCTGTATAATCGATTAACAGTGGCGGCTCGTAATTAAAATTAGTGGGAATGCTACTTCAGAAATAATTCAGCTTGTTTATTGAAATCAAGAATTTGAACCGTTAGTTTTTCTTATTTGGTTTTTCGTTCCGCTTTGATTAAATAAAAATTATATCGGTTTGGAGTTGATTTTCGTTTTAGCAAAAATAACAGTTTTTGTGCTTTTCAGTTTAGTTCAGATTGATTGATTGATTATTACAAATATATTTTCCACCGAATTTAAAAGATGTTTAAATCCACTTTTTGAAGAAAAACTCAAATTACAAGATTAAAGTCGATGTTTCTAAAAAATGATCTTATTATCTACAAAAGGGTTAATAATTGATCAAGGTTTTATTAAAAAAAAAAATTAAGTTATACTTTGGCTTTTTCAAAGAGATCTCCAAATATACAAAATAAGCAAATAATATTTTTAGAGATATTTCAATAAAAATGACTCAATTCAGGATTAAAGTAAAAGTTTTGGGACAAAAAGCTAAAAAAATTTTTAAAATTTCTGTAAAAAATCGAAGTGACACAAAGAAATATTCATGTTTATATATATACATATATTTCGAGTTAAAACTTGAGACGAGAAACTATATTAAAATTTAGATTGAAACTTTCAGAATAAAGTGAATTTTAAAAATGTTCAAAATTTTTAAAAGATATAGAGTTAAATTTTCAAACAACCAAATTTTTTAAAAGCCTAAATAAAAAACAAATTCAAAATTATTAGATATGATAACATTTCAAAAAAGGCAAAATATTAAAAAATAAAAATTTTACAATTATGAAAAAATCAGAAAATTGTTGAATGTAGAAATCTTTAAGTAAAAAATAAAAAAAAATGAAATTTTAAAAAATTATCGACACTTTCAAAAAGTCAAGATGTTTAGAGATCGAAGATTTTAAATATCAGACAAATTTGTAAAAAGTCGCAATTATTCTTAATTTTATTGGAAATTTTTAAAAATATGGCAAATTTTAAACGCTCGCAATATTTGAGAAATAATGAATGGAAATAGTCAAAAATTTTAAGAATGTCATGATTTAAAAATAGTAAAAAAATGGTTAAAAATGGTGGAAATTTTTAACAAATTTTGCAATTTTTAAAGAGTAAAAATGTTCACAAATTCCAAACTATAAAAAAAATTTCGACAATTTGCAAAAAGTCACCATCTTAAAAAAATCCGAATATTTGAAAAAATAGCGAATTTGGAAAAATATTTTCTAAAAATAATCGACAATTTCAAAAAAATGGCGCTATGTCTAAAAAAATCTTGATTTAAATTTTTGGTGAAAATCGAAATTTTCACCAAAAATCAAAATCTTGCAAAAATTAAAATTTCCAAAAAAATTAAAAGTTAAAGAAAGGTTAAAAGATTTCGGAGAAAGTCAAAATCTGAAGAAAAGTGAAAATTCCAATCAATTTAAAAAATCTATTTTTTAAAAATGACAACAGAGGCATTTTCAAAGAGTTTAAATTTTGGACAATTGTCAAGATTTTTTAAAAAGTCATAATTTGGAAAATAGTGAAATTTTTTAAGAAATCTAAACTTCGAAAGTCCGAATATTCAATCACGATTTATAAAATTTCTACACTTTTACTTGGAAAATAATATTCAGAGCAAATTTCTGCAAATTTTAAAAAGATTTAAAAAATATCTAAAGTTTCAACAGGAGTTCAAAATGAGAAAAATTGAAACGCTTGAAAAAATGGGGATACGTTTAAAAAAGTAGAGACATTTTTAAAAACTATCCAAAATTTTCAATTAAATCAATAATTTCAAAAGTTAAAAATTCTTCTAAAAAAGTTGAAAGTTCAAAAGGTGTAAAAATTAGAAATTTTGAAAAAAATCCTAAACTTCTAACAAAAACGAAATGGTTGTAAAATCCAAATTTTAAAAAAATGCGAATATTTGCAAAAAAATCCAAGTTATTTGAAAAAAATAACGAATTTTGAAAAAAAAGTTACGAAAATAATCGAAAATATTACAAAAATGTCAGGATTTCTTTCAAAAATAGTCAAAACTCAGAAAAAATTCTAGGACAGAAGCCGGAGGAAGATGAAATTTTAAAAAATAAAAAAAATCGAAGGTTTGGAAAAACTCGAACTTTCAAAAAACTCAACATTTTAACAAACGGAAAAACTTTCAATGACTACAAATTTTGGAAAAATTTTACAATTATTACAATTTTACAAATCTAAATATATTACAAATCGAAATTATGAAAATCATTTGGAAACTGCAAAAAGTCCACATTTTTAGAAAATCCGAATTCATGGAAAATGGTGAATTTTGAAAAATACTTCACGAAAGTAATTGGAGATTTCAAAAAATGTCCAGATTTTAAAAAATCCAAATTTTTGAAAAATTGAGAATTCTGACAAATACTTTGCAAAAACAATCAAAAATTTAGAAAAATGACAAGATTTAAAAAAATGAAAGTCGGAAGAAGAGAAGTCAGAATCACAAATTTTCTAAAAAATTCGTTATTTCCAAAATTCCAACCTTCAAAAACTCGATATTTTTTAAAAAGTGAAGAATTTTAAGAGCAGAAATTTTGAAAAGGTGTCAAAATGTTCAAAAAGTCTAGGTCTTTAATAATAGCAAAATTTTCGTCCTGGCTTTAAAAGGTGGAATTTAATCGCAATTTTCAAAATGTCCAAAAATTTTCGGAAAAGTACAAACATTCAAGAGACAAAATCTTTAAAAAATTAAACACTTAAAAAAATCGATATTTTTATTAAAGTCCACAATGTCGAAAAAACTCCAAATTTTGACGAGTTAATTTTTTGGAAAAGGTCCAAATTATCAAACAATTGATATTTTGATTAAATTGAAAGTTTCAAAAAACTTGATTTTACCAAAACAGTTGATATGCTCAAGTACAGATTAAATTTGAAGAAGGTGGGAATTTGTAGTCAAATTCGTAAAAATATTTAAAAGTTTTGGCCAGAAAACCCAACATAAAAAAAGTTGAAATTGTTAAAGATTTAGAAATTTGAAAAAAAAATTGAAATGAGTATCACATTAAATGTTATCGACCATTTAATGTTACACCCACCGAGGCGGATCAACCACTATGTGTTCGTCACAAATGTTGTCAAATTTGTCAAAAATGTAGAAATTTTGAAAAACGTTAAAATGACTCATCAAATGAAATGTTATCGGTAATATCAAGTAGATTCTGGGGATGCTGCAGTTCCGTGGTACCTATGTGCGAGCCACCGATGTCCGTTAATCAAGATAACAGAAACAGAGTTAAAATTGAATTTAATATTGTAATTTTAGAAACGATTTCTGAAAGGCAATCAAAACAGTAACACTAAATGGTATGTTCCAATTTCGTATGTCCTTGGAAATAAACCTTCAACACCGTCTACTGCGCCGATTAGAATTCTGAAGCCAGAAGAAAATTTAAGATTGAAAAATGTGCTCCAAGGTTCCTACTGGATTATATTAAATAATCAGCGCACAGGTAATTCCAAAGCTCAATAGAAACTGGACACTGTAAAAAGAAAATTTTGCTTACTAAGATTTTTATCGTGTATACCAGTATCGGATTAAGCCACCGCGGGGCCTGTAGCAAAGGGTAACAGAAGGCCCCTTTAAGTATTATAATGTTTAGGTTATAAAATTAAATTTAGCATTTACAAAACACTCTTTCTGATTCATGATTGTGACAGATTTGGGAAAAATACAGTCAAATCAATCTTCTTAAAAAATTCATTTTCTAACCTCATTAAAGTGAGGTTGCTTGGACGTGCTTGTCTCGTTATGTTTTCTAACTCATTTTTAACGAGCTTTAACGTTTAAATGTTTTGTTTTTGGAGTTGCTGATCATCAAACTTAAGTAAAAGCGTAAGACACATTTGGGAATAACAATTTCATTAATCTTTTTTTTTTTTGGTGGAACGGACTAGTCATTGGTTATCTTTAAAAACTAAAATACAAATATTGTTTGCTGAAACCAAAAAAGGTTAAAAAACACAACAAAGGTTGCTCTAACACGTTCGATAGCCAAGCTATCATCTTCGGAGAGATACTCAGATAGCTTGGCTATCAAAACGCGTTAGAGCAAATTTTGTTGTGTGTTTTAATCTTCCTTAGTTTCAGGGGTACATGAATTGTTTTTAAATTTTTAAATTTTTCGGTTAATGTTTATAAAATTGAAGTACCAATGCATTGTGTTTTTTTTCCAATAGCAACGGTCAGATCTGTTTTTGAATGTCTATGATATTCTTTGCTTAAGCACTCACAATAATAGAAGACTGTGACTGTGATTTTCTGATTTTTTATATTAATACCTCGACTTTAATCTCAAAATTACTGCTTTTATCAAAATTTTAATTCTAAAATCTGACTGTTTTTAAGAATTGAGTTTCTCCTTCTAAACTTTTTTCTCCACTTTCAATTTTAGTGTCGACATTTCAGGAACATGATTTCATTTTTATGTAAATTCTAACCATTCTTGAAATTTCAATTCTTTTTATGTGGCTCTTTTATGGGGATCTTAATTTTTTTTGAAATTTTTTTCTCTCTATTTTTCGATTGTATATAAAATTCTTTGTTTAAACTGCATAATTTTATTTTTAATCCTTAAAAATTTAAATTTGATATATTCTAATTATTAATCATTTTTAATTTTTGTCTTAAAGATTAATTTTAATCGGAAATTTTTCCTTCTAACATTTTAAGTTTAAACTCAAAAAATAAGGGTTCAAATTTGGGAAGATAAAGTTAAAATTTCTAAAAAGTGCCTAACTAGGCGTTCTTTTTTGGTATTTTACTTTTATTTTCCATAAATTGAAATTTATCTTTCAAGTTTTCAATCAAAATTTTAGAGAAAAAAAATTAAATTTCAGGTTTAAGCTTGGTGGAACAGACTGCTTTTTGGTTATCTTCAAAAATTGAAATTGAGAACTTGTCCCCCGAAACCTAAGAAAGATTAAAAAACCCAATATCTCTCTGAAAATGATAGTTTGGCTGTCGAAACGCGTTAGAGCAACCTTTGTTGTGTTTTTTAATCTTTCTCGGTTTCAGGGGACAAGTTCTATATTTCAATTTCAGGTTTAAACTCCGAATTTTTAGAAGAAACTGAACATTTCAAAAAATTACCAACTTAAATGTGTAAAGGAAGATATATTACTTTAATGAATTAAACTCTTTAAAATCTTTATAAGTATCAATAAAATGTTAAAATAATTTACGAATTTTCCAGTTTAGGCATGTCAAGCTCGAAGTTGATATTTTGGGAAAAAAGTTCAAATGTCAAGAAAAGATAAAAATTTATGGAATTGGAATACCAATTAATACGAATTTTGAGTAAGGATTCTAAGTTTCAGAAAAAACTTAAAATGTATAAGAATTTTGTAAAGATTATCTATCGAGTTTGAAAATGTCAAGTTAAAACTCGTAATTTTTCTAAATTGTCCAATTTTATTCGACATTTTGCTCACAACTTAGAAACTACTAAAGAAGTCGAAATTGCAAAACATTCGAGTCGAAAGTTAAACAAGATATTTCAAATAAATAACATATTTTTTTTCAACGTCTTTACTCCAAAATGCATTTTTGATTTAAGTTGCAGAACTTCGACTCTTTCTGATAAATGAATTTTTCTTCTAAAAATGGTTTCGACTTTTAATCAAACTTTGCAATTTGTCTAAAATAATTTCAAATCTGTGAGAAAGAAAACTCGAATTTTTTGTATAGAAGACATGTGAAAATTATATGAAACGTTTTCAAAAAGTTAAAATATTGAAAAAGGTTGAAAATTTTGAAAAGTAGAAATTTCAGGTCGATATTTTTAACTGTCAACATTAAAAAAAATTAACAATTTTGGAAAAGCCGCTTTCAAAAAATCCGAGAATTTGAAAGAAAATAAAGAAATAAAATAAATATATGAAATTTTTAAAATATTTCAAAGGTATAATTGAAATACAAATCTTGTCCCCCGAAACCAAGAAAGATTAAAAAACACAACAAAAGTTGCTCTAACTCGTTTCGATAGCCAAGCTATCATCTTCAGAGATAGAGACTCAAAGATGATTGCTTGGCTATCGAAGCTCGTAAGAGCAACTTCTGTTGTGTTTTTTAATCTTTCTTGGTTTCAGGGGACAAGATTTGTGTTTTGATTTTTGAAGATAAGCAAGTACCCGTCCGTTCTACACAAAAACAAAGTTGAAAACTAGTTAAACATTTAAAAAAAAATTAAAATATTGAAAAAATGCCGAGACGAATTAAAAAAAAAATTTCTTGAAATTTCAAAATTTTGAAGAAACACCAAAATTATCAGAAAAGTCGAAATTTTTAAAATAGTAGAAATATCGAAAAGATAAAAATTTAAAATTTTGGATAGTTGAAATTTTGAGAAAAAGTCGGACATTTCTTTAGAAGGTCCAAGTTTTGAATTTTGAACTGGAGATTTAAAATGAATGAAATTTTCAAAAAACATCGAAATTTTTAACAATTCAAGCCATTTAAAAGGTACACAATTTGAAAACTCAAAATTTTCAAAGAGAATTTGAAAAAAGTGACAACAATTTTGAAAAAACTCAACATTTTGAAGATTGTAAATTTAATAAAAATTCAAAATTTGCTTTCTGCGAGTCGACATTTTGAAAGATACCCGGAATTTTCAAAAAAACTTTTAAATTTCCAAAGAATTTAAATTTTGGTAAAAAAAAGTTTAACTTTGGAAACAGTAAATTCCGAGAAAAGTAAATTGCTTGGAAGATAGTTTAGCCTAAAAAACTCGACACCGTAAACATTTTTCAAAAAATGACAAATTTTCAAAAAATATAGAAATTTTAAAAAAGTCAATTTTAAAGAGCCAAAATTTTGAAAATAAATTTAAGCATTTTTACAAAAGCAGAACAGTCAAAACTTTCAAGAGTCGAAAATTTTAAAACTCAAAATGTGGAAAATAGTCGAAAATTTAATAAAAAGTCGAAACATTGTATTTTGCAAGTCGATATTTTGAAATAAAGCCAAAATTTTCAAAAAAGTTTTAAATTTGGGGAGAAGTCAAATTTTGCTAAAAAAGTAAAAATTTTGAAAAACAGTCAATTTCAAAAAAATTATTTTTTTTTAAAATCCAACTTTAAAAATTTGACATTTCTTAAAAGTGTAGAAATTTCCAAAAAAGGAAAAATATTAAAAAATATTGTTACGTGCGTTATCGGTTCGAATTGATACACGTGATGGATTTATTCCCACTTTATTACTGAACTCAACTTGAATCACCACAATTTACAATTAACTCACTTCTACTAACTTACTAATTGCACTGATTCTAACTGACTGACTCGAGGGAAAACTGACCGCCTTTTTATAGTTTCGGCCCGCGTTTTCCAGAACTTTCGGCAGATAAGGCTTATCGAATGCCGAAATTTCTGGAACGCTTATCTGCCGTTTGTTTCGTTATCGCGGCCGCTTTCCCCTTATCAGAACCTTCTAGAAACTTTTTTTATTTACTAAATTCTACAATTCTATTCTAAATCTTATTTCATCTATTTACATTGCGTTACAATATAGAAATTTTCTAAAGGTCAAAATTTTCAATAGTCGGAATTTCGAAAAAAATCCTACATTTAAATCGAAAATTTTAAAAAAGATACCCATTTTCAAAGAAGTCAAAATTATTGGAAAATTCGAAACTTTCAAGAGGCAAAATTTCCAACGCTAAAAATTTGGAAAAACAGTCAAATATCAAGTCGAATTGCCTTTTACGAGTCGACATTTTAAAATATATCTGAAATTTGGAAAGCAGTCAAATTTTGACAAAAAAGGTACAGTTTTAAAAAACAGTCCAGCTTTAAAGAATTCGACATTTCCAAAAACCGTAAAAATTTTCTAGGAAACAAAAAATTTTTAAAACATAAACATTAACAAAAAGGTCAGAGTCCAAATTTTGAAAAAAAAAATCCAAATTTTAAGTTGAAATTCTCAAAAAAAATCGCCACTTTCAAAGAAGTCAGATTTTTTGGAAAAATCAAAACTTTTAAAAGGCGAAATTTTCAAAATTCAAAATGTTGAAAATTAGTCACAAATTTTATAAAAAATCAAATTTGCTTTTTGCAAGTCGACATTTTCAAATATCACCGAAATTTTGCAGAAAAGATGTAAATTAAGAAGGAAGACAGATTTTGGTTCAAGAAAGTAAAATTTTGAAAAACAGTCAATTCGATTTTTTAAAGAAGTTTATTGGTAGCTTTAAAATACACGACAATCCAAAAACTGTAAACATTTTCCCAAAAATCGAAAAATTTTCAGAAAATATAGAATTGTTGAAAAATTTTCAAGGGCCCAAATTTAAAAAAAAATTCCTAGAATATTAATTCAAAATTTTTAAACAATATCGTTATTTTCAAAAAAGTTAAAATTTTTGGAAAAGTCCAAACTTTCTACGGTCAAAATTTTCAAAACTCTTAATTTTGAAATAAAGTCGAAAATTTAGTAAAAAGTTGAAATTTTCTTTTGCGAATCGACATTTTTTAAATATACTTAGCCGAAATATTCAAAAAAATGTTAAACTTCAAAAAATCAAAGGTTAGTAAAGAAAGTCAAATCTTGAAAAGCAGTTAATTTAAAAAAGATCGATTTTTTGAAAAAAGTCTAGCTCTAAAAAACTCGATATTTCCAAAATCGTAAAAATTTTCTAAAAAAACCGTAAAATTTTTATAAAATGTATTTAGAAATTTTCAAAAAAGTCAAATTTATCAAGAGCCGAAATTTTGAAAGAAAATCCAAACTCTTGGTTTGAAATTTAAAAAAAAGCCTCATTTTCAAAAAAGTAGACATTTTTGGAAAGTTTTGGGAAAAAGTCCAAGGTCTTAAAAAACGAGTCCAAATTACTATAAAAAAGAAGTCGAAGTTTTGAAAAAGAATGTCCAAATTAAAAAAATAATACTATTTTGAATAATCCAATCGTACAAAATACTCGACACTATCAAAAACCTTTGAAATTTTCAAAAAAGCAGGAATTTAGTAACAACTCGAAATTGTTCGTTAGATTTTTAAAAAAGTCTGAAATTTTCGAGGGGGGGGGGGAAAGTTAAAATGATTAGAGAAAATCAAAATTGTCAAAAAATGTCAAAATCTTAAAAAAATGTGGCCATTTTAATCAAACAATGGAAATTTTGAAATAAAATTGAGACAACTGGAGCTATTCATAAAATACATTTTTAAAAAAAGCGAAAATGAACAGAAAGTTGAAATTTTGCAAAACAAAATCGAAATTTTCATGAAGTCAATCTTATTAAATAAAGCACATTATTTCGAAAAATTAAAGTTTTGAAAATATTCCCAATTTTCCACAACCGCGTAAAAGTTCAAGGTAAATAAAAATTTTGAAGAAAACAAAGTTCACATTCTGAAAATAAAGTTGAAAATATGAAAAAAAGTTCAAATTTAAAAGAAAAAGATAAAACTTGGATGAGTCAAAATTTAAATTGACAAAAATTTGAAAAAAATCTTTATTTTAATTTAACGAAAAAATAAATGGTTTCTTTAACTCGGCAAAGAAAGTAGTTGCGTGGCAAAAGAAAGAGTTTCATCCGCATAATCAGGTGACGACAATTAGTTTTACTTAACAATTTTTAACAGAGT
The DNA here is from genome assembly GCA_028583605.1 of Dastarcus helophoroides. Lineage (NCBI taxonomy): Eukaryota > Metazoa > Arthropoda > Insecta > Coleoptera > Bothrideridae > Dastarcus > Dastarcus helophoroides. Next base: position 3,146,400 of record CM053327.1, on the reverse strand, counting down.
ATCTATATGGTGGGGTCTTTCAAGGCTTGGGGCCGCAGCCTTTGCTAACCCTAACTGCGTGGTTAATCCAGCACTGGTGTTTACGTATTTCAGGTGCAAAACCATAAACTATTTTCTTACTAAAGGAGAGAGATTTGCACAAGTATTACAAATAGTTAGTTTTTTTTCTGAAATCGTTAAATAATATTTACTTTCTCGGCACAATTTCAGGCCCCAATATTTTTTATTTCAGTATTTGAGTCCGTTGCTTTTGAATCATGAAAAAACAGTTCGAGAAGATTCCGTCCTAGGCCAAGAAAATAGGTAATTCTTCCGTACTGGATAACAGCAAGCAAATAGTGATTGTCAAGGAAACGATTTTGGGGAAAATTAAATGACAACCAAAAATGTTATTCATTTATAAAAATTTCTTAATTTAAGTAGTACTGATTGCGATTTCAGAAAAAATACTCCGTAGTACTTCGTAGTAAAAGCACATTCCCGGACTTCGATGTTTGTTAGCTTCGGCTAACCCCTCGGGCACAATTTACATCGTCGCTTTCCGGAATTGTTTTGCTTTTTCTACTATATACACAATATAATGTTATATTATTGGTCAAAGTTCATGTTTAGATATATAGTAATAGTCTTTGTTGAGAATTTTCTTTTAAATGTTAAATTTGTCCCCTTACAATTTACAGGTTTCTACAGGGTCAATTACGATGACGGACTTTGGGCCGATATTGGGAATGCCTTGAATGCGGAAAATTTGGGAGGTGTCGACGAATTGAACAGAGCAGGAATCGTCTCTGATGCACTCAATTTGGCCAAAGCCGGTCAACTGTCATACAATGTAGCCCTAAAAGTATTAAGTTTCCTCAAATACGATACTTCCTACTATTCGTGGTTTTTGGCGTTTGAAGAATTCTTTTACATGCTGGACCGAATGGAACTTAATTCAGAAATCCATTCATTAATGACGGTGAGTACGAAATATCCGCCTAATATATCGCGACTAACAAGCGTTGTATTTGTTAAGGAGCTTGTATTTGATTTGTCCAGAAGAGTGCATGACGAGGTCGATTTTCAAAAGGAAAACACAGCCAATCACATTTTTTCCTTGAAACAGGCGAAAGTGTTGGGAGCTCTGTGCAGTTTAGATCACGAAGATTGTGTCAGCGAGGCCAAATATCAATATCACGAATATTTTAGGAGAGGTCGTCAGTAAGTATATTTTTTATTTTGTGATTTGCAAATTTGAACACGTTAACTTGATTACCAAATGAAGAAAATTTCGGATCGTTAAATTTTTGCCAAAATAATACAAGACTTCACTTACAAGGAAAGTACCCGAGGTGTACCCTACCGATTTTTTTCATTTTGTGATATGTTATAGTACATAACGAAATATTGGACACGTATTTTTTTTAGATGCTAACTCGGCGATTTAAGTGGTGAAATCACCCCTTACAGTTAACCCCAAAAAAGAGTTTTTCTTTAATAACTCAAAAATTAATTAGAATATTTTGATAAAACAAACGCTCTATTATTTCTCATAAAAAAGCGCTTCTAATAACATATTAATTATGCTGAAAAGTTTGAACCCCTAATTTTTATGGGGGTGAGTTTTATTTTTTTTCTTATATATCACCTTTTGAACAATTGAATTTTATCAAGTTTGTCAATTTTATTAGGAAAACTAAAAAATAAAATTGAACTGTCTCGGGGTTTTGCAAAAAAAAATCCTCGAAAGGGGTGATTTACCCCTTGAGTTAATTTTTTTCTGTACAGTGATATGGAAAGTAAAACACAACATATGTTTTCAATTTTATTTCTATAATTAGGATTTTGACATATATTTTGTATTAACAGTGAAATAACGTAACACCCCTATTTTTATGACCCTTGGAGAGCCCCATGGATTTGTTCATTATTAGATTGCGAATCAAAACATTTATTTTTTCACATTTAACTTATTATATGTTGATATTTCATCAAAATAATGTATCAACAATTTTTTTAGATGCTAAATTTATGATTTAGGTGGTGAACTCCCCACCCCCTAAAGACAACCCCCAAAAACAGTTTTTCTTTTATATCTCAAGAATAAATTGGAATTTTTTGGTAAACCCATTGTTACGTTATTTTTCATAAAAATGTGCTTCTAAAAACGTATCAGTTATGCCAAAGGGTTGCAACCTTAAATTTGTATAGGGGTAGGTTTATTTTTTTCTTTTACACCAGCTTTTAAATCTTTGAATTTTATGGAATTTGGCAATGTCATTAAGAAAATTAAAAGATAAAATTGACTCGTCTCGGGATTTTACAAAAAAAGGATTGCAAAGGGTGATATACCACTAGAGTCATTTTTTTCTGTAGAATGATATGAATAATTAAACACAACATATGGTTTTAATTTTATTGCTATAATGCTTTTTCTGACATATATTTTGCAGTAAAAGTAAGATAATATTAAACTTTTACCTTTGTAAGGGTTGGCGATGGGATTGATCATTACCAGATTGCGGGGTAAAACATTCATTTTTTCTCCTTCTACTTATTTTATATCAATATTTCAACAATATAATATGTCAACAATTGACTTTTGATTTGAAAATACTTATGGTTTAGGGTCTCACCCCTAAAATTTATATTTTCGCTTGAATGGAAAGAAATGTTCTTTACTGAACAAAGTCTCGAAACACTATATTGTGCTGAAAAAAATCAACATTTACCGATCATTTCAGTCAATATAGCAATATTATTAAGAAAATTAAAGACAAAAGTTGACCTCTTTCGGTTTTGTAAAAAAACTCATCTGAAGAGGTGATTTACCCCAAGAGTTAATTTTTTATTTGCAGTAATATAGAAAATTAATCGCAACGTATATTTTCAATGTTATTGTTGAAACGTTTATTGTGACATACATTTTGCATTAGAAGTGAAATACCATAAAACTTTAATTTTAAGAAGTTTGGAAATCATGTGGAGTTAATCATTATAAAATTATGCCTAAATTATTTTTATTGCATTTTTATATACTTTATTGTAATGTATCATTTTTCCAGGTATGTGCAAAAAAACTCTTTTTTCTTCTTTCTTCTTGTTGGATATTTCTTCACTTGCGTAAAGGAAAAAAATCAATAATTATGACAAAAAAATCTATTTGAAAAGACAAATGTGACAGATTTGTGGCACATATGCATAGGTTAAAATATATTTGATTGTATGGATTTTAAATACATTTAAAAATGTCTAAATTTTATTTTCTTGGCGAATATTAGCAAAATTCAAAAAAGCCCAAGAGAATGAATACAGAATTAAAAACTATTTTAAATGAGGTATCACACGCAACCTTGTTCAATTTAAACATTTCAAAGGGGTAACTGTAACTCCAGGTGGGTTGAAGGGAGAGGGATATAATTATGCCTTAAAAGTGTCCTTTGATAATCTCAAATTACGTAGATAGTGAATTTACTTGCGTTACTTTTGGACCCACGGTATGTATGTATTTAATCCAAAACTGGAAGAGATCAACTTTGGTATTTAATTTTCTTAATAATACTGCTACATTGTCTGAAATGATCGGCAAATGTAGATTTTTTTCTGCACAAAATAATGTTTCGAGACTTTGTTCAGTAAATAATATTACTTTACTTTAAAGCCAAAATAGAAATGTTATAGGTGAGGCTCTAAACAAGAAGTAATTTCAAATTAAAACTTAATTGTTGGCATATTATATTGATGAAATATGCGCATAAAATAAGTAGAAGGTGAAAAAATGAATGCTTTGACTCGCAATCTGGTAATGCTCAATCCCATCGCCATTCCTTATAAAGGTAAAAGTTTAATATTATTTCACTTTTACTGCAAAATATAATTCAGAAAAAGCATTATAAAATTATATTATAAAATTAAAACCATATGTTGTGTTTAATTATTCATATCATTCTACAGAAAAAAATGACTCTAGGGGTAAATCACCCCTTCCAATGCTTTTTTTGTAAAATCCCGAGACAAGTCAATTTTAGTTTTTAATTTTCTTAATGACATTGCCAAATTCCATAAAATTCAAAGATTAAAAGTTGGTATAAAAGAAAAAAATTAAACCCACCCCTATACAAATTAGGGGTTGCAACCCTTTGGCATAACTGATACGTTTTTAGAAGCAAGTTTTTATATGAAATAACGTAACAATGGTTTTACCGAAAAATTCCAATTTATTCTTGAGATATTAAAGAAAAACTATTTTTGGGGATTATCTTTAGGGGGTGGGGAGTTCACCTCCTAAATCACAAATTTAGCATCTAAAAAAATTGTTGATACATTATTTTGATGAAATATCAACATATAATAAGTTAAAGGTGGAAAAATAAATGTTTTGATTCGTAATCTAATAATAAACAAATCCATGGGGCTCTCCAAGGGTCATAAAAATAGGGGTGTTACGTTATTTCACTGTTAATGCAAAATATATGTCAAAATAAACATTATAGATATAAAATTCAAAACATATGTTGTGTTTTACTTTCCATATCACTGTACAGAAAAAAATTAACTCAAGGGGTAAATCACCCCTTTCGTAGATTTTTTTTGCAAAACCCCGAGACAGGTCAATTTTATTTTTTAGTTTTCTTAATAAAATTGTCAAATTTAATAAAATTCAATTGTTCAAAAGGTGATATATAGGAAAAAAAAATAAAACTCACCCCCATAAAAATTAGGGGTTTAAACGGTTTAAGCGTTTTTTTATGAAAAATAATAGAGCGTCAGTTTCATCAAAAAATTCTAATTAATTCTTGAGTTATTAAAGAAAAACTGTTTTTTGGGGTTAACTTTAGGGGGTGCTTTCACCACTTAAATCGTCGAGTTAGCATCTAAAAAAAAGTACGTGTCCAATATTTTATTATGTACCATAACATATCACAAAATTAAAAAAATCGGTGGGGTACATCTCGGGTACTTTCCTTGTTAGTTACAATTCAAAAGCACAGTCCAATAGGTTTGAATTTATATTAGATGTTGGGTTTGCAAATCAGAGCCTGTTTTGACTTAATGATTTGGAAAATTTTATTTTGATATGGCTCTAAATTATAACATTTTTCAGGCCGAGCAAGAACGTAAAGGCTTTCGTTTATTGCACAGCAATGAAATACAGCAATGATACCCAATTGGACTGGCAGTTCTTATGGTCAAAATATGTTAAGGCAACTGTCCCAAGCGATAAAAATATACTAAGGCAGGCTCTCACCTGTTTCCAGGATGAGGCCATTTTAAACAGGTAAGATTTCATTTGAGAATATGCGGTCTTAATTTGCAGGCGTTACTAAACATATAATTTTTTATTCATGCAGCCCTCCAGGCGTGTGTAGTGAATCATAGGTAGCTGAACTATCAACAGTTGAAACACTGTCACCTAGCGAAGCGGTTGCTCTCTAGGAAAGTTCCCAGAAGACAAGGATTCTAATATGCATAGACCAATAGGTTTGAACATTTATTAGACTCGAAGTTTGGAAACCAAATGCCGGTTTCGATCTTGTTCAACTCGAATTTCGAGTTGGATATACCAAACTGACGAGATCTAACAAGATCGAAACCGGTATTTGGTTTCCAAACTTCGAATCTAATAAATATTCAAACCTATTGGTCTGCGCATATTAGTATACAACATAATAAAAAATATAAAACGTCGTTTTATTCTTGTTTTCTTTTTAAAAATTTCAATTATTCTTGAAAATTAAGACTTTTTTGCAAATTTTGACTTTTCGTGAAAATATAGGTGTTTTTTTTCAAAATCTTGATTTTATTCTAAAAATTTGGTTTTCCCTAAAATTTTTGTTTTTTTTTTAATTTGATTTTGATATATTGACGCTTTTAAAATTGTTTTCGAAAATGTAGATCTTGTTGAATGGTCCAATTTTTTTTCAAAACCATTGATTTTACTACGAAATTTTGATTTTTTTCAAAATTTGGATGTTTTTTCAACGTTTTTGTGTTTTTTGAATATACCACGATTTTACCTATTTTTTTTTCGCTTGCTTTTTTGACAATTTTAACTGCATCCATCAAACATTCAATATTTTTCAAATTTGCTAGTTTTTAAATTTTGAATATTTCCAAAATCTATTTTTTTAAAATTATTTGCAATTCTTTTAGATATTTACAATAAATAATTTGTCATTTTTGTGTTTATTTACCTTTTTTTAAATATCGATTTTTTAGAAAATTTGAATATGTTTTAAAATTTCGTTCCTTAAAGAATGTATGATTTTTTTGGAAACGTTTTAATTGTTGTACATTTTTCATATTTTTGAAAATTTTAATTTTAGGTTTTTAAATTTCCAAAAACTAGTAAACCCTCCAAAAATGTCACCCTTTTTAAAAATTTCGACCTTTTTTGAAGTTTAAATTTTTAGAAATGTCGAGGATTTTGAATTTTTGATAATTATCATTCGATTATTTCTCAAAATTTTCATGTTTTCTTTTAAAAATATTTATAACGTTCTAAACATTTTGTATTTTAATTAGAAAATTCAAATTTTTTTGATTTTTTAATTTTTTGAAAAATTTTTACCTTTTTAAAAACAGACTAATTATAAAACTGTCAAAATTTTGCCTGATTTGACAAATGACAATTTTTCTTAAAAAATAAAAATAGTACAACAATTCGAAAATTTCGATTTAGTTTAAAAGTTCGTTTTTTTTCAAATCTCGATATTATTTCAAATTTCAACATTTTCTCAAAACTTCACCCTTTTTTGAAATTTTTGACCATTTTTTAAAATTTTAATTTTTTTAAACAGTGCTAGTTCCTTTTTATTTCGAATTAATTTCAACATTTTAAATTTTTTGAATTGCCGAATATTTCAGAATTTTAATTTTTTTTGAGAATTGCAAATATTTTAAATATTTCACAAATTTTTGATATTGTTGCGGGCTATGGGTTCGAATGATTACTACGCCATAAATTGAAACCACTTTATTTTCAAACTAAACGCGGAAATATTCTAACTACTAACTAACTAACTAACTAACTAACTACACTGACTTCTAACTGACTGACTCGAGGGACATACGTCCGCCTTATATAGTTCTCGTTTCCAGGTTCTAGAAAAATTCAGCGGATAAGGCTTATCGTTTGCCGAAATTTCTGGAATGCTTATCTGCCGTTTGCTTCATTATCGCGGCCACTTTCCCTTATCAGATCTTTCTAGAAAATTTTCTTACCTACTTAATTCTATAATTTACATTTCGCTACACTATTTTGAAAAATTGAAACTGTTTTAAAATATCGTTCGCTAAAAAATGTAGAATTTTTTTGGTAAATTTCGTAATTTTTTTAAATTTTTTATATTTTTAAAATTTTTGCTTTTAAGTCTTATAAATTTCTAAAATTTAGTAAAACTCAAAAAATTTAAACCATTTTAAAAATGTCGACTCTCTTTGTAATTTAAATTTTTCCAAATTTTGTGGATTTTGACTTTTTGATCATTATAATCCGTTTATTTCCCAAAATTTTTATTTTTTATAAATATTTCTGTTTTGAAAATTTTGTATTTAAATAAAAAATTAGAGTTCTTTTCCATTTTTTTAATTTTCTTACCATCTTGACTAGATATGTTTTGAAAAATTTCTACTTTTTAAAAAATAAACTTTTTTGAAATTATTTTGACATTTTTTTCAATATTTTGAAAGATGTGAAAATGTTTAAATTTTTAAAACTAATATTTTTTTTTAAATCCCCATTTTAGAAAAAGAAAATTTTCTTGAATTAAAATAGTACAATAATTTATAAATTTCGATTTTTTTGAAAAGCTCGCTTTTGTCATATCTTGACATTGTTTCAAACTTTTTCTAAAAAATTCGCCTTTTTTAAAATTTTTGTCCATTTTTTTAAAATTTTGTTTTCTAAACACTTTTAGTTTTTTTATTTAGAAACTTTTTCTTTAATGTTTTGGTTTATCCTTTAAATGACTTTGAAATATTGACCTTTTTATACCTAGTTTTTTAACTTATATTTTTATTAAAATGTTGATGTTTTGGATGGTTTAAATTTTTTAAAATATTGTTGCGTTATATCGGTTCGATAATTAAAATTTCATGAATTGTAAACGCTTACAAATTTATTTAGGAACTCAACAATTATGATTGACTTTACTATCAGACTATTTAACTAACTGACTGACTTAAGGGAAAGACGACCCGGTATTAATACCGTTCCGGCTTCTAGAACGGATCTCCGTACAGATCGGGCTCGCGCTCGCGGAAAAGTCTAGAATGTCTGGCGTATGATTCATTCTTGCGGCTGCTTCCCATTAAAAAATGTTTTCAGAAATTTCCTTGCACTTTACAATTACTAATGCAAATTTCACCACCCCACTCCGTTACAATATCAATTTTACTACAGAATTTAAACCTTTTTTAAAATGTTGCATGTTTTCAATATTTCGTCGTTTCATTAAAAAATCCTGTTTTTAAAAAATTTTAACTATGTTTATCAAAATCTTCACGGTGACCCTTATTGACCGGAAATATTATGTCCAAAGAAGGTTTCACCCCTTTACCACATCGGCAATTAAATAAATAATTACGCGATACGTATTTCGCCAGCAGAACTGGCATTTTCAAGCGCACTAATCTTAAAAGATTAGCAAAAGATGCATCGACGTCATCTGCATTGAGATTCAAATCGATACTAGCGGTCTTTTGCTTTCTTTCCTATTTCTAATTGTTTAACACATCTGGTGCATGCAATTTTGACCTGCCACAAATAGCCTTCAATAAACTGGAGGCCGCCAATGGTCCCTTATCTCCGTTAAGGGTAACTGGCCTCTGATTAATATAAATTGTTTCGTATGCATCAAGTTCTCTGCTATTTGTGACCGATCTTAACAATTTTAAATTTTCAATGTTAATTTTGTGTCCTGTATTTATCATATGTAGGGCGACACTTGATTTTTCTTCTCTATTGTATCTGAAATGAGCGATATGTTCTTTAAATCTGGTTTTAATGGATCTCTTGGTCTGTCCAACATATGATAAATTACAATTATTACAGCTTATTTCGTAAATTCCGGAATTCTCAAGCTTGTCCAATTTATCTTTAGCATTGGCGGCCTCCAGTTTATTGAAGGCTATTTGTGGCAGGTCAAAATTGCATGCACCAGATGTGTTAAACAATTAGAAATAGGAAAGAAAGCAAAAGACCGCTAGTATCGATTTGAATCTCAATGCAGATGACGTCGATGCATCTTTTGCTAATCTTTTAAGATTAGTGCGCTTGAAAATGCCAGTTCTGCTGGCGAAATACGTATCGCGTAATTATTTATTTAATTGCCGATGTGGTAAAGGGGTGAAACCTTCTTTGGACTTAATCACAAGCCACAGTGTTTAGTTCAGTGCTTTAGCGGAAATATTATGTTTTTTTCAATTTATTTAACATTTCTTCTGCCCAATTTGGAAATATTTAAATGTTTATGGTTTGGTGACAATTTTCTAAACAATTTTTGAAATGCGACTACGTGATATTTAAATTTATTGAAAACATCACTTCATGACAGTTTACAGATTAGGAGGTTAGTTTATTTTACATGAATAGGAATAATGAAAAATGGGAGACCAAAAATTAGATATGGAAAAAATAAAAATTTTGTATTTTTGATAAATTAGGAAAATATAAAAAAATACATAAAAAAGGTTGTAGCACTGGACATCGATGTTTCGCTCTCATTTGAGCTCGTCAGCAGTGCATAACATGGAAAGGGAACAATGAGAAAGAAATACTTAAAAATAAGAACATTTTTAAAATATAAAAAAGAAAAATAAAGAAATTTTAACATGAATAGACGTTTCATCATCAATTTACTGTGTTAAAAATTTACTGTGTTAAAAATTTAAATATTTGAAGCCCGATCCACAAGAAACAACTACTTCCGTCATTGAACTACACTTGTGGGTCGAACTTACATGCTCTTGGTGGCTACTGTCCCTAACCGCTGAAATCTATTCAGCTTGGTAGTTAGAAACAACTAACTTTTTTGAAAAATTTTGATATTTTTAAAAAAATCGATTTTTTTAAAGTAACTTAACTTTTATTTTTAATTCTCGCTGTTTTTAAAATTTTTGAAAGTATTTTAATTTTTTTAAACCTTGACTTAATTAAAATGATAGTTTACTTAAGTTAAAATTGTACAACCATTCAAAAATTTTAACTTTCCTTTCTTTGAAAAGGTTAATTTTTTTAAACCTTCCCATTTTTCAAATCTCGACGGCCAAAAAATCACCATTTTCAAAAGTTGTAATTAAAATATTCTAGTTACTTTTTTTCAAAATTTGGACTCTTTTTAAAAATCCTGACTTTTGAAAACTTTAGCTTTTGATAAAAATCTCAGGGCTTTTTAAAAGTTAAGTCTTTTTCAAGTTTTGTTTTTTAATAAAAACCTTAAAAATCTGTTTAAATTTTTAAATTTTCTTTTATGCAAAATTTTTAAAATTATTAGCTTCCTTTAAAGATCTTGACTTAATTAAAATTTTTTGATCTTAGCAAAATTGTGACATTTTAACATTTTGACTATGTTAAAAAAGTCGACATATTTTAAGACCAATCTCTTTTTTTAAAAATGTTAAATTTTCTTGCAAATTATATGCCTTTTTTAAATTTCCAAAATGTCCACATTATTTTGAAAACTGTCGATTAAATTTAAATATTTTTAATCTAGTAAAATTTTGCCTTTTTTAAAGTGTTTACTATTTTTCAATATTTCGACCTTTGTAAAACTTTTGAATTGCTTTACGAATTTGGCTTTTTTAAAAATGTTATAGATTTCCTAATTATTTGAACTTGTAAACAGAAAGTTCTAATTTGTTTGATTAGTAGCTGATACCTGAGTTTTTGTCTGCGAAAGAACATAAAGGACTCTTGTGTCACCTTATTAAAAATTCGGACTCTTTCGGAAAAATTGAATTTTTATTAAAAAATTGAATTTTAATTGCAAATTTCAATTTTTATTGAAAATTTCAATTTTTATAAAAACTTTCGGTATTATAAAAAATATCCAGGTTTTTTAAAATGTTACCTTTTGCCATTCGATTCCTAAAATGTTGACCTATTTTCTAAATTTTAAAAATTTGGACCTTTAGAATTTTTGATTTATTTTAAATACCCAAATTTTTAAATTCTCAGCTTTCTTTAGACTTTTTAATTATATAAAACATTATCTAAAAATTCAATCAATATTGATTCAAAGATGAGAAACATTTTTCAAATGTCGACCTTTCAAAATTCTCCCCTTGTTACTGAAAAATTATATCTTTTTTTAAATTTCAACTCTCAAAATTTCGACCGTTTTGTAAATCTGACTATTTTTTAATTCGGCTTTATTAATAAATTTCTATTGCTTTTTTTTTAATTTAAATATATTAAAAGTTTCGTCTTTTGAAAACCTATACTGGAAATGTTTGATATTTCTAATTCAACATTTGCAACATTTCCTCTATTTGTCAAAATTTTGACTCCTTTTAAATTCTGCCTTTTCAATTTTATTGAAAATTTTGACTTTTTGGATATTTCGTCCTATATTTTGGAAAGTACGGATTTCAAGTTTTCTATTTTTTTTAATTTCTACTATTTCAAAAGTTTGACTTCTTTTGACAGTTTTAATCCTTTTACCATTTTGCCTTACTTCAAATTGTTTCGTTCAATTTACTTTGACTTACTTGCTAAATTAAAATGTCTTTCAAAATTTTGACTTTTGTTGAAAATTTGATTATGGTGAGTTTGTTTAACTTACCATATATCTTTTTTTCAAAACGCCAATTTTATAATTTTTTCGCCTTTGTTCAAAATTTTAACTATTTCTCGCAGTTTTGACTCTTTGTTCGAACATTTGCATTTTTTCAAAAAGTTTTGACTTTTGCGTAGTAGATTACATTTTATTTTAACAAATATGCCTTTCTTGGAACACTTTTAATTTTTGAAGCAGTTAAATTTTTTCAAAATTTTGAATTTCTTAAAATTTTCGACCACTTTTTCATAATTTGAGAATGTCAACTTTTTAACATCACAATTTCAATTTATGAGTTTTTATAATTTTGAGATTTGAATTTTTTTTAAGTTTCTACTTCTACGTAGTAAATTAGACTTTATTCAGAAAATTTGACTACTATGAAAAATTTCCAATTTTTCAAAAGGTTACATTTCTTCCAAATTTTGAATTTCTTGAAATTTTCTACCTTTTTTCAGAACTTAAAAATTTCAACTTTTATCATCAAAATTTCAACTTATTTGTTTTGATATTTTTGACAATTAGAATTTTTTTCAAACTTTTGACTTTTACGCAGTAAATTAAACGTTATTTAAGAAATTTAACTCTTTTGAAAAAATTCCAATTATTTGAAAAATTACATTTTTTCAAAATTTCGAATTTCTCGAAATTTTCTACTTTTCTAGAATTTGAGAGTTCTCACTTTTTTTATTATCAAAATCTTAACTTATTTTCGAAGTTTTGTTACTTTTGGGGATTTCAAATTTCTTCAAAAGATTGACTCTTTTTAAAAATGCTTAAAAATTCTGATCTTTTTCTCAAATTTTTGTTTTTTTTTTCAAAACTTTGACCTTATAATGTTCCTGATTTTTTTTTCTGGTATTTGGTAAGACGCAAATTTTTAAAGTGTCGTACAAATACAAGACTTTTTAAAAAATCGATTTTAAAGCTTTCATTTTAAAAAGTAGGTACATTTCTAGTTTGAACTGAAAAGTGTTAATTTAATGAAATTCTTAAGTTTGAAAAGAGAATTTTAAAAGAACCACAAATTTTGCATCAAGATGCACTAATATATGAAATTATTAGTGTAAATAACATTTTATTGCCAAAATGAAAAAAAAAATGGAAGAAGCAATTATTAGGTCCTGAAATTAGTATTAATTTTAAGTTTCAAGAAGTAAAAAACTGAAACACATAATTTTGAAACAAATAAAAAAATCTAAATTTCGACCAAAACATCTCTAAAAGGTTGAGGAAAATTCTTGATTTCCAGTTTTAAGTCAAAATTTTAAACACAAAAAATAAAATTAGTATGTGTGAAAAGCAAAAGTTTTGAATTTTTAAAATCATTTTCGAGATCAAAATGGGAATAATCAGAAAAGTGTACAAAAATGTTAAGTCAAAACAAAAACTTTAAATTTAGAAAGAAAAACTGAAAATGTTTAAAAAACGTGGATTACTTTAAATAAAATGAAAAAAAATTGATATATAAGGCAAACTGGAAGAAAAATCTAAATTTTTGAGTTACAAAATTAAAATCAGCATTTTAAAAATGAAGCAAAAATCTTCAAGAAAAAAGAACACTTTAAGTAAAATGTCGAAATTGTGCCGTAAGAGTTAAAAATTGAGTCAGAACTAAAAAAAATAAATTTTTTTCAGAAAAGCCGTATTTTGATTATGTTAGGATTTAAAAAATATATAAATTGAGTCTGTGATGTAAAAAGAGTTAAAATTACTGACTTAAAGCCAAAATTTCCGAAATAGTTGAGAACTTCTGGATAAAATCGAATTTCGTTAAAAAACTACAATTTTTGGATGTAATCACAACATTTTCTGCAATAAATCAAAATTTCTTTTTTAGTTTTAACCAATTTAAACATTTAAGAAAATGGTCTACATTTTGAAATTAAAAGACAAAACAAGAGAATAAAAAAAAATTGAAATACAAATCTTGTCCCCTGAAACCAAGAACTTATCATCTTTATAGAATATTTCTTTGAAGATGATAGCTTGGCTATCGAAATGCGTTAGAGCTACCTTTGTTGTGTTTCTTAATCTTTCTTGGTTTCAGGGGACAATATTTGTATTTCAATTTTTAAAGATAACCAAGGACCAGTCTGTTCCAGCAAATTTAAAAAAATATTGATTATATCTTTCGTGGTCGAAATGATAATAACAAATTTAAATTTACAAAAAAAATTACAGGTTTAAATTTTAAATTAAAGAAAATGTTATGATAAATTAAAATTTAAAATAAAATCAGTATTTCAGAACAATGATCAAATATTTTGAGGGAAAGACTCGTTTTTATTTCAAAGCAATAGTAATTGAAAAAAGTCAAACAAGACCGAATCGGGCTCACACTGGTTCTACAGGTCCCATACCAATTACTGCAGTAAACAATCAACAGACCAAATTAAATCGTTTTTACTTGTGAATTTAAAATCTTATATCCCAATTTTCTTGTCTTATAACGGATAAATAAAAAAAAAATGTGTCTTTCAAAATACATACTCTTTTCTACAATCATTCGCAATATTGATGCGACTATATTGATAATATCCCAGGTAAAAAGCATTTATTCGCAATTGGCAATGAGTCGATACGAATTCAGTTTATATTCGATTTCAGTCGCAAATATTGTGTTGCGTGCAACTTAATAAACCCAAGGTAACTTCGAAAATATTCATCTAACTAAAACAATGTAAGAAGCAATGACCTGCATTGTATACTTCGGCTAAATCAAGTTTTTTATTTAAAGAGAAATAAAACTATGTGAATCAAACAACCTTGAAATGCAAGCACCTTCTTTTTTCATAAAATATTTATTTTCTCACTAGCTATTGCGATATTGAAAAAACCTGCACTTTTTTGATAATTTACGATCCAATGTTCGCTAAAATCTAAATTTTATTTTTGAAACCTAGATCAGGGAAGGAACGGTCATCTCTGACACATTTCGAGATGTATTTTTAGGGCGGAAAATTATATAAAAACATATTTTAGGATCCTCACAGATAACTTTTTTAAATAAAATCTTAGGAAAAATTTGGAATTTCGACAAAAAACTTTAGATTGTTAAAAATAGGTTGACATTACTAGATAAAAGGTTTTAAAATATCTAAGAAAAAGGAACATTTCATGCTAAAATGTTTTGTTTTAGCATGAAATCTTCGTTTTCAAAAAAATATTTACTAAAATAAAAAGAAATGATCCTAAATCAGAAGAAGGGCTTCAGTTTGACAAGTTGGATGACCTAACTTCTCACAAGGTCATGGGCCCTAATAAAGCGCTTACGGGCACCGCCCTTGCGGGGTCGCCACTACTATAGATATAAATAAGTTTTATTTATTTCTCTCTTTTTTTTAGTCTATTTCAAATTGCGATAACTCCTAACTCCGGTATCAGAAAACAAGATGCCTCTTATGTCTTCTATGTTCCTCGGAAGAGTAATCACATTGCCCTAAACTTCTTTGTGCAGAACTATGAAGAAATTAAAGCATAGTAAGTATGACATTAAGTTCAGCCATCAAGCAGTGCGGCTTAGTCGTTTGAGAGCCACCCCTTGACATCAATTTTTTGGATTTTCTAAATTTCATTTTGCAAATAAAAATATTAAAAGTTGAAAATTTAAATAACGTAGGCTATAATTTACATTTTTTACTAACACAAATGATGTTTCTCTTTTTAAGTTTCAATAACCCAACAATGAAGGAAGTCATTACGATAGCTAAGAGGATAATCTTGAAAATAACCAAACGAGAAGAAGTGAATAAGGTAAGAATAATTTTTACCATGGTTTCTGCTTCCGTAGCGGTGGTGGTAAAATAACAGTCCATTCCTGAAGTCATTATTGGCGCTTAGGAAATTTTTTTTTGTTTAAAACTTTATAGAGACCAGGAACTATTGTATTTACCAAATTGTTAAACTCAGATTTCAGAATTTGCCAAAAATTTGACAGAAGACGAGAAACCGTTGAAGCGTGCCATAGACGAGAGCCTAATGATGGCGGAGGAGAATTTAGCATGGATAGGAAAATACGAACAAGAGCTGATGGATTATTTAAAGTCGAACGCTGTTTGCAGATCTGCAGTACATTTAATTATTCTTATTTTTATAACATTATTATGGATACTATTTAATAATTAGGAAAACAATACGTAGGACTAACACAGAACAAATATTATTATCATTATTTTTATGAAGTTTCATAAACAAAAAATATAATCTAATAAGAAATTTGCCATCAAGTTCATTAAGATGCATACATTGTTGAGAAACTCGGGCGTTTGCTGTTCAAAATATTTTATTAAAATCCTTTTAAGTGTCAAGTGCAAGGTATCCTTAGCCAATAATATTGACAAGAAAAAAATATTGATTTGGAATTGTAGCGCTTCAGGGAGGTTAACTGCACATTAGTCAAATCAAAGGCAGTGTCTATTTATTGACTAATTAAATTAAAATACTAATAAATAAATAAAATATTTAAAAAATGCAGTTTGCATAACATTAATGATAAGAAGAACTACAAAAAAATAATTAAAGATAAAATTTGATTTGGCTCATTTAAATCAAATGGTTCTAATTAGTATGTGATTCCGCAACCATGTATTTTTACTGACTTTGTTTATCTCAGAGTCAAACCTTATCGTTTCATAGTAAATATTTACAAAATAGTAAAATATTTACGTATAATATTCGAATAAATCATGGTAAAAATCAGTGGCGGCTCGTTGCTAAAAGTAATGGGGGGGGGGAGGCGTGCGACAGAAAACGTCTAGCGTTTATATTAAAATTGTTTTAAAGCAAACAAATACGTATGAGTTTAAAAAAGTAGAAACATAAACCAGCTCTGTGGCTTTCTAACTGACCCCCAGTAGAGATCTCAACTCTATCAAAACTCGAAGTTGCAACAAATATTGAATTAAATTTATAAATTTTCGAAAAAAAAGTCTAAGGATTAAGAGGATTAAAGTAGAAATTAAAAAAAGCCCCAAATTCATTTAAATAAACATCAAACTTTCAAGCAAACATTTTATGTTAAGGTTAAAAATATCAGTTTATAAATTCTGAAAATAAATCTTTTATTCAAAATTTTGGTTCCAAATTTATAAACTTAGGGATTAATTGACCTCTTGCATTAGTTAGAGTGGGGGTCGTCAAACTTTTAAGCCGAAAGAGCCAGCTGCAATAAAAAAATGTTTTCGTGAATTTCAAAAAGCCACAAATTTTTATTTCTCATTTTACATTTTATTTCAAAATTAAATTAGATAAATCAGACAAAATATGGGACAGGGGAGACCTATTTGATTCATGTGGTCAAATGAAAATATATTCAGCCCAAAAGACCCTTTATTTCTCAAATTTTAGACCTTTACTTATAGTTTGCCTATTTTCTTCGCAATTTCGACTTTTTTGTAATACTTATTTTGTTCCTAAAATTAGACCTTTACCCCAAATCTTCCTTTCTTCTTAAAACTCGACAATTTCTAAAAATGTTTATTTTTTTCTAATTCTACTTACTGGAACATTCGAATAATCTTCCAAAATATATCTTTTGTCGATTTTTTATTAAAAAAAATCAAAAAGTTGAAGTAATTGGAGATCTTAAGTATAATAGTTTTTGAAGATTTCGACCTCTTTTTTAAAGTTTTCTTGTTTTGATATTTAGATCTATTCTCAAATTTTACTCTTTTCCAAAATTACATTTTTTGACCTTGTCCTAAATTGCGGCTTTTTTTCAGATTTTTCTACATTGTTTTTAAAATTCGTCCTTTTACCAAATTTGGCATTTTCTTCAAAATCGACTTTTATTAAACATTGAAATTTTTATCTATTTTTTACAAATTAGAACTTTTTTTTGCAAAATTCAATTTTTTATCCAAATTTTGCCTCTTAAAATTTGACATTTTAATATTTCTGCAACTTACGATTTTTTTGACAACATTTATCCACATATTTTTAAAATAATGTTTGACTTAATTCCAAATTTTATTTTTTCTGGAAAATTTGGATCTTCAGCATTTTAACACTTTTCTCGAAATTTCTGTATTTCCTTTAAAATTGGTCCCTTATCCAAATTTGCTCAATTTGACCAAATATTGATTTTTACTAAACACTTGAACTTTTATTTATTTTCTACATATTTGGACTTTTTTCGCAAAATTTAGTTTTATTCGAAATTTCGACTTATAAAATTCGAAATTTCATTGTTTCTGCAAGTTGCAAATTTTTGGACAAAATCCGCCAATTTTCAAAATGTTTGACCCAATCTCAAAATTTTATTTTTTGTTTTTTAATTTGACCTTCCTTTAAAGTTCAACATTTTTCTCGAAACTGGAAGTTGTATCAACATCGTCTTTTCTTTTGAAATTATTTACCAATTCTATAAAAATTCGAATTTATCTAAACATTAGGAGTTAATTTCTTTTAATTTCGAGAACAAGACGAATTAAAAATTTCATATTGTTCTCGAAATTTCTGTTTTATTCTTAAAATTGAACTTTCTCTGGAAAAAGGCAAACTTTTCATTTTCTTTTTTTCTGAAAAATTTCAGCTGTTTAAAAGTTCGACGATTTTTTTCTAAGCTTTCAATTTTTTACGATTTATGTTTTCAAAATTTTATAATATTGCACAAAATTTAAATTTGACTAAAAGTTTTAGATTTTAAATTTGTTCTGGATTTCAATCTATTGTCGAAATTCCATGTTTTTTTTGCAATTTTATTTTTTTGAGAACGTTGACAAATTAATCTTTTTCGAAATCTCTCTTTTTCAAATTGGTTTTTTCTGGAAATTAAACTTTTATTTTGAATTAAACTGATCCGCTTTCAAATCTCAAAACTTTATGTTTTGCTTAGATTTGACTTTCTCTGGAAAATTTTGATCTTCTTTTAAAATTCAATACTTTTCTCGAAACTGGAAATCTTATCGACATTTTGTTCTTTCGAAATTATTTTACCAATTTTCCTGAAATTCGATCTTCGTCTTGTTCTCCAAATTTTAATTTATTCTCAAAATTGAATTTTCTATGATGAATTGCAAATTTTTTATTTTGTTCTTCTCTGAAAAATTTCGACTTCTAAAAAAATTCAACAATTTTTTGAAGCTTTTAATTATTTTCAATTTATCTTTTCGAAATTTTACAAATTTTCACAAAAAATAAATTTGTCTAAACATTTAAGGTTTTTAAATTTGTTCTGCGAATTCCAATCTATTGTTAAAATTACATGTCTTTTTCAAAAATTTTGCTTCTTTTGCGGACTTTGACAAATTCATTTTTTTTTCAAAATTTATTTTTCAAAATTAAGCTTTTCCTGAAAATTTCAACTTTTATTTTGAAAGAAATTCATATATTTTTTTTTAAATCTCAAAAATTTTTTTATTTGATTTTCTTTGGAAAATGTGGTCCTTTTTTTAAAATTCAATACTTTTCTGGAAACAGAATAGTTTATCGACATTTTCTTTTCTTTTCAAATTATTTTACCAATTTTTTCAAAATTCGAATTTATCAGAAAATTTGGATTTTTTTGAATCACCTTGTTCTCAAAATTTCAAACAAAATTTAATTTTGTGTGGAAAATTGCAAGTTTTTTGTTAAAATTTCGAGAATAATTTAACCTTTTTCTTAACATTTTTCCTAAAATTTGACTTTTTTCTTTTTCTTTGAAAAACATGAACTATTTTAAATTTCGACAATTTTTTTAAGTTTATTTTTACAATTTCTTTCTTCAATATTTTACAATTTTTCAAAAAATTCAAATTTTTTAAAAAATTTTAGGTTTTTAGTTTGTTCTGGATTTCAATCTATTGTTAACTTTTGAAGTTTTTGTTTCTAAAATTTTACCTTTTTTTGGGAACTTTGAAAAAATTAATTTTATTTTGAAATCTCTTCCTTTTTCTCAATGATTTCGAAATCTCTTTCCTTTTCTAAATTTTTTATAAAATCTCTTTCTTTTTCTCAAAATTAGGCTTTTTCTGGACCTTTCACCTTTTATTTCGAACTTTGCTATTTGCTGCTTCTGTAAATTTTGATTTTATTTTCTTACAAAAGTAAATTAACTTTTTTTCACGAAATTGCAAATGTAGAAAATTTACAAATAAAAAAGTAAAAATCCAGAGAAAAATATTTTTTTGAGATTTCGACTCCCTAAATCGATCTTTTTGTGGAAATTTCAAATTCCATGTGTTTTTATTTAAATGCGTATACAAATCAATCAAAATTTTCGGAAAAATACTTCTTGAAATCATAACTTCTTTGTCAAAATTTAAGCAAAACGTAAAAATTTCTACAAAAGTATTTTTGGAAATTGCGACTTCTGTAGGTCGCTTGTTTAATGAGTGCTCATTTTCTGCGTGTCTGTCCATTCCAGCCTTTATTTATTTATTTCTTTAGGGAAATTTAAAGAGCCTCAAATGTCTTCTGGAAGAGCCGCATACAATTATTTCTGTAGATCTGCCGGAAGTAAAAACATGTTAATTTAAATGTAAGGGGTAGTGTATATCGAGGCTATCCCTTATATATCTGTCACACAACCTCTCCAACGTCTTCAGTAGAAAGGACGTTAGGCTGATTGGGCGACACGATTTAGCCGCACCTTGAGGTTTACCCGGTTTTGAAATAAAAATAACCTTGACTTTCCTCCATTTTTGGGGTAGGTATTTAAAGGCAATACACGCTTAAAAAATTTGCACTAGGTATTTTTGTATCCACACTATTTCCCACTGAAGCAGGGCAGAGTTGGTACCGTTTAACCCGGGCGATTTGAAGGGAGCAAAGATTGTACGGCCCACTTCACTTTTGTGTCATATACCATCTGAACATCCAGCTTCCAGTCCCTATTTCTAGGATGAGAGGCTGAGTGCCCATGCCACTTATGGCCTGGTATAACACAGAATCCTGGAAAGTGTGTATTTAGTAGCTCTGGAGCTGTTTGTTCGGGTGTACTGGTATATGTACCGTCGGCCCGCTTTATCATTCTTACCTATTGGTTTGGATCTTTCAAGAGTATCTTTTTCAGTCGGAAAATGGATGTAGTGGACTCTACGTCACTACAGAATTCTCCCCATTTCTTCCTTTTTCTCTTGCGAATAAGTTTCTTGTATTGTTTCCGGTGGTTGTAGTAAGCCTTCCAGTCGCATACGAGTTTTGTCTTCTTCGCTTTGTTAAAGAGTTTGTTTGCCTGAGATCTGAGTTTTTCAAATTGCCCGTTCCACCAAGGGGTTGGCCGGGTTTCTCAAAGTTCAGTTCTGATCGGACAAGCCTTCTCATATGCTGTGGTAATATTTTTTCGCACTAAAGGGACATATTTTTCGATCAATTTAACTGTTTCGATTCTCTGTGGGGTTTCTTCAGTCCCTAGGAGCTTTTCCAGATGGGTATTGTAATCCTCCCTCTTGGTGCTTCTAGGATTCCTGTATGGTTTGGGTTTCGACCTACAACATAAAATATTGAATTTTATACAGGGTGGACCATAAGTAATGGTATACAGAGTAATGGTGGATTTCTCGAATAAAAATAATGTAATTTAGCTACATTTACCTTTCACCAGAAGTTGATATTAACAGAGATACAGGGTGTCAAATTTGAAACAAAAATTTTGATTTTTTCGTATAATTATGAAATAAATTGTAATAAAGGCACAAAATTAGGCATTAGGGAGTTTCTTAAGTCAACAAACTTTAATTTGCTTACATATTACCAATAGCTGATGGGGGCACTACCTGCGCTATCCTTTATAATTCTAAGTCATCATAAATGTTTTGCGCACCCACGTATATTAATTTTAAATGGGTTATTTTATTTCCCCATTTTTTTTTACGTAAAAAAGGTGTTTTTTCCGAAAGTTGATACGAGCAATCGTTTCCAAAATATTTTCCTTTAAATCTTGACGTACCTTGGTTTTAAATTACCAAGATATTAAATTTTCGAAGTAGGCTTGAAAAAAAAAGTAATAACAGGACGGCTTTAAAACTAATTTATGTCAAATATTACTTTGCTGATAATATTATTACCTAAATTTTTAAATTCTCAATAAGGAAAATCCAAAAAATAAAGACGTAATTTATTTTCTAACATAGAGATGTGAGATATGATCTCTGAGTCCGCCCAAGAAAATCTTAATAGTGTGGGTGGTCAAAGCAGATATTTGAAAATAAATTTCAATAAAGGACCGCCAGATTTTTAATTGTTTACAATCTCTTTACATGAAAAAGGTAATTTCCCACATACTTATTTTTGAAAATAAATGTTGTTTTGGTATTTTATTTAGAAATTTAAAAAATATGTGTAATAATAATGTGAATAGAGTAATATTTAATATAAACTAATTTAGAGTCAGTTTTATTACTTCTATTTAAAAACCTATTGCGAAAAATTGGCATTTACGTAACTTAAAATAAACGTATGGCACACTTTGAAGGCAAATATCTTGAAAACGGTTGCTTGTATCAACATTTAGAAGGTATACCTTTTTTACGTAAAAAATGTAGGTAAATAAAAATATTTATTTAAAATAAGTGTAAATAAAGCATAAAAAAGTTATGATGCTTTAGAATAATACAAGGTAGCGCAGGTGGGGTCCCCTATGAGTTACTGACAATCTGTTAGCAAATTAAAATTTTATGACCAAAGAAACTCCCTTATACCAAATTTCTTGTCTATAGTGCAATGTGTTCATCAGTTATGCAAAAAAGTCACAATTTTTTTTTCAACTTTGGCATCCTGTATCTCTGTTCATATCAACTTTTGGTATAAGGTAAATTTGGCTAAATTACGTTATTTTTATACGGAAAATCTACTCTTCCTCTATGTACCATTACTTATGGTGTACCCTGTATATTGATAGTCAGACATTGTTGCATTCTTAGATACATGCCAGCCATTTATAATTTTAGTAATACTTATAGACGCCAGGGTGATGTCAATAACACTCTGGCATCTACAGATAGCAAAGGTAGCTTCATTGATTTGGTACTACTTAAGTATTGTAGTAATGATGTACCTTGAGGGTTGTTCGTTTCGCTCTTCCAAGCTGTATGGTGGTACCCTTAGGTTCCTTCTTGCTGATGCTGTGGAAAACGACCCAGTCGTCTACCTTGGCCCGGGGATTTTGCGCCTTCAGTCAATTCAGGATCACCTGCGGATCTCCGGTTAATTCGGGAATCCACAAGGTGGCCTTGGTCAACTTAGGCAACTGGTCCACTGGAAAAAGGGCCAGATTTGCACCCCCCCATAAGGGAGGAAGCCCCCAGACTGTAGTCCCTAGCCAGGTTAGCAAGTGTTCGTTGACGCAGGAAAATTTTGACTGTTTATAAAAGTTTTGATTTTTTTTCTCAAAATTTTGACTTTCTTGTTTAAAATTTTGAAAAATTGTGATACAGAACTTGTCCCCTGAAACCAAGAAAGATTAAAAACCACAACAAAGGTTGCTCTAACGCGTTTCGATAGCCAAGCTATCATCTTCAGAGAGAAACAGTTCAGTTATTTTCTGAAGATCACAGCTTTAATCTTTCTTGGTTTCAGGAAACAAGTTCTGTATTTCAATTTTTGAAGGTAACCAAGGACCAGCTCATTCCATCAAAAAATAAAATTTTGACTTTTTCTTAAATATTCAAACTTTGTGTTTATTTGAAATACTGAATCAACTTTTTATGAATTTTTTACTTTAAAAAAATTAGATTTTTGACTGTTACAATTTTTGAACTTTTTCTGAAAATTTCAATTTTATTTTAAAATAAACTTTTTTCTTGCCCAAATTATTTTTAAATTTTCTAAAAATTTCGTCTCCTTTCAAAATTTTAACTTTTATTAAAAATTTCGAAATTTTTTAAAGTTGTGACATGAAAATTTTGACACTTGTTCAAAATTTCCACCTTTTTAAAATTCCTTCGTTGTTTTATTCCAAATTTTTATCAGAATTTGAGTTTTTTGAAATACCGGATATATCTCAAAATTTCGACTTTTTACGAAATTTAAACTTTTTTTAAAATGTCCAACTTTTTTTAAAAATCACAACTTATATCCTTATACCCACAAGTTATATCCTTCAAAATTTCAATTTCTTTTTAATGTTTGCTATTTTCCAAGTTTCGGTTTATTTTGCAAACATTCCATTTTTTTGAAAATTTCTTTAATATTTTTTTAATTTTCTTAAGCGTCCACCTTTTTCGATTGTTTTTCAAATTTTCAAATATTCAAAATGTCTGCATTTTTATCTAATTTCGAATTCCTCTCTGAAAATTTCGAAATTTTATAAAATTTCTTTTAACAATTTTTCGTTTTTTTCATTTTCTCTACAAAGTTTCAAAATTTTAACTTTTCATTATTTTAAACATTTGTCTGGACATTATTTCCAAATATTCCAGTTTTTTAAATGTTTGTAATTTTTGCTGACAATTTTTAATTTAGACATGTTCTTGAGAATAACAGCTTTTTTGGTTTGTAATAATTTCGATATCTTCCAAAATTTCAATTTTTTTTAAAACCACTTTTCAATATCTCCCTCATTTTTTGTTTACATTTTGACTTTTTCTAAATGTTGGTTATTTGACATTATCGGCTATTTAAAAATCATAAATTTACAGCTTTTTATTTTGTTAATAATTCTTTCAAAAATTTCCTATTTGAAATTTAAAGAGAATTTTTTTTCTAATTTAATTTAAAATAAGAACTCAGGTTGGATAAAATTATAAAATTAGTGTTTTATGTTATTACTTTCTTTTGATTTACAGAATCTAGTGTAACTGAAAAAATTAATTACGTCAAATAAAAATTAAGCAACAATATTATTTGGCCGAATAAATGAAAAAGCCACCATTGAAACGTAGGTCATTCATCTCAACTCGGAATTTATGTTCAAAAAATAAAAGTTTGATATAAAATCGAATATTCCATTCTAAAAGTCGAATTTATTTTCCGAGTTCAAAGTCAAAATTTTGAGCTTGAAGTCAAAATTAAATGTTAGATTTTAAAAAAATTAACAATTTTGGAAAAAATCATGTTACACGGAAATGAAACATTTTAAAAATATAGTATTTTTTAAATTTTAATGCTAATTTTCACTTTCGACGTTATAATTCGAAACGTCCATTTAAATTTAGAAAATATAGCAAAAAAGTCAAAAATCGAAATTTTAATAAAAACACTTAAATTTTTCTGGAAAACTCAAAATTTAGAGTTTAAAGATGAAATTTTTAAATTTTGAAATTCGACAAACTCGAACCTAATATAAATTGGCAACATTTGGTTCTTTTTTCCCAATTTTTAGTGCATATCGAAAGTTCGACTTTTTATCGAAATTGTTGTTGGTTTTAATTCAGTTCGCGAATGGAGCGTTATTTTAAAGTTTGCACAAGGGCGGCTGATGGGCACGCGGCCGGCCTGGATCCAGTATTTAGATTTCCATTAAAAAATTAAATTTTAAATATAAACTAAATAAAATTCAAGATTAACCGCAGATTTTTGTGAAAACAGTCCACAATTCTACTAATAAACGGTAAAATCTTTCCGATGGGATCTGATCTGTCTATTCTAGGAATGAATGCGAGCCCTAACTTCTCTTGGGAAGATCATGTGTACGCCATTGCCAAATCGGCCTCACAGAGGCTAGGCTTTTTTTAGAGCTAAAAAGTACTTCACATCTCATCAGTTACAATATACAAAGCTTAAGTTACACCAACACTAGAATACTGTATTCATGTTTGAAGTTCATCACCAAAGTACACTTTAGCTCTTTTGGATTCAGTTCAAACAAGAGCTATTCGGCTAATTGATGACGAGTGTTTGACCGATTTTCTGAAAATACTAGAGCACAGGCGGATGGTTGGTGATTGGTTTCCTTTCTACAAGTACGTGCATGAGAGATGCTTGCAGAAACTATTAGGATTGATCTCCCCAAGGGCATAAGACAGTCGGAGACAGCAAATTCTTGGGCGGTTCAGCTTGACACAGTGAGGATTACAGAGACTCTTTTTTCTATAGAATTTTCAAGCTATGGAACTCGTTACCGAAAGGAATTTTCCCCAAAAGCTACAACCTTTCCTTGTTTAGGAATATGGTTTATCGCCATCTATCCTTGTTTCCACATCCTACTCGCAGTGCTTTGAACGTATAATGGGGTTACCCGTTGCGAGTTAATTAAACTTAAAAAAAAAACATTTCTATGAAAATCTCGAAAATGTTCTTGAAATTTTTTTCGAAACATTAAATACTTTTTAAAGGCTAAAATTTCAGATATATTTTGTTATTTATTATATATTTCAGTTAGAGTTATCTTTACAAGTCCGAAATTTTTAATTATCTTCTAAAATTTCGATTATAAACCTAAAATTTTACTTTTTTTTTTAAATTTCAAATATTAGTGTCAAAAACTTGACACCATTTTCTCAAATTATGTAACTCAGCTATCCACGATGTTGTTAAATCGATTTATTTTGGATGGTTTTTTTTATTATCAACATTAATCCTCGCGGAAGAATATCGTTGAAATTATCGAGAATGACTGGTTAGGTAAGTATCAGAAAAGACTACTGTTGAGATGTTAAAAAGAAAATTGCTAACAATTTAATACAAGTCCCTACTTACATGAAATGTGATATTTTGCTGTATGACTGACAAAAATATTAATAAGATAAACAAAACAATAAAACTCGTTTAATTAAATGTATTTCATATAGGAGGGCAGCAATTTTTAGGTAAGCATTTAAAATATATAACTCAATTGATGTGAATCGTTTATGTAGCTTCCTTTGTGTTGTTATTTCCTTTTGACATTATTATATCTCCTGTTTTTATATTAACTTAATTTTCATTTAACTGATAATTTTTTTCTCTTGTATATACTTTTTTTTTATTTCATAATTTGTCTGAACATACACAATTACTGTTTTTTCTTTTTATGTATTGCATTATTTAAAAAAAATAAATGGACACTTTCTTCGATAACCAATGAAATAATGATACTTAATCATGTGCCACAAGTAATAATTTGTTTAGGCAACACAATTTTGTTTACAGATTGAATTAGGATGCTAAAAAAATACGAAAATTTTGCTAAGAATGTTTGAAGGACTAAAGCATGCCACCAAAGTAGCATGACTTATTTGCAAACAAAATATGTCATTCTTGTGCATAAATGCTATGTTGTGGTGGAGGATCTTTTGCCTTAATGCCTTGTACTATCCCACAGATTAGTTATTTTCTCAATAATTACATTTGTTACAGGTAAGGAACTTCATTGTTAAACTGCAAGACAAGGAAGTTAGGAAAGCACTCCACAACGTATTAAGAAAAGTAAAGCTCAATCTGGAATGGGGCCACAAGTATGGGGGCACTGTTTTGTCCTATTTGAAAAACCTTGTGATTATACCGTATACTTATTAAACTTATAGCGCTAAAATATTTGGTTTTGATTTATGTTATAGCTCAAAATAATATCGTTGCGTTGTGAAAAGAAACATTAATTTTTGAGTAGTAAATTTGTAATATGATATATTACTTTAATAGGTGATATGGGCGCCTTCGTCTGCGTAAAGAAACAGAAAGGATTATTGGGTCACTTTTTTAAAAATATCTTCTTTTTTAAAGAATTCAATTTTTATTGAAAACTTCGACTCATTTCGAAAATTTCGACATTTCAAAAAACCCATTTTTGTTACTTAGTCGATCTTTTCTCTTACGAATTAAAAAAATTTATTTTATTTTTTTCCAATTTTGACTTGATTTTGAAATTTTCGACTTATTTCAAAATTTCAACTTTTTGAAAATTCCAACCTATCCAAATTCTTCAAAATTCTGTGTTATTTAAATAAATTTGCATTTTTTTATTCATCTTACTTTTTTACGGCCTTTGTTCCTATCTGTTTTATTTTTACAAAATTTTAACTTTTCTAAGACTATCGTTTTGAATAACGAAGGCTTCCACGGCCAGAGTCAGTACGGGATATACTTCTTTCGAGATTGGACCGTGTCAAAGAACTACTAAAACTATTCGACGTTTCGCCCACCATCTTAGGGGGCTTCTTCAGGAACAAAGAAACAATAAATGAAAAAATAAAATACAAGGAAATATACAAAAATAAAAAATGAAAAAAGTCAATTTCAAAACATCAAAGCATGGTAACTCAGTTCGAATTGTTGTCCGAATTAACTCTAGACCCTAACGACATACTGATAAGTTTTGACGTCACTTCACTATCCACTAATGTTACAGTTTCTGACTCCTTGACGATAATTCGTCAATTACTTTCAGGCAATGAGAATAGAGATCCTCTAGTTGATTTAACTGAAATATGCCTCACATCGACTTATTTTTCTTTTAATGGCAGCTTCTATAAACAAGTGTCCGGCACCCCAATGAGTTCCCCCTTATCCCCAGTCGCAGCAAATATTTGCATGGAACCTTCTGAAAATACTGCGTTGGAAACTGGCTTCGTTAAGCAGATAATACATTTATTGTATGGCCACACGGCAAGGATTCACTAAATATATTTTTGGAACACCTAAACAGTTTACATTTTTTTATTAGTTTTACTATGAAAATCAAAACCAACGGTTCTCTTTCTTTTCTTAATGTATTGGTCACCCGTTTACCAAACGGTTGCGTCTCTCATTCCGTTTATCGAAAACCCACCCATACTAATCGTTATTTGCATGCAGAGTCTCATCATTACCCTTACCAAAAACGTTCTGTTATAAATTGACTGGTTTCACGAACTGTAGCAATTTCACAACGGATAAATCTTTTAGACGAATTAAGCAAAATTCGTTTTAACCTCCGCAACAATGGTTACAAATCGCACAAAATTGAAACTGTCATTAAACGACATTTTCCCCTTTTCATTCGTCCTTCACAAAATTCAATAGTTTCTTTTAAGACCTTTCTTCCTTAGGTTCATGTAGTTACAGATAAAATCGAAAAATTAGTGAGAAAACACAACATTAAACCAATTTTTTCATCATCCTCAAAAATCCAACAGCTCCTCCCATCTCTCAAAAATAAAATTTCATCCTTTTGTTCTAATGGTGTGCATAGGGTTCCTTGTACTTGTGGTTCAGTGTACATCAGAGAAACGGGGCGATCATTTAGAATGCAAATATTGGAGCACCAAAGATGTCCTAAGTCTGGTTTATTTTCCCAGTCAGTAATTGCAGAACATCAACATAAGACCGCACACAAGATTCTTTTTGATAATATTTCAGTTATATCAAATATTCTCAATTACTAAAATAGGAAGATACGAGAGGCCACTGAAATCCAAAAGTACCCCGAAAACATTGACAGAGACGGTTACATGCTTTCCTCCATCTGGAAACCAACCATCGGAAATCTTCAGAAGTGATCGCGCATACGGTATATAAAGTTTCTCTTTCTTTCTTTCCTCTCAGAAGAGTTTCGCCTCTGGTATAGTGGACATACTGAGTTACCGCGCTGTTCTGTCTAAACTTTCTTATCCTTTGTACCAAATTTTCAATTCTAAAGAATTTCACCTCTATTATGGAGGTCATACTGAGTTAGCGTACTCTGATGTTTTGAAATTGGCCTTTTTTCATTTTTGTATATTTCCTTGTATTTTATTTTTTCATTTATTGTTTCTTTGTTCTTGAAGAAGCCCCCTACGATGTGGGCGAAACATGCAACACTTTTAGTAGTCCTTTGACACGGGCTAATCCCAGAAGAAGTATATCCTTGTCCTTTTGAATATTGTCATTTTTTTTTAATATTTTTATTTTATTTCGAAGTTTTAAAGTTTTTCGAAAATTTCATCTTTATTTTAAATATTTGAATTTATTTCTGTAAATATTGACGTTTTGTGAATTTTCAACTATTTTTTGCAAATCTGACTGTTTTTAAATTTAATTAACATCGACTCTCTCAAGTGTTTGATTTTTTCTCAAAATTGTGATTTTATAAAAATGATTACTTTTTTGAAAAGTCTGCCTTCAATTTAAATAAAACATTTTTAAACATTTTTTGATCGTATTTAGACTTTTTGTCTTTATATTTTGAAAATTTCGAAATTCTAATTCTCAAATTTTTTTTAGTTCCTCTTTTTCAAATGCTTACTTATTTTATTAATCGCTAGTCACAAGACATTTTCAGATTTGTCTTTCTTTGGGATTTTGATTTATTTTCTGAATTCTGAATTTTTTAAAAATATTTAAGCAGAATTCCGATCTTTTCTCAAAATTATGATTTTTTTCAAAATTTCATTTTCTTTTATAAATTTGATTATGTTGAAAAAGTGACTTTTTAAATATTTTACATTTTATTTTAAAAACTTTTTTTTGACAATTTCTCGAAGTTGTGACCTTTTTTTGACTTTTTCAAAATTTTGACTTTTTCACGTGATTTCTACTTTTAAGTATGTAGTAAATTTACCTTTTTTTTTAAATTTTATTTGTTTTAATTCTCATTTTGTTAAAAAATGGAATTTTATTTTAATTTCAACATTTTTAATATTTTTGAATTTTTTGCAGAATCTTCAATTTATTTAAAAATCTCGACCTTTTGTCATCAAAATTATAAATGTTTCTGGAAGTTATAACTCTTTTCAAAGTATAATTTTTTTGGAAAATTGTTTACACAAAGCTTTTTCTCAAAATTTTGATTTTTTCAATATTTTGGTGTATTTATAAATATGAGAATGTTAAAACAATTTTTTATTCAAAAACATTTACCGTTTTTTTAAATATTTATTAATTTTTTAAAATGTTCACTTTTGTTTACAGTTTTTACTCTTTCTGAAGATTTCAATTTTTCTTAAGTGCCGATTTTTTCCAAAATTTTCATCTTTTTAAAAAACTGATTTTTTTTTCAAATTTACGACTTTTTGGAATTTTTAAATGTTTTTACGAATTTTATCAGTTTTTTCCAATGTCTACCTTTTATCATCAAAGTTGGATTTTGTTTCGAATTTACGACTTTTTTCAAATATTTAGTTTTTTTTTTAAATTTTCATCTTTTTTCAAAAGTATGATTTTTTTGAAAGACCTTTGATATTACCTTAAAAATGTTGAAAGATTTCTTGAAATTTCGAATTTTTGTAATTTTAACTTTTAGAAAAATTGGCCTCTTCCTAAATTTTTTTAATATTTTTAAAGAAATTAATTTCTCAAATTACAAATTCTTAAATTTTGAACAAATTCTACAAAATGAATTCAAGACTTAACTAAATTTTGATTCTAGGGCTGCCATTTAAAAAGGTACGTTTTTTAAGTTTTCCAATTTGGAATTATTTTCAAGAAAGAGGAAATATAGAAAAACATTTTTTTCCTTTGAAATATTTTAAAGTTCCTTCTTAAAAGGTTGACATAATTTCCAAATTTTTACTTTCAGTTAAAAATTTCGACATGATATTGTAAAAATGCAAAGGTTTATTGACCTTAACCCAGGCATTACACATTACAACTTTAATTCAAAAATTTTAAATTTATGTATAAAATCTAAAATATAAATTTTAAAATTAATTCATACAAGGACAAAATATGCACTGATCACCCGCAAGAATATAGATAAGTTTGTGTAGACACATTGAACAATGATATCGGCAATCAAAGCATACAGGCAACTTTAAATACAAACTTATGTATTATTTATTACATAAAAATCTGCCACCAGTTATTGCCCATTTTTATTACCTTAGAGGCTGAACTTTGGAAAATCCTTTCTCAAAGCTCATCGCCTATTATAGCAAACACGTGCTTGAGATTATATGCTTCTAGGGCCACTCGATTAGGCTGTGCGTTGTCTGTCGGTCTGTGCTTAGAGATTTATAAAATAAATTAGATTGGTGCAAAATCAACAAAAAATTTTGATTTTCTTACCAAAAAATGGGCACTTTTTAAATATTTCCTTATAGAGAAAATTACCCGTTTTTGTATGCAGGGTGATTTAGTCATAATGGCATTAATTTAAATTATGTGCTCGGAAGGCTTAATAAAGACAGAAAATTGAAAAAAAAAATGTATTCGACTGTTTAAAATGAACCCAAATTAACACATTAAATGTTTTACGGCAGCAGACGCTTATCATGTTATCATCCATTCACTGGCGAGGGCGAAACATTGCTAATTAATGGGCAACAAATATCTATTAGTTATTTTGACGAATAAGTATTTGTATTTTCATACGCTTAAAACTTTTTACATTTTTTTATTTCGGTAATAAATCGTTCTGATCAAAAGTAAAACGCAAATTCAAAAAATTATCGAACACAAACGACTCAAACTAAAATATTACTTCTACAAAATAAATGACGATATAACGGACAGTTTTATTTAATTTTGAAGCATATTAACGTTGGCTAGCAGTTAGGTTGTTGTTTATAAAAAATATGTCAATGATAGCCCACAGTCAGAATAGATGCAGTGTACTTACATTAATACAGAAGTGCCTCTTTTCCGAAATATTTTAGACCCGTGTGGCGCATAAAAAAAGTGATGATTTGTCGGTAAACTACACATGGTTTAAAAAATTTCCATCATATCACAGAGAATCACAACAAATAAAACGTTGGGAAGTAACTCTCGAGCATTAACCACTTTTAAGGCTTGCAGTCACAAAAGCGAATTTAATTCATTACTTGCAGTGTTGATATCAACCTTTACATCCATCTCACAATTTTACCTTTTTTATTTTCGCGTAGTTTTCTTCTGCGATTCGCTGTTACCAAATTTTTATACAAAAAAGAAAATCACCTAACGACTTTTCTCCAACCATCGGTGCCACCAGGATCATTTAATGTTTTTCGTATTGTCATTAAGACGCAACCTAGCAATGTTTGGTTTATTTGTTTCGCCCAAGTCCTAACTGCGCAGCCGTAAATTCTTCTTTCTATTTATCTCGAACTCCAACTTTAGAGTCAGTGATAGTCGGTGTGAGCTCATCAGGGGGTTTAAATTATAATTTTAAAATATTTTCTTTCAGCGCAATTATACTTAAAAAAATCTTTTTTAAGCACATATTCGTATCTTGCTCATTTTTCTCTATCTTCCCTTAAAAT
The DNA here is from genome assembly GCA_028583605.1 of Dastarcus helophoroides. Taxonomy (NCBI): domain Eukaryota; kingdom Metazoa; phylum Arthropoda; class Insecta; order Coleoptera; family Bothrideridae; genus Dastarcus; species Dastarcus helophoroides. The sequence continues at coordinate 3,113,657 of CM053327.1, read as the reverse complement.
TAATACCCTTATGACTAAATCACCCTGTATATCTGTGACGTCATGATTTTCCTTCATATTTAATAAAAAAGGGTACCAGAAATGTCAAAATCAAGGTTAGTTGTTGACCGAGTTTGATTTAAAAATGTCCTTAATTAAAAACAGTTTATTTTAACCAAAAAGATTCAAAACGTATAACGAATAGTATTAAATAAATACTGAACGAAGACATTATACTGAATGAATCGCCAACGGCGATTTTTAATGGGACACCTCTTTCGCCAGGTTTCTATTCGGGAAACGTATATAATTTAAGAGATACTTGAACATGGGTCATTGCGATGACAACTCTGGGGTAAGTTATTATTGAGTGAATTAATCTTTAAAACGATCCATATACTTTACGATTCCTGTCCAAATACAATACATATTATAGCCGAAATGCTATACCAATGAAATTAAACATTATTTTAATATTAGCCAACAAGAATTTTGAATTTATTTTGCAACTTTTTTTGTTTACGTTGCTGGTTATGGTTATTGAATTTTTTTAACTCATGCATTTTCTTTAGATTGGCATATTTTACACGTTTTTTTCTTGCATTCTAACGTTTATACTAGAATTCGGCTTCACCGAAATTTTTAAAAAATTATAATATGTAATTAAACAGCCTTTTCAAAAAATGTTCATTCATTATTATTATGCATGCGTGAGGGTACAGCGTGTGCAATGCATATCCGGTTAAATCATTAATGTATCTCCGTTCCGGAAACATAATTAGTGAACCTTGGAGTGAAATTGATACAAGGATCCATTTTGTAATTATGTAATAAATACCTTAAATTGCGAACATGTCATTGTTATTTAATTAATTTGACTAGGATTGTGATAATAAGTAACAAAGTACAAGGGGAGCGAAACTCGATATCTCAGCTCTACTGCAAGAAAAGAAAGAGTGATATAAAAAATCCGAAACGAGGTTCTTAATTGGGGTTGAGCACGTTTAAGCCAAATATGTATAACTTTTAACATTTAAAAACTGAAGTAATGCCATCATCCATTTTTTTTCTCCATAAATCTACCTCTATTTTTGCACGTTTCAAAAGAACTATTTTTTTTAGCAAATTTTGCAAAAATTTGGTATCTTTTCCGTTAAAAAATTAAGATAAAATTTATTGTAAAAAAATATTATTAAAAATTTAAAATCGTTATGATTTAATTAAAGAGCCTTTGAAGAAAATCTATTAAATATTTAAAGGCTTGAAATAACATGTTCGGAGTATCTCAACTCTCAGAGCGTATTCATCTGCTCTTCTAGGGTTCTTTGGGATTCCCCATAAACTAATAAATAATATGTCGTTTGCGAGACAATTTTTCAAAGCCCAATGGCAACAAAAAATGTTTGTTAACCCTTAGTTGAATTACTGACAAATGCCAGCATGCTTTGATTTTTGATTTATTGTATTTCTAAAGTCTATTAAAGGAATTTTTAATATTACTTTTTTACAATAAAATTGCTTATAACTTTTTAACCAAAAAAGATAAAAAGTTTTTTTTTACATTTTTTTTTAAATAAGAATTTTTTAAATATGCAAAAATATAAGTATGTTTATGGAAAAAAAGTTCAATGACGTCATTGCTTTTATTTCCAAATATGGAAAAATATACAAATTTAGCTTAGAATAAACCTTACTTAATCCAATGTAAGAACTCTTTTTCAGATTTCTTATATCGTTTTTTATTTCATTGTAATAGAGCTGAGACATCGAGTTTCACTCACCCTGTACAAACAAATTTTCAATAATCAGTTGATGTAATTAGTAGACCAAAGGTATTTTAAAAACATCGCCAATACTGCAGCAGCAAGTCCAGTGGTACGACTTGCACATGGATTTTCAACAGTTTTAGCGTTCCTGATGACTCTTTGAACTTGTTTGAAGTGCTCCTTATGCTTAGCGAATTCTTGTGCCATCATTCGGTTTGTTCTTTTATTGAAATGGCTTCCATAACAACCTGACGGGGCCTGTAGGGCCAGGACGTACGATAACAACTTCATTGTGAAAAATTCAGCGTGACCCTCGCATCCGCAAAATAATACTGCAAAAATAATGAAAATAATTGTTTGTATTAATTTAATAAAAGAATGGTGGATCACATTTAAAATAAGAATTTAATATGAATTCGATGAATCTGATATTCTATGCTAATAACTGGGAAATAAAACTACTATATCACAAATGCAAAATTTTGAGAATACAAATAAAATTTCAAGATTAATATCCTAATTTAAAAAAAGTTCAAGAATTTTTAAAAAAATTGGACAGAGGCTGCCGACAGAAGTGAAAACTTAAAACTAGAAAATATGTAGTGTAGTTCGAAGCCAGTAAACTAGTAACCAATCAGATTATTAGAAATATTTTAAAATACATGCTGTCAAACTGACGTACCTGTTTATATTTATGATTTGGATGTTTATAGTCCTGTGGAAACGAATCTAATATTAGTTGATCACTTACACATAAGCTTTTACACTCTTTTTTTATTGCACGTAATGTTCAAGATATTATTATTATTATTACTGTTATCTGCCATTTCTGAAGTCCTAAGTACCACATTTTATACTTTATTAGTAATACTAATAAATATTTGGATATAAAACAGTACATTCTGGAATGAGTGAACTTCCTTCTCGTGAGATGTAAATATTATATCCGCACTTGTTGTAAAATATCCTGTAAAATAATAATTCATCCAAAACACAAATTAAACAATGCACAATAGTCAATTTGACTCACAAGAAGCGTATATTACGAGGGTCAATTAAATATGAACCTGAATTTCTATCATGTCACCAAGAGAGGGTTAGAAGTGTGCGCATACTCTTAGACATGGTGGGCACATCGTTTGTCAGTTGTAAATCCAATGAGTGAGCAAGAGGTTCGTCCGCACGTTGCGCAGCGCATTAATATTAAATTTCTTGCCGTTGAAGGTGTAAAACCCGTCGAAATTCTTTGTAGACTAAAAGCACTGTTTGGGGATACTTGTTTGAAGAAAACTCAAATGTATGAATAGCACAAAAATTTTTGGAAAGACGAACTCAAGTTGAAAATGAACCCCATGCCCGTCGTCCTCGGACCAATGTGACTGCGGACAAGATTAACGCTGTTCAACGCCTTTTTGGAAGGTGATCGCCGTTTAACTGTTGGTAAAATTGCAGCCCAGGTAGGGTTAACCTTCAGAAGTGCTCAATCAATCATTACAGATGAGCTGGGGTTTCGAAAAATTTCTGCCAGGTGGCTACCTCGTCTTTCGACTGAAGAACAGAAACAACAACGTTTGGAGGTTTGTCAGTGTCATCTCGGACATTTTTAACGTGAAGGTAAGTGATGGTTTCTTGCAACGTATCCTTATATGTGCTGAGACTTGGGTCCACTATTACACCCCTGAATCTAAACAAGCAAGCATGGAGTGCAGAAGAAAGGAAGAAAATGCATTCTTCAAGGGAAAAACTCGCCTCTTACTTAGGAAGGTTCTTGCGACAGTATTTTGGGATTTTAAAGAAGTTGTGCACGACGGTTCTCTGCATAAATGTCATACGGTTAATGCTGCCTACCAGTGCCAGCTGTTGGATAAAGCAAAACGTGCATATCGGTGAAAGAGATGCAAATTTTTGGTCAGAAATGTAATTTTGCTGCACGCAAATGCCCACCACCACTCAGCCAATCTGACACATCAAAAATTAGAGGAAATTTATTGGGCAATGTCAGAAAACCCTCCTTACGCCTCCGTTGTTTTTATGATGATGGCATGAAAAAAACTTTCATTTCGTTGGAAAAAATGCTTAACAAAATCAGGAGATTATGTAGAAAAATATTTAATAACTTTTAGATATGTATCTTGTACCAATAAATTGTTAAAAATTAATTCCGGTTAGGAGTTAGGAGCAGATTCATCGAGCTCAGTATAGCTTAGTTGGTTAGGGATAACAGGGCTTCGAACCATTAGTTTTTTTCGTTTTGATTTTCGGTTTTCGTTTCGGAAAAAATTATATCGGTTCAGTTCCGGTTTTCGTTCCGACAGAATTAACGGTTTTTTTCTGGTTTTCGGTTCAGCCCGAGTATTCATTTTTAATTTTTTTATATAAGTAATCTGGAAACAAAAGCACAAATTTTAAAGAAGAATTGGAAATTCAAGAAAAAAATTTAAATTAAAATTTAAAATTTCGATTTAAATTAAAATTTTTAGTATGAAGTCAAAATTATTTAGAAAAATTAGAAATAGCGAGTATCTAACTTTACAAACTGAAAATGTAAAGTCAAAGTTTTGAAATGAAAACTGTATAGTTTTTGTGAGAACGTTTGAACAACAAATCATAATTTCCCAAAAAGAATCTGGAAATTTAAAACAAAAAGTCGGAAATTCAGAATTAAACACGAAATTTGGATACGAAAGAAAATAAATATTTAATATTAATAGAAAAAACCAAATTTTTGATTTATAACAAGGTTAGCTAACTTTTCAAGTTATACATTTTAGGCGAGATGCAAAGCTAAAAAAAATATGAAATAAAGAATAAAAAATATATATAACAATTTCAGAATTTTGCGAAAATTCAAAATTAAAGAAAAAAGAATTAATTTTCAAAATTTCGACTTACAGTAGAAATTTTAAGTTTTGAAAAAGATACTTAAACAGTCGAGTTGAAAGTTAAAATGTCAAGATTAAGATGAAAACTTCAAATTTTTTACACAAGTTTCGAAGTGTTTTTGAAATTTTGATTGCTTTCTTAAAATTGTGAGTTAAGCTTGACAGTTTATATTTTGTGCTTCAATTCAATATTTTAAACAAAAAATTTAGAGGAAATACAATTGGGCAGTTTTACGAAACAAATCTTAATTTCGATTTAATTAAAATCGAAAATTCGAAAGAACTAAATTCACAATTACTTAATTTCTAAATATAATAGATTTCAACTTTATTTTAGTCGTTTTAAGTAAAAGGTTTTTAAGATAAATATTAAGAAACAAGTGATAATTTTTGGAAAAAGGTCACATTGTGTTTCTAAATCACAATTTTAGAAAAAAAAACCATAACAAGTACAATTTAAGTGGGAAATTTTGGGAAAAAGGTTTAAATAGAAAAAAGTCACATATAGTAACAAAACATTTATCAACACTTCCAATGATCTTTAGACATTTTGAAGTTTTGAAGAAATTTTTAGAAGATACTTCGAGGTTATTTCCCAAATATTATTATATTTTAAAGATCTGGAATTCCAAGTTTGACATTTTTAATTTTTTGAAATAAAAATAGCCTAAATTTGAAGGAAAAAAATATAAACACTTTTTGAAATAGTGTAAATTTTGATTGAAAGTGAAAAACGTTAAAGTTTTTTAACTTAATGTGATTGTCGTTTTTCTAGAAACTTTGAATTTCTAAGTATAGATTGATAATTTCAAATGTTATTAAATTTTGAGTCGACATTTTTAAACTCGAAAATTGATAAACATTTTTGATAAACTCAACATTTTTTTACAATAAATTTTCTCAGAAAATGGCGAATAAAGTCAAAATATCAATGTTTTAATTCGAAGATCAATAATTAAAGTCAAATTTTGTAATCATGATGGTTGAAATTTTCCTATTACGGTAAAATTTTCTGACTAAAGTGAAAAAATATTTTCTCTTTTTTGAACTCTTGACCTTAGAACTCAAAATTTTAGGAAAAAACTTGACATTTTAAAGTTAAAGTCGAAAGAAAGTCGATATTTTGATCCTGCAGTTGACATTTTAGGAAAAAAAGTAAAAATCTAAATGTCACTCTAAACATTTTGGCAGCAAAATTGAAATTTAAACAAAAATTAAAGATTTCAAATAACTTCTAATATTTTCAAGATTAAAGATTTTAAATCAACTAACAGTGGGTAAAATATCAATAAATATTAGTTTTAACCCAAAATTTTGAAAATAAAAAAATCAAATTTCTAGGAATAATTTGGAATAAAGTGAAGTTTTATTTATTAAAAAAATTCAAAATTCCTACTTTAAACCCGAAATTTTCGAAAATTTATTAAAATTCCATGTCTTAACTTTAGATTTACAATTTTTAAATTTGATCATTATTTTTCCTAAACTGAAAATTTATTTTTATCAATTTTGGGCTACTATGGACATTTTTTTCCAAAATGTGGTGGTAGGTTTGAAATTTTAAGGTGTCGAAATTTCGAGGAAAAAGTCAAAATTGCAAAAATAATCGATTTATTTAAGAAAAATATTTCACAAACATTTCTATTTCATCAAATTTTTTCCTTTAAATTCAAAATTCAAGTATAAGCCCGCAATTTTAAGACTTTTTTATGCAAGTTTCTTCTGAAAATTTCTAATGTAAACCTTAACCTTATTATCTTTCTGTAGAATGTTGATGTAAAACTTTTTGTTTTGAATTCAGAAACTTTAAACATCATTTTAGTTTGAACTTTTTTTTTTCAAAATTTCGAATTTAAACCGAACTTTTTCTCAAATTTCTGTTTTTACAGCTAAAAATTCAAAAGTATTTTTGTTAAAGGAGTTTTAGACCTTTTCAATGTTTTGCATAAAACATTTAATATTATGCAAGGAAAATTAAAATTTAAATTTAATTATACTTTTTAAAGTTCCACTTGTAAATTTTCAGTTTCTCTCTTTGAATTTTTTTAATTCGAGTTTAAATTTAAAGTATGAAAATTTCATTCTTTAAAATAAATTTATTTCACATAATTACTAGAATATTTGACCTTTGTCTTAAACATTTTACACTAAAGTTTAATTTTTTCTGATTTTAAAATTGAAACTTCAATTTTGTTCTAGAAACTTTGCCTTTAATCTAAAGATATAAATTTGCTAAATAAAATGAAATTTCTCTTTTATTTTTCTAGTCACCGCGAGCTACATCAAAATGTATTGGCTTGTAGCAATTGAAATAATAGGAAAAAATTAAAAATGTAACCGCGGAATTTTGAAAACAAAAATGAAATTAAAAAAGATTTTCCAAAGTTATTTTACAAAAATTCTCCATAATTTTGATTTAAATACTAATGGTAAATGTCGAAATATTTAAAAACAAACGCCAATATTTCTAGAAAAATTCAAATTTTTTTTAAGTTGATATTTATCGAGGGACAAAATAAAAACAAGTTTAAATTTAAAATTTAAAGTAAAAAAAAGTAAAATTATTAAAAAAAACTGGTGTACAATAACAATAATAGTAGTGAAGCGAAAATTTTAGAATAAAATTCAAGACTTTAAATATAAAATTGAAGCAGTGAATAAGATTTCGCCAACTGTGGACTTTTGAATCTGCACTAAACCGAAATAAACCTATATTTTCTTTTCGATTATCTTCCGCTTTTTGTTCCGACAGAAAAAACGGGTTTTTTTCAATTTCCGGTTTTTTGTTCAGTTTTGGTTCGAAGCCCTGAGGAATACATATCACAACCTTGAGAAGTTATAGTTCAAACCTCGTTACCGATCGCACATTTTTTAAGTTTAAACTACTTATTGTTAGACGCGTCGGCCGATTTTTCATAGGAGGTAAACTTATCGTTTCGCGTTACCATCACTCCAGTTTCGTTGCCAACATGCTCTAATTTTAACAGTAGAGCATGTTGTTTAGGTGTGATGATGGCGCGTGATGGTAACCCGAAACCCCAAGTTTACCCCTTGGCCAAAATCACTCAAACCTGCCTAAGGAAGTTATCAGTTCAAAAACAAAAATGCTTCCACACATAAATTTGGTCACACTTGAAGAGAAAAGGACATATACATACTTTGTTCCAAAAGCAAATCTACATTTATTACATCACTCTCAACTTGTTGGAAAGCTTCCAAGTATATTTGGTGGCATATTTCTGGTGATTGATACAAAAGGGTTTCCGCAATCTGGCTACATCTTGAACCAAGTTGTTGCAAATAGTGAATTCTGGAATATTAAGGAAAATATTTAATTTATTTACATTTACATACACGAACTTTATCAAGAAATAGGGAATCGTCTGAGTACTGAGGATAATCGCTAGATTTTTGACCACCATAAATGTTGGTTATTATTTTAAAAATTTCAAGTTTCGTCACTTTTCTCAAATAAATGTTTTACCAAAAATTTGCTTCAAACAAGAAGTGACACAACCTCGAAGCAAGCAAAGAAGTTAAAGTTAATGCATACAAGTTGTGACAAATTCGCTTCTCACTACAGGGATCTCGAAAACGATAAGAAATACAGCATCGGTTAATTTATTGGGGCAAAGTTGTACAATTCGGCCACCAGTAATATTCCGTCAAGAAATCAAAAAGATCTCTTGCTGTGCTTGAGATTTTTGAAAAAAAGTAAAATTTTGAATTTTGTTTTTATTTTTTCTTGCCATTATTTGAAGAGTAATCGAAAAACTAAAAACACTTTTTTATTGACGTTTTTTATCCGACACAAGGTAGCCTAAATATTTTTTGTATTAAACGTGTCGTCTTTTTGCTAGTATCATTAAGTAGTTATTTTAAATAAGGACCTGTAATTTATATTGCACCTTTGTAGAGCTTTTAAATCTTAGACTTCACTGGTGCATCAAACTTTTATGTAACTAAATGTTTCGTAACTATAAACTAGCAGCAAGTAAAAACAACTTTCTTTTCAGATGAACTTATTCTGTATTTTTTAATACTACTACTACTATGGTTATTTTTTTATTTGTTTTTGTTATTCTAAATATCCATAGTCTCCTTGTCCGTAGTTATTAATCATTATTTTTGGTGGTTAGGTATTTATGATTATGGCTGTTGTTTTTTGTTAAAATTTATTTATTGTGCCGTTGCCTTGTGCTTTTATCAACTAATTAAATGTTTATAAATGTATTCCTAATAATAGTTACTTATTAGTTATGAAAAAATAATAAAGTAACGTTAATCTGAAAAAAAGGGTTTTTTCCTTTATGATGGTTTGAAGTTACGAAACGTTTAGTCACATACATCAATAAAGTCGAAAATTCAAAAGCAATAAAAAGATGCAATAAAAATTGTAGGTCCCTGTTTAAAATACCGTACTTGATGATGATAGCGAGAAGACGAAACGTCTAATAAGAAATCCTTTTATGCCATTTTGTAAAAGATAAAAAACGCCAACAAAAAAGTTTTTTTAGTTTTTTGATTACTCTTCAAATAACGCCAAGAAATAATAAAAAGGAAATTTCCAAATTTTCACATTTTCAATTATTTTTAAATTTTCCAATATAAACGATATAATGTAGGGGAGACTGGGATATTGTGGACCGCGTTTTTATGTTGGCTAAAAATAGGCCAAAAAATAACTTTACTGAAAATTTTAGAGCTTTAATTTGTAGTACAACTAATAATCTCTCCTTGGGTCGCAGCAGTTTGGTCAAATTGTATTAAATTATACAACTATAACACTTGGCGCAAAAATTGCATTTTTTCCATTTTGAAAAATGTCGTGGAATTACGGACCACTTTGTAAATTAATTAAAAATGGAAAAATGTAGTAGAAAAACTTTATTGTTTTTGATTCAGAATGCAGACTGCAGATGCAGAATATTTATTATAAAAGAGAAACAAAGTGAAGTGGAGTGACAAATGGCAATGAAAATCAGTTCGAAACGAAATTATTATTTTACCAAAAAGACTATTAGAAATTGCCTAAAAATAATGCTGTGCTGAAAATTTGCATGAATAATCACTTATATGTATCAAATACACGCAATTTGCTTGTGAAATGTAAAGAATTCAGTGATCCACAATTCCATGACAAAAGTGGTCTGTAATTCCCCCAAGGTCATTTTTTACAATATGGCAGCATATGAGTAACGCAATACAAACTTCATGCAAAACTTAATGTTCCTCTCGAAGACTCGAGGTTCCGCGAAGATATTGAAGATATTTACCTGAGTTGATTCTCGGAAAGTCTGGTCAAATTATAGGAAACTCTGAAGTGAAAAAAAAAAATTTCGAAGTATCCCATTTCTATTTGGTATCAAAGCGAGGTAACGGTTCGTGTACACAAGTTGAGTACTGAAGGGAAAATCAGCTTAACATGAGGCGAGCCGACGACAGTTATTTGTAGGCTTCAACCACTATTAGAGAAAAAAATTATGAAGCTGGTCCGCAATTCCCCGTGGTCAAGAATACCACAGTCTCCTCTACAAAATTCATTTTTTATTTAGTAATACAAAATAAACTATCAACTAAAGGACACATACACAATGTAAATGTAAAAAATGTAATGTCAACTTTAGAGGCCTAAATGTTATGATTTATATTACACGAAAGAGGGTAAATAATAGCCTAAAAAAAAGAATTTATAAAGTTGGTTTTAACGAATACAAAAAATGCAAAAAAAATCAAATTTCTTTTGAAAATTTCGACTTGGTTTTCAAAGTTTAGATTTTGTAATTTCAACTTTTTTGAAAAGTCTGAGTTCAAAATTTCGACATTTTTATCCTTTTTTTTTTCAATTTCGTCTTTTCTCTAATTGATTTCAAAATGTCGATCGCTTTTGAATATATCGACTTTCTTTGAAAATGTACATTTTTGAAAATACTGACTTATATTAAAAATTCCGTCTTATATTTCAAAATATTGACCTTTTGAAAATCCCTAATGTTTTTGGAAAGGTCGATTTTTATTGCAGAATTGCACTTTTTTAATTTATTGACTGATTTTGAAAACTTCGACTTTTCTTTGAAATTTTCGATATATTAAAACATCCACTTTTATCGTAATTTCGACTCCACAGCCAAAATTTTGACTTTTTCTCGAAATTTTAACCTAATTTTGAAAATTTCGAACTTGTTTAACCTTTTTTATAAGTTCAACTTTTTTAAAAATTTGACTTCTTTTTAAAACTTAGAATAATTTTTAAGTATATTGATTTAAATATTTTAATTTTGTGAAAAATTTCGACTTTTTAAAATTTTTCACTTATTTTATAAAATTTTACCTTTTGTTTAATTTCCCTTCTTATAGAAAATTTATAGCTTTTTTAAAACTTTCCCAACTTTGACTTTTATAAAAGAATTACACATTTTTGAAAATTTGAATATTTTGAAGGGTTTCGAGTTTTTCTGAAGATTTATGTACTTTTCTGAAAATGACATTTTTGAAAAATCCTATTTTGATTTTTATTCAAAATTTTCGACATATCTTGAAAATTTCGAATTTCAAATTTTCCATCTTTTTAAGCGCCCACATTTATCAAAATTTGACTTATTTGTAAATTTTCAATGCTTTCGCAATTTTGCCTTTTTTCCAAAATGTTTACTTTTTCCAATTCTTTTTCTGGAAATTTAAAGTTTGTGTTCATTTGTACTAAAATTTGACACAAAATTTTGAACTTTTGCTCAAAATTTGGACTCTTTCAAAATCATCTTTTCCTTTTGGTGATTCTATTTCTGTAAAGTTTAATTTTTAAACTTCGATCACATTCCAAAATTTGCACTTTTTTTGAAAGGTTTGTTCAAAATTCTGTCTATTTCTCAAAGTTCAACCTATCCAATTTTTACTTCATTTTAAAAATTTCGAATTTTGTGTAAATTTGACTCCTTACTTTGATTGTTAATAAAAATTTTCGATATATCTTCAAAATTTCAAATTTCAAATTTTCCATTTTTTAAACGTCCACATACTACAAAATTGAATTTATTTTAAGAATTTCAACTCTTTCGCAATCACACGTTTTTCCCAAAATATTTACTTTTTCCAAAGCTTCACCTTTTTCTGGAAATTTACACTTTTTGTTAATTTATACTAAATTTTGACACAAAACTTTCACTCTTTTAAAACTAGCTTTCTTTTTGTTGATTTTATTACAGTGAAGTTTTATTTTAACACAAAACTTCCAGCCTTTCAAAATTAGTTTTCCTTTTTGGTTTTATTTTTAAACTCCGATCCGATTCCAAAAGTTCTACCTATCCAATTTTTACTTTATTTCAGTTTAGACTTTCATATAAATTTGACTCCTGTTTTAAAAATTCTATCAAAACTTTCGGCTTTTCTTATTTTTATTAGAATTTACACACAAAATTTCAAACCTATCATCAAAATTTTTGAAGAATTCAAAATTTTTTTCAAAATTTCTACTTTTTTAAAAATTTTGTCTTTTCGCCCAAAAATATACATTTTTTCGAATCTTGGAATTTTCATGAATTTGAATTTTTAAGAAATTTGCCTTTCGCTAAAAAGTCTAAAGAACCTGATATTTTAAACTGCGAATTTAAAGCTGGCATTTCAAAAAGGAGCATTTCTTAAATTTGAGTTAAAAAGTTTTGACAAAACGTCGGAGTTTAGAAGAATATACGAGTTTAAAATCGAAACATGAAATGTGAAGAAAAAAATCACTAAAAGAGTCTGATTTTTAACGTTAAATTCCAAGAGGAAAAACTTCAACATTTTTGGAATTCACAAAGTGGCAGCAGTTCACTGGGCCCTCATAAGGGCGCGAGCCTTTGGCACTTGCCTCTCTCTTTCGGGGGCTTGATATTGGTAGAAGAATAACTTTTGCTCTCATACTTTATCATTTACCATGACGTGATTTTCAACACCGTAAGTATCAACTAACAATAATATAGTAGTCCGTAAATAAATTATAATAAATAGACACATAGCAGATAAAAATTCAATTTGTTATATTTTCTTTTATTAGACGTCTCAAACTTATTAATTAGGATCGGAAGACCTTCACAATAATTAAGTCAACAGAATTTCTTAGTTTTGTCCTGTCAAGTATTTTCGCAGGCCGTATTGACTTCAGCGCTGTATTTCTGGACGTCTGCAAGTAGTAAGTGTTGATACTAGACTTCGATTAGCGGAAAGTCAAGGCTATTCTTGTATCATGATGGGTATAGTATAGCTGATTCAACAAATTTATTTTTGTTCAAGGTGTCTAAAGCAAGAATGGCAGGAATAACATTCGTCATTGTAATGAAATTACAAAATGGAATTGAATTACTTTTTGGAATTTGAATTACTGTTAGGAATTTAATTTCTTCATTACAACGTAATTTAAAAGCAGCAATGAATGAAGCAATGCAATTGCTTCCTTTAAATGAGGAATGTTCCTTTACTTTTCAACAAATGTCAAAAATTACACATTACATTATATTTTTTATCAAGATAATGCAATTACAATTCCCTTTTTGTAAAATGTAATTAAATTAATATTGCATTGTATTTTGTAATGATTACTGCCCAGCTCTGTTCTTAATGATGACTACATTGCCAGTTTTGTACAAATTATTCACTGTAAAGCCCCCTTTGTCGAAAGTTTCTTGGAAGTTAATACATTTTACCGTCTTATTAAGAAAAGTGAGAATATCTGGATAACCAGTAATTTTTAGGAGAAGAGGTATTAAAATTTGTAAATAATTAAAAGGCCAACTCGACCACGAAAGAAATTAATGGGTGTTCTATTTAAAATAAGCGAGTTTATGGTTATTCAAAGATCATATTTTAAAAACCTAATAGGCGAATTAGCCAGCTATTTGTGAATAATTTATTAACAAATCATTTGTCTAAGATATAGGTCGTTGCCGTAATAAATTTTTCTACACTAAGAATAAGCTGTAAACTGCTAATTTTGCACAAACAATGAATCATAAAATCAAAAAAAAATTACAGGTTTTAATTTTAAAAAAGTGGAGTTGTTGCTTGTACGGGGAAAATTAAACGCACTGTATATTTTGCCATATTTTAATTTTTTAAAGCTTCAAAAAAGAAAAGAAATTGCTTGTTTAAAGTTTTCCGTAACTTTGGTCACTACTGAGATATCTTACTATCTCTTACTAGGCGGACACCCTATATAAAGTAATAATTTTTCTTTAAACAGAAAAGTTGATTTAACTGAAGACGCAACGCAGTAATTGCGATTGGAATCGAACATTTTAGCGCGATCCGAGATAATTTTACAAACTGTGTTAATCATTGATTTATTGCGAATTAATGCTTTTTATTTAAGAAATTATTAAAACAGTTATCAGTTCCATAAATAGTTGGATTGATTGTGGAAAAAAGTGTATTTATCTGAAAATTTGCCTATGTCTTGATTCAATATGGCCCGCATATGGGAGTGATTTAATACAAAAAAAATATTTTCTATGTTACTGGGAATCTTTTTGCTGTTTAGGAAGGAGGTATTAAGAAAAGATGTATAATATATCAACAAACGTGATAAAATTATGTCGGTTTAGCCAAACTAGGACTGTTGTTGGAAACGTAGAGATTCTAAAATTGTCCCAATACATACTTACCTACCTATGAGTTGCTGAGTAGCTTGTTCCAATCGTGGAAACATTTAAATATAGATTGTGACAGGGGTTGCTAATATTGCATGACTTGAGATCGTTTTTTACAGTCTGGTTATAGATCTCATTGAAACAGCTATTCATATAGTCATCGCTGTCTTTACTTCTTTCATAAATTATACTCTCATAATTTTCCATGTTTTCAAATTTATTACATTTCCATACATCTTTGTCGATTTCTAGGTTGTTCACTAAAAAAATTTTGGTGGAACGACTGGTTCTTGGTTATCTTCAAAAATTAAAATACAAATCTTGTCCACTGAAACCAAAAAAGTTTTTTAATATTTATTGACATCAGAAGAAAGATTAAGAAATACAACAAATGTTGCTCTAGCGCAATTCGATAGCCAAGTTATCGCGTTCAGAGATATACTTTGTGTCTTTGAAGATGATAGCTTGATTATCGAAATGCGTTAGAGCAACATTTGTTGTGTTTTCTAATCTTCCTTGGTTTCAGGGGACAAGAATAGTATCTCAATTTTTAAAGAAATTTGTTGTATAGTAAAAAAATGATCAGTCTTAGACAGAAGAAAAGACTTTAAACTAGGAAATAACAGTGACTATATGGTTCCACAAACCCGCAACTAGTAAGCAGGTCAGAATATTGGAAATATTCTAACATGAAAAATTTTTATAAAAGTGCATTTAGGTCTATATAACCTAATGTACCTGAAGACATCAAACAAGGATCTTACAACCAGAATATTTGAAAGCCCCAAAAGAAAACATATTCCAATTTTGTAAAAATTAACCTACCTAAGCTTTTGTTTGAAATAATTTTTAGTATTTTTTTCTTGATGTTAACAGTTCTATTCAGCGCATTGCGTATACGTCTTCTTCGACTTCTTCTGCTTCTGTGACTGGATTGCAGCAGAGCTAAAATCTAAACTAACGAATTTAATTTCTTAGTTAAGAAAACTTACCTTCTGTTACGAGAAATTGAAAATAATCGTCTTTAATGTCACTTTCAGAATAATTTTCCAAGAAACCTAATACATTTTCCAATGCCAAAAATGTGTCATTTATAATTTCCTTTCTAAATGATTCCAGTGACACGGCATAGGCAGCGATGCAACAGAATAAAATCAAGAGGCAATATTTAGACATACCGTAGGAAATATTCATTCATAAGTTAGCAATAAATTTAAATTATATTACTCTATTGTTCTGATGTCAATCAAGGTTGGCAATGTGGTTAGTAGTATGTATGATTAATTGTGTTACCAGATCGATTGTTACTTGTAAAATTTTAACATTTCCATTGATTGTAACTATGGCAGGTAAATTTAAAAAAAAATAGGCAGCCTTGGACCCTGCCGACAGAAGTAAAAATTTAAAATGTGGTGTAGTTTGAACCCACACTAGTAAACAAATCAGAATATTGGAAATAATTTAAAATAAATGCTGTTAAACTGACCTACTAATTTACATTTGTGCTTTGGATGCTTGAAGTTGATGGAAACGAATTTGATATTTATTGATAATGTGTTACATATAAATCTTACACTATTTTTATTTATTACTTTAAATGTTCAAAATCTCATTAGTACTGTTCGCTGTCATTTTTGGAGCACTAGAGTATCATATTTTACATTTTATTTTAAATACTAACCAGTGCTTGATTATAAAACAACTGTTACTGACGATGCAATTTCGGGACATACTGACATAGCTACGAAAATTAGAGGTAGTCACCAGAGAATTTTGAAGAAAAACCGTGTAAGGTTTATTTCATGCAAGCTCTTAGTGACCTAATGGTTTATATTTTCGCATTTATTTATTACTAGAATTATTTTTGCAGAAAGCGCATTCTAGGAACAAGCGGTTTAAATAAGGGGAATCAATAACAGAACCTGCTTGCAACGAGAAATAACCACCGTCTCTTAGGTGGCGCTTGGGTTAAGTTTTATCTTAAGTAAAACATTTTCTTTATTGTAACATGTTAAAATATTTTAAAATTAAATATTGAAACACTGCAATTTTCATAAATAAAGTTCGTTTATTCAAATAATAGCCTTGAAGATTTGTTAAATCTTCCGAATTAAAAAACCTAAATAGTTAGGGCATTGATGCATGATTGGACATTAATTGGACATAATGATCTATGGTTTCCAAACACTGAATCTGATAAATGTATAATCCTATTGGTGTGTGCATTGGAATATAGTCTTCTGGTGCTTTCCTAGACAGCAACCGCTTTGCTAAGAGTTTGTGGCTCAACTATTAATAGTTTGGATATCATCCAGAATACACGATTAAAAAGCTGCATTACTGTTATCTAAGTTGCATTCTATTTTCCCTTGTTGGAATTGTTCACAGTTTCTCTATGGACCAATAGGTGACGGTACTGTCCGAAAGTCCGTTGATCTTATACAATCTACTTACCGGAACATTTGTCAGCATTCAGGTTGGTTATACCAAACTAATGAGATCTAATAAGATCGAAACCAGTCTTTGGTTTCCAAACTTTGAATCTGATAGATGTTTTAACCTATTGATCTGTGCATTAGAAAATAGTCTTCTGATGCCTTACTACAGAGCAACCGTTTTGCTAAGCATTTGTGGCACAACTGTTGGTAGTTCGGCTACCTTTGATTTAATATACACGCTTAGAGGGTTGCATAACTGTAGACTAAGTTGCATTCGGTTTGCAAAAATTTAAATGACTTTGTTATTAAAGCTAATTGCTATTACATCCATAAATGTTTAATATTATCCCATCCTTAACATATTCACTGCTTATCATCACTTTTTTGCGCCATGGTGATTTTTTTTTATATTGATTCCTTTTACAATAAACAGAACATTGTTAGTGGATGACCAAACTCCAGTTTTATTCAGCACGGGGTCTACAACAAATAAGAGGTAAGATGAAGGATAAGGTAGAAAGGGGGAAGCTTTTACCAAAAACGGTTGGTACTAGCAATACCCCGGTCGCAACAGATTACTTCGTCCTTTGAAATAAACTGATAACCCTACATCTAAGCTTTCTAGACACAAACTTACGGTGCTTTTACATTAGACACTTTATTCCGTTCATTTCTCTCTGACAAAAGTGTCAAGTATCATGAGAGAAGTATCCGAGACTTTTCTCTTAACTGTTGTCAAATAACGGGCAGCCTAAGCTATCATTGGCAAAATAGGTGTAAATTGGTAGTTTCTAAGTTGGCTTAAAATCAATCAAGTACATATGCTGTGTATTTTTTGCTACTTTATATTCATTACCCTCATTTTATAAGATCTCATAGCCTCCCAACATCTTGATTTTAATTTAGCCCCTCCTATGTTTAATTTAAAAGGTTGAGGAACATTCTGAAAAAAGTTTCAAAATGTTAAAAGTCGAAATTCTGAATGTTATTTTTCACAAAAGAAAAATTTTTTAGAACTGAGTAAAATTTTTGGATCATTCAAATCAAAATCAAGCTAACTACATAAAAGTTGCAACTTCGAAAATAAAGTCGAAAGTTTTAAACAATGTCGAATTTGTCAAAATAAAAGAAAAAACTGCGGAAAAATAGTTAAAAGTTTGAACAAAGGTGGAATAGTAAAAAAAAGTAAAAGTTTTAAAAAACGGTAAAGTTCTTAAGAAAACAATATTTGAGCATAATCAGGTTTGTAAAGAAATCTAGATTTTGAAAAAAAAATTCGAAAAAATCAAAATTTTGTGTGAAAATTTACAAAATATTCCGAAGTAAACCAAGATCCTAAATAAAAGCAAAAGTGTAAAAAAGTCAAAAACTGGAAAGTAAATAAATTCGAATTTGAAAAAACTAGAAATTAAAAGAAAAAATTGGAAAATTGAAAATGTTGAAAATATTTTTTTTAAAGGTTTTTCAGGAAGTAAAAATTTTAAGGAAAATGGAACTTCTAAAAAAAGTCGAATTAAAAAAAAAACAAACATTTTACCGTGGTAAATATTTTCCAAATTCTAAACTTCATAAAATCTAAATTTTCAGAGTGAATTGAAATGTAAAAAATGTGAAATTTTGAGTCAACATTTTAAAACGTTAATTCATTTTCAATATGATATGGAAAGTCGAAAATTAGACCAAAATTTTCAAAAATATAGTTGAAAATGTTAAAAAATTAAAATCTTACAAAAAATTCAAAACTACGAGATAGAGTTAAAACATTTAAAAAATTGAAACATTTAGAAAGAAATATTTCCAAAATAGTTTAAGAAACACAAAAATGATCAAAGAAAAGTTTTCAAAAAAAATGGAAATAATATGTTATACAAAAAAGGCAACATTTAAAAAAAAAATAAAAATTTCAAAATGGCAAATTTTGGATAAAACTCGAAATTTTCACAATTAAATCAACATTTTGAAAAAAAGTTGGATTTTTGAGAGTCGAACGAGATAATGTGATCATTTTGAAAAAATGTCACAGGTATTGATGTAAATAGAATTCTTTGATAAAAATCAAATTTTTTGAACAAAGATGATCCGTGAATTCTTTCCTTTCTCTTGTTTAGGGCACTGGTATCTGCTAGTTCTGTTTATTATTAACTTTAAAATTGAAACTGATAGAAAAAGTGAGTATCGGAAAAAAAATCGTAATTTATTTTAAATATAAAGCTTATCATCGAAATGTTTCATTTTTCTCCTCGACTATTCGACTAAATTTAAAATTGAAGGAAATCTCGGAATTAACCATAGCAACTTAAAGAAAATTTGAATATTTAAGTTTCGAATTCAATTTTCGGAATTGAAAGAAAAAATTTGAGCATTATTTCGGAAACTTAAGGTTTTTTTATTAAATAAATTAGCGGTTCTTCTCGACATGTTGGGCTTCTTTGTATAATTTCGAATTTGAGTTTTTAATTTTTTGTCCAAAATTTCCACTAAAAACTCGAGATGTTAATTTTTTATAGAAATCTGTTTTCTACTTTTTTTCTAGAAACTTCGAACTTACTATTTCTGTAAATTTTCTTTTAAAATTCAATTTTGTCAAACAGCTTCTGATTTTTACTGGTTTTAAGAGTTTTTACAAAATTCCTTGTTAACATTTTAAACTCGAAAATCTGGGAATATATTGTTATTATTATTATTATTACTTTTAAGTAAGTAGTTCATCAACACCTTTGAGTTTAATCTGCCCTGATAAAATTTTTCCATCACTGAAATGTCCGCATGAAACTTTTATCAGTTCTTATCACTTAGAACTCCCCAGAGCGAAGAAATAATGTCAAGATATGTGTCTAAAAAATGAATCTTGTTCTTCATATTACAACCCAACGTTTTATACTTCAATAAAACTTTTTTAACCTAATATCTTTAGATGTCACTCTTATAGTAAACCAACAAATTTCCAATTAAATTTTCGAACCATCTTGATGCTGATTTTATTAAAACATTTAATTTTTCTTTAAACAACGAGTCTTTTATTAATTTTCTTAATTTGAGGTTCTACTACTTCTACTTCACTCTTTCCGGGGAATTTTTCTTTGAAATATAAAAATTCATTTTTATTGAGTACCATCCTCTCTAAAAAATTTGGGTAAGCCAAATTTGATATGAATTGGTGGTAGAAATGTACCAGTGGGTTTACAAGTGTAAACACTTTACAGTTTTCTATGTATAAATTAAAGATATACGTATAGGCCAAACCTTTTCCTAATTGTGATTTTTTCGATCCCTGGTGTCCCATTTACATAAAAAGTACCCAAATTTTAATGATAAAGAAGTCTTCAAATGAAGAATTATTATAATCATGATATTATGTTTTATTTCTGATAAAATTTTTTAATGTATAAATAATATATGAACCTAAATAAAAATGAACAGTATTTTGAAAGACTACATTTCCAAAAATCAATTTTATCTTGTCACAAGAAAACTGGAGGTGTTGTAGTCCAAACACAATTACATACCAGAGTTCGTGAGACAAAATCAATGTTAACCAGAGCAATTAATTACCCTATATGTGCTTACATTTATCTATTTATTTTATTAATAAATATAAAGCAACAAATTTAAACGGGTAAATATTATAAAAACCCTATAAACAACATGATCCAAAGATTTTTATGGAAATTCCTCTAGAGTAATGGGATTTGGATGTTTTTGTATTTTAAACCCTTTACTAAAAAATTCAAAGGAATTTTGTTTGTAAAATTTACTTTGCAATTGCCTTTATCGCAGTGAAAATATTTGTCACGGTTTTGTTTTAATTTAACTGAACATTCGTGATATTGCACAACATATTTTACGTTTTGTCTGCGTCAATAATTTGGTGAAGTCGTATCGTTTGTCGAGCAACTGCTGCCGCAATTTCAACGATAAAACTAACTATTACATCTTCTGATTTGTAATTATTTAATGAATTCTAATATAGCATTTTAAACGAGATGATCGTACTAAACAGAAATGGCGTTTATTAGTTTTTAATTGCAATGAAATGCATGACATAAAATAGACAGAAAAATAATTTCACCAAAGAGAAAAAGACATTAATTAAATTTATATATTGTTGTCTAGTATGTCAGTTTTTTTTTAAATATAAATTTACATCGTTAAAAAACTTGAGAAAAAGCAGCAAATATTTAAAAAACTAAATTATGCGGATACTATTTCAGTTTTATGTGTATAAGAGATCCATTCGTTTGAATTTTGCAAAAAGAAGTCAAGTTTTAGAGAAAATTTTTTATAAAAAGATAAAGTTATAACTTTAAAACAAGAAAATAAAAAAATCGAGAAATTTCGTTTAGAAAATGCTGTAATTTCGGAGCTTAAATATTTTTAAGCTTAAAAGCAACAAGTTATTTCAACGAAAACATTGAGATTTAACACAAAATTTAAGAAAAAGTTTAGAAATCGCAAATTTAAATTTGGGGAAGCACGAAATTTTAAGATTTAAATGTTTATCACAATTTAGAATTTAAAAAAATAAGGAAAAACTTGGATATTTGTAAAAAAGAAATTATTAGGAAAAAAGAACCTTGGGGAATAATTTCCATTCAAAATTTCTCAAAAACGTTTTTAAGCATGTCATATTTCGGAGAAAAATTCTAATTTAAAAAAAGTCAAACTTTTCCTAAAAAGATTTTTGAAGAAAAACACGAGATTTATCTAAAGGATTCCTTTGGCAGAAAAAGGCCGGTCTTTTGGGGAATGGTCGCTGTTTCGATAAAAAAATCAAAATATCTATAAATTTTGAGAAAAACCTTTAAATGCAAATTGAAAAAACGACGTATTTTGGTTAATTCGTTAGTATTTCGTGGGTAACAGCATCATCCCCTATTTCTTCTTTATTTACGAAGATAAAATCTTTAAGCTTGCTACACTTAATATACTTATAAAATGTCATATTTTGACATAAAAACAGCATTAGTATTGTTGTCACTTTCGCTAAAACTGACAACTCTTGATTTTTAAATGATACACCCTGTATATTATTACATTTTTGAAATCTGTACAATTTTTCTAATGCAATCCACACAAAATGATCGGTTTTTAAAGGATCGAAAGTTTATTTGATCCCATTTTATTTTTCAGTCTACTACACTAATGAGCAAACTTTTTTACAGGTGCGTAACTAAGAAGTTAAACATTTTGCTCGGGCCACATAGAGAAAAATATGAACGCTAGATTAGATGATTACTACCAACAATTAAGTTTCTATTAACAAAACAAAAATAAAAAAAGTATAAAAAATTACCTAATTAAAATAAAAAATATAAATAAAAAAAAGGAAATTATTATCGGAAAAAAATCCTAAACAAACTTTAATGAGAATTTTGAAGTTGCTTCTTTGCCAAATTTGCCACAGCAATTCGCACAGAACTTTCCAGTCGTACGTTATTTAGTTAGGACCTGAGGTCCCTTTTAACTTTTTCCTTTCGCAAACAAAAGTTTTTCCAAAATCATGGGCCTAACTAGAATAGTACTATTTCGGTACATTCTGGTACTATTCTGGTACATGCAGCAAACTGAAAATTTATATGTATCCAATTCTGCAGAATTCATCCTTTCCTTAAAACATTTCTTCGAAAATTTTATCTTTTTCTAAAATTTTGTCACAAAATTTGTCTTTTTCTTATGAAATTTTGCATTTGTTTATAAAATTTAACTTCTTTTATCAAACAGGACTGTTGAAATTTCAATTTTAAACGTTAGTTGTTTTTTTTCTGAATTTTTTTCATTTTTTGAAATTTGACTTTTCTGAAACATTTTTAAGTCTAAAAATTTCAGTTTGTTCATTACAATTGGCCTTTTTCTCAAAATTTGAAAGATCTTCTAATATTAAAGTATGTTTTTGGAATTTTTGTGAAAGGACAAACTCTTTTTCGATCCAAACCTCTGGAAGTTTTAAAATTTCGATTTATATCACAACATTTGACATTTTCCAATTCCCGTTGAGGTGAGGTAGGACGCCTGTCTTTCTCTAATTTGAGGAGTCAGGAGAAAATAAATATTCCATTTTTCTCTTAAAATTTGCTTTTTCTAAATTTCACTAAGACTAATATTTCAAACTTTTACTAAGACTAGACGTTTTTTCTTGAAATTTAGATCTCTTTTGTAAAGTTTCATTCGTAATATCTTTTTCTCGGGGTTTTGACTATTGTTTTTTAAATTTCGACTTCTTTTTTAAATTTGAATGTTTTTGCAAAATATTTGGTCCATTTCCAAATTTTCTCAAAATTTCGCTTTTTTTCCAAAATCCGATATTTTTCTGAACATTAGGTGAAAAATGTCGATCTTTTAGATTCTAATTTTTTTAGTTTCCTAAAAAATTGAAATACAAATCTCCTGAAAACAAGAAATATTAAAAAACACAACAAAGGGTGCTCTAACGCTTTTCGACAGCCAAGCTATCATTTTCAGAGAGATACTGGTTTCAGGGGACAAGATTTATATTTCATTTTTTGAAGATAACCAAGGACCAGTCCGTTCCCAAAAAAAACAGTTTTCCAAAATATGCTTTTTTCAGAAAATTTGATTTTTTTCTCAATATCCGATATTCAGTACTTCTATAAGTTTTTTCTTTTTCCTGGTATATTCTTCTTTTTTTTTTAATTTTGAATTTTTATAAAATAGTATTTACGTAATATGCACCTGTACATCAAAATTTCTCTTTTTTTTTTAGAATTTAATTTTTAATTTCAAAATCGTACTTTACGGACTTTTATAGAAATGTTTTATTTATTTCCAAGTTTTGACATTTTTCTAAATATTTGTCTTTTTCAACAAATAATGACTTTTAGCTCAAATTATTTTATGGTTCTGAAAATGTTTACTTTTTCGTCTAAATTAAATCGAAATGTTAATAAAAATGTTGCAAAAAATATTTTTGGGGATTTAGAGAAAAAGGTTTTCTATAAATTTAATATCATTACTGAATTATAAATTTTATCAACAATGTTTTCGAAAATTGCGATTTTCTTTCTTAAAATTTGACCTTTTCTGAAAATTGCTTCTTTTTACAAAAATAGATATTTAAAAATTTTGACTTTTTTGAATTATGAACATTTTTCCAGTTATTGAGAAAGGTTAGGTTTTTATTTTTAATATGATTTATTGAAAACTCCAAATTTTTCAATTTTCCTCTTAAAAGTGGCCTTGCTTTTGGAAATTTAAAATATTTTTTAGAAAATTCAATATTTTTTGAAAATTACAGCCTAATTTTCAAACACCATGTTTTTTCTCGAAGTCTGTTTTTTTTTGAATTGTTTTAAATTTGATTTCCGGCAATTTCAACCTGTCCGAAATTCATCTTATTTTCCAAATTTTGAAATTTATCTCAAACTTCGATATTATTTGTTTCCGGATATTGCCATTTAGAATCGAATTTCTTCTGAAGATTTAGACTTTTTCATAAAATTCGTCTTTTTTAATTGGATTGAGATTTTAATAGAAATTTAGAAACCTGAGAACAATATTTTTAAGAAATTTCAAGATGGAGATTTCTTAAAAACTTTTAAGAATATGGCAAAATTGAAATAAAATAAAAATTCCCAGAGAATATTTTCAAAACTTGCATTTTTTTTACCTGAATTCGACATGTTTAGGAAATAACTAACTTTAAACAAAAATTGACTTTTGGAAGTTTTGTCTTTCTTTCTTGGAAATTTCGACATTTTTGAAAGTTCTTTGAAAGGTTTTTTCTTCAGATTTGGCTTTTTTCTAAATTTCGACCCTAATTTGAAAATGCGATCTTCCCAGTTCTGTAGTTTTTAATAAAAATACACATTTCTCAGCCAGAAGGTTACCTTTTATGTCCGTGAATTTTTTAGAATGATTATTGACCCTATCTTGAAGAAAATCTTGCCTTCGCTCATGTCCAAAATATTTCATGATTTGCATTGCCTTCCTTTCTAATCATGCAGGTTATTTTACTAGAATTTTTGAATGTTCTTATTGTGAAATCATGGAAAATGTTTCGTGTTTTTTGACAATATATGTTTCTTTCAAATTGTTTTTCTCGTCAAGTTGTTTGACATTTTTTGTCCAAAATTTTTATATAAAGCAGTAGAGCTTACAAGGGCCGCACAAAAATGTTAGGCGGGTCACTCTTGCTCATCCCTGATCTAGAAGGTCCTGATTCACTCTAATTAATTTTAACTGTCCACATTAGCGCTGCAAAAAATTTAAATTGGGGAAAACCTCGGAAGGGTTAGTTTTTTAAATTTTTTTCCACGACAATTTTATGTTTGTATTGAATTATTCCTCAAATAAATTAAAATCGAATATTTTGAAATCTTTGGCTCCAATTTCAATTCTATTGATTGAAAATATGGTACAATTTGCCATTAATTATACTTTTTTGTTGTACCACAGTGCCATCTACTATGGTGCAATTTAATAAAATTAAGTTATGATATAAAAACAATTTTTTATAAATTTAACACGTAATAAAAACTCATTTTTTTACATTGATTTTTGTAGCGTTATTGTGGCCCATTAGAATTAATTATAACGTGTCGTAGCCTTAGTTGAAAAATAAAATAGGATGAAAAAATATTTCGATCCTTTACCAATTACTTATTTTAGATGTATTGTATGCAAAAAATTTTATTTAAAAGTTCAAAATTAGTATCAGTTTTAGTGGAAGCAACAGCAGTAGAAATGTTAGTTTTATGTCAAAATTTAACATTTTATAAGTACATCAAGGGTAGTAAATTTGAAAATTTCATCTTCATAATTACACCGATATATGATATTAAAAAAATCTAGAAAAAAATCGAATTTTAAAGAAAAGAAAAATCGAAATGCGTGGGTAAAAACTTGAAATCTCCAAGAAACTTTCGGAGAAAACAGATGACGAAAAAAATCAAAAACTTGTTATTCATAATGTTCTCAAAAAAATATTATAGAATAGTTAAAATTTAGAGATATTTTCAGTTTCTAAAGGGAAAGAGTTAAGGTCGACTTTTTGAGAGATAATTCAAAATTTCTATAAGATGCTCGCAGATATTGAAGTGTCGCAAAAGGTCCAAATTTCAAGAACTTGGAATTGCTATATAATTCATTTTTAGAGAAAAGTTAAAAATTGTTGAGAAAAAATATTCACATATCTGTATAAAATAAAAAAGAAAAATTTTGGTAAATAAAAGAAACAAATCTTAACTAGTTTTTAAAGCAAATTAAAAATGAAATTTAAATTTAGAAAATATATCGAAATTTTTACAAACAAGAGATTATTATTATTTTTGAGGAGAAAAATCTTACAGTTTAGTATAGAAATTTTGAGAAATACTCGAAATTCCGATGAAAAAGGCAAAAATTTTTATAAAATTTAAGAAAAGCTTGCTATATTTTTGTTACATTTAGAAAAGAAAATTTTAACAAACATTGGTGGAACGTACTGGTCTTTGGTTATCTTCAAATATTGAAATACAAATCTTGTCACTTTAAACATTAAAAAAGAGGAGATTCGTGCTGTTTTTTAAACTTTCTTGGATTCAGGGGACAAGATTTGTATTCCAATTTATGAAAAATTGAATTTAAAAAAAAGGAATTTCAACAAAAATAAAGCTCAAACATACTGAAAGACATTCGGAATCTAATTTCTTAAAAATGTAGGAATAATCGTACAAATAGCAAAGGCCCAAATAAAACATTAAACTTTATACAAAAGCTACATTTAAAGAAAAATGAAAACATCAAAAATTTTCTGAAATATGCTGAAATTCTTGCAACAATTTTTAGGAGAGAAATGTCGCAATTTGCTACTAAATTTCCAGAAGTTGGAATTGTATTTTAACAACTTCTATCTTTAAGAATAATTGTCCAGATTAAAAAGAAAAAAAAAAAGGAGTAGTAGTTTTAATAATTTTCAGTCCAATGGTGTTAAAGATACAATTCACACTGTGTAAAGAGCGATCATCCCCACTGATCTTCTAGGATTCTAAAGATGAAATTTAGATTTTATTATAGCTGGTAGATATTCGGTCATAGATAATGAACAAATTGTAGGTTCTTTTGATATCGTTATAGTTATTGAGAAAAAATATTTTATGGAAAAATAGGTGCTTGCATTCCAAGGCCTTTTGACCCATATACAACACTTTTTTTTTGACAAACAATTACAGCCAAAGGATAATGCTGATCAAATTTGTCTTTTACATTACTTAATTTCCATGAATATTTTCGGAGTTAGCAGAGGTTTATTAAATTGCACGCAATACAATAATTGTGGCTAGAATCAAACATTTTGTCGCGATTCTAGCCGATCTCATAAACTGTTTGCGAAATGCGAATGAATGCCCTTTATTTGTCACCAGTTCCATAAATATTGCGATTGATTGTAAAAAAAAGGCGTGTAGTATTTGATAAGAGACAATTTATTATTTTTTCAATAATAACACAAGAAAATTTGGATACCATTTCAAATTCATACATAAATGAAAATGATTTAATTTGGTGTATTGACTCTTCACTGCAGTAATTGGTACGGAACCCTAATTAAGTGAGCCCGATTCCTTCTTGACTGATTTTTTTCCAAAATTCATCTTTACAGTTTTCGAAACACTTTCAGCTTTTTTATCAAAATCTAGCCTCTACCTGGATACTATTTGGTAAATTTTAAGTCATTCCAAAATTTTAGACCTTTTTTCCAGATTTAGATTTTTTCTTTTAATTTCGAAAAAATTCAACTGTCTTTTAAAATGTCGTTTTTTTCTGAATTTAAATTTTCCGAAAATTTGACTTGAACATTTAACAAATGGTCTTTTATTGAAAGTTTCGATTTTTTTCTTAAATTTTGCTCTTTTTCAAATTTTGGATTTATTCCCAAATAATGATACTTTCCAAGAAATTATCAAATTAGATTTAGAAATTACTAAAGGACTTTATTCTAGAAATTTCGAACTTTTCTTGAAACTTCGAGTTTTTAAATTACGTATATTTTTTTCGCTGTTCTAATAAAAGCCTCAGTCACATAAATGTATGTTTCATAATCTCGACCATCCAACGAAGAGATACAAATTTAACAGGCCCGTACTAGGCCAGTCTACAACAAATGAAAGAGAAAGAGAGGAGGGGCAAAGAACAGAAGCGTACTAAATCAGACCACGACACTTCTACAGAAGAAACACAAACAATACTCCAGAAAAGTAAAATAACAATAAGAACACCAACAAAAGCACTAAAAAACAAAAAGGAAATAAAAATGTATGAAATTAAAATAATGTTGATTGAACTGAAAAAAGAAATTAAATAGACATGACATATACGAAAAATAAAAATTCAAATAAAATAAGCGAAATCAAACAAGATATTAAAAATGATAAAATCAGAAATAGAAATAAACAAGAAATAAAGCCGGTTAAAGATGAAGTTGCTAAAATTAAGGAAAAATGTAAAATCGAAAAAGAAGAGAATATTGAGAAAGGGAGGAAAATTAAGGAGAACATCGAAAAGATAAAATATATACCAAACTGATAGTTACTATGATATAACTGAGAGTGCAAATGATAATAATTTAAGAGAAATCATAAAAGAAATGATAGAAATAAAGCTTTATTTAAAAACTAAAATAAAAAAGTGCTTAAATTTGCCCAAGGAAAATATGTGAAATGGAAAAGTGAACAGATAAACACAATATTTTTAAAAAAAGCAAAAATTAAAAGGAGAAAAGAGTTACATAGATGCAAAACTAACACACAGAGAAAGAGAAATGCAGAAAATAATTGGAAATACTGCAAAAGAAGAACGAATCAAAAGAAAGATAGTAAAGGTTTGCTACCAAAGAATTAAAATGAATGGCAAAACACTTAAATGAAATTATACCAAACAAAAATTGAAACACAGAACTTGTCCCCTGAAACTAAGAAAAATTAAAAAACACAACAAAGGTTGCTCTAACGCGTTTCGACAGCCAAGCTGTCATCTTCAGAGAGAAACTAAACTGAGTTTCTCTCTGAAGATGACAGCTTGGCTGTCGAAACGCGTTAGAGCAACCTTTGTTGTGTTTTTTAATTTTTCTTGGTTTCAGGGGACAAGTTCTGTGTTTCAATTTTTGAAGATAACCAAGGACCAGTCCGTTGCATCATACCAAACAAAGACTAGAAAATTGCACAAACCACCTGGTAGTTAAAAAAACTAAAGAAAAATTTGAATATGGATAATAAAACTATGATGAGCAGGCAAAAAGAAAGGACAGCTAAAAAAGGAAGTATCAACCAATATAAGAATAAAAAAAATGAAAACAAGGAAAAGTAGAATATTCGGGGAAAAGTTAGAAACTGACGCGAAAGATGACAGAGTAACAAGAACGGGAGGACTCTCGGGTGTGAAGGATGGAGACCTACCCACCTTAAACAGTAACATTACAGAAACAGAAGCAAAACTCCTAAATAACACAAACCGTATTTAAATGAAACAATGTATAAGATTTGGTACATTAAAAGTAAGAATACTGTTAAAAACCTCACAACTGGCACAAATCACTTAGAAAATGCAGATATTACAGTTAAAAGTATTAAACTCATCAAAAACAAGGTGGCCGGGACAAGGAGAAAAATGTTATGGAGATGTAAGTATTTTACTATATTGAGGAAGAGAAGAAGAAGAAGCTAAATTGTCTGGAGTGGGAATGATTTTGAGCAAAAACAACAAGGCAACTTGATATGATGGAACCCTATATCCGACAGGATACTAACGGTAAGACTTAGAGCCTCAACACAATATATAAGTATAGTTCAATGCATCAAATAAAAGAAGATTTTTACCAAGAATTATCAGACATCTTGCAAAAATGAGAAAAAAGAATGGATGACAAGGGAAATTTGAGAATTAATTCGTCAGAGAAAAGAAAGTTCATGGATAAAGAAGGCAGAAGAAGTAAAAGAATCAGCACAAAGACATAATATGAGTAAACTCAAAAGGAACACCAAAGTAATAGCAAGAAAATTTATAGAGAGGAAGGATTAATTTTAAGTAAGGATGAAAAATTAATAACCTTAACGGATCAACAAATATCAAGATGGAAAGGATACTATACAAAATTGTTGGAAGGGAATACAAAAGATGTTGAAACAGTGGAGGAAAACCAGAACCCACGAATATTGAAAATTAACATTGATAAACCAACAACAGAAGAAATAAAGGAAGCCATAAAGAGTATAAGAAATGAAAAGAGACTAGGAATAGATCACATTTCATCTAAAATGTAAAAGATATAAACAGCACAATTCAAATCCTAATTTCACTAATTGAACAAATTTAGACCCAAAAAATTATGTTAAAAGAATGGAACAACAAACTAGTAGTGAAATTACCTAAGAAGGTAGACATTAAACATTGTAAGAAGTATAGAGGTGTAATATTGTTATGCACTGCGGGGAAGATGTGAGCATCTATAATAAACAAAAGAATTAAACAGATGGTAGAAAGATACTTGAGACAACAACAAGCAAGATTCAGGAGCGGAAAATCATGTATAGATCAAATATCTACAGTAAAATTTGTAATAGAAGAAACACTAACAAAATAACTCAAAACTACTACACGAGAACCTTTGACAATATCCATCATAACAAGCTCTTGAAAATATTAGAATAGCTTGGAATACCCCTTACATTAATAACAATGATCAAAATGATGTATAGAGACACTTCCTGCGAAGTACTGTATAAAGCACATTTGACTGGAAAAATAAGTGTAAAAAAGGAACTAAAACAAGACGGCATATTGTCACCAGTTCTGTTTAACGTGTGCTTGGACTATATAGTGACGAAAACAATAGACACTAAAAACGGAATTGTGTACTATTACATAGGAAATTAAAAATTAGCAGACTTGGAATATGCAGATGGTATTTGCCTTATAACTAATAACGGAAAAGATATAAAAAACATGATTGAGAAAGTCAGAAAAAAATCAGAGAAAATAAGTCTCTACATAAACATGAGTAAAACAAAAGCAATGTATGTACATGGTCCTGCAACAGTGCGTCGGGCATCTGTAGATCCTATAATAAAGAAGTCAGGAATTCCATTTTAATGCAGACCTTAACTGTGTAAGTATATGTATTTCAGGAAAATATGTTCACATGTACAGGATCTTTCCAAAAAGTGTGAGCCGCTGAGGGTGAATTTTTTTAAAAGGAACCCCCTATCGTTTCTTACATTTTTGGGTTTCTTTCTGACAACTTTACATACTTCCAAGATATTGTTAAATTTGGTTAAATAGTTCCAGAGCAATAAATAAATAAAGAGAAAAAATATTTTGCAAATTTTCTTTAAATATTCATTAAAATACAAAAATCCCTAAAATAAAAATTATACTAAGTGTTTACTGTGGGGATTCTCTCGTTACTTTGCCATAAGTATTTAAAGATTAACTTGTACAGGGTGTCCAAAATTCAATGCCAAATTGGCTAAAATATAAAGCAAGTTTTCTTCATTTCTTCAAATGGAACACCCTATATATATATATATATATATATATATATATATATATATTTATTTTTAGTATTTGTTTATGATCGTAGGGTATGTTAATTAATTTTGTTTTAGGGTGAGTCGATCAGTAGAGGTACAGGTAAAGAATACTCTTTATCTACTTCCAAGCTTTCGAAGCTTTATTTTTGCTTCATCATCAGGGATTCTACAATGGTATACTTATTTAGCAACAATTGATTCCTACTTAGATTTTACTTACAGATTTGAGATTTGACGTTTGTGAAGTGGTATACATCCTACTATATATTATATTACATTTGGTTTTTTTAAATGAGGGATAACCATTACCGTCATTACATTGTCCTTTCTACAATTTTACATATGTTTTTTCTAATTGTTGGAAGTTACATTAAAATTTGTTTTACCTACATGTGTTTACTTTACTACATGCAATTATCTTATTACTATTTCAATTTAACCAACATTTAGGTCCTTTTTGAGAATAGGATGGTTCGTTATTCCTTAGTTTTTGTTGTTGTGAAATTTGGACCTTTTTTGATGTTACTTTTCTTTGGTTATGAATTTGACAATCAGGGTTGCAATGGTTGGATGTTGTAAGTTACCAACTCCCATTTGTATTTTGGTGTGATAGTGGTTGTTTGAAATTAATTGTGCAATTTTACAATTTGTGTTATCTCCAAAATTTGTTTTTTGTGAGTTGGTTTACAGAGTGTTATTGGTTTTGACTGTAAGTAAGGGATGATGATACATTGAAAATACTACTTCCTAAACACGGGTAAATGTATAAAAAACAGAAATTTAAAATAAAACATAAAAATTTTTTTTTTTTTCCCCACCTGAATTATAATGGTCCATCATATAGGTCTAGATAAGGAAAGGTCAGTAGGTAGGTGTATATGTTACTGAGGTTCCCAGTGTCAGTTTTCCTATTTATTCTCGCTTCTTGTTTATTAATGTAAAACATCTCCATAAATAATCTTTTTTTATAGTTGTTTTCTTGTGCCAATACTTCAACTGAGTCCCAATTTATTGCATGGTTATTTTCATTAGTATGGATAGCTAGAGCACACCTGTTCACCTGTTTTGCAATGTCACTTCTGTGGCATGCTAATCTGCTCTTTAGAAGTTGTGAAGTTTGTCCTATGTATACTTGTCTACAATTACACTCTATCGAGTAGATGACATTTGATTGTAATTGTGTTGGTATTTTATCTTTGAGTTTTGTGTGTAAACTTCCAATTTTGTAATTGCTTTTGGTTGCTATCTTGATGTTTTCATTTTTTAGGGCTTGGATTATGTTATTCGTGAGTCCTGTTATTTGAGTTATGGAAGCGTATGTTGGTGTTATCTCTGTGCTGTTCTGTTGTGTTTTTCTTTGGGGCACTTGAGGTCTGTTGTTGCTTTCCAGGCTGAATAGGATTTTGCTTGTTAGTCCTTTTGGGTACGAGTTCTCAGTTAACTCACTTTGAAGTTTCAATAGATTCTTTTGTATTAAAGATGTTGTTGCTAAATAAGTATACCATTGTAGAATCCCTGATGATGAAGCAAAAATAAAGCTTCGAAAGCTTGGAAGTAGATAAAGAGTATTCTTTACCTGTACCTCTACTGATCGACTCACCCTAAAACAAAATTAAAAAAAATAAAAAAAAAAAATAAAAAAAAAAAATAATTATATATATATATATATATATATATATAATTATTTTTTTTTTTTATTTTTTTTTTTTATTTTTTTTAATTTTGTTTTAGGGTGAGATACAGAACTTAGAAATAAACATTTTTTGTACCCACAAATATTTCGAAATTTTTAATGGTTAGGCAGATATTTGTCGGATTATTACATATAGTTCTTTCGACACTAAGAACAAAGAATCAAAGATGGCTTTGATAAAAACTAATTACCTTATAATTCTTTTGTAAGTTAACTGCGAAGCATTAAATTAACATTTCTAACAGAAGGTCTAGACTTTGAATTTTGAGTTGAAAAATGTCTAAGGTAAAAAAAAACGAGTTGTAGAAAAGGGTTAAAATTTCGAAAGAAATGTGAGTAATGTAAAAAAAATTAAATACAAGAACTCAATAGAAATTATTCTTGATTGTAAGAAAAATCAAATTGACAAATTCTAGAAAACAAGGAAACTTTGACTTATCCAAAAATTTTTTAAAAATTGAAATTTGCAGATTATGCCTGATATTTTTATTAATAAATAGAAATATTTTTTAAAACGGAGACATTTTCATTTCAAACTAGAAAGGTTGAGACGTTTTGAGAACAAAAAGAAGGAACAAAATTCTGAGATGGAAAAGTAAATATTTGTAAAAAAATGTTCATTCTAACCACCTTATAATTAACCAAATTATATTTTGCAAGAAAGCTGTGCTTCCTCTTTCTGCATTAAATGATGGACCGATATACAGTAGCTATCTCTAAACATTTTTTGGTGTGTTTATTTATAAATTCCAACCTGAAATTTGTGCTAGGATGTGACAGCATTTTCAAAGTGTTCTTGCCAAAATGTCTATTTAATACCTCTTGCATCTTAACACATTCATGTATTTTAGCGAATTACGAATTTATAAAGGGCATCCGCTAGAAGTCAGATCTGTTGTGGAATTTTAACTGTCACTGTTTTTAATTTGATGTATCTTTATCGCCTTTATTATTTCTAACCAATATCATAACATTTTCCCATACAACTTACAAGGAGATACCTGATAAGTAGAATTGACTTGAACATGAAACAATATTGTTTTCCGGATTTATTTATACGTATAAATCTTATCAACACAATAAACTACATGCTTTAGATCTCAAAGACTGTTATTAGTAGTTGAGAGTTTTAGAAAATTCGCATTCGTTTCTTGCAATCTTTAATAATCACGTTCTGTTCATTCGCTCTAATCAAATTTTAGTATATTTTTATCAATTTAGTGTGCACTTCATTCCGAAAAAGATAAGAAATATAAAGAAATGATTCAATGAGAATTGCATTTACTTTTAACGGAGTTGGTGAAGTATGACCGCGTTCATGAAAACTAAAAGTGCAGTTTATGGTGCCTTGACCGTTAGATGGACTGAGAGGTACAGTGAACAATTGGCGCGAGGGTGGGCAATTCTGCCTGAATTTTTTAAAAATGTTATTAAGATTTTAACAATTTTTGGACTGGGAATTTCCGTCAATGGTAAGAAGTGATCAACGCTCATACGCAGCTAGTCAAAACTTTCATAAATATTTTAGTTTCCCCTTATTATTTTTCATATTAAATAATTAATTATTTCAGGATCTTGGATCAACTTAGCAGTGCATTTAGGAATACAATTTGGTTTTTTTAATAAAACATTTACTGATGATAACCATGAAACTTGGTCATTGGAAGCTTTGGGTTTAAAGGATTTCTTACATTATTTCATATCTTCCAATATAGTTTCCTATGGTTTATACTTTGGTATAGGAGGGTTTTTACATGTAAGTGGCCCAGATTTGTTTAGTTAATAATACACTAAAACACTTGAAGTGTAAACAAGTGCGTCGAGAGAATTCCCGGACGCGGGAGCAATTATGAGCCTGAGACTCCTTACATTGAATGTATTGAGCAAACGAGCCCCGAAAATTTCCTGTTCAGGAAAATATTGTAACGCAATGTAAATAGATGGAATAGAATTTAGAGTGGAATTGTAGAATTTAGCACATAAGAAAAGTTTCTAGAATGATCTGATAAGGGGAAAGCGCCCTGGATAACGAAGCAAACGGCAGATAAGCGTTCCCGAAATTTCGGCAAATGATAAGCCTTATCTGCCGGATGGTTCTAGAACCTGGATGCCAAAACTATATAAGGTGGTCAGCTGTCCCTCGAGTCAGTCAGTTAGAGTCAGTGTAATTACTGGGTCAGTAGAAGTCAATAATAAGTCAGTTAAATGTTCAATTGTGGTGATCCAAGTTTAGTTTAGTAATAAAGTGGGTATTATTTTCAATTCACGTGTGAATCAATTCGAACAGATAAAGCCAGCAATATCTAAATATCATGTCATACATATCATGTACAGGGTGATTTAGTCATAATGGCAATAATTTTAATTACGTCTTCGGAAGGCTTGGTAAAGACAGAAAATAAAAATTTTTTTTTTTTTAAATAGACCCAAATCAATCCACTGACCACCATAAGTCCGACGCTACTGACCACATTAAATGCTTTACTTTAATAGACGCTTATCACGTTATCATCCATTCACCAGCTGCAATGATAAGCCGGACTGACGAGGGTGAAACATCACAAATTAATGGGCAACAAATCTCTATCAGTTATTTTGACGAATGTTTCCTTAATCGGTCTGATGAAAAATAAAGCGGAAATTGAAAAAATAAACGAACACAAACGACTCAAACTTAAATAATAATTCTACAAAATAAATAACGATACGACGCACTGGTTTATTTAATTTTGAAGCATATTAACGTAGGTTAACAGTTAGATTGTTGTTTATAAAAAATACGTCAACGATAACCCACAGTCAGAATAGGTGCAGTGTACTTACATTAGTACTGGAGTGCCTATTTTTCGAACAATTTTAGACCTGTCAGGAACATGAAAAAGGTAATGATTCCTCGGTAAACTATACATGGTTCAACAAATTTGCATCGCATCACAGAGGGTCACAAAAAATAAATAGTTGGGAAATAACTCTCGAGTATTAACCACTTTAAACACTTACGCCCACAACAGCAAATATATTTCATTACTTGCAGCGTTTACATCCATCTCGCGATTTCACTTTTTTTTTTATTTTGGCGTAACTTTCTTCTGCAATTCATTATTACCTGATTCTCATATAAAAAAGCAAATCACTCGACGACTTTTCCGCAATTATTTAATGTTTTTCGTATTGTCATTTAGACATAATTTAGCAATGTTTTGTTTATTTGTTTCGCTCTAGTCCCAACTGCAGAACCGTAAATTCTTTGTCTTTTTATTTATCTGGGCCTTGGAGCATTGAAGTCATTGGCAGTTCAAAAAAGGGTTTAAGATATCATTTTAGAATATTTTTTTTCAGCGTTATTATATCTGAAAAAAAAATTTTGCTGGCTCTTTTTAGAGTTAAAATTACCTTTTGAATATTTTGACTATTTCAAAGTTTTATATTTTTTAAAAGCTTTGGAGCTATTTTATAAAATTCTCATTTTTATTTAAAATTTATAGTTTTCAAAATTTTAACTTTTGCGAGATTTCATAATTCATAATTTCTGATTTGACGAACAAGAAAAAATACGAAAAAGGGTTTTTTAGGGTTCCTGCCTTAAAAGGAAAAACGAACCCTTACCGTCAAACGGTCTGTCACAAAGAGGTTTTCCTCGAAAATTATGCAGCGTAGAAATTTAAAATTTTACACAGCCTTAGTTCTCGATAAGGAGACCGACACAAATACCGCCAGTCAATGATTAGAAAACGAACATATTTTATAATAAAATGGGGGTTAATTTGGTCATCGAAAAATCAAGTTTTAAATAACATATTGTGTGAGATATCATTTGAAATAGCCACCTTTATGGATTCAAAGGTATTTTTTTTATAATTTTTGGTCCCGTCATCTTAAAGACGCAGCTCAAAATGTGTCCGAAACAACCGCCCTCTTTTGTTCTCCTAGGTTTCTTAAGATTAAATTTAGATGTAAATAGGGTTAGTAAATATTGGGTCGTCGATTATCGGAAATCTGCAAATTTTTGTGATATGGTAACAGTCGTTGAGAGAAAAAAAAATATGGAAAACTAAGTGCTTGCCTTCCAAGGGCTTTTTAACATTTATAGTATTATTTTTTTTCAAATTCAATAAAAAAATTGATTTAGCTCAAGGATAGAATGCAGATCTTTGCCTTTTACATTACTCCATTTATTTAAATATTTTCAAAATTAGCACAGGTTTGTTAAATTGCACGTAACGCACTAATTGCGGTTGGAATTAAACATCCAAGGCCATATTATAAACTGTATTAGTCATCGATTTATTTCGGATGCTTTTTAATTGAGACATTAACACAGTCGCCAGTCCCATAAATAAAGATTATAGAAAAAAAGTATGTATTTGAAAATAGAAAATCTCTTTAATTTTCAAAATGTAACATAAGAAAATTTGGATAAAATTTGAAATTCGTACATTAGGTAAATATGATTTAATTTGGTCTATTGACTGTAATATTTGTTACGGAACCCTAGTTGGGCCAGCCCGACTTGTTCTTGGTTGATTTTTGTTGTTGTAAATATCGATTTTTTTCAGTATTACGATTTATTAGATTTCTTCGAAAACTTTGACTCAAAAATTTTTATATTTTTGAAAATTATCTTCGATTTCGATTTTCTCGAATTATTTTAAAAATTTTCAATTTCAAATTCCAATTTCTTTTAACAATTTACACATTTTTCGAAATATCACTTATTTTGGAAATTTCAACTCTTTCTCAATTTCGCGTTTTTATCTAAATTTTGACTTTTTTCAAAATTTTAACTTTTTCTAGAAATTTTGACATTTGTGTTAATTTGCTCTTTTTCTGAAAATTTCGATTATTTTTTCTTTCAACATTTTTTCGAAACCGGTATTTGGTTTCCAAACTTCGAATCTAATAAATGTTCAAACCTATTGGTCTGTGCATTATAGAATCCTTGTCTTCTGGGAGGGAACTCTCCTAGAGAGCAACCGCTTCGCTAGGTGGCAGTGTTTCAACTGTTGGTAGTTCAGCTACCTATGATTCTTCACTATACACGCCTGGAGGGCTGCATGAATTTGTAGTCTAGGTTGCATTCTTCTTGTAAAAGCCAATACAATTAAAATAGTCGCAAGATTTTTGTGCTTCCGGTTATACCGGAAGTTGACACCAACTTTGTTTTTTATTTTTGCATTTAAAAATTTTATTTAATTTTAAGGGCTCCTTTGGATAACATTGTTCTTAAAATTTATAGTTTTTGAGATAAATAGATTTTCATAAGAAATTTGACAGATGCAAGGTTCCACCTAATTCTTTGTATCTTTTTCCAGAAACCAGACATTAATTTTATATTGGGTAATTAAGTAGAACACATATAAAACTATTTTGCACATCTTTCATAAATTCAAAAACATTATACCTAGTGTTGAATTTACGACTGAACATTTTGGTAAATTCGATAACTTGGTTATCTTAGATAGATCACCCTCTATATTTTTAGTCTATCTTGCGCAGATTTTAATTATTTTTTACCTGATAT
The DNA here is from genome assembly GCA_028583605.1 of Dastarcus helophoroides. Taxonomy (NCBI): domain Eukaryota; kingdom Metazoa; phylum Arthropoda; class Insecta; order Coleoptera; family Bothrideridae; genus Dastarcus; species Dastarcus helophoroides. Next base: position 3,075,239 of record CM053327.1, on the reverse strand, counting down.
ACACTTTATATGGGTTGCTGTTACAACTTTTAGAAATAATTGAAACATTTTACTTTTATTTTTCCATTTCACATTAAGGGAGCTCTTATTAGATTGCATATCACTTACATCATAAGTAAATTTAATCCCTATCGACAATTAAACTATTAGGAAACCATGTCAAATTATTTTTAATTTACTTTATAGTGCATGGTAAAGCTAAGATGGAAACATGCTGACCATCTTTTTTAATAATGACAATTATTTTAAATTGTTTATTATTTTCGAACGATGTAACAAAGTAATATGCCAAACATGTAATACACTGATACATTTGCTGATCGATATTCTGATAAAGTAAAGCTCTCATGAAATGCAGCAAAGCAAATGGTAGAAAAGTTCACAAATTTCGACCCCGTCAAAGAGAAATCCGATAGAAGAAAATCTGTTGCTCATAAGAAAAATGTCAACACAATATTTCCAATTATGTCGATTAGTAATGTTTAAATTTTAGCTTCACCACACATTTTGAATTACTATAAATAATTTGACTGGGTGTTTCAAAATTTAATTGTCGATAACGATTGTTTTTTATTTCAAAGTACATTTTATTTGTTACTGCTCATTATGACACCGATATGCTACTTAATAAGAATTCAATGACTGTGAAATAGAGAAATAAAAGTTAAAATTGCAATTATTTCTAAAACTTGTAAAAGAAATCCGCACAATGCCTACATTAGTTTAAAGCTAATTTAAAGCTGCACATGATAGGTTAAAAAATATAGGGTGTTCCATTTTAGGTAACAAAGTTATGACTATTTGGATTTACCAAAATGTACAGGCGTGAATTCAACACTCGGTATAATGTTTTTGAATTAAATAAATATTTTCAAGGTAGTTTTATATGTGTTTTACTCATTATTAAATATGAAATTAATACCTAAGTGACTGGAAAACGATATAAAAAATTTCATCAGACCTTGGATCTGTCAATTTTTTTATAAAAATCCAATTGTCTCATAAGCTATAAATTTTAAGAATAGTGTTTGTTATCTAAAATATGAAACAAAATCCAAAAATGCAAAAATATATAGGGTGCCTTCTTTAAAATAAGGAAGTTGGTGTGAACTTCCGGTATAACCGGAAGCACTACAACTTTGCCTAATACTATACTATATTGGCCTCTCCGATTTTGCTGAGTTGCTTAATTTTAAAATTTGTTAAATAAGTCCTTCGCTAGATATCGATCGCGGCGATTCCCATGGGACACACTGCATTGAGCCTTTTGTAAAGAGTCATTTATTTTTTTCTAAACAGCGAGTTAAAACTTAGCACCTTTTAACTAAAGCGTTTCTACAATAAAGAAAATAAAATATTGAAAATAATTAATGCACTTAACTCTAATTTTAAAAATTTAAAGTTTAAACCCAAATTGTTGAATTTTTTTTTAGAAATTCCGAGGTTAAATTGAATGTTATAAGTTTTTCTAGAATGACCAAGTCGAGATTACTGAAAATTCGGATTTAAATGTAGAAAGTGGGAAAAAAAGTATAATTTTTGGAATTAAGTCCGATATTTCGAGCATAATTCAAATTAAAAGAAAAAACATTTTTATTATACATAAATTATGATTTTTTTTTAAACATTAACTTTGCAAAGTTCTAGGTCAAAAACTTTATTTTTTGATTTTTTCTTTTTTCGCTTTAATTTCGACTTAAAACTCGAAATATGCATTTTCTGGGATAATAATTTGGTTTTTCAAAATTTGTTATAGCGGTGTTAAAGCTTTTACTTTTCCTACTAAAATATTGTATATTTTAAGTTCAAAGGCAAAATTTCACTAAAAAAAGGCACAGTTTTAAACGAATTTCCATTCTTTTTCAATTATTATGTGTTTCAAGAGTGATATTTTTTCATGAATCTGCAATTTTAAATTCAACATCTTGGAAGTTTTCTGAAAATTTAAGTTTCAAGTGTAAACTTGCATTTAAACTTGAGAACTTGAAAAGAAATTCAAGTTTTTAGCTTGAAATCGAATTTTAAAGATTAAAATGCAAACATATAAACTACATAAACTCGAAATTTGAAACTTTTTTTATACACAAATTATAATTAAAAAGTTGTAGTATCTGCGCAATATTTTGGGTTTAAACTGTAAACTTTTTTTTTAAATTTTGACTTCAATTATCATAGTTGTGTAATGTATACTTAAGCTATCCTATATTTTATATCAGAAGTGATTATTATAATAACTTTAAGCATAAACAAACAACATGATCAAGGAGAACACCACGCACAAATGAAGAAAACGACAGACGAGATATAATATAAAGACCTTGGAAAATAGCAGTATAAAAAAGCTATATAAAAATAGACTGAAGCAAAAGATACAACGAAACAGCTTTGTTAATATAGAAGAAGAATATAAGTACATAAAGGAATTCGCACTCAGTCGCGCTTGGAATCATTAGGTCACCAAGAGAAAAACGGAAAAACAGCAAAAACCATATTGGTGGGATAAAGAAATTCAACAAGAAATGGAAGAAAAACAAAACAAATATCACAACAACCCTAAGTTCAAAGAATATAAGCGACAAACTACAATACAAAGACTCGCAAGCTAGAGTACGCAGAATGATCAGCAACAAGATCAACCAATGGAAAAAGTCTTGCCTAAAACTCAACACTATATAGAAGGAAGAAAAAAGTAGAAAAAGCTGGCGACTTCTGAAGAACATGAAGAACAAAACATAACAGAAAAATAATTTTACCAATTAGACCAGAAGAATGGAATTAATACTTTGTAAGGATTTTAACAGATGATAGGCCAGAGTTTATAGACATTCAACACGAAAATCGAAATATACCTCTACAGGGATCCCTTAATAAGACAAACAACATTAAAAGTTAAGGAGGCAGGTAAAACCTCAAAAAACGGTAAGGTCCCCAGGACCAGGAAATATCCCCGGAGAACTACTAAAGTGCGGAACTGAAAAGCTATTTCGCGCTCTGAGAAACATGTTTCAAAGATGCATCGACACATCGGAAGGACCCGAGAAATAAAAAAATATCATACCAATGTGCAATCCATTAGAAAGGAGACAAAAATAACTGTGATAACTGTCGGGGAATGGCGGTTGCATGTACTATATGCAGACCATATGGAAAAATACTTACAAGCCTGAATAGAAAGCGAATACATCAATATAGAAGCTAAAAAGCAGGCGGGATTCGGAGCAGAAAGATCCACAACTAGGTCATCTCTTCTCACTGACACAAATCCTAGAAAAGAAAACTAGTGTTTGATCAGAAAGTCTATATTTTGTTTGTCTATCTAAGAAAAGCCTATGACAGTATGCCTCAAGTAAGAATGTAGGAAAATATTACAACTTAGTAATATAAACACCAAAATAATTAAAGCAGTAAAATCCCTATACCAAGACACAATAACTAGAGTGAAAACAAGATATGGTTTAACAACAGGGTTGCAGGTCACAAAGGGTGCCAAGCAGGTTGTTCTATATCCCCAACGCTATTTAAAATCGACTTAGAAAGTGCATTGACTGGAAACGAAAATGCAGTAGTATGGGGTTACCAATAGACGACGATACTACATTATATACGCTAGCATTTGCGGACTACCAAGTAGTAGTTGCTCAGGACGTTGATAATATGAAGTATATGACACGAAAACTTATAGAGGAATACGAAAAATTTGGCCTGGAAGTCAATATTAAAAAGACCTGAATATATATGCGTTGGTTGGAGGTTAGCAAAAGGACCTGAAACTGGTGACCAGGACACACCTTCAACCACTGTAAAAGCTATAAATACCTGAGAAGGAGAATCTCTAGAGACGGAACGCTGGATGAAGGTAATATCAGAAGACAATATCCAAAGAAAAAAAAAACAATTGCTATGCCTAATACTATACTAAGGGACATGAACATAACTATGGAAAATAAGAAGATAATTTACAACTCAATCGTAAAAAGAATAATAACGTACAGCTCGAAGGTGTGGCCATTAAAAGAAACAACAGAAACAGTACTAAAAGCTACAGAAATAGACTTCTGCAGACGAGCAACCAGAAAACCCAAATACCAAACAACACAATAAGACGTACATTAGAAATAAAACACGATATAGAAAATGACATCAAAATCCAACACTTAATATGGTAAGGACATTTAGAGAGAATGTCACAAGATCGACCACATAAGAAGATCTTAAACTGGAACCCCCATGGAAGAATAAAGCAAGGAAGACCACACTAAAGCTGGAAAAGAGAATCAATAAAGAAATATCTGAAAGAAAACTGGAAGGTAAGGGACGGAATGATATAGAGGAATGGTTAACCTTCATTTTGGAAGACGCGGAACGTTATAAACCTATTAATATATACAGAATGGACCATAAGTAATGGTACATGGAGCAAGAGTTGATTTTTCCTATAAAAATAAAATGATTTAGCCATATTTACCTTATACCAAAAGTTAATATTAGCAGAGATACAGGGTGTCAAATTTGAAAAAAAAAAATGTGATTTTTTCGCATAACTGATGAACACATTTCACTATAGCCAAGAAATTTGGTATGGAGGGGTTTCTTTGGTTAGGAAATTCTAATTTGCTAACAGATTGCCTATAACTCATAGGGGGCGCCACCTGCGCTAACTGGTATCATTCTAAAGCATCATAACTTTTTTGTGCCTTTATGAACACTTATTTTAAATAGATATTTTCATTTACCTACATTTTCTACGTAAAAAAGGTATACTTTCTAAATAATGATACAAGCAACCGTTTTCAAGATATTTGCCTTTAAAGTTTGCCGTACGTTTATTTTAAATTATGTAAATGAGAAATTTTCGCAGTAGGTTTCAAAATAAAAGTAATAAAACTGAATCTAAAATAGTTTATATTAAATACTACTCTACCGACATTATTATTACACATATTTTTTAAATTTCGAAAGTAAATTTAAATAAAACACAACACAAAATTTATTTTCAAAAATAAGTATGTGGGAAATGATCTTTTTCATGTAAAGGGATTGTAAACAATTAAAAATCTGGCTGCCTTTTATTGAAATTCATCTTCAGATATCTGCTTAGACCACCCAGACTATTAAATTTTTCTTGTGCGGACTTAGAGATCATATCTCACATCTCTATGTTAGAAAATAAATTACGTCCTAATTTTTTGGATTTTCTTTATTGAGATTTTCGAAATTTAGATCATAATATTATCAGCAAAGTAATATTTGTCATAAATTGATTTCAAAGCTGTCTTATGATTATGCAAGTAGAATGCAACCTAGACTACAAATTCATGCAGCCCCCCAGGCGTGTATGGTGAATCATAGGTAGCTGAACTAACAACAGTTGAAACACTGCCACCTAGCGAAGCGGTCGCTCTCTAGGAACAATTTCCCAGAAGACAAGGATTCTAATGCACAGACCAATAGGTTTGAATATTTATTAGATTCGAAGTTTGGAAACCAAATATCGGTTTCGATCTTGTTAGATCTCGTCAGTTTGGTATATCCAAAGAATGCAACAAATGTTCCGACAGTAAGTACTAAAACATTCACAGACGTCAAGCGGGTGACTCTTAGTACTACCACCTATTGGTCCATAGAGAAACTAGGGCCATCGCCAATGGCGATGGCTATAGTTTCTGAAACTTCGCCATTTCTCGAAATTTGACCTTCCTGAAAATTTCTACTTTTTTTAATTCTGAAAATTGTTTATTAGAATTTGCCTTTTTTTTTAATTTCTGGTCGATCTTGTGATAAAAAAGTATATTTTTTGTAATTTTTATGAAAGGAAAAAAATTGCGAAGAAAATGTCTTTGTGAGTTTCAACTCTTTTTTTTTATCCAAATTTCTGAAAGTTTCAACGTATTTGTCAAAATTTTAATGTATATCACAATATACTATATATAATTCTCTTGACTTAAAAAGTCAAGAGAAAATAATTATTCGATTTTATCTTAAAACCTGCTTTTTCAAAACTTCAATAAAAGCAGATTCTTTCTGCAAAATTTCAAAATTTCACTAAAATTAAAAGTTTTTTCGCAAAATTTAAATTTTTTTCTTCAAGATTCTTTTGTCTCTTTTTCCGTGTTTTGGCTATTTTTTTCAAATTTCGACTATTTTTTTAAATTTGACTTCCTTTGCAAACTTTTTAATTCATTTCAATGTTTTCTCAAAATTTGGCTTTTTTTCCGAAATTCGGATATTTTTTTGAACATTTAACCGAAAATGTGGATGTTTTAGATTCTGATTTTTTTCAGAAACTCTGATTGTTTTGTGAAGTTTCAGGAAATCTTAATTTTTGTCTCAATATCCGATATTCAATATTTCCATAAGTTTTTTCTTTTTCCTGGTAAATTTGTCTTTTTTCAAATTGTGAATTTTTCTAAAATAGTCTTTACTCAAAATTCGCCTGTAACTTCAAAATTATTCTTTTTTTAAAATTTCCTTATTTATTTTCAAAATCTTACTTTTTGGACTTTTTGAAAAATAGATTTATTTATTACCAAGTTTTGTAATTTTTCTGAATATTTCACTTTTTTAACAAATTACGACTCTTATCTCAAATGGCTTTATGGTTCTGAAAATGTTCACTTTTTCCTCTAAATCACATGAAAATTTTAATAAAAATATCGGCAAAAAATATTTTTCGAGTATTTTGACAAAAAAATATTTCTTGTAAATTTAACATCTTCACTGAATTATAAATTGTAAGAACAAGGTTTTTGAATAATTGCGATTTTCTTTTATCAAATTTGACTTTTTCTGAAAATTAAGTTTTTTTCACAAAAGTAGACCTTTAAAAATATTGACTTTTTTAAATTATAAACATTTCTTCTGTCTTTAAGAGAGGATAGGTATTTATTTTTAACATGATTTTTTGAAAATTCCAATTTTATCAATTTTCCTCTTAAAATTAGACTTTCTTTTGGAAATTTAAAATATTTTCTAAGAAGCTTGTTATTTTTGTGAAAATTGCAACGTAAATTTCAAATACCATATTTGTTTTTTCGAAGTCTATGTTTTTTCTGAATTATGATTCAAATTGGTTTAATAAGTTTTGAATTTTGTGGTCATATTTACTTCTCTCTGAAGGAGTTTGTTTTCTTAAGCATGGAAAATATTTTGTTTTTTTGAGTACATAAGTTTCTTTCAAATGGTTTGTTTTTTTTGTGTCAAATTGTTTGACATTTTCTTTCCAAAATTATTATGTAAAGCAATATAGTTTAGGCAGGCCGTACAAAAAAGTTAGGTGAGAGGCAAGCGCCCCGCGGGCCGCGTCTTTCTCATCCCTGGCTCAAAGAAAGCTATACTACAACTGATTTGGGATAAAACTATCTGAGATGTAATCATTTATATTGCGAAAATTCATGTTATTTGGCATTTTCATATAATAGAGCATACCTAAATCAAGCAATGGACGTAGTGTGTAATTTAGGCTATAAAATGAACTCTTAACTTATGCCTGTGCGTGTTGGTTTTACGAACAACTTTAGTGGTATTTTCCAAACACTTTACGTATACCTGCGACAATGACAAAATTAGTTCTACCAATATGTATCCATGAAATAAATTTTATGAACGAGCATTAAAAAAGCCCGTAACTGCTTTCGATAGTCAAAACGTATAACCAGTTATCGCTTTTCCAATAAAAGTTTCTAATGTTGCAAGTAATCTAAACACCTGTTCTGTGGACCAATATTTCACTTTCTTACAGCCGAATCGAGTTTTACTCCTGTCCCTTAAAAGTAATAATTTTGAGAACATCTGTGGTGACGAGAACGTTAATTCTATCTTTATTTATCCATGAAATAAATTTTATGAACGAGTCTTAAATGGGCCCGTAAAAGAAGGAATATAGAATGAAGAGTTGCAAATTACTATTTACCCTCGACATAAAAGCTTGTCGTCTTCGAGGAAACATAAGGTTGATCCATAAAAGTTTGAGCGAGTCTTTCGCCCACGTATATATGCTGTATTGCTTTAGACGGCAAGATATTGAATATCGTGTATTTTTTAAAATAGTGTAAACCTTACACAGAAGCAATTTGAAACCTTTTCGGATCTTTTATTGGAAACATTTTATGTAAAAATCGCAAAATGTTACTTTACTTTAAATCTCCTTTTTTATTTGTCTCTGTGTTATTCAACTGATATATCGCTCGGATCCACCTTTATTAGATATTCATTCGCATTGTGTATGCTCGAGTTTCTTATACAATTTTTTTGTTCCTTTGTAGCAAATCTGAAATCCGATCTGTTTAAATTCGGAGACCCCATTTGTTGAACATTAATCATGAATCAAAATATTTGTAACTTAGCTGATTTATTTTTATTTACGTAATAAATTTTAAGTTTTCTTGAAAAAATTGAAATTTTTAGAAATGTTTTGCTAAATTTTTTTTTTAATTTAAATTTTCTTTGAAAAATTTCCAATCTGGTAATTATTTTATGAAAACTTGACATCAAACTAAAAATATTTGCCCTTTTTTTTATTTAAGAGTTAAGAGGGAGGCGATCAAAGGAACCTCAAGATTACTGCAATTGAGACAATTTAAAGGAGACTTCGTCGGTCATCTGGGAATCCTCAAAGAATGTAGCCCTGTGATCGGTTGATTATATTCAACCCAGGTACGAATTTGATGATTCCTTTGAAGTGGACTTAAGTAGCTACACTGACGCTCAATCAATACCTGAAGAAACACACAAATTATTCATCTGGTTTAGAGATGGATCAGACAGTACATGGGACTGGAGTGGGAATATATGGTTCTACCCATAGGTTCTCTAGAGCCTTAGAAAGAGACCCAACTGTCTTTCAAACTAAATTACATGTAATTGAACTCTGCGCCTACGAGTGTCTTCGAAGAAACCTCAAAGAAACAAAGATATACATCAACTCTGACAGCTAAGCGGCAATAAAGGGTCTCAGCAGCTGCATTGTCTAATTCAAACTAGTTTGGGACCGTCAACAACCCCTAAAGCAACTGGCTAAACACAAAAGGATCAACCTTAAGTGGATGCCAGGGCAAAAGAATACAAGGGAATGAAGCTGCGGACCAACTCGTTAGAAAAAGATCTGCATCGTTATTTCTTGGACCTAAATTAACTGTTGGCTTTTCTAGAAGGCAAATCAACACTGAGGTCAAAAATTGGAAAGCAAAGTCAAGAATTTCCCACTAAAGATCATATCCAGGACTACGACAATTGAAAAGATTTATTATCTGGAATGCTTGAAAAGACCAAGGTCTACTTAGAACCCAGCATATCCAAATTGAGAATTCTAACCGGCATTTTAATAGGACATTGCCCTATGAAGTACTACCTCAAAAAATGGGTCAAGATGAAACTACATATTTCCTAGTTTTAATTTTTCACTTCTGTTGAGACTTCCCAAGCCTATTTTTTTTAGTTGAGTGAGAATACTAAAACAAAAACAATGTATATGCATTATATGCAACATAAAAAGCTAACAATTGGCATGCAAAAAAAAACTATGACTTTCAAAATTGCGACTTTAAAAATTTCGAGTTTTAAAAATTTCGACTTTTGTTTTCGATGTTTTTTTTTTTTCATAATGTGGACAAGTTAAAATTTGGATTTTTTTGTCAAAATTGTTACTTTTATAAAATTTACATAAACAAACCTCATATCTTATTGTTATATACATCGTATTCAACATGTTTAAACATGAATGTTTTTAGACCTTTTTAAAACTTTTCTACCTTTATCTGTAATTTTCGTTTTTTTTGCCCTTTCAGGAATTTCGATTGTTTAAAATTATTTTTTTTCATTTCGACATTTTTTAATTATTACAAATATTTTAAAAATCTGGTATTTTTGTTATAACATATCATTTATAATACTTTCAATACTTTTAAATTGTTACACTTTTTTTGACTATTTCAAATTTTTTCTTTAAAATTAGTGTTTAAAAAAACTAAAGAGATTTAAAAAAAAAACATTTTTCAATAGTAATACTAAAGAATAGAATTTTGAGAATAAATCTTACTTTAAGAAAAACACTAACTTTAAGGAAAAAGTTTAAAATTTCTAAAAAAAGATGAATTTCGGGGAGAAGTCTGATTTTTCAGAAACTTTAGGAATTAGGCAAAAGCTCCTAGACTTTCAAATTTTAAGAGATCAAAATTTAAAAAACAAACATATAGATAACGGTACTTTGAATAAAATAAGTGACATTTCGTGAAAAAACGCAGAAATTTCGACGATTGACGATCGAAATTTTCCTAAAAAAGTCAATTTTGAGAAAAAAGAACGAATCTAAAATCTTGAAAAAGACGTATTTCGACCAAAAAAGAGAAAACAATAAAAATTTCTTACAGAAAGTTATATTTTGAAAAACATAATGAAATATTGAAAACAGTTGTCTCTGAAAAAGACAAATTTTACATAAACACATCGAAATGTTGAGAAAAGTAAGAACTTGGAAAAAAAATTTTAGATTTTCAGGATCATAAAGGATATGATATTGACATAAAAATCGAAATTTTGAAAAGACAATTTTAAGAAAAATAAAGAAGTTTAGAGAAAAATACGAGTTTTAGGGAAACATCTCAATTTTCAAAAATAAATTTATATAAAAATGAAGATTTTAAAAATAGATCGAAACTTCCTAAAATAATAAAGAAAAAGTTATTTAAAGAAATATTATACAAGGTGGTTCTAAAAGTAGCACCATAAATTCAGGATCGTATTTTGGATCCCAAAATAGGAATCTGTATAAATATGTGTCGCAAAATGCTTCGTTTCTAAATTATAGGATGTGGAAGGTTAGTTCCTGATTATAGTTTTTAATTAATAGTTGCGAAACGTGTACAGACATCTGAATGAAATTTGCCACAACTTTATATCTTTTTGTATCCTTTCAAAAAATTTGGAAGTTAATTAAAGAACTTAACCAGCAGTTGGTAGATTGAGAGGGGGTGCTTAAAAGGTGCCTTATTTATTTTCTGTTCACTTTTGTCGCAGTTTCGTACCAAAAATATAAACTACAATTTTTTTTTACGTTAAAAATGTGCTTTTACTGAAACTCGATATGGTCAGCGGTTTTCGAGTAAAATGCATTTTTATATCTCTCACTCACCAAAAAATCTCGGATGTAACACAAAGTTGGCTTTAAAATGAAAGAAAAGCTATGATGTGTTTATTACCTAAAATGTACTTTACAAAAAAATTATTTTAAACTAATATTTAAGCAAAAAAACCTGTTTCGCAAATATTTAATAAATATTAAATTTAAAAACATTATCTTTTATTTATAGAAATTGCTAAAAGTGGCCACCATTGACAAAAAAACATGGAAATGCCAACTATATGTCACATTCCATATTTTTGGGCAAGCGTTTTAACGCATCGAAATATAAAAATGCATTTTACTCGAAAACCGCTGACAATATCGAATTCTGGTAAAAATGCCTTTTTTATGTAAAAATGTTTGTAGTTTATATTTTTGTCAAAATATTGGAAAACAACTGTACACGAAATAAATAAGGCACGTTTTGAGCACCGCTAAATAATGAGAAAAATATGAATGCGACACATAAAACTAGAATTTTTATAAAGGAAAATAAATTATGAAATACCAGTTCCAAAACAAAAAAAAAATACAAGAAAAAATCAAAATTTCAAGTAAATAGTCAAAATAAGTAGAAACTCAAAGTACCTCGGAGACTTGGTTTTGTTAAATTTTGAAAAAAAAGGAGCAAATTTTCAGGGAGAATTTAAATATTCCGTTTGCATATTTAATTTTTCTTGACTACTGAATTCAGAGAAAAACAAATGCTCCACCATGTCAAAAAGTGTCCAATGTTGAGATAAAAACCAATATTTTTAGAAAATTGCATTCAAAAATTCCGAAAACCTTGAAGTCTACAAAGAAAATTTTTTAGAATTTTTATCTTTTAACAAAAATTTAAAATTTCAAAAATTTTTCTGAAAAATAATCGACGAAATTTTGAGAAAAAGCAAATTTTGATAAATAATTCGAAATTTGCAGAAATTCGGGATTTACAAACGTGGCAATTTTTAAAAAAGGTCGACTTTTGAAAAATGAAAATTGTAAAGAAAAAAGAAGGAAAAAATTTGGGGTAATAATTCAGAATTTAGAGAGATTGGATTTTGATAAGAAAAAAATCAAATATTAATAAGTTCAAAATAAAAAGAAAAATTTTGCGAAGAAAAGAAGACTTTTGGGGGAAAAGTCAAGATTTCTATTGAAAATAAAAATGTCAAGGAAACGATGAATTTTGAAGAAAAATATAATAACTTCTGGAAATGCCCATTTGCGATAGTTGAATATAAACCAAGGAGGGGAAATGCCCCACCTAGCGCCTATGTTAACGTTAATATATTATTTGTTAACTTTTTGATTTGCTAAAGGAAACCATAGCATCTGGCAGCATTCTCTATGTTACATACTCACCCAATTCGTTCGTTTGATTGGTTCTTTGGTTGCTAGGTACTAAAATGAGGTTTGGTCTCTTTTTCCCAACAAAGAGTACACAGGTCGGTCACTAAAATGTTGTCTGGATGTTTTCAACTGATTTCTTTATATTTAAGTGTTCTGAAAACTAAAAAAATACCCAAAAATTTTCATAACGTCTGGTTATTTTGAGTAACGCAAAATTTTATTATAAAAAAGAGTTTTTTTGCTAACTTGAAGTCATAAATAATAGGTACAATTTTATTCTGATTACTGTGTTTAAATGTATACAGGTCAAAACTATCATTAATTTATAAACAATAAACACTCCGTGTGGGCTAAATTAAGAAACATAAACATGTTGTAACGTGAACGTGCGCACTCCGATAGTGTAGAAAGTGGCGCGGTGCAATTACGTGTTAACTCGTCATTGTTTTATAGTTCTTGGTTCAATAGAGTGCAATGTCATCTCTGCGGAAGTTTGTGAACTCATTTGACAGTTTCTGTTATATTTGTGGCGAATATATTGTATTAAAGCAACAAGTTAATATTACGGATTTTGTAAAAATAAAAGTCTGCAAACGATGTGTTAAAGACTTTTGAAATTAGTTTAAGGGCAAGGAAAAAGCTTTCCAATATGCGATTCCTATGGTATGGCGCGAGCAAAAGAACCATAGCAATGATTGTTACTTTTGTTCGTGCAATGTGAAAGGGTGTAATTCAGAACAAAAGCAGTCAATTTCATACCCCAATCTGCAATCAACTATTCGTCCCATCCCTTATGGGGCCGAAATACTAGTGCCCAAGGTCCGTGCTACCTTGGAAGAGATCCCAAGTTCTGACGAAGATGGTGGTGTATTGAACCCGATGACAAGTCAAGTTTTGAATTTGAAGATGACAGCAGTCCAAATTTTTTTTCCAAGGCGAGCTAAACGATTTGGTAAGAGACTTGGATCTTCCCAAAAACGCTGCTGAATTGCTTAGATCAAGGCTCAAAAGCAAGAACTTACTTTTGCCGGGAGTATCTACGTCCTAATTTAGATATACTGAGAACCAATTAACTTCTTACTTTGCCCAAGAGGACGAGTTGGTTTATTGTACCAATATTAAAGGTTTAATGGGTACATTTAAGATATCGTACAGCCCAGGACAATGGCGTATTTGCATAGATTCTTCAAAAAGAAGCCTAAAAGTGTTCTACTTTACAATAGCGGTTTCAGTTTCTGTCGGTTATTCCGCACACTTCAAGGAAACCTACAAGAAGTTGTTGGAATTGATCCTTTGCAAATTAAAATATAAAGACCACGGTTGGCAAGTGTGCGGTGATTTCAAAATCTTGAGCATGTCTCTCGAATAACAAACTGATTTTCCCAAATTCTCCCGCTTTTTGTGGCTATGGGATAGTAGAGACCGAACAAATCACTGGACCAAAAAGTGTTGGGCTTCGAGGGAGCTTAAAGTTGGCGAAAATAATGTCCTGCATGAAATTTTGCTGCCTTCCAATAAAGTTCTCCTACCACCGCTTTACATAAAGCTGGAATTGGTGAAGCTATTTGTAAAGTCAGTTCCAAGAGATAAAAATTGCTTCAAATAATTAATATTAAAGTTTCCAGGCCTCTCGGAGGCAAAGTTGAAGTAAGGCGTTTTCGTTGGATCAGATATTAGACGGCTTATGGCTGATCCACAATTCATGACAACCATGACGTATCCTCAAAGAGAGGGGTGGATTGCCTTTAAAGAGGTCATAGAGAAATTTTTAGGCAATAACAAAGACCCCAACTACAAACAAATCCTCAAAGGAATGTTAAAAACATTTTAATCTTTAGGTTGACCAATGAGTTTAAAAGTACATTTTCTTTACTCCTATCTCGGCTTTCTAGAAAATTAAGAAGACGTGAATGAAGAGCAAGGTGAACTATTTCACCAAGATATTAAGGAGATGGAAAAAAAAATTAGGAAAGATGGAGCGTCTCAATGATGGCAGACTACTGTTGAACGCTTCAAAGAAACATTCCAGATGTTTGCCATAAGCAAAAATGTACCAAAAGAAGGCTCACTGGGAGAAACAAATGTGTTTAGTGCTTACTATTTTAGGTATTTTAGATAAAAAAATAAGTTTTGTTACACAATTATATACTAAAAAAAAATTAATCTCTGATCTTTTATTTAAAGATAAAAACTTGTTTAACATAGATACCTACATTGTCAGAAAACGTGATATTCTGTGACAAAATGAAAGGCACTTTCGGATTTAGCATTCACAAAAATATAAGAATTAAATAAAAACATCGAAATGGCTCGCAATTTTTTTTGCAGACTTGTGTTATAAATTCGTCCAAACTTTATGCTAAAAATCAATACTTCAGAATTTGTAACTTGGTTTCTTTCTGCAGAAGTCACAGAAGACACAACATTTCAGAGCCTGGGTAATTTATCAAAATGTTTTTAAAATTTGTTTTAAGTTCACGCGGACTAGCAAAACGAAGTTACTTTGGCCAATTTTATTCATTAACCGAATAAATTTAGTTAAATCCAAACCTTGAGCTTCAAGCTTCTTAATAATCGCACGTACGTGGGAAAAATGATTTCTAATCACAGGTAGGATATTTTTACTAAAATTGTAAATGCTTTCCTGCACTAACAAACTGACATAACCTAGAAAAAACTTTAATTATTAAGTACCCATTTATTGTAAATATAGCGAAAATGTGCATCATCATTAGATTTTAGGTGAAATATGCAATAACTACCAAAAAAGGAATTAAATATCCATTTGTATATGCAAATATGCAAATGCATATAACCCGGTCTGTATTAATTAAATGAATTAATAAACATCGAAAACGACATTCTTTGCTGTCAATCATAGTTTAAAAAACATCAGATTAAAAATCTCATTCATGAAGAAGACAAGGTTTTTTTATATCGGACTTAGGATTAGAAATCACATTAAATCATAATATTGTCAAAGTAGAATAAAAGCAAACAATTAAAATATTTTTCGTCTCATAACAATGCTTTATTTAGGTTAGATTCCTGTAAAAACAAATTTTGAATTCTGAACAAATAAGTTACTGATAACATGATTACTAAATCAATAAAAATACTAATTTTGAAAGCTACAACTTTCCCGACAGACTTATCGGTTGACGCTTTATTCTACATAATGAAATTATCCAATTTAACAAGTCTGGTGAGCCTATTCATCCAAAAAGTATTTTATTAGTGGTTGGGAATAAAAAACAATGTTTGGTTGATACATATTTTTACATTTATTTTAGACTTCTTACAATTGTTATGCTCTTACACTATTCTATCTTAAGATTTAAACTTTAATTGTAATATAAGTTTTTCGAGAAATCTTTGTCCGTTTGTCATTTTTCTCTCATAATCTAATTTTGTGTCAAAACCCCTAGTTAAGATTTGCAACATATTTTCTTTAAATTCTGATATTTTCGAAATATTTGCCCACATGAATTACGAATTTGAAATAACACTTGTTATTTTTTCCTTAAAATTTTAATGTTAAGCTCGAAATCTAGACATTTTCTAAAGGATACTGCAACTTCCTTATCGAGTTTCTACAAGAATTTCTATCTCTTTCATTTCAAGGTATCGACACTAAACCACTTATTCAAGATATTTTTTAAATGAAAATGCAGGTATAAAGTTTGGACCTATTTTCAGAATGCTGCGTTTGAATTTTTAAAAATCGACCGCGTATGTATACCCTTCGGTTTTCTAGGCAGATCTCCGTCCAGATAAAATTATCGCTTGCGGAAACTTCTGGAGCACTTATCGGCCGTTTCGCATTATCAAATGTTTCTAGAGAGTTCCTTACAAAATCACTAAAACAAACTCTCTAAATACATTTTCTTACAATATATTCATTCCCGTTACTTTTTGGACATTACATTATTGCATCCTTATCTGACTCTTTAATTCAAAACTAAAGATCCTGAGATACATTTTTATATTAAAGCATGGAATTAATCCAAACATCAGCTGAACAATTTCTTAACCTAAACAGCTTAAAAGAATTGCAATTTTTTAGTGAATAAAATAACTGAGGTACTTGAACTTCAGAAGAGGAGCCAGGCAAGGTAAAATTGGGATTGTTTAATAATAACACGTCACAAAAGAAAATAGAAACAATATGTGTTATCTTGATTTCATCAATGTCACTTGTGATGATATATATTTGTAAATATATTAATAAAATATAATTGGGAAGGTTCAAACTCTGCTCTTGAATGAAGTGATAATTAATATATTTATTTGGTAACTTGCAATGTTTACCTAACAGCATTTATATCGTAAAACATTTTCATAAACTTTAGATTACGCATAAAACATTAAACGATTCTAGATTCAATTTCCAGGGTCAAGGTCGTCAGTTTAATGAATAAAGCAACTACTAAGGTCAAATTGATACATGAAGATAAAAGGATTAATATGCATCAAACAGAAGAGAAATATATTTTTAATTTGATTTAATAAAATTGTTTATTAATTTGTATAGCGAATATATATATATATATATATATATATATATATATATATATATATATATATAATAAACGAAACTAAATATTTCATCACATTTTTGATTTTCAACATCTGAAGTAATTTTATTTGTAGTGGTACTACTACGTAAGAAGAAGAGATACGGCTGAAGAATGGAAATGCCAACCACAAAAATGGTTATCCCCAGAATTAGAATTGAATGAACTTATATTAGGATCATGCACACTTTTCATGAATGCGACATTTTCAGCTTTCCTCTCCTGTTACATCGCTAATGGGGGGTACAGCACAGTGTATTATGGTTTATCAGATTTAGGATGGTCGTGGTTTTTCCTTCAATGGCCTGTCATTTTTATTTATCAGGTTAGTTCTGAAATAGAACAGCTAACTTAGTTTTATTTGGTAGTTTTTGCTAAATTAATTAATTTTAATTAAATTAATGTCTGTTTTAGGATTATATAACTTATTGGCTCCATAGGATTTACCATACGCCTTTCCTTTATAAGCACTTTCACAAGTTTCATCACGCCTATAAGCAACCAACAGCTTTTTCAGTCACAGCAATACATCCGGTTGAATGTTTATCTATACAGTGTGCGCTGGTGGTTCCCCTATTCCTGTTTCCTGTTCATTGGTGTAAGTGCTATCGACATCTTCTTTTAGGTCTACTTCAACTTAAGTAGTTCAGGTCTACTTTAATTAAAGACGTGGCTGCGTTGTTTTAATTATAATCTTATTAAAGGTTAAAAGAAGATCTTAGATTTTTTGGATCGTTTATTGGCAAAATTTACAGGGAGAGAATTTTGTCTCTTAAAATAACAAACCTATCTATTTGTCCAGCCAAAGAAGCATCTAACTGAATTTTTTTTTTTATATATATATTTTTGGTGAAACGGACTTGTCTCGATTATCGACAAAAATTGATATACAAATCTTGTCTTCTTGAACCAAGAAAGACTAAAAAATACAACAAAAGTCGTTCTAATGCGTTTTGCTAGCCTAGCTACTATCTTGAATATCTCTATGAAGATAATAGCTTGGCTATCGAAACGCATTGGAACAACTTTGGTTATATTTTTTTTAAATATATTTTTGTTTTAGAGAACAAGATTTGTATATCAATTTTTAATAATTTCCCTAATGATTCCTCAGTGGCAAAGCTGCACACAATGAAATAGCACTACAACAATATCGCAAAGCAATATATTATTTCAGTTTCCTTCTACGCAATTGCCATATACACATACTACCATGGTATTATAGACCATTCAGGGATTAATTTTAAAGCATTTTGGTGGCAACCGTGGCAGCCGGACGCCATTTTCCATGATAATCACCATCAGTATTTCCACGTCAATTTCGGTTTTAACATTTATTATTGGGACAAGGTAGGTACCCTTTTTTGCAGATTATTTTAGTAAGATATATGTGACAAAATTTTTAGCTTCATGGCACCTATAGAAAAAAAGACAGAATATACCGAGAGGATATTTTTTATGGTCATGGTAAACCATTAGAAGAAGCCACGGCTGAGGAACTTAATGCTGATATAGCGGAAAGAGTTTCGGAAAATCCTTTGGCTTATAGGGGAAATAAAAGAGCTTATGATTTAGAAGACGAAAGGGAGAATAAAGCATTGATGATAGTTGATAACATAAATAAAGATGAGTAAATATTTTTATTTGGTTTTAATTTTTATTTCAAGGAAGCACTCGTTTCGTTCCTTTTAAATTTAGCTATTCTCAGTAGTGAGACTTCATTTTAATTTGATGGTTGCTTTAAAGCAGAGTTTCTGAACCATTTTGTAGCCATAAGCCACTTTCCAAATTTCCGAAACACTACGGACCCTTTTCCATGGACGTAGACTGGGTTTCTTTCAGGGGGAGGTAACAATCAAAAAGCGGTCCACAGGAATTGCATTAATTTTAATGATGGTGTATAATCCGACCATCGAACTGCATTAATGGGTTTAACTTAGCCGCATCCTAAACACTCAAATTTTACTACACACTCGAATTGCATTAACTCCATATAAGGGTAACATTTAATGGGATGTAGATAAGGTAAGCTTATCTAGAAGAGACAAGAGATGTACGTTTATATATTTACTAAAGAGATGTAGAGTTTTTAAATGGCTACTTTGTAGGAATAATATTGTACAAAATTTAATCTAGATATCTGTTTGGTGTTATATTGTTTAATCATCACATCTAAATACCTACGCCGTTGTACGACTTCTTTGCGGATTTTTGGAACTTTCTTCAGTCGTATACTATTTATTCTAATATAACTGTATGTTTGCAGGTTCATTATATTTTTCATAAATTCGAAGATATTTTGAAGTGGAGTCGAGCAATAATTTTTGAATTTGCTATGGAACGTTTCGCACTTGTTGGTTGTTGGAGCAAGCGTTGTATTCCTTGCTCAGGACAACTTGCTGTACTTTCCGCTACCTATAAAATTTGTGTAGAATGTTTAAATGTCAATGTTTTTCTATGGAGTTGGTTTAATAGTTACCATGCTTGAGCCAAATAAAATCTCCATCCCGCTATATTTGATACCAAAAAAATTCACAGATTTCGCAATCCTTGCAACCAACGGAGACATTGGAAATGATAACACCAAATAGAAACATAATTAACACTTTATTTAACATACAAGGTTATACAGGGTATTTACAAAGACAACGCTTGGCAGTTGATTCGAAATGATAAATAAATACGAATTACGAAAAAAAAAAATTAAAAAATGTTTACTTTTCGAATTGCAGACTTTCAAAGTTGTTATAAAAATAATTTAATTAATCATTTCATAACCTCTTTCCCAATCGTGTTGAAATATGAAACATTTATTTATTTACTTATTAAGGCTAGAATCTTAGTGACGTCGACCCTTGTGTTATCCGACACCCCTTGAAGTTCGCCACGACAATTATCTATGTATCTTCGAAGTAGTAAATAATAATAATTACATAAAATATGTATTGATTTACAACAATACGTATTACGTTCAGTTTTTATTTTTTTTTATAACTGATTAAAATGTCGTTAAGGCTGACGACTGTGTTGAAAGTGTTTGCAGATGTGTCTTACACCACATGAATTTTATGGCCCTTCACAGTTTCTTTGAACCCCCTGGTTGGATAAGTAGTACATTTCAGAAATTTGTCATTCCGACAAGTGCTTCTTAGATATTCTGGCATCTCTATTTTTTCCAAGTTTAAGAATCATTTTATTGACACTGAATGTGCCTTCTTTCATTTTTGAAGGGCAGCCTTACAATAAATAGACCAGAGGGGGCTCGTAAGTAGTAATTGTCTTGAAAGTGTTATTCCTGGCCTTTTCTTCTTGGGATAAAAGTATTTTGTTTTCAGTTTCCTACTTGATCCTAAAATTTATTGCCCCGGTCATGTAATTGTTCTTCCTTACAAGAATTTATGGTCTTTGAATTGCATGTCATATTTTTGTTTCTTTGAATGGACTTTTAAATGACCAGCTGCATTCAACCCAATTTGGTTTCTTGAAAATGAAGTTAATTTTTTCTGATTTCAATGGAATTTCTAATTACTCCCAAAATAAACTTGTTTCAGTTAATAAATCCATTTAGATTATTTCGCATTAAAATCAGGCTCATCGAAAAAAACATTAGAGGGCAGTTGAATGGCAAATTTATCAATCTTAAAAATTGAGGTTGGTTCTGTGATTTTGTTTATCATATTCCAGATCACACGTGAATTCGTTTAGATGTGACTTGATTCATATGGTACATTACTTCAAACTCTTTTAAAGAAAATTACAATTTTTTAACTAATGCTGAAGTAATGATGTTCGCTTGACACTCTGGATTTAACAACGCTGGACATTGTTTAAAGTTACTGCATCTATTTCTAATTAAAACTAGAGCTGTATTGGTTGTACTGATTGCCATTTTCGCTTTGCATGATCGTTTAATTTTTCCGCTCTTGTGGGAATAATAAATAAAAGTAATTCCCTTTTTTGCCGAAAGCTTTATTAAAACCTTAAACCTTAAAACCTTAAAAACCTTTATTACAGTTAATTAGTTGTCTTAGACCGGGTTGTGTGGTTCTTGTGAATTAAAAAATGTTTAGGACGGTTGTGACCTGTTCTTTCATTTTAAAGCGGTCTTGCAGCAACGCTATTGCATATTTAATTAATAATAATAATTAGCTGATAATGACAATGATTCAATAACGTCACTTTAATCTCCTTCCACAGAATCGCAAAGATAATGAAATTTCTTAATATGAAAAATACGCTTGTCGTAATGAACTGACTCCTTAAATGAATCTAAAAACAAAAATGGGAAGCGATGAGGGCTTTAAATTAGCAACAGATATTGTATTAAATTACCTCGAGCCGTTTAATAATGACAGAGTGAGTCTGAGTGAATTAGTAAATTTCAATTTATGTCAGTTAAAATTTTATCGGATGTTCAAATGAAAAAGTCATCAAGTGTGCTCTAAGTTTTTTAGAAGAGAACACAGCGAACCCGGCATCCGATTACTTATTGATTATTTTGGTAGATCCAGAGACTAAATAGACTGAACCTAACACGGTAAGCAGTGAAGCCTGTTGAAAGCCTGGCGAAAGCCTAGCTCCATCTAGCTCGCAATGCCCTCTTATTATTTGACAGACCTTTGCGAAGATAACATCGGTTTTTTTTTAAGAAAATGGGCTGTAAATATGGGGAAGTGTATTGTGGATCATTGTTGAAACCTCAGTGAACACATTAGTGAAGGAAAATCAAGAGTTTCATTCTTTGGGTAGGTAAAAATAAAATATATAAATATTCAATTATCAGCGTGCGCGCGTCGCCATGTCACTGCAATCATGACGTGTTTACAGCACCGGCTTAACAATATTGTACACAGGCGTCGCGTATTGAAAGAAAATTATTTTACTATTAAACCAAGATGTCTTTGAAAATAGTTCTCCTGAACTTTTACCAAAAAGCACTTATAAAAATTATCCTATTGGTCCAAAAGCCCCTAATTCTAAAGTTTCATCTAAATCGTTAGAACCGTTACGCGGCAAGTTTCGTATTTATAAATTTTACTTAATCCGACCATATCAAAGAGTAGTGGAATGCACCTCCCCACTTCCCCGGATTTTTAGCTTCAACTGTACGCATGAGACAACATTGAAACGTTCAGTCTATTTAGTCTCTGGGTAGATCCGTCAAGGGTCATTTTGACGTCTTATTTATCCAGAGAGGTTAACATTTTCTAACCTAAAGAAAATCGTCTAGAAATCTATTTTACTCTTATTTACAAAATTATGCGCTTATGCTTTCAAAATAATTATAAACACAAATTTTGGGCTTTTCCGAAATATAATAATTTTTTCCACAATTTTCAATTTTTAAAATTTTTACATTAAACTTGCAATTCTTGTGTTTTTTCTTAAAACTTTGGATTTCAAACGAATTCAAAATTTGAATATCAGTTTTGCAAGTCTAACCCAAGATATTGCATTAAAAAAATAAATGTAGAGTATTTTCTTGAAATTATGACTTTTTCACAAAATTCCTCAACCTTTCAAAATGTCATTTATTTTTCTTAAACTGTTAATAAATATTTAAGTTTTGTTTAAAATTTTCATGTTAAATAATAAATTCTAAATATTTCTAAAGATTTTGACTTATTTTCGAAATTGTAACCTCAGCCTAAAAAATTCTTAAAATTATAAATATATAAATTCGAAAATACAAGATTTTTTACCGAAATTTTGTAATGTCAATTTTTTTTTCGAAATTTAAGATCCCCTTTTTTTATTAAATCATGAGTGGTGGGTTTCCTCAAATTTTAAAATCCCAAAATTCAAACTTTACTTTCTACTCTTATTTCCAATACCAATAAAGGTTTCAACCAGTGTTAAAGCTTTAATTTTTTATTTTTAAGGTTTTAAATTTATTCAAGACTCTTTTTTTAAGAACACAAGTCATTTATTTAAAATCTTGACTTTAAATGAAATATTTTAATTTTTTTCAAACGATTTTGATTTAGTTGCAAAATTTTATCTTTAACCTCAAAATGTTGACATATGTTTTGAAATTTTAGAACATTATGAATTTTTTGAAATCCTGAAAGATTTTCCTAAAATTGTTAATTTTTTTTACTGCTTTTTTCGAAACTTTTCTGAGTTCAAAATTTTGGCCTTATTTAGCTATTTTTTTTAATTTTCGAACTTAATATCGAAGTATTCGACTTGAGATTTCGAATGAAAACTTGAATATTTAAATATTTTTCTTGCCACTTTTTTCCATTTTTAAGGTTATTTCTGCAATGTTTATCTTTTCTAAATTTAGTTTCCATTAGCCAAGTTTCTTCTAAAAGATTATTTTTTAAATTGAAATATACTAGTATAACCAAATAGACTACGAAATAATTTAAATCAAAATAATACTAAGGCATCTATGCTCATGGCTCTTGAAAGAAATATTTTAGTACAAAGCGAAAACAATAAAATATTAAAATATATTTAATCTACAAGCAAAAATTTGTCAACTTTGTTGTTAAAGTAATTTACATTTATTTGAGCCCTAAAAATTATAAGTGCAGATATTTTACCACATTCTTTTACTGAGTACCTCAAGACAGTACGTAAATTGGATTTAGGATAAGAGTTTACAGCATAATAATGGAATTATAACCCCTCACTTAAGGGCCGCTGACTTGGGTAGCCCGTGTAAACTTCAGAACCTTTAAGTTTGCGCATCTTTACATGCTCACGATACCGCCTATTGTGTTCAGTTTTTGTTGGCGGTGTTTTCGTACTTAACTCACTAGATTCTCTATTTTCAATCTCTCGTAAACGTTTTTTACGATCTCAATATGTCTTACACTTTTCGCTATTTTTCATACTCTTAATATCCATAGCTGATAGCCTTATCCAATGAAACGTCACTGGATTAAACGAATATGATGCTCTGCGGTGAACTGTAAACTCTGTAAACTTAACATTCTCCCATAGTTTTTATGCCGGCCTCTCGACGCCGAGAGCGCTCGACTGGCGATTCGAGTATGTCCGACCGACCGACACCTTGTTCTCTGGAGCTTGAACGAAAACCCGAAACTTCACCTCATATCTCAACATAAACATTTCCAATGTTAAAATTTCAACCAAACCTTTCTGAAGTCCAATTTCAAAATATTTCGGAAATAAATTTAAACCCAAATCCTGACACTTTGTGTTGAGAAAGGTAAACAGCTTAGTATAGTTTTGCATTTCTTTAGTGCGTAAAAGGCAAAATGAAGCAGGTACATATGTTTTGTTGACGTAAGTGTGAATGGTGAATAGTTGTATAAAGTATTTCGCACACTATTCAAATGTATCGTCTATGTATAAAGTATCATCCTGACACATACATTTTAAGTTGCTTTCACAAGAAAAAATATTAATGTTTGGAGTTTTTTTGTTTACTAATAAAAATTCCTCATCTTTAATAGTTTTAACGTCCATCGCGGAGAGAAATTCGTGTACTCCGTTAGCACATAAATGTAATTTTGGTCTTTGGGCACCCATATTGTTACGTATAAGCGTAATGTCTGTACTAGTTAGCGAATCAGCTGATCCTTGGTACGTTTTCATCTCTAACCAAATTATTTTGAAAGGTTTTTCTACTAGTGGTTCGAAAGCTTTTCTTTTTAAACTATTACTCATACTTTGTCTAGCAGAACGTTGCAGAGAACACTTTCATGAGCATGATCTCCAGCTATCCTTGAAAAAACATTATCGGGACCAATCGTATAAAAGTGCGCCTTGAACCCTCTCTTTGAGCACTTCCAACTCACTTCACCGGTGGATTTCATTTCGCGATATTTGTAAAATTTAAAATTATCGTGCACGAGTAATTCTTTGCCAGGCTCACTGATCTTTATAGAACACTCCATTCTCAAATATCTATTTACAGAACTGATTAGATTACTGAATGTATCAAAATGTGATGTCTAAGACTGAATCACCCTAAAAATTAACCTCCCCCCACCACAGCTAAAGTGGTTGACGAATCACTGATTACCTATACTGATTACTAATCAGTGTTGCTAATCAGAAGACGAAATTTGTGGCTTTCCCAGCGAGCAGTCCCAATCCCTTTATATCATGGTCGGTTAATAACCTATGTTTGGTGCTTTCTCCTTACAAAACCTCATTAGCAGTTTTTTTTAAACATTTTGTGGGGGCCCTGTCACCTAGATTCAAGGTCATTTGTAATTTTCACAAGTTTGTTTGAGTCTCAGTCAGCATTATACTGGATGTAACAGGATCGTGTTACACCCCGTATTTTTTCTTTATTTATAAAGATAAAATTTTTAAAATTGTTACACTTGATGTATTTGTAAAATGTAAAATGTTGCCATAAAATTTATATTCCTACTGTTGTCATTTTCGTTAAAAGTGATAGTAACTTTTGAATTTTAAATGAAACACCTTGTATATTAACACATTTTTGGAATCTGCACTATTTTCTGGATGCAATACACATAAAATGAATAATTTTCAACCATTTGAACATTTTTTTGGTCTAGAAGGTCATGACTCATCCTAATTAACGCTAACTGACCACATAAGAGCTGCAAGAAAATTAAATTAGGAAAACTTAGCAAGTGCCTTTTTTCTAAATTTGTTTTCCACGGCTATCTTATGTCCCTATTGAATAAATCTTAAATAACTTAAAACCGAATATTTTTTATTCCTATGGCAGTAACTTCACTTCTATTGATTTCACAGCAAAAATGAAAATTTGGTTAGATTGGCTATTAATTATATCTTTTGGTGGTACCACAGTACCAATATGGTGCCATTTAAGAAAATGAAGTTATGGCATCAAAACCATTTTTGTTAACTTTATACCGTGATAAAAGAATGAAATACTTTCTTTTTTACGCGACTGGATTTTTTTAGCGTTAATACGGTCCATTAGAATAAATTAGAATGAGCCATAGATATATCCCGGCATTTACACACCGGCTCAACATCTGACCTGCACTCATTTTCAGATCTGGTTTTAATGTTTCTTTGCCAGTCAAATTATCTGCATCTAGAAAGGTTTGGATAAGCACACTTAATGTGTAAACTTGTTTTCTTTTCAGTACCACACAGTCCACATCGGTCGTTTTCTGCTAGATTGATTTTAACCAGGTGTTCTTTAAAGTTCCCGTGGCCAGGGAACAGAATTAGTGCTTTGCTAGGTCTGATTTTATTCATTGCAATAAGTACTTTAGCCTTTGATTGCAAGGGTTTCTGACCAATAAGAGTCAACCATGAAGAAATGTTTTGAATAATTTGACTTTTTAAACTTGAAATTATTATTTGAAATTTCGACTCTTGAAAATTTAGCCATTTCAAAACCTTCCTCAAAATTCCTTTTAAAATTTTGACTTTTTTTTCTAAAATTTCAATCTCTTTTTTCGAAATGTTAACTTTTTTGAAAATCTTGACCTTTTCAATATTTCACGCTTTTTTAAATTAAATTTCATGTTTATTTTTAATCCGGCAACATTTCAAAAATAATCTCTTTTTTTTTCAACATTTTTGACGTTTTCCCGAAATTTCAATTTACTGTATTTATGTGCAATATTGTTTAAAGAAATTGGGATTTTTTTCAAAATGTTAAGTAATTTTCAAAAAATCACAAAAATACTTTTTTTTGAACATTTTGAATATTTTTAAAATTTTGACTTTTTGCAAATCCAGATAACAAAATTGACACTTTTTCAAAATTTTGGTCTTTTCCTAAAATTTTGACTGAATATTTGTACTCTTTTTAAAATATTGACTTTTGTTTTAAAATTCAACTTTTTCTCCAAATTCGACTTTTTGCGAATTCAAACTAATTTTTGAAAAATTACTCGGTTAAAAATTTAAACTATTTATTTGAAAAAATCCAGATTTTTCAAAATATCAACTTTTTCTTAAAATTATACAAACATTTTTGAAACCTTTTTACTAAAAATCTCGACTTTTTTGAAAATTAAAACCAAAAAAATTGAAACTATACAAATTTTCAGCTTCTTTTGAAATTCGAACTGAAAATTTTGGCGAACAATATACTTTACATTTTTGTTCAAAATTTTACTTATGTTAAAAATCATTTTTGAAAATTTGTTTATTTCTAAAATCTAATTTTTTGCGTGATAATTTTAAAAAATATCTAAGTTTTTCAAAAATTCAACTTTTTCTGGAATTTTGTATTATTTTTGAAAATTGTAATTTAAATATTTCGAATTTTTTTGAAAATTGGTCTTTCCTTCGAAAAATTAGACTTTTTGTGAAAAATTTGACTTTTCCTTAAAATTTTAATTTTTTTTTTAGATATTCCACTTTTGTTAAAAATTTTAATTTTTTAAAAAGCTCGAGTTTTTGTTCCATTTAGCACTGAAAATTTCTACTTTTTCTATAATTTAGACATTTCAACATATTAATTTTTCAAAACTTCGAGCTTTTATCATCAAAAATTTCGACTTTTCTTCAAAATTTGATTTTTTTCTCATAATGTCGAAATTTTTATTGAAAATTTTGATTTTTTTTTAAATTTTGACTTTTTAAAAATTTTGAAGGGTTCTTGAATAATTAGCTTGAAAAAAACCAAATTTTCAAAAAATCTAAATTTTTAACATAATTATTCGAGAAACATTCAAAATTTGGTTTTTTGTACAATTTAGATCTTTTTCCCAAAATGTTGACCATTTTTAAAGAAAAATGTCAATTTTTCCGACATTTAAATTTTTTGTGGAAATATTGATTTAAAAATTTCGACCTTTTGGTAACTTGGACTTTTTAAAAATGTCGACTATGTCAAAAAATAAATTTACCTGTTCTTAAAATTTTGATTTTTTTTTGCAAGTTTTGACTTTTTTAAAAATTTTGAATGTTTGAAAATTTTGATTTTTTGGAAAATTTGGTTTTTTTCTACGATTTAGATATTCTTCCCAAAATGTTGACTATTTTTTAAAAAATGTCAATTTTTTCGAGATTTCAACTTTTTGTGGAAATGTCGATCTTTTTAAAATATTGACTTAAGAATTTCGACCTTTTGATAATTTGGACTTTTTGAAAATGTCGACTATGTCGAAAAAAAAATTTACCTGTTCTTAAAATTTTGATTTTTTTTTGCAAGTTTTGAGTTTTTTAAAAATTTTGAATATTTCTCGAATAATTATGTTAAAAATTTTGATTTTTTTGAAAATTTGGTTTTTTCTACAATTT
Organism: Dastarcus helophoroides; assembly: GCA_028583605.1. Lineage (NCBI taxonomy): Eukaryota > Metazoa > Arthropoda > Insecta > Coleoptera > Bothrideridae > Dastarcus > Dastarcus helophoroides. The sequence continues at coordinate 3,047,021 of CM053327.1, read as the reverse complement.
AGATATTTTTCCCAAAATGTTGACTATTTTTTAAAAAAATGTCAACTTTTTCGAGATTTCAACCTTTTGTGAAAATTTCGAATTTTTTGAAATATTGATTAAAAATTTCGACCCTTTGATAATTTGGACTTTTTGAAAATCTCGACTATGTCGAAAAATAAATTTACCTGTTCTTAAAATTTTGATATTTTAAAAATTTTGAATGTTTTCTACAATTTAGATATTTTTTCCAAAATTTTGACTATTTTTTAAAAAATGACAACTTTTTCGAGATTTCAACTTATTGTGAAAATTTCGCCTTTTTTGAAATATTGACTTAAAATTTCCGACTTTCTGATAAATTGGACTTTTTGAAAATCTCGTCGAAAAATAGATTACATTTGTTTAAATTTTCGATTTTCTTTAAATGTTAAAGTTTCAAAGAAGATCGTAGGGAAAAAGAAGTTCCATTTTGTGATTATATTGTAATTTTTTAACATAAATTTTGAATTTAATTTGGCGTATTGCTTATTAGATTTAGAATTGTTTGGTGGAACGGACTGGTCCTTGGTTATCTTCAAAAAGTTCTGCATTTTAATTTTTTAGAATTGCTATTCGAAATTTTGAGTCAAGATCCAAATTTAAAGACAAAAATTCAAAATATAAAATAGTCCAAAAACCGAATCAAATATTAAAGAAGTAATATTTGAAATTTAATTTGAATTTTGCAACTCTAGATTGTTTTAAAATAAATTTGGACAAACTAGATTTAGGCTAAAAATTAATTAATTTTTTCCAACATTTTAATGATCTCGAAATTTGAATTTAGAAATTCTGAATTTAAATCGACATTTCAACTAATCAAAACAGGACATAAAAATTTATCATTTTTTGAATACTAATGCATTCATAATGTAATTAGTTGAAAGCAAAATATATTTTAAAAGGGTTTCCGGTCAGCTTCCTCATTCATAAAAGTCACGACACGCCACTGCATTCATTTTCTGCAAACTGTTAAGGGATATTGAAAAATTTATCTAATTTAAAATAGAGATTGAAGTTTTTTTCTTGATATTCAGAAACTACAACTTTTAAATGGGTTCTAGAAAAAAAAACATTAAAAATGAAAATGAAAATTGGAAAAATAGGAGCTCAAAACCTGAAATTTTAGCATTTTTATTTTAAGTCCAATATTTCAATTCTCATCAATACTTTAAATTTAAATATTTAATTTTTAATTTCTGTGAGTTTAAGCGAGACATTCTGAGAAAAATATTAAAAGAAATTTTCAAAAAATTAATACTTTTTAAAGGAAGTCAAAATTTTGAAAAAAGTTAAATATAATTCATACTTTTAAAAAAGTCAGAATTTTAATGAAAAAAAATCGAAATTTTTAAAAGACGAAAATTTGAAACAAACATTTTTACAAAAAGAAGAAATAATAGAAATTTGTAAATGTCGAAATTTCAAATAATCAAAATATTTAGAAAGTTGAAATTTTCAAAAAATAATCGTTTGTTCATAAAAATCGAATTTTCAGAAAAGAATAATGTAAATGTTAAAAAGTCATCATTTCGAGAAAAGCAGAATTATTTACAAAAAAGTCTACCTTTTGAAAACTCGAAATTTTCATTAAAAAAATTTCTAAAAGTTTTAAAAAGCTACGAAAAAAGTCGAAATTTTGAGACACAGTATAAAATTTACCAAATAACTATAATTATTTAAAAATAAAGTAAAAACTTTTAGAAAATTATAACGAAGGCTTCCACGGCCAGAGTCAGTACAGGATATACTTCTTACGGGATTGGACCGGGTCAAAGAACTACTAAGAGTGTTTGACGTTTCGCCCATCATTGTAGGGGCTTCTTTAGGAACAAAGAAAAGAAACAATAAATAAAAAGGGAAATATAAGGGAATATGCAAAAATGAAAGAATGAAAAGGACAATTTCAAAACAGACAAGTTTAGCCTCTGTTATGGTGGATATACTGAGTTACAGTGCTCTGATGTTTTTAAATTGGCCTTTTCATTCTTTCATTCCCTAAATACAAAGGAAAATATAAGGGAATATGCAAAAATGAAAGAATGAAAAGGACAATTTCAAAACAGACCAGTTTAGCCTCTGTTATGGTGGATATACTGAGTTACAGTGCTCTGATGTTTTTAAATTGGCCTTTTCATTCTTTCATTTTTGCATATTTCCTTATATTTTCCTTTGTATTTAGGGAATGAAAGAATGAAAAGGCCTTTTCATTCTTTCATTTTTGCATATTTCCTTATATTTTCCTTTGTATTTATTGTTTCTTTTTTTGTTCCTGAAGAAGCACCCTACGATAATGGGCGAAACGTAAAAGACTCTTAGTAGTTCTTTAACACGGTCCAATCCCGAAAGAAGTAGATCCTGTACTTCTAGAAAAAATCAAAATTTAGAATCAAAATTTTAAAAATGAGTAAATTAAAATTTAAAAAAAAAGTATTAAAATTTGAAATAGATACAAATTATCAAATTAACTAAAACAATTGCAAAAAAGTGGAAATTTTAAAATAAGTATAGAAATTCCCAAAATAAGCAAAATTTTGAGAAAAGGCAAACATTTTAAAAAAGAAGTAGAACTTTTGAAAAAAGGGTATTTTTAAATGTCAAAGTTTCAGAGAAGTCAAAATTTTCAACAAAAAAACTACAAATACGTGAAAATTTTCTAAAAAGTTTCTAAAAATTTCAAAAATAAGGCATTACTTAATAAAGTTTTTTATTGTCAAAATTTTTGGAAAGATTAAAGTTATCAATGAGTCAGAATTTTCAAAAAAAGTTATACAACGTTGAAAAAGGTTGAGGTTTGCAATCGATGATAAATTAAAAAAGTCAGAAAATCCAAAAACAGCGGAAAAATGAAATATTTTCTAAAATGTCAATTATGTAAAAAAAATCGACATTTTCAACATAAAAAAATCTAAATATAGAAATCAAATCATTTCAAAAACCAGTTTTTTAAACGAGGTCGTAATTAAAAAAATATATTTAAATTTGAATAAAAAGGTTGAGACCTTTACACTTTGAAAACGCCACCAGCTAAACCAATGTCACACGTCGTCAACATGTTAAAATTTAAATTTTGTTTTATTTTTGGGAGTATAAATATCTCTCTAGAAAAAATACAAAAAAACCTAAATTTAATAATAAAAATTAAATAAAATGAATATTACTTTTTAAAAAGCTTCTTCTAATCCACAGACCAATAGGTTTGAAGAATAATTAGATCTAAAGTTTGGAAACCAAGAACCGGTTTCGATCTTGTTAGATCTCGTTAGTTTGTTATATCCAACTCAGATACTAATAAATGTTCCAACAAGTAAGTACTAAAGAATCAACGAGCGTCAAGCGTGTGACTCTCAGACTACCGCCACCTATTGGTACATAGATAAAACTATGGCCATCGCCAACAATGTTGTATGCAAGTAGAATACAACCTAGACAGCAAATTCATGCAGCCTTCCAGGCGTGTATAGTAAATCATAGGTAGCTGAACTACCAACAGTTGAAAGACTGCCACCTAGCGAAGCGGTTGCTCTCTAGAAAAGTTCCCAGAAGACAAGAGTTCTAATGCATTGACCAATAGGTTTGAACATTAATTAAATTTGAAATTTGAAAACCAAAGACCGGTTTCCTTTTTGTATACGATAAAAAAGCTTCTTGCTTATAGGGCTACAAAAGGCACTAGACATTTTTTCTCTTCTCATAAATTTTATGAACAAGAGAGGGAGAACTCTGCGACTCGATAGTTTATACTTTCGTGAACCGGTGAACCGGTGAACCGTGAACCCACTATTTGGGAAACGCTGGTATAGTTTAATTGTCCTGTGCCACAGTAGTAGGCAGAATATTGAAGGGGCTGGATGGGTCATAAGAGTAAGTGTTATTAAATTACACTTCTTGGAAATTTAGGTTTGAAGCCTCTGCTTGTTATTATGATTGAGTAAATTTTCATGATATTGCTTTATTTTATTAAGTACATATTTCTGCCTGAATTCTTCAGGAGTGTATTGTGTAGTGTAGATGTACTAGGAACTCGTAGAAAAGGAAAGAAAGTCACGAACATTTTTGAAAATCGGTGTAAATTATGTATAAAATGGCAAAAAAACAAGCGAAATTGACATTTAGGTAAAAATGCAAGAAAAATTCCGAAAAAGGTAGAATTTTACCGAAAATGCGACCTCAAATTGTTAGATATTAACTTCTGCCATACTTTGCCCATTTAAGCTTTCTTGTATTTCTAACCGTTTCTGAAATGCCTGTAGGGGAAATTTAATATGTTTCAGCCTGCAGAAACGCATTGTCAGTGGTTTTATTTAAAAGAGGCCACCGACAACATCCATGAAAAAAATGATTTTAGAAAAACAGCCACGAAAGAGTTCAATGAGACATATAATTTTTTTAAATACAACAGATATTTATACTTAATTCTACGCTGACAAAGTGATTGGAAACAGCTACTTAAAATATACTTAGATCGGACTCTAATAAAATATGATATTTTTTTAAATAAAATTTGAATAACATTATTGTAAATAGAATTACAAATAAATTACGTAAGGAAATATAAATATATGTAAACGCGATATTTTTATATTTTCCTCCCTCGGTGATTCTATTTATGCAAATGGTATCAAATCCCGCTCGCTTTTGTTATGCAATTTAAATTTCAACTTGTTGCTCTGCAAACCTAAGGATTTTCTGAATTCGTTTCAATAATATCCAAGTTTCTTCTTTCGAATGTCAAGGTTTTCCACTGATATTGCATTGTCAGGTGCAACATCCACGTTGTTGAAATTAGACTTTTTCCTGTAAGTCCCATGAATCTAGAAATATAATGAGTATATTTTGCTACCTCTTTTATCGCTAAAGTACTTACGATGTCCCAATAACTCATATTAACACCAAAATTAAATCTGCCGTCTACATGGTGACTATCATGGAATATTGCATCCACCTGCCACGGTTGCCACCAGAAAGATCTTATATTGACACCTGAGTGACTGACGAGCACGTGATAATAATAATAAATTATTGACGAATAGAAAGGAACTAAAAATTAATTTGTATAATAACATATTTAGTTATCTTCACCACCACCTACACCAATGAACTGGAAATAGAAATATGGGGGCCGACATATTAAATAACAAGGTGAGCGATTCTACGGGGTGTAAAGCAGCTGCTGTTACCGCCGTTGGTTCTTTGAATCTGTGGTGCAATTTGTGAAATTTCTTATACAGAAATGACGTGTGATATAATCTATGAATCCAGTAACTAGTATAATCCTAAAAAAAAGTTTTCAACAGTGACAAAACTAATGCTATTCTTACCTGGTAGAGTAAGATAACAGGCCACTGGAAAATGAACCATAACAACCCTCTCCCCATAACTTGATAATACAAGGTAGTGTACCCTCCATTGTTAACATGGCAAAAAAGTAAAGCAGAAACTATTGAATTAATTAGGATATTTAAAGATCCCAACATTACAGCCTGTATTTCGAGGTATCCACTTAACCATTTCTTAGGTTGGCACTTCCAAATTTCTGAAGAATTTTTGCGTCCTCTATAATATGTCCACTAAATCACAAATTAAGGCAAATTTAAAATGTTGTTAAAATGTACTTACATGCCAATAGGCAGCTGTGCCAAAATATAAGACATAACCAACACAAATTGAAATTACGAAAAATATAAGAAAATCATCAACCACCTTCATGACGCAACCGAAAACGACAGAAAATAATTGCTATTTGGTTTTCTAGGGTTTGCCATAAATAACTATGTTTAAATCCAATTCACTTTTATCTTTCAACGAAGCTATTATTCTGTAAGAATGAAAACCATGTGTATTGAGCATTTGTTACATATTTTCATTGCTAATAGGCTCATAACTACATTGTTATTGCTGATTTTTAAAGCCATTGTTTCCATCGTTTTGATTATTGATTTGCTAAAAGTAAACGAATCTTAGATATTCAGACATTTTAACAACTATTACTTCCACGAGTGAATGTGAACAATTAATGATAAAACAGAATTTATGTATCTGGAAGGAAATATATTTCTCGAGAGTTTTAGTTTCTCTAAAGAATTTTTACTTGAAAATAAAAATATTGACTTGTTAAGCTTATCTTTTGAATTTATCTTATGATCACTCTATTTATGAGAGACTAGAGACTGGATTTTAGGCACAATGGAAATAAGTAAGGTAAAAAAATTTAAAAAATGTGAAATAAGGAAAAAACAGACAATATATATATATATATATATATTTCACTTAACTACTACTACTTACCTACATGAACTGGTGGATCGAATTTTCAGATTAAATTTGGAAGTAGAGCCGAACTTCGGGAAAACAGAAAATTGAATCTAAACTTTCGGAAAACTTCGAAAACTGTAGAGATTTCGAAGCAAAAACTTGAAATTTTTTTAAGTCGAATTTGGTGAAAAATGTGGCGGTTGGCAGACTAATTGTAAGTCGAATTTAGAGAGAAAAATCAATCCTCAAAAACTTTTTCTCAGAATTTTTACTTTATTTCAATTTTGCCATAATCCTGAAGAACACAAAAAAACTTTTTTTCAAAGTTTTCTAAAAATTTTATTCTTATAAATTTGGATTTTTATTAAAATGTCAATCCAAATTTTGAAAAATAAATAACTTTGAAACAAAAATCAAAATTTTGAAAAAATGTCGCATTATGAGGGATATTTTAAAAATATCGCATTTTATCAAAATTTTGAGATCAGGACAAATTTTGAAAAACAATTAATTTTCCAAAAGACAAATTAAGGAGAAAGACATTTTTAGAAAAAACCCGTTAATAAAAAATAGATTTTGAAAAACAAACGATTTTTCAAAAATACTGTCCAAATGTCAAGAAAAAGGTTAACATTTTTTAAAGAAAAGTGAAAACTTCTAGGAAAGTTTAATTTTGAGGGCGAAATTAAAATTTTTAAGAATAATTTCGAAATGGACGAATTTCGAGAAAAATGCCAATTTTGAGAAATATTGGAATGTTTAGAAAATCATATTTAAAATAAAAACCTAACTTTATGGAAATTCTCAAAAAATGTTGGAAATTCTAAAAAAATATTTGTAAAGGACGAAATTTGTGAAAAAAAGACGTAATTTGTAGTCTAGTTGCATTCTACTTAATGTAAATGAATTTTTTGCAATATTTTCTAAACATTTTTGAAATAATCGGAATTTTTAATTTTCGAAACTTTTTTTTGAAATTTTCAAAATTTGGCTTAAAGAGTTGGAGTTGCTAATGTGACTGAAATAAAAAATTAAACATATTTTAAAATTTTACGAAAATTGAAATTAAACAATCGAAACTTTTCAAAAAAGTCAACATTTTGAGACAAAGGGGAATTTTGGGAAAAAATTTTACCTTTTAAAAATCGCAATAATCTCAAACAAACCCACAAAAATCTTCAGAAAGATCTTAAAATTATAAAAAAGGTCGAGATTAAAAAATAGAAATCGAAAAAATCTTTACTTTGAAAAAGGTGAAAATCAAGATAAAATCGAAATTTAAAAAAGAAATTAAAATTTTTGAAAAAGTCTTCTCTTCAAAAATTTTAAATTTGCAAAAGTGTAAGTTCTTAAAACTTCAAATTTTGAAAATCAAAGTTTTAAAAGAAAACCAAAATTTTGAAGAATTCCAAATTTTCAAGGCCAAATTTAAGAAAGGTGATATTCAAAAAGAAGGTTGAGATTTTTAAACAAAGGAATTCAGAAAAAGTCAAAAATTTTAAAAAAGTAGAACTTTTGATGCAAATTAAGACATTTTTAAAAAGTGTAGAAACTTAAAAAATCAAATTTGAAAATAAATCTTAATTTGAAGAGTCGAAAAAAATTGAATGTGTGCAAAAAGTCGTAATTTAAAAAATAAATAGTAATGTAAAATAAAAGACTCAAACTTATAAAGAGCCCGTATTTTAAAAAAAGTTAGAATTTTTAAAAAAGTCTCAAAAAAATTGACATTTTTAGAAAAATAAAATAATTTAAACTTTAAAAATAACGAAAATAACAAAAACGGAACTTTCAAAAAGTCAAAGATTTCAAAACAAAAAATATAGTTTTGGAAAAAAGATGGAATTTTGGAAAAAAGGTAAAAACAGTGTCGAAATTGGGAAAAAAGTAAGTAAAGGTTTAAAAAACCGAAATTTAAAAGAAATCTTAGTTTTGAAAAAAGGAAGAATTTTCAAAACAAAATTTTCAAAAAAGTAGACGCCTACAAAAAAGTTTAAATTTTCAAAAAAGTCGAAAGTTTATTGAAGTCCAAACTTTAAAAGGAAATTAGAATTTTGAGATAATATTTAAATTTAAAAAAAGCATTCAATCTTTCATTAAATTCGGCCTTTTCAAATAGAGGAAAGTTAACAAAAAACAAATTTTTAAAGAAGTACAAATTTTTAGAGTCAAATTATAAAAATAGAGATGAAGTTTTTAATTAAAAAAAAAGTAAAAAAACTGACATTTTTGAAAAAAGTCGACATACTGAAAAATTTTTTTATAAAATTACCAAAATTAGAGTTACGTAAATTGTGGAGGGAGCCTCAATATACAAAGTGGAAGCTGTTTTGTGTTCTTTCAGATCTCAACCAACTCTAAAGAAAATTTCTAGCAACATCCGTGCAAAAAATCATAAATTTCGTGTAGGGGTGACCCAATAACTTTCCTGCACAAAGGCGTATTGGTTCGTAGCTATGCCACTGGGTTCCTTAAAACCCTAGATACAAAATATCCTTTAATACAATTTCAGATTATCCAAACAAATATTTTATCCAGAAATTATTATCAGCATGATATCACATCATTTGACTTCATCATTGATGCTTGATACTGTAGCAGAGGCGGACGAAGTCGCGGGTAACAGCTAGTTTAGAATAAGAACCAGGAAGTTCGAAAAAAACCTCAAAATGTTAACAATTCTAAAAATGCCAAAATATTTTCAAAGGTCGAATATTGTGAAAAATTTGAAAAATATTTTTCTCAACATTATTACTTTCTTATTCTAATTTTTGACATAATATTAAACTTTCAGTAAATAAATTGAATGTAAAAGAAATCTTTTTTTTTTTAAATTACCCAAAAATATTTTTCTTAACATTTTATTATTTCATGACATTTGAAGAAAATAGACGAATTTCGAGAAAACCAAAGTTTCATAAACTAAAACATTGCATTCCGAAATAAATAAAAATAAGACAAAGTATGAAGTCGAAATTTCTGGAGTCAAATTTAAAAAAGTCAAAATTAAAAAAAAAGACGTTGAGAAAAGAGGTAGGATTTTTACAGAAAAAATAATTTTTCAAAAAAGGGTTCAAAACCTAAAATATTGAGAATAAAATCGAAATTTCGGAAAGGAACAATTTAAACTAATTTGAGAAAAGTCGAAATTTACAGAAAAGTTAAATATCGAATTTTAAAATAAAAATAATATTGAGCAAAAAGCCAAGCTTTAAAGAACCAGTCAAAATTTTTGAAAATTCAAATTTTAAAAGATCAAAATCTTCAGGAAAATTTGAGAACGGAATTTGGAAAAAAAAACGAACATTCTCTACTTCTAGAGAAACTATCAAATGAAACATAAAATCTAAATTTTTCGGTGAAAATCAAATTTTAGTTAAAAATGAACGATTTTGGGAATGGTCGTTCATAAAAAACGAATCTTCTGGAAAATACAGGATTGGATTTTGGGATAAATTTCAAATTTTCGATTTTTTTAAGTTCGTTTTTATCCGGAAATTTTGAGTTTTTCTTTTGAAAAATACAAAACAAATTAATAGAGAATCGAAATTCTAGGAAAAAGATCGACATTTTCAACAAAAGGTCGAAATTTAGTAAACACTCCAAATTCTTCAGAGGGGGTTTAATTTTATAGAAATTTTGGATGAAGGACGAATTTAAAAAAAATTTCTCGAATTTTCTATTGATTGCTTGAATCATAGACAGACGTGCACCCCAATCTGCCCCAACCCAAGTCAGAAAATGTCCAATATTGAGATAAACGTCGAAATTTTGACACCAAGTGTAAATTTCTGCAAAGTGGTATCTCAATTAGAAACAATTTCAGGAAAAATGTTGTCGAAATATTACTTAGAAAATTACAAAATTTCCAAAAAAATCATAAACATTTCTAGGTAAATATTTTTTATAAACAATCATTTTGCAGTAAGCCAAAATTTGAAGAAAAGTCGAAATTTTTGAAGAAAACAAATTTTGGGAAATGGTAAAATTTTGAAAAACACAACCATGAATTTTGAGATTAAATATATCAGGTAGATTCTAATGAAATAAATCGAAATTTAGGAGTAAATTTGAAATATCCGAAGGAATTTGTGAATTTTCATAAATAATTCGAAAATTTGAGAAAATGTCAATATGTCAAAGATAGACAAATTTTGATGAATGAAAATTTTTTTAAAAAATTTCCCAGTTAAATATAAATTTTAATTTAGCTGCATAAGCCAGAGGGCGGGATTAAAGCCCTTACCTGCCCTATTCTAGTTATGGCTATGTGTCTCTTAATATTTTCCATTGTAAAATTTTTGTGTCCCCACGGCAATAAATTTGCATAATTTAAAAAGTTTGCCTCTCCATCGCCAGACAATGTTCAAATTACATTATTCTTATTCGATAACGCGCTATTGCTTTCACCAGCATAAGCGTGAATGTAATTAAAGTCTGTAATTTCTTCAAAAGATGAGTATTTTAAAAGAATTACATCTTTTTCAATATTACCTATTTTCGGGGGGAAAAATAATCCAGGAAATAATTTCCATGATAAAAATCATAAATAGCGTACTTGTAGTTTTTCCTGTGGGGGAATTTTCTCTTCCAGATATTTTTGCAATAAAAAAATTACGAAAATTTTAATTACTTTATTAATCTAGAGTCCTAATAAAAATGTTTACACATTTTTAAAGAGCTTGCCTGATAGATGTGTTGCATTATTATTTTTTTGCTTAAGGACGAATGTGATGTTGCACAACGTAAGATTTTTGCGTGTAATTGAAATTAGCGCAATGTTTTTTTCTGACAAAAATATTTGCTATGATATAATTTATAATCAAACTTGTTACAAAAAATTTTTCAACATCTATAATTAAATGATTTTTCCCCAGCTTATTTTAAACTGTGTGGTTAATTAGAGCATTTTGTCTTGTTAGAGGCATTTTTCACACAAGTGCACTTTACACAATGAGTTCAAAGATAAATTTTAAAAAATGGGTAATTTTAGAAAATTAGAAATTAAGTAACCTGGTTTAATTGTGCTGTGTCACAATAACAGGCAAAACCCAAAATGGTCTAGGTGGGTCGTAAGAGTAATTGTTTTTAGATTAAATTTCTTGGAAATTTATACTTGAAGCTTCTTTCTGTTATGTTAGAATGGCCAAAAAACCGCTGCGTATGTCATGGTAATGACATACGCAGCGGCACGTATGTTATTACCATGACATTACTCTTATTTTATCAATTATATATTTCTGTTTAACTTCTTAAGAACTGAATATATACTTGGAAAAATCCATAGAAAAGGTTAAATAGGCAAAAGATTTTTTTAAATTAGGTCCGAAACATGTATAAAAGGGTTAAAAAACAAGCAAAATTGTAATCTAGGCAATAACGCATGAAAAATGTTAAAGAAAGGTAAAAAGGTATAATCATGATTTTACCTAAAAGCCGGCCTCTAGTTAAAACAAAAATCCTAGAATTTATAAAAACCAAATTTGGATAAAGATGAAATATGGAAGATAAAGTTGAAATTTCTAAAAGAGGTATGAACTTTTTAGTTTGTAGTCAAGCTTTTATTTGGAGCAGAAAAAATAAGAAAAATGAAATGATTTTGAAAAAATTTGAAAGCAAATTAGTGGTACAATCCACGAGTTATGTAATTTTTTTTCGAAATTTTAGGGAAAATGTCAATTTCATACACAGTTGCAAAAAGGAGTTTTTTTTGTAAAAATTAAGTTTCTTTTCAAGTGTTTCCCTTTTTTATTAATAATTTTTATTTTACTCTATTCAGAATCTTAACTTTAATCTTCATTCCATTTATAGATAAATTATAGAGCATTTGGGTTTAAAAATGTAAATAAGAAACCCAACATTTTGAAGAAAGAGTTCAACTTTTGAGAAAAGCACATTAAAATAAAATACAAACCTCAACACAATATTTTGAAATTTATACATTAGATTTTGAGAAAAAAAAACCAAATTTAAAGCAAAACTTTTAAATTTGGGAAGGCACATACCAAAAGTTTGTAAAAATTGGAAGCAAATTTTTTTAAACTCTTAGCAAATTTTTACAAATTAGAAGCAAACCTAAATTTCAAGGTATTTTCAAAATTTTATGTCCCTAAAATCCCAATAACAACTTGAAAATTTTCGAATTCAAGAGTAAATTTTGAAAGAAATTATCAACATTGTTTATAACGGTTCGAATTTCTATTGAAAATCATGTTGCTCCAAATTTCGACTTTAATATTGACGTTTGCAGTTTTTTAAAAGTTTTAAATTTCTATCAAAAAATAAAACTTTTCAAATTTTATGAAAGCTTTTTGGTGGGCGATAGGGATTTTGAGGTGAGCACAAGTAATTTTAAGAGTAGTTGAGGGTTTTTTTGTCGTTAAGTTTATATTTTGTTAAAGCCTTTTTTTTGCCTTTTAGTTTTAGTCAAATACACAATTTGAACATTAAATTCTGAATTTTAAATTTTAAATTTCGCATTTCGAATCTCTAATTTCGAATTCCGAAATTTTGAATTTTTATTGTATAAATTTGCCACCATTTACAACAAGAAATCTGGTGGGAGGTATAGACACAAGTATTGCTGAAAGTATTCAAAAGTGGGCAGTAGGTAAAAAAAGGTTGCCTACCCTTGGGATACAATTATCAAGTATTGTGTTATTTTAAAGGTCTTGTGTTTAATTTTATTCTATTAACTGTTTTAAGGTGTCATGTAAGTATTTTCTTGAATAGTTAGTTTTTTTTTGTTTCCTAACCTGATATAATAAAATACATACGTATTGTTAGAACTCTACGGAGTCTTAGTACCAGACGAAAAACTCTCTCTTAATACCGGCAGTAAACATATTCCTTTTAAATGCCAGTGTTTATTCTTAATTGTGTATCGTTTGCAGGGAACAGAAGATGGAATACACGAAAGAAAAGAAAAAAAATCATAAACTTAAGAAATTTTAAAAATGTAACTGTTCAGGATATGTCAAAAAAAATGTTTGTGGCAAACTTGCTTAAAGTATGATATTACAAGGAGCTCTGACAAAATGGCTTACTGCTAGAAAACAAATTTTACTTGAATTCAATGGTTCATCAATCGCATATTATTTAAACGAAGCAGTCACCACGATTTTCAATGACTCAGTTGTATTTTAACCATTTTTAATTCAATTCAATTCCTACAACACCAAGAAGTTTTGTTTATATACCATTCACCAATGCCATTTCGCAGATTTGTCCTAGCATAAGCTCAATTCCACAGCTAACCACCAGCTTTAATCCTATGCCATCCACAATATCCGCAGATATTGTGAAAATTATTAAGTTATCTCAATTGCCAAGTGATACAAGAAAAATAGTCAGTTGTAAAGAAGAGAAACTGGAAAAGAGGTAAAATTTTCATTTCATCGTTTTATAAAAGAGCTGTAGATAAAAAAAATTGTTAAAAAACCATTTGGGAAATATGTTTAAATAATCCTTAAAAGAAAGTAAAAACCATGTTTAGGATGTAGATGGACTTATTTCAGAAAATGTCAGAAAATTAGTCTAAATTCAAAGAAAATTGTACCATTTAAAGAATCTAAGTCGACAATTTGTTTAGTTTGTTTAGAAAACAATGATTAAGGCTGGATTCAATGCTATTGGTGTCAGGGATTGGTTCATAAAGTCTGTCTGACATTCCAGAATGGAATTGGTGTAAGGTCCGGGTTTACTGTGTCTAGTGCTAGGCGACACTTTATGTTCGTACCAAATTATAGACCAACTACAGTTTTGCGCGAATTATATAAAAGTTTAGATATTCTTCCATATATTTTGATATCTTTTATTGTTAACAGTATTATGTAATAATAAAGTAAGATATTTTTGAATTACTTTTTATTTAGGGTGGGTGCACCAGTAACAAACCGTTTAAGAGACATTTTGAAACAAAATTTGATAATGTAACTCAATTATTACATTAATCATTGTAAAAAAGGTACATTGTATTTTTTTGTTTACCATATTATCATATAGTTTTTTCCTATTTTTTCAATAACCATTAGGTTTATTTTTATTTAAAAGTGAATGTGGCAAGTCTCAATGTGCCTAAGGTGGAACAGATTGTACCAGTAATAGACCAGGTATTGTGCCAATAGTAGACCAGTAATAAAGTGAATGTTTTTAATGAAGAATGACTTAATTATCAATAATATTGAATTTAATTAAGTTTATGGTAAGTAGTCATCACAATTTTAAGTCAGTCCCAGAAAAATATTCCCTTTTATACTTAATGCAAGCATTAACTTCTCTTAGGACGATCATGTGCGCGCCATTGCCAAATTTGCCTGTCAGAAGCTGGGCTTTCTTTTTAGAGTTAAAAGGTACTTCACATCTCGTCAGCTATTAACACTATACAAAGCTCAAGTTAGGCCAACACTAGCCAATACTGTTCTCATGTTTGGAGTTCAACCCCAAAACACACTTTAGCTCTCTTGGATGTAATTCAAAGAAGAGCGATCCGCCTAAACGATGACGTATGACAGGCGTATGATTGGTGACTTGTCTCTTCTCTACAAGTACTATCACAAAAGATGCTCGCTGGAACTAATAGGATTGATCCCCCCAAGGGCAAGGTTCTTAAGGCATACTAGACAGTCGGAGACAGCAAATTCCTGTGCGGTCCAGCTTGACACATTAAGGACTTCTGTCTATGGAGACTGTTTTTTCTATTGAACTTCCAAGTTATAGAACTTTCTACCGAAAGGAATTTTCTCCAAAAATTACAACCTATCCTCGTTTAAGAAGGCGGTTCATCGCCATCTATCCTTGTTTTCCGCATCCTACTCGCAGCGTTTTGAAGGCATAGTGGATTTTTTCTTTGCGAGCGGATTAAACTTAAAAAAAAATAACGATTAGATATTCGCCTTTCTTTGGTTTTTGGGTAATCTTCAAAGATTTATGAATAAAGAAGAGTACATTCTTATTATCAGAATCTGAATAAATTCTTAATCCTTTAATTATTATTTTTTTTGTAGATGTTGCTTTTTAATCTGAATCTGTTTCCTGTTTCCTATCCCTCTTTGATTTTTTTCTCTATTCGTTATCTTCGGAGCTTTTCTTTCTTCTTTTTATTTCTTGATATTTTTTTCTCTTTCCAATATTTCATCCATTCACTGCTGTTTACTGCATCAGGCGGGCAAATCTTACTCTTTTTCTGGTTGCCTTTAATTGGAGATTCAGACCGCCACATAATTACTGCTGCAAATGCTGGACTTATTGGTTGAAATATTTTTCTTTTTTTGCCAGAGCTATTTTCCGAAATTTAAGCAATACTTCTTCTTCTACGATCAATACGGTTGGAGGTCCCATTTTTTTTTCTGCAAGGGTATTTCAGTTTCATTTTATTTATAATTGTTGTGTGAGGAATATTTTGTGGGAAGAATTTTCGGCATGTTTCTCCTACTTTGGCGCCTTTGCTTATTTCTTCTATTGCTTTTACGATGTCTTCCTTTTTATATCCGAAAAACGTTCTTTTAGGTAGCATAGTGTCTTCGAAAAAAGTATAAGTGGTAAATTATTGGAACAAATTCATAGTATAGATATCACCACTATTATACCACCGGTCAACGACTGGAACATTGTGAATTTTTGAAGAGTTTGTTAAAATACTTTACTAGGGCATCATAAGTAAATATAAATGTAATAGAAAAACTAAAAAAATATTAGAAAGCTTAATCACCAGTTGTTGACCAAATGGAATATTACTGGAAATCCATAGAATTTGTGCTCCATTAGTTTTCCAAAGACAATTATCGATTCAAATTAGTATTTTCTGAGAAAATAATATGTAATATTATTAATATATGTATTATAATATGCATTTAACACGAAAGTAGCCTACAAAAATTGATGTAAACAAAGATTTAAATTGATTAAAATAACTTACCGTCGTACGCGCGTTTATTAGAATGGTCACCCAGTACAAAGTGAACGAATCACGTTTTGGAATAGGTAGTTTTAACTTGTGTAGATTGCGCTTGAATCACTTTTAGTTATACTTTGTTGTAGTCGTCCACTATTGTATATCTCTTATATTATTGAGAAACTATTTCATCTATGTAATTTGAAAATTTGGTTAGACAAAACCTTTTCATTATATCTGAATCATTGGCTTCAGAATTAAATATCCAGTATTACCAATTAGACCTAATCACTTTTTGATTATTTAAAGTAGCAAAGACATTTTATGTCAACAATTTATCTCAGCTAGATGTGTTACCAATTTTATTTAGCTATAATTTTGTCATAGTGTAAACGAGCAAGAAAATGTTGTATCAAATACCTGAGATTTCTATCATAAAATAGGTTTCTAATCTAAAGGCTCCCTTGGTTTACTACTTCTTGACGAAAGTAGTAACTTACTGAAAACAACAAAAAGCCAGTGTTATAGAGGATGTATTGACATTTACTTAGCCTAGACCTGTACCACGCGTAAACAAAATATGGCAATACCATAACAAGGAAAACTAACTGATAGAAGCGCCAGTGTAAAGTTTCATTTTAAAAATTACAACCAATTTTGAGCAATAACATTTAAAACAAAGAATGTCCAACGAAATTGTTAAAATCGACATTAGAGTATAGTGCCATCATCAATAAATTATCTGTTTTCGAAGAGGTTAAGAGGTAAGCAGACTTACGATATGTTTAATGCTCATGAAGATTAATATCCTTTGTGTCCAACTATAACAACATTGAACTGCAAGCGTCAAAAGAGGTAAATTGTTCATTTAAGATAAAAAGCAATCAGCAAGGTCAGTTTTGTATCCGTTCTCGAAAATATTGAAGCCGTTCACGATATGATTTTATCAGATTCTGGGACTTAAACGAATATTTGAAGCACTGAATATTTGATATGTCCATCATATTGTTCAAGTTCATTTGGATTAAAATAATTCTGCAAAATGAATTCCCAAATGCCTGAATGTTGACCAGAAGCGTGCAAGTGTAGAAGCATTGCGTTCGATCTATGCTCGGTTTGAAAACGATCAGACGTTTTAAGCCGCGTTGTAACCATGGGTATATTTCTTTGACCCAGAAACAAAGCAGCAACCGATGGAATGGAGACACTCTGGTTCTCCAAAGCCTAAGAAGTTTGGTGTTCAAAGATCTGCTAAAAAAGCTCGTGCTTCAGGTTTTTTGGGATTGCCATGGTGTAATCATGATTGATCATCTGGATAAGGATACAACAATTACTGGGGACTACAGTTTAACATAACTAATCACTCTATGTGATTGAATTAAGAAAAAGAGATGCTGAAAGTTGTCCAAAGGTCATTTGCTTTTGTAGGACAATGCCTCTGAACAAAATCAAACGAATAATTTGTGATTTGGAGTTTGAATTACAGGAACACTCTTCTTATCCACTAGATCTGTCCGAGTATTATCTCTTTTTAAAACTAAAAAAAGTTTAAAAGGTCGTAAATTTTCTTTAAATAAAAATGTTATGGAAACTGCGGATGCCTTATTTGTAGCGTAAGATAACACTTTTTTAAAGAGGTCTAGGGGCGTTACAGATTCAATGTTATAAATGTTTTAAATTACGAGAACGCGACGTTGAATAAAATTTTTTAACTTCCAAATTTTATATGCTTCTATAGTAACTTGGGAATTTTGCATTATCTTTTTCTGTAACATATGTAACACTTGCCCAGCAAAAAGTTTAGTGACTAAATATCTCAGGTGATAAAGCAACAATTTAGATGATACGCCGCGATAATAATTCGGGAAGTCGTAACCATCATAAAATAAAACACTGTAAAGCCAGTCAAATAGGAAAGACGGTGCATACTATATTTTTAACAACAACGATAGCGGCAAAGGATAACCTTATAAAACGTTCCCGAAGCGCATCAAACCTGGTTTATGTATCATAAAACGTGACACTAAACTTTGAAACTATCGATCTCATTGAGATGGCCTCGCTGCTGTATATGTTCGCCTCGACATCCTCTGGGAGGCATGAAAGTGATATTGATAACACAACATTGCGAAAAGTTCACACCTATTTTAAATACGAAGTGTGAATATATTTCAATTCCAAAGAAAAATGCTACAATGTGATGCACATATTCAAAATCCAAGGAAGAACGCTTTTTATCGACGATAAGTGCTAGTAATTTGCCACTGTCACAGGATAATTTGATAAACTAATCTCTGTTTCGTTTGTTCATTAAATTCAAAATTTGAATTCACTTACGCCACCATGTCTCTTGAGTCCGTTAAATATACTCCAAAATCTATAAGAAATCTAAAAATATTAATGATTACACCAAGTTTTTGCAATCAAGACATTGTGCTTAGGTTACAAAAACTTTCCAACCAGAACGCAGGCATCTGTAAAAAGCAATCCAAAAAATTTCTGGAAATTCGTTAGGAAGAAGAAAGGGAAAATGTTTATTCCAGGAGAAATGACATTTAATGGAGGTATATACACTGTTTCGCAGATTGTTGTAAATTCTTTCGCTAATTACTTTTTATCTGCATTTTTCAACCCTATTCAACCATTACCAGGATGCTGCAATAACGAATTTTGTAGCAATCCATCCGCATCCACTCCGGATCTTGAGACGTACACAGTTTTAAAATATATTAATAATTTTAAAAATAACGATTCATGTGGCTTGGACCTTATCCCAACTTTTCCTGTTATAGACTGGGCAGAGGTTTTGGCTGGACCACTAACCCACATATTAAACTTCAGCCTTAATTTTGCAGTTTGTCATAAGCAATGAAAGGAATCCAAAGTCTGCCCCATATACAAGCATGGAGACACCGCACAAGTCGAAAATTATAGACCAATTTCAATATCTGTTTTTGCGAAAATGTTCGAGATTTTTGTCTATGGCCGTCTTTTTATCCAAAACTTCAAATAACTGAGGATCAGCATGGCTTTGTACAAGGAAGATCAGCCACATTGAATCTGGCATGTGTGACTCAATTTTTAGCTAAGAATCTGGATCAATGGAAGCAAGTCGATGTTATCTATACCCACATCAGTAAAGCAATTGACCGAATTTTGCATAATATATTATTATTAAAGCTGCCACAAATGGGAATTTGTGGCAAATTACTTTCTTGGCTTGCTTCTTATATAAATGATCGCCGCTTATATGTAGTTGTCAATGGGTACAAATCCGAAGTATACGTGCAGAGATCCGAAGTGCCACAAAGCACGAATTTGGGGCCGTTGCTGTTCCTGATTTATATTATTGACATTGCTGTTGATCTAAAATACTCGAAGTGCCTGCTGTATTCTGATAATCCTAAATTATATAGAACAGTGAAATGCATTCAAGACGCAGAATATTTGCAGATTGTACATGAAGAACTACTCAGGCATCAATTAATTAGAGACCTAGCGATGTTTGATAACCACCTATCTTTCAAGAAACATTTAATAAGTGTGGTAAATGCAGCTTTTAAATCATTGGGTTCTGTTATTCAAAACTGTAATGAATTTAATAATGCCGATGTCAAATTAGAGTAAGCCTCAGTTCTTTGAGATCCTCATCAGGTTTACTTAACCAACATGGTCGAAAACGTACAAAGACGATTTTGAAAATTTTTGCATCCTAAGAATTTTAACAAATATTTTCCTCGGCATATAAATCAAGCAGAATTTGCTGCATTATTTGACTTCCACTCTCTTCAAAATAGAAGACGTGCAAGTCTGGCAGCGTTTATCCATCAACTTGTCAATGGAACCTTAAACTATCCTTTGTTGCTACAAAAGTTATCTTTTAATGGGCCTAGACTCAACACTAAAAATTTTGTTACCTTCTACATATCTAACTTTAGAACTAATAATTTTAAATACTCACCCCTCAACAACACGATGCGCGTCTCTAACTGCTTAGTAGGAAATAACTATAATATATTTTGTTGTAAATTAAAAAAATTGAAATCACTTGTAAAAAATTTGTAATTACGAATCATAATTTCTTTGGATACAATAATGTTGTCAAGTGCAGACCTTTTTATTTTTTCGTTAAATTAAATTTAATTACATTTTTGGTTAAATGTAATTTAAATTTATTTTTTTATTTTTGATTGTAATTTTCAAGTAGTAGTAATTGCTTTGTAGATGGTTACCACTGTTGGGCAATTTAAAATAAATAAATAAATAAATAAATAAATGAATAAATAAATAAATAAATAAATAAATAAATAAATAAATAAATAAATAAATAAATAAATAAATAAATAAATAAATAAATAAATAAATAAATAAATAAAGAAATAAATAAATAAACAAATATTTTAAAATTGGTGTCAGAAATTAAACTTGATGCGTCAGTGCTTGGACTATGTAGATATCAATATATTCTTGTATAAAAATTCCTTTCAATAACGTATTCCACAATTTGAAAGTTTTACAGAAAAGAGAGTCTTCGTAGACAGAACTCCTCAGTGTGTCAAGATGGGCCCTACAAGGAGTTTACTGTCTCTAATGTCTTATATGCCTTAAAAATCTCATCCTTGGAGGATCAATCCTATTAGTTCTTGCAAATATCTCTCATAAAAGCAATTGTAGAAGATAGAAAAGTCATCAACCATCGACCTGTGCTCTAGTGTTTCGAGAGAATCGGTCAGACTCTCGTCCTCAATTAGGCGAATCGCTTTTCTTTAAATTGAATCCAAAAGAGTCAAAGTGTGTTTAAGGGCTAAAATATGAACATGAAAACAATATTCTAGTGTTGGTTTTAAGCTTTGTATAAAGGCAGCAGCTGGTGAGATGTAAGGACCTTCTAGTTTAAAAAGAAAGTCTAGCATCTGAGAAAGAGACTTGGCAACGGCGCGTATGGTCGTCCCAATAGAAGTTAGTGCTCGCATTCATTCCCAGGATAGACATATTAGCAGGGAGGATTTAAACATCTGTGTTGGACTACCCCTTGATGTTTTTTTAGAGAAAACTGCGGCTTGAGTATTTGAGGCAATGAAGTCAACCAGATTTTATTTTTTTCATTCCAGAACAAATTCAAGATTATTATAAATAGTCTTTGCCTGCTATTCCTTTAGCCGATTTAGAGCAACGAGGGATAATGATTTCTTGGAGAAAAAAATGACAGCGGGCTACTATCCTTTGCGTAGCTGTATATCGAATTGGAAGTTGAAGCTAGGAGATTGTTTATGTGTAACAAAAACAGAATAGGAGACAGGACATACCCCTAAGATACCCCTGCATTAAGCGCAAATGTCTCGGATGAGATGCCATCTATGACGACCTGCAGAAATCTGTCATCGAGAAAACTCAAAATCAAATGACAGAGACCAGGAGACCAGGAGATGTTTATTTGGCGAGAAAAAAAAAACCTTAAAAATGGTTTAAACTGTCCCACTAGCGGGATATATTTAACCAAATGATGGGGTATTTTCAACCATGAGATATAAATATATATTTTTTTATACAGTCAAACAAAAATGGTTTTTCTTCCTAAATAAGTTTATTATGTATTTTGGAAATGAAATAAAAAATTGGCCAAACATGTTTAAAGTAAGATTCAAAACAATACTCAAAGACAATAACGTTGGTGTTAGTAAACATTGTTTGTTTAAGGTTAACCTTAAACAAAAAGAACATTTTCTGCAGAATTTGGATCTAAGAACTTTAAAACTGTTAACTTGATCAGCTGGTGATATATCTCTGACCAACGGATATATTTAACTTAGTGTTTTTTGGCACACACATTTAATTTGACATTTGAATTAATTTTGTTTAATTCTTTTTCTACCCAGCATTTTATATGTCAAACTCCAAAATCATTTTTTTTCCATAATTTATAATCATGGTATATAATACAATACTCCGGTAAAGGAAAAAGTTACATCATGGGACAGAAACTAAGTTAGATTGCCAGAACACATTAAGCCATTGGTTGAAATGGTCCCATCCAACTCTCTATAATTTTACGCTTGGGGTACTATAAATATTATCAATCTACCATTTAACATATATCGAATGCAACCCGTTACAGATCATATTTAGAAAATTCTTGTAAAAAAATTGAAAATTAAAAAATTAACATAAAATCTGATTTTTGCTCAATTAAGTTTAAACACAAAAAAATGAACATGTAGAGTAATGTAACTTCTCTGGTGAGTGTTCTGACGTATAAAAAGCTACATAGGAGCCTTACGAAGCTAAATTTAAATCAGGGTGTCATTTAAAAGGACTTGGTTGTATGTGCTCCCAGGTTGAATCTGCCCCCTATACCCTACCTATCCAAGATAATTTTAATCCCTTCCAGAAATTTAGGAATCTCGACATTAATAACCTTTTCTGTCATTTTAGATATAAAGGGCAACAAAGATATAGGCGATATTTATTAGTGAAATTCCTTTTTTTTTCTTATTGGCGACAGGCTGCACCCTAGCAGTCTACCAAATGTTAGGCAATACACTTTGTAAGAAAATGTAAACAATTTACTTTGAATAGAAGCCAACTAACGTAAACTCACTTATAGTGCAAAATATTAGCATAAGGCATTTAAAAAGTATTAATGAACTCACGTTTCGAGAGAAATTAGAAGCGAAAGAGTGGACAGATATAAAAGAGAAAGATATAAACGAAGCACTAACATTAATATAAAGAAACATTATAAAAGTTTTTGACGAATTGGCACCTATATATGTGGTAAAATTTATTAATATAAATCAACAGTGGTATGACCATGAGATTAAACAACTGGTGAACCTCAGGGATGAAGCTTATAAAAGAACCCATTTTGACAATAATAATGATTGCTGGAAGAATTGTAAAACCTTAAGAAACAACCTAAAAAGTCTAATAGAAAAAAAGAAAAAAAGACTTTTATTCAAAAAAGACAAGACAACAAACATTATTCAAAAATGATGTGGTGTGCCTATTTGGCACAAAATTTGATTATTAAATGATACGGGATCGATAAAGTGTCTTGAATAAATATAACACATTTATTATCACGTCTCTTAATAACATAGTCAATTCTGAAAAACTAAATATTTATTACTATTCTGAAGAAGATAGAAGTTCGTTACCACACACCGAATTTTAATTTAAGTATAACGTATAACTTTCTTGATGTTTTAGAAGAGTGTTAAAACAACTAAAAACTCAAAGAAAGATGTAATAGATAAAGTTATACTAAATATGGGTGGCTTTTTTTTCTCAAAAACAAAATATCGGATGTGTTTACAAAAAGGTTAATTTTACTCGAGATGGAAGGAGTTTAAAATTTGTTTGATATCCAAGCTGCCGAATTCACTTAATCCTGAAAATTTTTGACCAATATCGACTGCATGCATTTCGTGTAAAGTCTTTGAGACCTTAATTCGTGAACAGATTCTGAAATTCGTTGTAAACAACAATATTCTGAGGAAAACCACTCAGGCTTTAGGATTGACCATTTGTGCAAAACATCCTTTCAACTGGTAGGGTCTACTTGAAACAAATGGATTTGCAGTAGTTAAAATGTGATTGGGGCTTCATTTTTGGATTTAAGACGAGCATTCGAAACACTGCTAACAAAATTGAAAAGACTAGGTTTTAATAACCTCTCATTAGAATGGTTTACTTCTTATTTATTTCAACGACCTCAAAAAGTGTGTATAGTGTAAAGAGTTTAGATTTGGTACAGTTTTGTGACCTATTTTATTTCCTTTGTATATTAATGATATTGCTTTACATATACCTGATTTTTAAATTTTTAAATTTATTTGCAGATGATGCGTTAGTGGCTGCATTAGAGTGATAAGGATAAAGCTATTTTCAAGTTAAATTGTGCACTGCAAAATATGTGTAATTGGCTTAAATTAAATAATGTTCTTATTAATGAAGGTAAAAACAAGGCTATGATACTAGGTGATTTGCCTTCCAATGTAAGACTACCTATATTAATGATTCGGTAATTAAATATGTTAATGAAGTTAAATATTTAAGATTGATCGTTGATCGCCAGGTAAAGTTTAAATTACATGCTGAACGTATTTTACAAAAAGTATAAGCTAAATTATTTTTGCAGTAACGCACATAATCAAAATTTAAAAAATAGAATAATAATTTATAAGGCTCTTATTTCACCACATTTTATTTATTGTTTGTCTATTTTATTGTTTCTTCACCAATACATTTTTAATAATTTGCAGATTCAACAGAATAGGGCATTACGAGCTATTCTTAGATAAGATATTTATACAAGAACTGAATTAATGTTAAATTGTTTACAATGTTTATCTATAAATCAGTATCTATTTTATAATACAATGTTTTACTGTATAAAATGAAAAATAGCTTGCTGCCTGATTATTTAAAATTTCATCTTGTGAAAGAAATTCATTATTACAGTATTAGAAATGTCACAAATTTGTGCATTAAAATAGTAAATAGGAAAATAACAAAAAACATATTTTTATGTAACGGTTTAACATTTTTTAATGAATTACCTCTGGAATTAAGAAATGCAGTGTCTTTTTATACGTTTAAGAAACAATTTTATATGTTAGACTTATGTTTTAAATCTACAGAACTATTGCCCCTATGTAATCTTTGTAGTTATAATTTTCGTTATATTTATATGCATATGTATATGTACATTTGTGCATTTTTAAAGAATAAACTACTAAAAAAAAACTTAGCAGCGCATTTCTTAAGAACATAGGGGGAAGATCATCAAAGCCAGAAGCTTTTAATGTGTCGAGCTCGACAATAATCTTTCCGACTGTGTGTTGTCCAAAAATAACTTCAGGCATCAATATGTCAACCTTAGGAAGAATAGGAGGCATTGCGTTTTAAAAATGAAGGTTGGAATTTTCAGCAGTTAATGAGGCTATCAGGTCATCATTTTCCTTATAAGATTTGAAAGGGTCAGATTTTTCCAATCGTCTTTACAAATTTCTAATCGAGCCTTAAGTCCTTAGGACAGTCAACAAGCCTCTGGCGCATTTTACGATCAAAATACTTTTTTTCCTCGTCAATAATTTCTCTACAAATACTTGGTGCATCTACAAATGGTCGGAGACCCAACCGAAGGATTAATTCGTCAAGAGCGATATGCGCGATTCTTGCAGGAGACAGTCCAAGCATATTTTTGGCTAAATCAATATTAATTGAAGACAGACTTTTTATGGGAATAAAAAATTGATGATTGCATACTAACCAGAAGAGTTTTAGTAATGAAATTGGCGACTACGGAAGGGTAGTTTGAGTTAAAGCAGACTTATTGCCCTTAGAAAAATACAAAGAAATTGCTTAATTATTTCCAGTTTTTAGACCTAAACTGAACAACTTTGCATGGTTGTGTTTGTGAAGGAGGTGGTATATGAAATAAACGAGACACTACTACAAGCTTTTAATCGAAAATTTCAAGTGGTGATGTTACAGTAATTTTATGCATCTTTGAAAAATTTGTAAGGAAAAGATCGAGTAGATTGGGTTGATGGATATCTGCAGTAGGAATTTTTTTGGGTTTTTCAACAAATTGTAATAGACGACAACTGATGGCAAAAGCTTTTGCTGCCCTACCCTCACGGTCAGTTCAAAGAAAATCCTAACCAGGGAATGTTGGGGATGTTCAAGTCGATAACGAAAACCTTAGCGTTTGGATAATTCTCCTGTAAGTAATCGAAAATTACGGAGAGATAAGAGAAAAGCTGCATATATGAGGGATCGTTTGCAGGCAGTTAAAGAAAAAAAATAAATATTACTTTTCTTTTGGAGCAGATTATTAACTAAATAACATAAGGATCAGCAGATTGTAATGGTTCTTTTCGTTGGCAAGACAGGTCGCTTCATGTAAAAGCACAAATTCCACTTTTGTGTCAAAATTTTGTGTGTAATTAGAGCAAAGTAAATCGACTGAATTAATGGATGGGAAGACTTGGGTTTATGCCAGAGGCAAGAGACAGCACATTGGGTCTTTTATTCTGAAGTTGTCGATTAATCGAGTTAAGATTTGAGTTTAGCCCCCGAATGTTAGAGTATTAAATTTTCAGTGAATTTATTTAATATTTTTAATTTAGTACAATATTCTTGTAGAAACGCCGATTATCGCACTTTTCCGGTAAATTTATGCTATAACGACGAAGACCATACGATTCCGTTAACCTCGAAAACTGCCCGCCTTATGGGCATACCTAAAAATAGGAAAATAGTCTGTCGCGAAAGGGTTAAGAGAAACAAAGACGGTGTCCCTTTCCAGTATTTCTAAAGGTATCGCCATTTTAAAAATATTTTACTTAGCCGCCAGTTATGTGTGTCAACCAAATGCTACACTAATACGATTTTCGGAAATCAAAGTTTTTCTAAGGAACTCTATAACGTGAATCAGTCTTAAAATGGAAAACCTTCCACAAATTAGGATCTATTTGTTCACCTTGCAACTGCACTGATGAGCAAATAACGTGCATTAGAAGAATCTTTTGCGAGCTTTTGTAAATTGTATTCCAAATAAACTGGTTATTAGCCGGTTATCGAGCTCTGGTGTCGAGGCAGTTCAATTTAAAACGCGAGTATAATACAAGCCGCGTATTTTCATTTTAACGAGAAAATTTTAGATGTCCGTAACGCTATATCATTGGTTAGTTTGCTAATAGCATTCCCGATAATGAAGAGCTTGCGCTACGTATTCAGCGGCTGCCTAATTATCAAGAGCTCCGTGGAAACTGGTGGCGCGCATGTAAACACCTTCATTATACGAGAACAGTGCTTTGTGAAATATCGCGATTCGGTGAGGTTAATGGGTTGCTGCTGGGACTTGTAACAGGTCCCCGGAGAGGAATTTCGGCCACTTACTTCTTTACACTCTGTTGCATAAACGAACTAAATCGCCCCAAATTATTTTGAGTTATTTGTACCATTGCTGAAAGTTGGCTTCAGGAAACACATATATCAGGAGAATCTGCGCCGGAGCTATAAAGAGATTTCCAAAGGCGACATTAGGTCCCTTATACTTCAAATTAATGTTCCTTGGGTTATTTATTCAATATCTAGATGGACTAAGTTTCAGTGGCTGCTGATGACTTTTTAAATAATTGACATTTTAACCCTTACTGTGTGGAATTCTTCCATATTCATAAATAATAAACTCTATTAGCAATAAATACAATAAGGGATTTAAAACTTCCACAAGGTTTTTATAAATATTGGCTGAGTTGAGGAATATCATCTTTTGGTACCATTATACAGTGGGTTGAAATAAAAAATTGTTGGCCAAAACATTGAAAATTATGAAACTTACTTAATAAGAGTCGGTCATTATAACAAATAAAAAATGTATCATTAAAATATTAGGGCGAGTATCGGGGGTTAAAATTCAAACTAATTAAAAAATAATAATTCGGAGATAATTTAATCTAAAAGTAATATTAAATTCGTAAGACACTTACTTTTTTGCAAAAATATAGTGATTGTAAGGGGTTTGAAATAATATGAGTCGAATTGAATCAGTCGTTAACTCCTGAAGTGGAAATTTCTCTTATCTGCATCATAATGTTTAAAGCATTATGGTAAGAAAAGTGCATCTGGGCGCAGTCAAAAATTGTAAAACATCAAATTTCTTACTTTATTCAATTCTAGCTACGACTACGACTTCGTCCCCCTGGAATTTAATAACTATTTTTTTCGAAAATGTTATACTATTTTACTTTCTTGAGGTTTGATTTTCTAAAAAAAATACTTTCCATCTTAGATCGTGCCCATTTACCGGTGCTTTCATGAATCAAATTTACTATGCAAGCTTAGGTTTTGACATCCAGATATTTAGGTTATGCATTGATCCATCAATAGTTAGCTAAGATACCTTCTTTAGTATTACATATAGAAAGGTAATAAAACAAAAATATTATTTAAAAAATGTGTTTAATCAACTATCCAAAATTACAAACATTTTCTGCAATTTCAAAGTTGGTTTAATTGAAAGATCGATTTGTTTTGTTTTAGATATGAACTCGATAGCAGGGTTTCTATTAAATATTGTTTTATTTTTGCTAGCGGCTTAGCGAAAAAATTTCATTTTTAGCAAAAAATAATCCTGAGTAGAAAGGTTGTCATAAGGTAGCACGAGAGAGACGCATTGACAGATACAACGCAACACACTTTCCCATTTTCCCACTTTCCCAAATTAGTTTACAGTTAGATAAATGCAATAAAAGGAATGTACTACGTAAAAAATCAACAAAAAAACATTATACTACAATCAGCTGTCCAAAGTTACAAACAGTATATGCAAAGTTATAATTTATAAATTTGACAGAAATCCATTTAAAGTAGACCTGTCCAGCTTTTAAGAAAGGCAAAAATATTAACTTTTAAATTAAAAATTTAAAAAAGAATAAAAAATTTTTAGTCCAAAATTAACATTTATAATATAATTTTTTCTCGTACTGCAAACCTTACAGCTTAAAATTTAGACTTTAAACTAAACATTTAATAAAAGAAAAGTGAGAAGTTTGATTTCAAATGCAACATTTCTATATTGCTCGTAAATATTCAAGTGCTTGCTCAGAATATGAAATTCACTCGTCGTAATCTCACCCAATTAACATTTCTATTAAAATCTACAAACCTCCATTTCAATTTCAAAATTTATACATTTTCAAAATCTAGGTTTCAGTAGAAATTTTGAATTTAGTCGTAAAATATGGATTTTGTTAGAGTGGCAACTTAAATTTTTAAGTTTTGCTCTTTATTTCGATCTTGGAAAGAAAGTTGAATTCTAACGTAAAGTTTGTACTTTTATAGAAAATTATAAATTGAAAGTTGAAATTTGGAGTTGAATCTCAAAAAACTTGTTCTCGGAGCTTCGACTAATTTCGAAATTTCGAAATATCGACTTTTCCACCTTACCTCATTTTAACTTTAATCTCGAAATGGTCACATTAAACTTAAAATTTCAAATTTTATCTGTTACTTCCAAAAATTGTATGTCAAAAGTTTAAGTTTAAATTTTAAATTTTACCTTTTTCCTAAAACTTAAATTTTTAGTTTCAAAAATTTGAAGAAATTTTAGATTATTTTTTTTAAGTCAAGTTTTGAGTTTAAGCGTTAAAGACCTTTGAATGCACAAGCTGATTAATTTATAAAAACACGTTCCAGATTTTACTCGAAATTTAGAGAAAAACGTTGAATAGTTTAAAGCCGAAAAAAATTAATCAGGGAAACTTGAAATAATAGAATTGAAATATACAAAATATGTAAAAAAAGGTCAACCTCTTGAACTTATACACAATTTTTTTAAAAAAGAAGTTCAATTTTTAAGGATAAAATGCAAATTTTGGGATTAAATTACTTCAGAAATATTCGTATTTTAACTTTTATGTCAAAATTTTAGAAAAAAGCTTTTAGCTTAAATTTAACGAAAAACTTTGGATTTTAATAATCTGCTAAACACAAAATTACCAGAAGAAACTTGAAATTTCGAGTGTAATATTCAAATTTTGAAAAATAATTTTGAGTTTAAACTGCAATTGCGAGAAAAAATTAAAATTAATCTTTAACTTTGATTTCCAAACCAAAAGATTTGTAACATTAAAATAAGAAACATGATATAAAAATACCTAAATTGGGTGGCTGAATGAATGACCAAGGACACCTCAATCATGGGGATAGTACAATGGGCCCGGAAAGGGTGGCCTAAGTGCTGGCCTAAATTTTTAGGCAACCCACAACGAATCCAGAATCCAATCCAGAATACCTAAATTTTACAAAATATAGTAGAGATTTCAAGTATTGAAGTTTTGAAAAAAAAAAGACATTTCACAACAAATATCTGCTTCATAAAAAAATTATGTTTTACTATACATTTCAAGCAACACGTCGAAAGATCAAAAATAAAAAATTTGAGCAAATAATTCTTTAAATAAATGATTTAATATGATATTTAATACAAAAAGTTTAATTTAAAAAAGGGTGATAAAGAATTTTAATTAAAATATTTGAGGCTTGTATTTCGAATTAGGATATTTAAAAAATAACAATTGTAACTTTTACCTCGAAATTCCGAAAAAAAAATAAAAATTTCAAAAAATACAGGATTTAAGAATACATGTCAGGTTTAAACTGGACATTACAAGAACTAAACAAAAACAAATTTAGGAGAAAATTTAAAAGAATATAAAAATTTCTCTAAATTCCAAGTTTAGAGTTAAAATTCTTAGATAAAAAGAAGAATTTTATAAAAAATCAAAAATTTAGGCTAAACAAAATTTAAGCTGAAACAGAAATTACCTAATTTTTTGAATTTTTGATTTAGCCCAAAGAAATGTTGGGCGGGATACAATAAAAATAATAAAGAGGTCTAGAAAATTGCTACTGAAAGATGGAGATATGAAATCTCAACGTTTGCTTTCTTTTAATGTATTTCAAAGGTTAAAACTTTTTTTTAAATTTGGGAAATTAAAAAACAAATCATTAAATACAGAGATGCCTTTTCGACAATCGATATTTTCTACAAATTCAAAACAAAAAAATATTTTAATTTAAAAAATAATAATTTAATTTCTTGTTATAATTAAATATTATTTTCCAAAATTCTCAATATATTGTATTTAGAATTTAGTATTTAGATTTTCATTAAAAAATTAAATTTTAAATATTCCTTTAAAAATGCTCATTATTTATTTTTGAAACTTCAAAATTTAATAAATATCTGAATACTTCGAAGGTTAAAATTTAGAATGAATTTCAAAATTTCAAGTTTTTTCCTAAGCTAAAATCTTAAATTTAAATAACAATCTAAGACGACAGTCCCCAAATTCGGTTCTCTTTCCGATAATTTGCTTCACGTTGAAGTAATAACAACAAATGTTTAGAATTTGATTTTGAACCCCAACAAATTTCATTAGGAAATTCAAAATTTTAATTTCGGCACGTTTTTTTTTGTAACCGTGTGTGGAGTTTGTGGACAAATACTGCAGAACCATTTTTTTATCTCGCACAAATATATTGCAAAACCTAAAAATGCAAATTTCTCAATTTGCTTCAAAATTAATAACTTCTTAAGCATTTGTCTTTAAAAGCTATTTAAATTAAATTTAGTGGCCTCAAAAGTATACATATCTACGTCTTATATAGGATCAAAGTTGTGCAAAACTTTTTGGATATCAAATAATTACGAAAATATCCAGCTGTCTTCATTTTTAAAGAAAAACTCTATTACAGTTTTTGGTAGGCAAATTTCCTTATTCTTATCTCCAATAATGGGGATTACAATTTATTGCGTCATTTCCCCTTTGACATACTTAGCACCCTTACAGTCATTTATCAGTTTAATCGATAAACTAAAATGATTAATCAACAAAAACGGTTATCTGTTCAAAAATTGCAAAGAACTTTCACCGTACTGTCGAAAATCCTAATTTGCTGTCACATTGACAGACGCCAGAGCGTACTTTTAGCGCCCCGTCGAATTTCCCAAAAATCCCATCTTAGTGTGCGCCTACATTACAAAAAGAACTCCTGTGCAGAAGTTCGACTACCTAGAGTTAGCGGTTTGTGCTTTGATATATATGTCAGTCAGTTTCCCTTTTTATACAGGATGTCCCCGTTTAAGTGCTTTAAATAAAACAGTTGATGGAAAAGTAATTTAAAAAAAAAGTTTCCTATGAACATGTATCTGAAAACTCTTAATAAAAAAGTGTTAAAATTTGAATAAAAAGAAGTTTTTATTGGTTCATTTTCAAGTTTTCATAATTATTTAAACTAAAATTTGCACACATGATGTGTAGATGAAGGTCATAAAATAAGAGAAAATTAAGTTTCCATCTCAACCAGTGGCGGAGTTGCGGTTAATCTGTAATATTGTTTTGAAAAAAAGTAGTACGTCACTAAACAAAATGAAATAAAATAAAATTTTTGGATAAAGCGTTTAATTTTGAAGAAGAGTTTTTTCTTGACGTTTTTTGGGCATTTACTACCTTATGTTTTACGTAAGAAGTGTTTCAAAATCATGGGCTATAAGAAACTCTTATGTTTTATTTAATTTTTTGAGCTTTGTGTACATAACATCTTTTAGTTAATCTTTAGTTACATTAAAAATTATAATATAAGTGAACGATATACTATTGTGGCAATAATGATTAAGATAAATATTTATTGCAATCCTATTAAGCATTGCAAATCCCATAGATTAGATTATATTAAATCATACAGGGTGTCCCCGTTTTAAGTGCCTTAAATGAAACAGGTGATAGAAAAAGTAATGTTAAGAAAAAAGTTTTCCATGAACATGTATCCGGAAACTCTTAATATAAAAGACACAAGGCGTTAAAATTTGAATAAAAAAAATTTATTTTTTCATTTTCAAGTTTTCAAAGTTATTTATACTAAATTTTGCACACATGGCGTGTAGATAAAGGATCACAAAATAAGAGAAAATTAAGTTTCTATCTTAACCAGTGGCGGAGTTTCGGGTAATCTGTGATATTGTTTTGAAAAAAAAGTAGTACGCCACTAAATAAAATGAAATAAAATACAATTTTTGGATAAAGAGTTTTATTCTGAAGAAGAGTTTTTTCTTGACATTTTTTTTGACATTTACTATCTTATGTATTACTTAGGAATTGTTCAAATACAATGTATGCTAGTCTTTAAATAATCACAAACTAACACAAAGATGGGTAAGTTTAAGATGCTACGACACTGGATAAAATGACATGAATTACCAGTTTTGGATAAAGTTAACTCTTAACGTTCTTTCATATTTGCCACTATTGTGGCAGAATTTAAAGTTTTGGGACTTTCCTTAGTGAAAGTACGAGTGAGAGTGATGTTTTTTCCAAAACCAACGACATAACGCAACCAGTGGCAAATACGAAAAAATGTTAGGGAATAACTTTTATTCATAATAAATACTTTACCCAAAACAGGTATTTTATTTCATTTCTCTAGTGGTGTACCCCGTTTTTCCTACAATAATATCACGAATTACTCGTAACTCCACCACTGGTTGAGATAGAAACTTAGTTTTATTTTATTTTGTGATCCTTCATTCATACACTATGTGTGCAAAATTTGGTTTAAATATCTTAGAAAACTTGAAAGTGAAAGAGTAAAAACTTTGTTTTTTTAATTCAAATTTCAACACCTTGTATCTTTTTATCAAGAGTTTCCGGATACATGTTCATGAAAAACTTTTGGCTTAAAATTGTTTTTTCTATCACTTGTTTCATTTAAGGTACTTAAAGCGGGGACACCCTGTATATAAATATAAATAACACATCCTGTTATATTTCCCTTGAAATGGGTAGTCGCAAAAACTACCATTTAATTTAAAAAAGGAAAAAATTAGGTTTCTTCTCAGCCTCCTACTGGAAAAAAACACCTTAAAGTGTGTCATACGTAAAACTAAAAACTACCTGATCTAGAAATTTTGTCACATCTTTATTTATTATTATTGTACTTATGCAAAGTAAAATTTAAACCCTGCCTTGATGACTAAAAGGCAATTTTAAATTCTCTGACAAATGACTATTACGGTGATGAAAATCCAACAATAATATATCGTCACCTTTTAACGTTGCGTGTCTCACAGCAATGTGTAATTTGCGTGTTTTGCTTTTGATTAGATTCCACGGATTGTAGATTGAAATTCATCCGAATGTGTTTGTTAACGTGTGCGACGGCGACCAGGACCATCTACAACCCCTCATAATAACATCATAACTTCTTCTTTTTATTTTCTCACCCCCAAAACCTTATGAAGTTACGACTACAAGGGTATATATGAGACGGAATTGTGTGTAATTTTCTTTACGAGTGTATTTCGCTTAATTTAAAATTAAAGAGAAAAGTCAGCCGACATAGTTTATCGCTGGAAGGGTGGTCTCCGTCTTGCGTACGTTTCTTTTAGTCTAGAGCAGGGATTCCCAAAGTAATTATCATAAACAAAGATAAATAACTATTTGATATCATGAAGTTGTAACAAGAATGAAAAAAAAAA
This sequence comes from Dastarcus helophoroides, assembly GCA_028583605.1. NCBI lineage: Eukaryota > Metazoa > Arthropoda > Insecta > Coleoptera > Bothrideridae > Dastarcus > Dastarcus helophoroides. Next base: position 3,012,801 of record CM053327.1, on the reverse strand, counting down.
TGTATCTATGAAAAAGACACATGCATGACGAGCAATTTATCAGCCAAATAGAAAGTCAAACGAACCTAACCTTTAGTAGTGTTTAAAAGATATTAACGCGAGTACGTGCCTTATAAGGGTTTTATTATTTTAAACTATGTATGACCCACTAAAATAGCCCAAGTTAAAATAGGGTTTTTGGAAATTCGTCCTCTAACCGATGACAAATTTCCTTTTCTTATTCCTCATGCTCCTATAACTGCAACCACAAAACTGCCCTGAACTTTAATTTTTAAAATAGTTTTAATCAAAATCCAATACAATCGCGGCTTGGGGCATTCTATAAGGCTCCTCTTCTTCTTCTTTTTCAGCTGTCTTCGGTCCAATCGTGAACGTAGTCTTTTTTAGTTACGCCTTATTTTTGATTCTGCTTTAAAAATTTTGGTTTCTTTTTAAAAACTTTAACTTTTTTTAAACTTAATCTTCTTTTGAAAAAATTGATCTCTTTTAAAGTTTCACCTCTCTTGAAAATTTCGACTATTTTTCAAAAATCTGACTTATTTATCAAATTTTTGAATTTTCAAAAGTTTGACTATAATTTGTCTAAAATTGTTTTCAAAAACCTTTAAGGAAAATTTTAAATATTTTCAACAGTACTTAACATTAATTTTCACCCATTTAGAATTTGAATATTTACAATTAACCAAGTCTTTATTTAGCTATTTTATATATCTTTCACACAAAGTATTGGGTTATCGGACGTCTTTTTAATTTTGTTTCATCCAAATTTTGATGCCCTTTTTCCCCCTTAGATATCAAATTATTAAAATCAGCCATGTGTGTGCTTATCCTTAGTTTTTATTTGAAATAAATGATAAAATGCCTAAAAGTATAAATTTTAATATTTTTTTGAAAATTTCGAGTTTTATCGACAATTTTAGTTTTATTAAATTTTCAAAAGTGTTTTGAAAATCTCAACTTGTTTTAGAATTTCGACATTTTCTCGAAACCTCGATAATTTTTGTTATTGAAAATTATGGATTTTTTTTAGGAACAAACGACTCTTTTAAAAATTTCAACTTTAAAAAAGCAGATTTTTCGATCACTTCAATTTTATTTTATTTCAGATATTTTTTGAAATTTTAATTTATTTTTGAAAATAATAAATAATATTTTGATTTTTCTTAAGAATTTTGAATTTTTGTAAGAATTTCTTCCTATATTTTTAGAATTTTATGTTTTTTTTTTAAATATTGAGTTTCTTAGGATTCTTTTCATTTTAGCCTATCGGCTATAGTTTGTTTAGATGTTTAAATTAATAATTAAATAAATGAATTTCTTTAAAAAGCATGTTCTGCTCCAAGTCTTATCTATTTATCGAAATTTTAAGTTTTTTAATGAATAGCGAATTTAATTTTTTTTTAATGTTGAGATTTTCCCAATGTTTTTTCACTTTTTCTTTATATCGATTTTTTTAAATTCCTTTATTTGAAAATTATACCTAAAGTTATTAAATTTTTAAAAAATTTTTGACGTTTAAAAGTTCGAGTCTTTCAAAATTTTGACATTATTAGGAATTTTCAGTTTTTTTTTTAAATTTTGACTGGTTTATATTTTCGACTATTTTAGAAATTTTTATATTATTGTTGCGCGTTATCGGTTCAAATGATTAACACTTGGTGATTTATAACCATTTTATTTGAAAACTGAACTCGAAACACTACAATTGTAATTCACTAAAACTCTTTAATTAACTAACTTATTCATTGACTTCTAACCAACTAACTAAGGGAAAGGCGACAGCGTTCATACAGGGTCCACCATTAGTGCCTGGACGGAGAATAACTCCTAAACCTGAGAAGACATCAACATGAAATTTTTCGAATTTCGAATTTTGAATTTCGAATTTCGAATTTCGAATTTCGAATTTCGAATTTCGAATTGCGAATTTCGAATTTCGAATTTCGAATTTCGTATTTCGAATTTCGAACTTTGAAATTTGCCTACACGCATAAAATTGTAGGCAATTAAACGCATTATTAAAACGTTATTTCGTACCAATTCTAAAATCCATTTCATCTCATTTGTTCCTTATAGGGGTTGCATGGGGTTGCATTGTAAAAATTGCCCAAATAGGTGTGTAATTATTTCTTTCGCAAATTATTCACCTATAATTTTATATATAAAAATGCTATATTAACTTTATTCCATGCTAATTTCAAAACCACATTTCGCCCCTATGCTCCTTTGGATGACGAACTTTAGAAAATTGAAAAATTGCATCTTATTGTTCATCTGCCTTCAGTAGTTTCGGCTCTGCGTTGATGGTTAGATTTTTTATTAGATTAGGACTTTTTTCTTTAGAATATTAAATAAGATACAGATATATTGATAGATGTAGGTGATGGTTTTCTTTTAATAGGGATCACTAAGATGATTTTATTATGATTTATTATGATTTTATTATTAATACTAATACTAAAAAAATGACAATTTGGTAATTACATAATTTTAGAATTACCTGACTTCGGATAACAAATCACTACTTCATTAATTTAATATCCTCACTTATACAGTTACCGCAACAATTTATATTTAATTTGCAAATACGAATGTCACACTCTGAAGTATTTACTAGCTCTGAAATGTCTGGATACATGGAGGACCCTGTGTCAACTTTAATATAAATTTGTTGTTCATGACTTCAAAGACTTAATAAGCCAGGCATGTCTCTACCAAACGGACACTATTTGTTCTAGAATTAATTAATTAAATTTGCAACAAACAATGGCATCATCAAGAAAACCACACACACTCTGAAACTAAGCGACGTAACTTTTGTAAGTGACCACGTGAAAATGTGGTGGTGTAGTCGTAAAATTTCGTTTATTTACCTCTGAAATAAATTTTACGTAGCAAATATTTTGTTACATATACTCTGTAAAGCACTAGAGGAAGAGCTATCCGGGGCACTAGCCCAGATCACCAGCTGAGGGCGTACTATGTGGTTGGGCGGTAATTGTTATTACTGTGGCGTAGATACGAGGGCTGCGCTTTTATTTTGCATGTGGCCTTAACAAAAACAATATTTCAAACTCCAAATATTTGTTCTTAGTTAAAGTATTTGCCATTAGTGTCGATGGACCTTTGCATTCGGTCAAATCAGTTGTTAAAGCACTTTTTTCACTCTTCAGTGAGTATGTTCGAAAGGTTGATTTGGAAAGCATCGACAGCACCCTCAGGCAAATAAAACCGTTTTTCATGCAATGCATTCTTAATGCCTTTAAAAAAATTGCTCGGATTTAGTTCCAAAAACTCAATCGTTTGTCGAGCAGTATGTGCATTTGCGTTGTCATGGTAAATGATGATTCGACAATATTGGTTGTTATTTAGTAACTTAGAAATAATTTGTGGCAAACAAACGGTTGCCTACTAGGGTAGATGTACCGTTTGTGGCCACTTTAAGCTTTTTTGTATGTTTAATTGAGATTTAAATATATTTAAATTAAATATTTAATAAGAAAAAATAAATTAATCAAATCTTCAATTTATCAGGAATTGAAATATCAAAAGCCCATATGTTTAAAATTTAATTTGTAATGCAAAATTAATTAAAATTAATAATTACACCAATTTCACCAGTAGTGGCCATAGAAGCACTATTTTTGGCCATTTGCTGTTCCAGTTTTGGTCATAGTGCCTGAAATTTTTTGCTGGAAGGGAATTATTAATAATATTATCTTAATTAACAATCAATGCATCACTTTATTTATTAAATAGCTAGACAAGGCACAAAAATTAGTAATACACATAAAATCATCAATTTTTTTTAGCATTTTTGCGCGGTTTAACTGATTTTTTTGGGGCTAATTTTTTCTTAGCTTTTTCTTCCAATTTTTTTCTTTAATTTTTTTTCTTCTTTCCTTATTTTCTTCCCTTTCGATTTTTTTAAGCTCTTTTTTTTCTTCTCTTTCGATTTTTTTAAGCTTCTTTCTTTCTTCTTCTGCGCTTTTCTCATTCTCTTTAGCTTCCATTAGTTCGATCCACTTGTCAGCTGTGATTACGGAAGGTAAATGTTCTACCTTACGTTTTCGTGTCGTAGTCTTCTTTTTAGGCCACATACAAATTCCATCAATAACTTCGTCCAAAGACTTTCGACGCATTGAAATACTGTTCAAATGAGAAACATTAGTTGTACTAACGTCCTCAACTACAGGCTCTATAATACCTTCCATAACAACAGGTTTTTGAATAACTTCATCACTAGGAGGGATTACAATATTCGGGTTTTTATGATTATCTACGAGGATAGGAAATTCAATCGCAAGAGGTACTTCACAGTCGGTAATTTGGTTAAGAGTATCAGAAAGATAGGAATCCAACAGTTCATCAAATTAAAATATAATTTAAAAATTTATAAATTATCCAAAGAATAGATCACTGAAATAAATTCAACATTAGGAGATTATTTTTTAACTGTTTTTTCAATTTTACTCACCTTCATGAAGATTAGACGCATCAAACTCAGGAAAAGGAAATTCGAAAACATTATCATTATGAGAAGCCAAAGGAGAAGGATTTTCAGGAACTAGAGGATGACAAAGTGAGGATTGCAATTCATTTTCCGGTTTGTCATCTTCAACAGCCTGGGCCCAAAAATTGTACAATGACTCGTGTTTATCACCAGTTTCCCAATCAATACCTGTAGCTTTGGCATTTTTGAATCGTTGTAATAGCTCAGGATTTATTTTACTCTCGATGTATTCTTGATGAGATAAGGCTTGCTGCATGGTTCTTTGCGAATTTATTTCATTAGAAATATTTTGATTGTTTTCTCGATCTTTCATTTCGACACACTTGCTATAGTCAACTGAATTCGCATTAAACGGACATAAACTGCAAGCTTTAAATCCATTCTTTATAATAGTCATAAAATCTTCTTCAGTAATAAGTTTAGATAAAAAAGCTGGAACGTTATGTTTCTGAACATCAACACCATCATTTTGTATACGCCAGTTTCTTATCAAATTTTTCCATCTTTGCTTCAAAAAAAAAAAAAAAGAAACGTCCAATGGTTGTAAAATATGCGTGGAGTGAGGTGGAAAACAGCACAGGATAATCTGTTTATCCTTACAAAATTTACTCAGATGAATGGACATATGAGAAACATGGCCATCCAAGAAAACTATCACAGGAAGTTGAATTTTGCGTTCAAGCAGGAATGGATAGAAAACATTCGTGAAATATTCGTAGAAAGATTCACTAGTCATCCACCCATTCTCGGATTTTCCTATCCCCCAACCTTTGGGTGCCGAGTCAACGCAAATCTTAGGTAGTCGCTCATACTTGAAAATTGTCAGTGATGGTGCAAATTCTCCGGCAGCGTTTACATTAAAAAGTGTAGTAACATTTTCTTTTTCGTTTCCAGCAACATCATACACAGCTTTTCCCCTTTCTGCTAAAACAAGAGCACCTTTTGGTGATAAATGAACTGCCGTCTCATCCATGTCAAATACTCGTCGAGGATCATCAAGGATTTTAATATTTTCTCCCAGTTCTTCAGCTATATGAGAGAATCAGAACCAGTATACCAGATTCAGTGACGATGGCTCGAGCCTTACAGAGGTGTTCAGCCCTTTTTTGACCCACACGTGGATGCCTCTTAAGAAATCCTTCAAACCACTTTCTTCCCGGGATATTATTTTTAAAAGGATTTTTTTAACCTTCTGCGTCGACTAATTGTTTCACTGAATGAATTAAGAAATCTCTATTTATAGGAAAACACATTCTGCTGGTTCCTAATAGCCATTCTTCTAATTTTTCTTTAATATGATGGCCAAGTATAGACTCAGGTCCTACTCGACCTGTAGTTTCTGGTACTTTGCCTCGAAGTTTACTACGTAATGTAGTTCTTGGGACTTTATATTGATTACACGCCGTTGCAATAGCACAACCATTCTTCACTAATTCCAAAGCTTTTTGTAAGTCAGTTTCTGAGTAATTAAAAAATGTCCTTTTAGATTTTTCCTTTTGAATACCAGTTTTTGTTGATTTTGGAATTTTTTCAACGGGCTTCTGATTTTTCCTTGATGGCATTTTAACCTGCAACAGATAAAAAATAATCTTTCAACACTACGTTTCTTTTCCAGTCTCTATTTCGAAATATTATCTTAATTGTTTGAATATTAATTATTAAATAACATACAGTTGGGCAGCAAAATACATTAAATGAGTAAAAATTATGGCCAAAACTGGATAGTGTATGCACCATTTGTGGCCATGGTATGGCCACAAATAGCAATCACATGTTTTTATTGTTCCACTTATGGCCATGGGATATTTTGTTAGTATTTGAGGTTATTATAAGTAAATTAATTTTTTTTAACATACTATTACGTTATCTAGCTACTATAGAGCTTAAAATTTTAAAGAATATTAAGATTTGCAATAATTATGATTAATTTACTTACCAGGCCTTTCTCGAGATTCTTATAAGAATTAGTTATAATTTGGTGAGATACACCACGCGTCCAGATATTTTTTTAATAATCACTCAAACTATACTTTCAATGAGTATAGGGAAAAGTTTACAGCGTAGCCAACACACACAAAAACCCTATAAATACACTATAAAATGCTATAATAAAATAATATATATAATATATCCCTATACATCTCAGACTGGCCACAAACGGAACAGTGGCCACAAACGGTACATCTACCCTAATCCACGTTTACCGTCGTTCAATCGTCTAAAGGCATTGTTGCCACATATCCAGATTTTGGCATAAAGGTTGAAACCACCTTTTGAACGGACTACAGAAATGAATCACTTTGATTGGTTAATCCCTATCATGAAACACCCAAACACTAGACTAATATTTATTTTGGGGTTCATAAGAATAAATCCAAGACTAAAAGTCAAAATTTAAAAAAATGAAATTTGCAAAAAAGTGAAGATTTTCATAGAAAAATAAACTTTGAAAATTCGAAATGTGAAGGAAAAAATCAAGATTTTCTGAAAAGTATATTATTTTATTCAAAAAAGTCAAAATTTAAAAAGAAGAGGAAGTGCTCTATATCAGCGTTTTCCAAATACTGGGCCATGACCCGGCACTGGACTACCAAAATAAAATACCCAATCACAGAATTCTTTCCCTATTGCTCATTTAAACTTACAAAATTTACGGGAACAAACGATGCCTTTTGTCACCCCATAGTGAAGCAAGGTTTTAAACAATGATTTCAATGTAAAATGAATTTGGGTCAACTAAAAATCTCTATCTTTTTTAAAATTTTGACTATAAAAAAATCTGATGATGAAAGATTTCAGTATTTTTCAACATTTAAGATTCAGGAAATTTTAATTTTTGAAGAATATTTACTTTTTTGAAACTTCGGTATTCAAAAATTTGCATTTTTTTAAATGTTCTGTCCGTTTAAATTTTACTTGTTCTTAAAGGTTGTATGTTTATTTAAAAGTTTCGTTTTTCTCTTAAAATTTTTACTTGGTTCAAAAATTTTTACAATTTTCCTAATTTGTTTTTCTCTGAAAATTTTATTTTATATTTTAAAAAATTCGACTTTAAAACTTGTGACCTTTTCTCGAGGTTTTCACTTTCATTTACATGAAATTTGAATTGTTTTCTAATCTCTTACATTTTCTTAAAATCTAAATTTTTTTCTATAAGTTTTGGAAATTTGTTTAAACATTTTTTATAAAAGTTTTGACTTTTTTTAAAAGTGGACTATTTTTAAATGTCAAGATTTTTCCGAAACCTATTTTTATTTTTATTTTTAAAAAAATTCGACCTTTATGGAAATTTCGACATTTTGAAAACTTCGACTTTTTAAAAACCTCTACTTTTTGAAAATTTTGATTGTTTTAAAAATGTCGAAATTTTAAAATTTTTACTATTTTTCAATTTTAACTCTCCTGTAAAAATATCCACTTCAAATTTTAAATTTTTTATTCAAAATTTTAGTTTTTATAAGTGTCGATTTAAAAAAAATGATATTTAAAAATTTTCACTTTTTCAAGTTCTCATTGATATCAAAATTTTCACTTTTTTTGAAATTTTTAGTTTTTGAAAAATATCCTCCTTTCTGTAATTTTTGACATTTTGGACGTTATTAACGTTTTTGGGGAGAATGTCTTTATTTGAAAATTATGATTTTCAAAATTTTGACTTTCCTCAAACTTTGACTTCTGAAAGTTTTGATTTTTAAAAAACTCTAACATAACGAAATATCCACCTTTCCAAAATCACCGTTTTATTTTTCATTTTTTAACTAAATTTCAAAATTGTGCTACAGATTTTTGAGTTTTTTTTTAAAAATGATTCTTATGTAAATTACCTTTAAAAAAAATTAACGTTTCCCAATTTCTACTTTTTCAAATTTCCATTTTAATTAAAATTTTGGGTGTCTTCGAAAAATAACATTATGATTTCTTTTGATAATTTCGACTTGCTTAAAATTTACTTTCTTTAATTTTTGACTTTTTTATTTCAATATTTTAGACGATTTTGACGTATTTGGAAATTACGTCTTTTTAGAAAATATTTTCTCTTTCATATTTTTGACTATCTTCAAATTTCACTTCTTCTAAAATATTTGATTTTTTAAAACTTTGACACTACGGAAAATTCCTTTCTCAAAATATCGGCTTTTTTCCATTTTTAATTTTTTCAAAATATCGACTTTTTTTTAAATTGTGATACAAATTTTTGACCTTTTCTTGAAAATTTGACTCTTACATGAACTTTAAAAAATCGACGTTTCCCAATTAGCACTTTTTTGAAATTTCAATTTTTCCAAAATTTTGATTTTATCTCTAGACTGAAATTAAAATTTAAATTAAATTTTTTCGTCTTTTTTAAAATTTTAAATTTATGACTTTCTCGACTTTTTGTAATTTTTAATGTACAAAAATGTTTCTATTTTTTTTTATTCAACTCCTTTGAACATTATTGATTATCTTTGACAATTTTTCTTTTTTTCGAAAATGTTTACTCTAACATTTCGACCATTTTTAATTTTCAATATTTTCTGAAAATCTGGACGTTTTAAAAAAATTACACTTTAAAAAGTATCTACTATTTTCAAAATTTTCACTTTCAAATTTCTTACTCTTTTTAATAACTTACTTTAAGGATTTCTACTTTTACTCAAAAAGTTTGACTTATTTTGAAAAAAAACTAGGCCGCAGAAATGTTATACAAAATTAATAAACATAATATGTCCTACCAATAAGAGTCCACCATTTGGATTTCCTGAAAATTGCAAATTCATCATCAAATCAACAAACTGAAAGTTAAAGATTTAATTAGAATATTGATAAGAATTAAAATATTCCACTCGCCGTAAACGATTAAAAATTCCAGGATCAAAATGGTTTTTCAAAATTTCCATTTTAATTGAAAATTGAATATTTAAATTACGACAGAAATTTTGAGAGAAATTGTGAAAAATTCCATAACGAAAACCTTATTATAACTTCTAACATTAAATTTTTTGGCAAAAAGTTCAAATTTCTATTTCAAAATATATATCTTAGAAAACAATTATAAATTATCTCCAATTTTTACAAAACCTCAGTGTCAATCAATTGAGTTGAGAAAAATTTTAGCTGTAATTAACTTTGATAGATTGAGAGAAAAGACGAGATTAAATTTAAATCAGAAGATTGGAAAAAAAAGAACATTTCAGTTGGAAAATAGTAAAAAGAAAATGACTTTATAACCTTTCTCTTGAAATTTTGATTTTGAAATTCAAAATAGTGATGTTTCAGCCAAAACTTAAAAAAAAGTCAAAATCTTGTTTGTTCTGTCAACATTTTTTAGGAAATATACCGTCAACTTTGTCTGCGGAATTAAAAAAATTGGTTTTACAACTTCAAGTATTAATTGTTCAAAGTCCAAAGGTAAAAAAAATAGTTGTGAAATTTGTTAAACTGCCGAATCAACTTATTTTGGATAAGCGTAATAAGAAACTTAATAAGCTATGCACAGCTTTAACGATTTCGCGCAGATTGCAGAACATGTTATGTTCAAATTGGTTGATACGATCATATGTATATTTAGCTACCTTCTATCAGAGTTCCAGCTACATATTGGATAGCAAAGTAGCGCCCTATCTCATTAGATAACGCTGCAAGATTATTATATTAAAAGAATTTTAGTTAAGGTTAAATCTTAATGCTAAATGGTGATGTCCTCACTATCAAATCATTTACTTACATAAAAAATGAAGAAGTGTTATTCATTATTTCTGGTTGTTAATCTGGAAATATCTGGAATATATTTCGGGGATAAAACGTATCCTATTAACCATTGGACAGCCCAAAAAATACAATAAGAAACCAAATTGATTACCTCCTCACCAACAACCGCTATAAAAATTTAATTAAAGCAGCAAAATCTTACCCGGTCGCTGATATTAAGTCCGACCAAAATTAATATAAAAATGAAAAAGATCCCAAAAAACCAAATCAATTATACAGACACAAAACTTCTAAAAGGCCTTAAAATTTACGTTTTGGTAAAAGAAAACGTAAACATCAGAAACATTAGTATACAGTATATGATGTAGAAAAAAAATGGAATACCATACAAATAAAATTGGAAGCAACAGCTAAAGAGCATCTAGTAAACAAGAGACCTAAAAAGGAGAAACCCTAAATAACATCAGAAATCCAGAACTTAATGGAAAAAAGAAAAAAAAACAAAAACAAGGTACATAAATATAAAACACTGCATAAAAAATACAAAAGAAAATTAAAGTAGCTATAGAGAGCTATTTAGTCAGTCAATATAAAGAGATAGAATTACTGAAATAGAAAATTGATTACTTCCATATGCATAAAAAGGTTAAAGAATTGGCTGGATATATTAGGAAAAGAACTATTGGAAACATGATGAGGGACGCAGATGGGCATATAATAACAGACGAGAAAAACAAACTGAAGAGATGAAGAGATGGAAGACGTATCTTGCAGAACTTTTTTATGACGACAGACCTTCAAAGCCAATATCTTTAATGAGGATGTAATTGATATTTCTCTGGACTTGTTTAACAACATCTATGTAACAAGAAAAATTCCTAAACAATGTTTATTGTCCACCTTTGTACTTCTTTCCTAAAAACCAAACTCAAGAGTATGCTCAGATTATCAAACTATCGCACTTATATCTCGCACTTTAAAATTATTGCTAAAAATCATCCATAAAAAATACATAGAAAAATTGACATAAGTAAAATGCAGTTTGAATTTCGTAAAGGATTGGTGACCAGATAGGCACTGTTTAGACTTAACGTTCTGTTCCAGCAGTGTCTAGATATAAACAGGATGTATTTGCATGACTTTGAAAAGGCTTTTGATAGGGTAAAACATGATCAGTTAAATCAATTGCCTCGCCTCAGCGGATGACGTTAGAATAATCAGCAATCTATATTGGGGCCAAAGAGGTAATGCAAAATTAGAAACACAATTAACGGATGAAATAGAGATTAGACGTGGAGTACGACAAGGATAAATTTTATCTCCACTCTTATTTAACCTTTACAGTGAAGCCATATTTACCGAAACCCTAAGAAGAAATCAGTAGGAATAACTATAAATGGAGACACTGTTCTACTAACAAGCAACTTTAGAGACATACAACACCTCATAGAAATGCTAAGTGATCAATGTAATAATTATGGGCCAAAAATAAATTTTAATAAAGCCAAACTAATGGTGGTCACAAAATCACTAGAAAATGAAAACCTGATATATCTAATACTAGACAACATCATAGAAAATATTTAAACATATAGATATCTAGGAACTTAAATAGATCAATTGGGGAATCAAACAAAAGAACTAAGGTCAAGAATAGAAACATCCAGATGGGCATTTTTAAAAATAAAAAAACAGTTTAACAGTCGCTACATCAATATAAGACTCAAAATGAGAATGCTGCATTGCCTACGTATTCTCCACGCGTTTATATGGAGTTGAAACACGGACTCTTAAAAAAAATCATATGGATAAACTACAAATCTTTGAAATGTGGTGCTACAGAAAAATGTGGCGTATCCTCTGGACAGAAAAGGCTACCAATGTCACAGTTTGGAATAAAATGGAAAAAGATTACGTATCCATTAACATGATTAAGAGAAGAAAACCTGGGCCACATACTTCAAGGTTTCAAATACACATTTCCCCAATTGACAGTTCAAGGAAAAATTAGTGGCAAGAGGAATGTTAGCAGAAGACGTGCGTCATGGCTAAAAAATCTAAGAGACTGGTGTAACTGCAGCAACAACCAATTATTCGGAGCTGCAGTTAACAAGATTAAAATAGCTGTGATAATAGCAAACCTCCGATAGGCGAGGCAACATCAAAAGCTATGAAAAGAGGACAAACGGACATACAACTACAATTTCGCATTTATATATTAATGTACTTGCAAAAGTTTCATAAACGTAATAAAATTTCAAAAAAAACTTATCGTGGTGAAACAATTTAGTTTTAACGGAAGGAAAGTAGGGCCGAAATTTGGAATTTCAATTTGGGATTTCGAGAAAAGGGCAACATTTTGGTTTACAGATTAAATTTTGAAAAAAAAAAAACTATAAACGCTTAAAAAGAAAAGACTAAAATTGACTCCTAACCTTAAAAAGTGTCTAGAAATATTACGGTTGAAATTTAAAAATAAAAAGGAAGATTTAAGATGGTTAAAAAATCTTTTAGTGGGTAAAGAAGGCTGAGCATAAAATTTGAGAAAAGCTGCTATGTATAAATGCTTGTTTACTTCAAAAATGACAAAGAAAATAAGTTCAAATAAGAAGAATATTTCAAATACGATAATATCGATGAAGCCAGAAGACTGATATGAAAGTAACATTTATTCCAGTTCCAAAATAAAGTTAATTGAATCATTTTAATAACAGCAATTTCAATTGTATACTACATGAATCCTTTAAAAATTTTGCTAGAAACAAAAGCACGTCTGTCAGTACGAATAACATAAAAAAATTCGTTTCGTTATATGTAGCAATTGTTTTAGTTGACGCGTGTGCATTAAATGAATTATAAAGCAAAATATCCAAGTTGGAAGATAAATATTGACAGGTCGATAATATGTTTTGTTAGCAGCGTAACATTTCATTGTTTGCTACATAGACACAAACAATACACGACGATAAATTTCGAATCAATATTTAGAAGAGCTATGCTCCATGCAGTTCTTTCTGCTTCTGCATTAAAACACGTTAATCCGATAGGAGCAATGCCGACAGCTCGGAAACGGCCATTGATGGTGAAATTGGCCTTCCGCCGGAAAAAGAGTTTCTAGTGTGATATGTGGATTGCTCACTAAACAAAACGGTCCACTGTAAAATGAATCAAACAATGCGCCCGATAAATTCTTGTATTTTCCAATGAACACCGTTAGACGCAGCATATTTTTGTCCCATTGGCGCTAAAATTTATTTGGGATTGTTGGAGCGTTAACAATTGATTTAGAACTCAACTTTTGGCCCGCATTTTTATGAGCTGAAAACCTTCTAAACTGCAATGTCTTAAATAAGTATTGTGCTGTTTAATTTCAATCGTGACCATCTTTCTTTACTAAAGCCTTTAGCGTAATACTTATTATTATAACAATAATGTTCATTACTGTATTGTGCATAATTAATAAACCTGTTCTAGTCCCCGAAATATACCGGATGACACAAAATTCGATGCACATATTTTAAGGCCGTGTTTTTAAGATCAAATGCACTTTCTTCAAATTACAACCATCGTAACTTGTGCAAAAAAATCGATTATGTCATATTGTGACTACAGTTATTATTTTTTTGTGTAACGCACTGGTCCTTGGTTATCTTCAATAATTGAAATACAAACCATGTCCCCCAAATCCAAGAAAGATTAAAAGACACCACAAAGGTTACTCTAACCCGTTTTCGATCTTCTTCAGACAAGACGATCTCTTAAAATCCGACTGAAGGCGCATTTGGCTCATTTGAGAAAAACTGAGAAGTCAGGTGTAGCTCGACATGGTTTTGAATTAGATCATAGGATAGATAATAACATTAAACTGTTAAAAGTAGAAAATAAGAATTTTGTGTTAAAAGCATGTGAAAGCTTAGCCATCCATAAGGCTAGAGACAAACTTATGAATGGTTGCGTGGGCTTTACGGCCACTCATCTCTGTTAAAAACAGTTAAGGTTGATAGATAAGGAATTTAGACACTGCAACGTGTATGATTAGATGCGCGTGCGCTTTTGCATGAGGTTGATCATGTACGAAACATCTTAGCATATAAAGGTTAAGTTTAGGATTACGTGTTAGTATCTCTCTCAAGATGATAGCTTAACTAGTAAAAAGCGTTAAAGCAATCTTTGTTGTGCTTTATAATCTTTCTTGGCTTCAGGGCATAAGATTTGTATTTCAATTTTTTTGTTCTACAGTTATTGATCAAATCATCTAAAAATTTTCTTGGGTCCTCTATTCATGTTTTGATTTAAGAATAATGTAAACCCAACTTTAGGGGGGATGAATGAAGTTTAAACTTTTCGTGGCCAACATTGAGCTAATTGAAGACGTTACTTTTTATTTTAATTATTAAAATCTTGACTTCTTTGTTAATTTTAAAATTTCTGTTCGTGTCAAATTTCGATTTTTTTTAATAAACTTTCACTCTTTCAAAATTCTCAGTTTTTGAATTTACCTATTTTTATTCGAAATGTTGAGTAATTTTTTAGTTTTGTTCGTAAGGTTTGATTACTTCTTTAAAAACTTCGATATTTATTGATGTTACAAAACTTTTGAACTAAAAATTTCTTTAGGTGCACCAAGCACCACCAAGATAGGGGACAAGCGCCTGGTTTTTTGTAACTAAAATACGCTACATTGAACTACTAGTCGATTGCTCTAACACTGCGCCACTCCGATCATTTAATGACATTTCTTAAAACCTTTGCTACACCCGGATAATCCGATATTTGGATAATCCGCGCTCTGATAGAGCGACATCTGGATAGCACGACATGCGGCTAATCCGAGATCCGGTTAATCTGACCTCCAGCTAATTTGACAACTGCAATCCAACATTCGGATATTCCGACATTCGGGTATTCCGACATTCGGATATTTCAACATTCGGGTATTCCGACATTCGGATAATCCGACATTAGGATAAACCGTCATTCAGATTACCCAACATTCGGATAATCCGGCAACCGGATAGTCCGACATCTAGCTAATCCGACAGTTGGCTTATCCGAAAAAATATTACATTGAAAACAGTTTTTTAAATATTTCGAAATTTGTTACATTATTTTAAGTTTTCACTTCTGTCCGCAGTCACCATAATTGACCAATTTTCTAAACTTTTGATCCTTTTTCAAATTGTCGATTTTCTTAGAGGTCGGCCTGTTTCGTAAAGTTCCACTTTTCTAAAAAATACCAATTTTTTTTAAATATTTTTTTTATTTTGAAAATTTTGAAGATTCTCCACAATTCCTTCTTTTATTTTTAATTTTAAATATTTTTCAAAATTTTGATACTTCTGCAAATTTCCAATTTTTAATTTCAACTCATGAAAATTTCGACTTTTTCGAAATTTCGTTTTTTTAATTTCGATTTTTCTTTAATCAATTTTTCAAAAAGTCGATATTATTTTGCATCTTATTCAAATTTTTATTATATTTTCGACAATCCTAACCTTATTTAAAAAAATGACTTTTTTAAAAATTCTTTTGTAGTTTAAATTCTCAGTTTTTTTTTCAAAGTTAGTAGGACTGTTTGAAAGTTTTGCTTTTTCAAATCTCGATATTTTTTCCCTGTTTAAAATTTTCACCAATTTCTTTATATTTAGAAATGTTTCCAAAAGCTAGACTTTTCTTCGAAAATTTTGACTTTTTTCAATATAAGAACATTATTTTCTAAATTATCCCTGCTTTTCAGAGATTGTGACGTTTTTTATTTAAATTTTCAAGTCTGCTCTGTTTTCATAATTGTCGACCTTTTAGAATGTGCTCTATTTACAAAATTATAATTATTTTGAAGATTTGGATTTTATGAAATCCTAAATTTAAAAATGTCATTTTTTGTTTAAAATTCGTCTTTTTTTAAAATTCAAAATTTCTTAAATAATTTTATTTCCTAAAAATTCAGTTTTTTAAATAACGTTGGAACTTTCTTAAAAATTTCGCAATTATTTCAAATTTTTCATATTTCTTAGATTAGACAATTTTGATTTTTTGAGACTACATATTTCTAAAACTTAGAAGTACCCCAAAAAGTTTCCACATTCGTTCAATTGAATTTTCAAAATTATCGATTTCTTTAAAAAATTTTTTCCTAAATATTCTACCTTTTAAAAGTTGTGTATTTTTTAAAAATACAATCTTTTTTTTTTAAACTTTGACCTTTTCACCCTTTTAATTTTTTCAAAAATTTGACTTTTTGAAATTTCAATTGTTCAAAATTTTCACTATCTAAAAAAATTCACCTCTTTAAATTTGCAGGTATTTGAAAGTTTCGTCTTTTTTGAAAAATTCTACATTTTAATAAATATTTTACTTATCTTTAGAATTACCAGGTTTATGAAAATTTACACCATTTTTAAAAATTTAGAATTATATGACGATTTCGATGTGTTTTTTCAAAATTTTTGTCCATCTTTTCGATTTTTTCCTCCAAATTTTAACTTATTTTTAATCAGACCTCTTTTAAAAATTTTGATTTTCTTTGAGAATTTTGTCTTTTGAAAATGTTACTTTTTAAATTTCCAATTATTGTAATTTCAGCTATTCCTAAATATATGAACTTTGTTTAAATCTTTGGTTTTTACACATGCAAAGTGTTTTCAAAACTTTTACTTTTTTCAAAATTTCATTTTTTGTAAATTCTGATTTTTAAAAAAAAAATGTTAACCTTTTTGAATATTTTAAGTATATACTTTTTTTTGAAGATTTAAACTGTTTTAAAAATTTCAATGTGAAATTTTTTCAGAATTTTGACCTAAACTTACGACCCTTTTTAGAATTTTGTCTTTTTTTTCGAAAATTTTGTTTTTTGTGAATTTTAAATCCTTTCAAAATTTTAATTTTTGTTACAGAATATTGAATCTTTTTCGAAATGTCGATATTCTCAACTTTTTATTTTAAAAAATTACTTCTTTTTTACTTTTTTGAAAGGTTTGAATTTACCAACGATGTTGCCCTTTTATAAAAGTTCGAATTTTTCTTATTTTTGACCTTTTCATGAGTTTATTTTAAATTTTGACTTAAAATTAGAATTTTGTCTCTTCCTCGAAATTTTTATTTTTTTGAGGATTTTACTTAAGTATTTGAACATTTTTATTTTGTTACAAAATTTAGATTTTGCTAAATTCGGCTTTTTAATAATTTGAACTTTTTTGAAAATTTGAAAAATCTTTAGAAGCCTTTTTTGAAGACTTTACATTCAATGCGGCTTAAAAAAATTTCCAAATTCAATATTTTTCATAGTTTTGCTTTTTTTATATTTCGACATTTCTAAAGTCTGACATTTTTTCAAAATTTAATTTCCGAAAGTTTTTACAAATTCTCTATTCTTTCGAAAGTTTTAAATTTTATCTAGATTTTTAGTGTCTTTTAAAAATCTTAATTCTTTGAAATTTTTATCTTTTGATAAAAATTTCATCAATTTTAAAATTTCGACTTTTTTATTTGTCTATTTTTTGTTTCAAAATTTTAATTTTCTATACATTTTATTTGTTGATAAAAAATGTTGATTTTCTCTTTTAATTTTATCACTGTTTTAAGTTGTAAATAAGTTGTAAATTTTATTTGTTAAAAATATTAACTTTAATAATTTCCACTTTTCTAAAAATTTCAAATGACTCCATTTTTTCAAAATTTCGTTTATTTTTGTTTTGTAGTCATTATTTTTTCGTAAAAATTTCAGAAAAAATTAATATATTTATAACAAAAATTGCTCAAACTTTTGAGGAAAAAAACGGCATTTTTAATTAAGGATAGAATTTTGAAAAAAAAAATGAAAATGTTCAGAAAATTTCAAAGTTTAGAGCTTGAAGTCGACACTTAGAAGAAAATTGATTATTTTGAGATAAAACTTAAAATTTTCGGAAAAATATCGAAACTTTTATTTCTGTTAAAATTATAACAAGATATTGGCGTTTAGAATCGTTTTGGAAAAAAAAGTTGTAATTGAAAGTGCTAACTTGAAGTGTTTAAAAAATAATAATACCTAAGTCGAATTTTTAATTAAAATAGGACTATTTAGAAAAAAGTTAAAATTTTGAGTTTTCGAAAGCACAAAAAGGAAAAAAAGGTCAACACTAAAATCGAAATTACAACCAGAAATGTGTAAATGTGATTTATTTAAACATACAAATTTTCTTGAACTTTCGGTTTAAAAACCGAAATTTATTACAAAGGTGAAAGTGAAAATGATAAAAATAGTTGAAAATTTGAAGAAAGGCTAACATTTATTCAAAACATAATCTCGAGCTTAAACCTAAAATTTCGAAACAAAAAAGTGAAAATTTCAGGATTAGGATCAAAAATTCAAAATAAAATAAAACCCCTGAGTTAAACTTTGATCCAGCAATAGGTTTAATAAAATACCTCATTATCTCTCTGAAGGTGATATCTTGGCTATCGAAATGCGTTAGAGCAACCTTTCTTGTGTTTTTTAATCTTTCTTGGTTTCAGAGGACAAGATTTGTATTTCAGTTTTTAAAATACCTAAGGGCTGAAATGCATGTTCAGAAAAGATAAAATTCGAAAGAAATCACATTAATAAAAACTTTCTCGAACTATCAGTAAACAAACAAAATAAGTATCAATAAACAAATTCGGATTAATTTCAGAAAGGATAAATATTTTTAGAAAAAACCGAAGTTTTGTGTTTTAGATTAATCTTTTTAGGATAAAAATATAAATCGAAAGTGTCACTTTTAAAGGAAGGTAAAACAAGTTTGCAATTACAAACTTATTAAATTTTCGGGTCTCATGTCAAAATTTAAAAAAAAATATTTAATTTTCGAGTAAACAAAAAAGTATTTAAAAATAAGTTGAAATTACTAGATTACGTAGTCAAAAATTTGTCGTTAAGTCGAAATTTCTAAAAGAGTCAAAATTTTGAGTTTAGAAAAAAGATCGCAGTAAAAGAAAGAAACAGGAAACATAAAATGGGACAAAGTATTTTTGAGTCTGTTACTTTTAAGGTAAGTTATCCAAGCACCCATTCAGATGTAGACAATAGAAAGAAGAATACGTGAATGAAAATTTTTAATGTTTCTCATTCTTTGGAAAATATTGTTAAAACAATTTTAAAATATTTTACTTTTTTTCTGAAAGTCTCGCACATTTGCGCAAAATTTCGTAAAAAAGTCAAATATTCCAAAGTAAAGTCAAAATGTGGCTAAAATAAAAATTGTGATTTTTTTTAAAATAGATTTTAAATTCTAATAATTTTTCCTAAATTATAAATTTAAATTAAATATAGTACCTAAATTCATTTCTTTTTTTAAAGAGTGCGACTTTTTTTTTGAAAATTTCGACTTTTTCTGGATGTTTTGACTTTTATGTGGCAGTTCTTCATGAACTTTTATTAGTTGGAAACATTATATTTATTAACTTCATTTTAGATTTCTGGGACCCAGTTTTGAAATATTAAAATTTTTGTTAATGAAAGTCGACAATTTCTCATATATTTCTTGAAATATGACTGCGTGATATTTAAATTTATTTAAAATTTCACTTCATAACAGTTGACAAAAAATAGGTTAGTTTATTTTACCTAGAATAGGAAAAAAATAAAATATAGAAGACCAAAATTATATATCATTTTTTTTTAGAATAAATTATTAAAATATAAAAAAATGTAAAATAAAGGTTGTAGCACTGAACATCGCTGTTTCGCCCTTTTTTTTTCATGTCTAATTTTGATTTTCTATGTTTAATTTTTTCCTATTCTATGTAAAATAAACTAATTTATTTTTTGTTAACTATCATGAGGTGACGTGTAAAATAAATTTAGGTATCACCTAATCATATTTGAAAAAATGTTTCAGAAATTGTCAACTTTCAAATATAAATTTAAATATTTCCAAACTGCGTCGCAGAAATGTTCAATAAAATTAATAAACAGTTTATGTGGTAAATTGAAGTTTTCTTTGAAACATTCTATTTTTTAAAATTTTCGCTTTATTAAAAAATTAATTTTTTCCCAAACGCGAACATTTAAAAATGTATGTATTTTCAAATTTTTTTAGAGTTGTCACTTTTTATGAAAATTTTAATCTTTTATCATGAAAATTTCGAATTTTTCCCGAAGCTATATCTTTTCTCAGGATTTGATAATTTTGGAAAATTTCTTCTTTTTTTCTAAATTTCGACTCTTTGTAAATATTTTGGCACAAAACTATTTTTTCAACATTTCGATATTTTTAAATTATGGTTTGTTTTTATAAATATGATTGGTCAAACATCTACTTCAGAAAACCTTTACCTTTGTTAGAAATTTTCAACTTTTTTTTGAAAATTTTTTATTTTTTTAAAACTTTAATATTAATCGAAATGTTACCTTTGTTTTTTAAAAATTGCAACTTTTTCCGGAAAGTTTCATTTTTCTTCAATTAAATTTTTTCAAAGTTGCAACTTTTGAAAATTCTTAAATTTTTTCATAATTTTCACCTTTTTTGCTAATCCCTACTTGTTATCATCAAAATTTGGGCTTTTTTGGAAGGTATGACTCTTATCAAAATTTAAAGTTTTTTCAAATTGCCATTTTTTTAGAAAGTTAGGCAAATGGGTCATCTCCAAGTCATTTAGGTAGTGACACTTTAAGCTGTCAGAATTATTTCTGTCAGCAGACAAATTTTGTAGAGAGAAAAATTTTCAATCATTTCTATTTCTGACGACGGGCAGAGAGATGAACTGGCCGAAAGGTTAAATTTAATTATTATTTATATTTATCGTTAAATTTTACAATAGTTCTAAAATGTTCTTTAGTGAGTTTTAGGTCACAAACAGGCAATCAGTGTTTGGGGTAATCTATAAAAGATCGCCATTTCTTAACGAGAAAAGTAACTGAAAATTTGGACATGACATGACTACAAAACAAAAATAAAATTAATGAAACTTCGCAAAGAATATACAGAGAATAGTTAGATTTTTTGAAACTTCGACAGTTTGTCAAAAATTTTTTAAAAGTGTTGGATGTTTTCTCACAATTTCAAATTTTTATTACTTTAACTTTTTGAAACATTTGTCTGCTCTAGAATTTTTTTAAATTTTTTTGGAAGAACCTTATTTTTTAAATTACCAATTTTTAAATTTTGAACGAATTCTACAAAACCAATACAAAAGTTAATTAAAGATCGATTTTAAAGCACCTGTTTTAAAAAGGAGCATTTTTTAAGATTAAAGTGAACATTTTCAGAAAAGGTCCAAAATTGAAAGTATTTTGGAAAAATAGAAAATAGTTCCTTCTCAAAATTTTGACATAATTTCCAAATTTTAGAAACTTCTATAAAGCCTCGTCAAAATTTAACGGTTTTTTTGACCTTGGTCCCTGCATTAAAGCTTATTTAAGCAATCTTTAACTTAGAAATGAAATTTCAATTTTGAATTAAAAAAATAATTCACAGGAAGACAAAATATGCACTGATCACCTGCAAAAATTTAAATAAATTTGTGTAGACACATTGATCAATGATATCAGCTCCCAACGCTAATAGCCAACCTTAAATGCAATCTTATCTATTATTGATTATATAAAAATCGTCCATCTGTTAGTGTTCTTTTTTACTATATTAAAGGCTGAAATTTAGAAAAAATTCTCTTCTTGCTCACCTACGTATTTCAGATAATACCTGCGTAAAATTTCATGGTCCTAGATCTACCCGTTTACGCAGTGTGTTGTCTGTCAGTCATTGCCTAGACATTTATTAAATAGATTCAACATTCCTTGAATTGTCATATTAAGACCTAAATTCGTTTTAATATTATACAGGTTGAAGCAAATTTCATTTCCACTATAGGGACCTCGTAAGCTATTAGAGATGCAAGGAAGCTTAAATGGACAAAGTAAAGCAGAATTTAATGCCCAACAATATTCCAGCTGAAGAAAACAATTGAATTCCGATTCGTCTTAATTTTATTTAGAAAAAACCGAAAATCGCGATTTTAAATAATCAACTCTAACTTGTTTATTTGAAGTCCGATCGAAAAAAATCAAAAATTGTAATTAGTTGTTTTTTAGGGCCTTTTCAGTGTCGAACGTTAATTTTTTTCTAAATCTAACTGTTCTGCGAAAATTATACAAACTTTGTTGTTTCTTAAGGAAGTCCATATTAAATTTTTTCATTTACGAATTCAGCATATTTTTCTAATTAGTATGATGTATGTTCATGGCATATTTCAAATAAGAAATAACGAAGTTGCCATAATTTTCTTGGAAACAGTTGAATTTAAAAAAAAGGAACATTCATTCAATAACAAGACCTTAAAAAACAATTAATAACAGTTTTCGAATTTGTTCAATCGGTCTTTCAATAAACAAAATACAGCTGAATTTTAAATATGGCGACTTTCAGTTTTTTCTAAATAAAATCAAAACGAGTTGAAATTCAATTGTTTTCTGAACGGAATATTGTTGAGCATTAAATTCTGCAATACTTTGCCCGTTTAAGTTTTCTTGTATCGCTAATAGTTTACAAGATCCCTGTAGTGAAAATCAAATTTGCTTCAACTTGTATATTAAGTGCTTCTGAAAATGGAAAATTTTATTGTAAATTCAAAATGTAAATTTGATTTTCCTAAACAAGATAATTTGGTATTTATTAAAAATTTTAAAATTAAAGTAGAAATTTTGAATAAAAATTTGATATGTTTAGAAACAATTATATACTTACAAATAATTTTCAGATTAGCCGCGTACTTTTAAAAAAAAATTTGAAACTTTTATTGTATATTTAGTTACTTTCGAAATTTTAAGAAAATAGATTTTTAAATCTTCAATTTTTTTCTACTGTAATCGACACATATTTGGATTTAATTTCGAACTTAAGAACTAAATATCGAACTGAAACACGAGTATGTTTCTCACCATCTTAGGCTCACTTGTATCGTCAGCCTCCAAGACTGCTTATTTTTTCTGATTCTTTTTATTTTTAATTTGTTAAAATCGAAAGAATTCATAAACGGCCATTTCTAGTATCAATGCGATTGGAAGACATGGAATACTATGTAATTAAAGCCAAACAGTTCCCTGATCTTTAAAAATCGCAGTGGGATTATATAAATCATAGAGGGTAATTTAGCGGATGAGTGCCCATGAAGGGATTTCTACACGTAGTAGTTGTCTCGGCGTGCGCTAATGAAATCCACCGTGTAATTAGATGTGTTTGATGGCGAAAAGCAAAGCTGGCTGGAATTATTAGTCTAGTCTCGCCAGACATTCGGAAAGCAAAGGAAGTGACCTCCTGTTCCACATCCGGGTAACATTACCTTATCTGCCTATTCTGTCATGACTTAAACGGCATTAAGTGGATGTCAGATGCTAAATGAGAAATGTTCCGTAGTCCTTTGACTGCTCCCTTACAGTGTTTACCTCATCCTACGCTCAATCAGATTTCAAGTAGGAGCATTCGTATAACGATTTCATTTTATTCCAACTGTAGATTTAATGAGATTAATTAAGGCAAAGAAAGAATAATTTATCTTCCTATAGCTAGAGATATCATACCAAATAAAAGAATTCAAAAAGGTTATCAAGTAGGAAAAGTTTAATTTAAGTCTAACCACATTCGAACATAAACTAAAAAAAATTTAGGATCAGAGAAAACCATCAAAAACAATTAGTCTTTCGCGCTGTATGAATTCATGCTGCCCTAGTAGAACTAGAGATGCAAACAATAGTTCAACGTTTTTAAAACATCGATGTTTCGTCTGTAAACATCGATGTCTAAACAAGGATGATAAATAGAGCTGGGATTATATGCAAAATGCATATGTGCATATTTAAACATTTTTCAATAAATGCATATGAAGTTTTTTATTTTGCATATTTCAGTTTTTTTTTTCTAAACTGATGATAAATTTGTTTTTGTTCAGTTAATACAAAAGCAATCAAATTAGACAATTAAGCGTTAATTTTAAATAAAGCTGTGTTTTATATACAGTATGTTCATCAAGAAACGTTCCTCGGTTTTAGGAAAACTATTGAAGATTTTTTGATTTTCACTTTTTAATTGAAAGAACCTTAAAAACCTTAGAGCGCAACTACCTATTACATGGTCCAATCTCCATTTCTTTTTAGAATAGCTTAGCACCCTTTGGGCACACTTTCTACCAGCTTTTCAGCATATCCTAGGAGTAATAAGCGCCATATCTCTCTGATTTTTCGTGAAAGCTGCTTGAAAATAAAGATGCGTGTTCCTGCAAGCTTCCTTATTGCAGTGCTCCAAATAATTTTCACTGGATTTGCATCGAGAGACTGTGAAAACCAGTCTGAACTTATGATGCCAGTTTCTGCTCGCCATGAGGTACAGAGGCGACTCCAATGTTTTGGATCATTGTCCTCCCCTAAAACAACAAACATCTTCTGGACAGCCTTTAGAAATCCACGATTATAAATAATGACGATTTTCTGAGCATTCAAGTTCTGCATAAAGAGCTCTAAACACCCAAAACCGTGTTCATAGTAATATCCCCAAACATGGAGTTTTACTGGGTGTTTGATGGTTCACTGAAGCAATCGCTCACCAGTACATCTTATGGAATCCCATGCCCAGAACAATGCTTTGTCAGAAAAAATAACATTGGACCAATCGCACTCGAGATTCTCGACAGCCCAGACCTTGCATTTTTTTTGGTTTTGCCTCGTGCTTCGATATTGTATGTTTTTCTCAGCCAAATGGTATTTATGCTGACGTCAACTTCTCTCTTAGCTAGCTTGGCTTTGGTTCACGTAACTGTAGAGTAGGATTGCCCTTAAACAGCTGTAAGATGACTTTATCCTGCTATTTTATTGTCACTTCTGATTTGCCTCTATCGGGAAGGTTTTCATTGGTTTTATAGGATTCAACCCACCTCTTCACGAATGTCTTCGACTTTTTTAAATATTTAGCAGCTGCACTGTAACATGCGTGAACTTTCGGATTGACATTTGCAGCGATAGTAAAACAATTTGATATTCGCGACGTGGCAACCGAATGCACGTTTTCACCAACAAGTCTATAAAAGCACAATCACTAACAGTTTTTGAAAAATCGAGGAACATTTCTTGTTGAACCGACTGTGCGTAAATGTATTCATATTTTCCCTTTTATTCATCCCTAACACCGCTATTATTTAAATTTTTTATGGAAATAAATGCATATAAAATATTTTATAGTGCATATTTTTCAAGTATTTTAGGGCATATTGCATGCATATTTTTTACTTTTTTTGCTGCATATAATCCCAGCTCTAATGATAAAGCATCGTTCAGTTTATAAATGATCTTTGAAAAATCGACCTATCGTATCTCGAGAGAACTATCTCTAGCTGTTGCATAGAATTAATGGGACAAACGACCACACAATCTTGTAACTAGTTAACTAGCAATATATATTAAACAAAGTGATACCAAATTTTTATGCAGCAGGTATACAATACAATTATCTGAAAATTCATAGTTTAGATATTTTTATTTTTCAATCTATAAAAAGACCCAATTTAAAAAAAAAAACAAAGTTCTAGTAATAATTTCTAAAACTCCAAGATATTAACTTCAGGGCTTAAAATTTCGATTTTATAATTCTCAATTATTTACTATTTATTGAGTATTTATTATTTTAAATTTTCCGTCAAAAAAAAGTTCTCATCTTTATCAAAATTTCTAGTTTTAATTTCAAATTTTTAGTTCCTTTAAGACAACTTTTTTTACATAAATTTTCTTTTTTCAAACTTTTAATATATTTAATATCGTATTTTATTTTAAACCTTTAGAAAAAGTCAATATTTTTAAAATAATAAATATTTTTATGAATAGATTAATTTTTAAAATAAAAATAAACATTTCCAAATAAAAAAAAACCAATCCTCAAAATTTCACTCTAAATTTCCAAGTTACAAGTTTTTTTTTTAAATTATCAATTTTAAGGTATAACCTCCAAATACATGACCGTGCTTTACTTGAAATTTGCTTATCTCTCCTAAATTTTGTATTACACCAAATTTCCCAATTCTATTCTTAATTTTAAGTTTTTTTTCAAAACAACAATTTTTCTGAAAATATAGAGTGTAATCTAGCACTCAAAATTTTGGGACCGTTTTATAAAAGTTTGATATTAATTACAGTAGAAATGGTTAACGTTTTAAGTTTAATTTTCAAACGTTGACGTTTTCCTCTAATAAATACAACATAGGCTCAAGATGTCGACTCTTTTGACAATTTTAAGTTTTGAGCAAAATTTCCAGTCAAATAAAATATAGTAAAACACTAGTTTTTATAAAAATTTTTAGTTTAAACCTAAGTTTTGAGTTTCTTTAGGTAAATTTTGTGCTAGGTAATTTTCGATGTTTTTAATCTTTAATTTTTTTCTGCAAAGAAAATTGAAACACAGAACTTGTCCCCTGAAACCAAGAAAGATTAACAAACACAACGAACGTTGCTCTATTGCGTTTCGACAGCCAAGCTGTCATCTTCAGAGAGATACTTTCTTAATCTTTTTTGGTTTCGGGGGACAAGTTCTGTATTTCAATTTTTGAAGATAACCAAGGACCAGTCCGTTCCACCAAAACTTTACAAGGAAGTCAAAATTTAAAAAAAAAGAAACATTTTTAAAAAAGTCTACTTTTTCAGTCAAAGGTTAACATTTACAAAACAGAATTTTCAAAATTTTGACCCGCTTTACCAAATTTTAATTTAAATTTGAAAATTGCATATTTTTTTAATTTCAAATTTTCTCAGAAATTTCGAATCTTGTATTAAGCTCTTTTCTTCAACTCTGCAGTTTATCTTGAATTTTTATCGAAAATTCGAACATTTTTCATAAAAATTTGAGATTAAAGTGGAAACTTTTAAAATTTTGTGTTTAACTTATGAATATTTACGTTTTTCTTTAATGTACGTCTTTAATTTTAAAATGTCCACTTTGTTTAAAAATTCTAATTTTCAAAAGTCATCTTCGGTTCAAAAACTTTACAAAATTAAAACTTTTCGAAATCTCACCTTTTTTAAAAATTTTAACTTTTAATTGAATATTTCAACTTTTTATAAATATGTCCATGTATTTTAAACCTTCAAGTATTAACAATTCTGATACTTTCTTTAAATTGGTCTGTTTTTCAAAATTGCAATATTTTCAAAATTGTAAAATTTTATATAAATTGTGTTTTTCAAAATATTTTAAAATCTTGTAAAAATGTTGACTCTACAATGTAAAATTGTTTTGCAAATAAGTAGGACTTCAAAAATGTTCGAAATTCAATATTTTGTTGAATCTTCGCTTTTTTCTTGAAAATTTCGTCCTTTTTGAAATTTGGGCAAATATCTTTCACAAAATTCATTTTTTTATAAGGATTTCAACATATTTCAAAATATCAACTTTTAATTTCTTCATAATCTTAATTTTTTCCGGAAAATTCTTTTCAAACGTCGACATTTTTTAAATTTCAAATTGTCTAATTTTCCGACCATCTCGTTTTAGAGAAAAACTTTTTTGAAAATTTTGCCGCTTTTTAAATTGTCGATTATTTTTTTTTCGAAAATTTTGACTATTTTGAAATGTTAAGCAAATATTAATTTTTTTGAAATACCAAAACTTTTTTAAAATTTCTCCTAATTTTGAAATTTTTGGCTATATCTAAATATTTCAATTGTTTGTGGAAAATCCTGACTTTTCTAAAATATATTTTTTTAAATTAAGTAAGAAGGCCCTTTTAAAAATTTTGCCGTTTTGAAAATATTGGTTTTTAGTAAAAAAAATGTTATCGAAAATTTCAGCATCGTTTGAAATTTTTCAATTTTCTCGAAAAATATAACTTTTTTAATAATAGCAATATATTTTCCAATCTCTTTCAAAATGTTGTCTTGCAATTATTTACTACTTTTCAAAATTGCAGCTTTTTTAAAATATCAAAATTTTTAGAATTTCCACATTTTCGAAAACTTTTTTATTGAAAATTTCGACTTTATATCAAAATAAAGATATTTTTCTAAATTTTGATTATTTAATTTTGATTCAAAATTCGTGTGTTGATTTCCACCCGTTTCAAAATTATAATTTTTTTGGAAATTTGGTTTTTTAAAAAATGTATTCTTTTTGTAAAATTTTCAAAATTTGATTTTTTCTCAATACTTACTTTGAAAATTTTGACTTTTAGGAAACTTGACATTTTTACAAAATTTTGTCTGAGTTTGTTAGGAAGAGTTTTATGAAAATTTCGACTAGTTTTGAGAAACTTGAAATATTTTTAAAATTTTAAATCTACGAGATGTCCAATTATTTTCAATTTTTTTTTAATTTTCAAAGTTTCCCAAAAGTTTAAAAGTTGTTTTCAAAATGTCCTTTTCAACATTTTTTTATATTTTTTTTAATCATTTTATTTTCAAATTTCTTAACTTTTCTATGAAACCAAATTTTATTTTTATGTTTAGTTTTTCCTCGAAATTTGAATTTTGTTTTAAAACCGAAGTTTACCCTGCTTTTTTATCGAAAATCACAGCATGCTTCATAAATATTTGACATTAAATTGGAAAATTTTTAAAGTTTAAATTTAAATTTTCAATTTAAAAGTTTCTCTTTAACGTAGGGCTGCAATCTCAAAAAGTCTACTTTTTTAAAGTTTCAATCATCAAATGTAATCTTTGGTTCAAAAATACGAAGGAGCTTTTAGTCAAAATTTGTAAGTAAAATATCGAGAAAGATGAATTTAACAAAGGGGTGATTTTTGGAAAAGCTGACTTTTGAGAACAATGAGAAAATTTTGAAGAAAATCCGAAATTTAAATAAAAAAATCCATATTTTGACAAAAAAAGTTACCTTTAAAAACATTCTAAATTTTCTGTAAAAAGTAATATCTTGAGAAAAGGCTTAATTTTGAAAACAAAATCGTCCAAATTTGGTAAACATATGAGTTTTAAAAAGTAGGTCTAAAATTCTAGAAATTCGTATTTAAAAGCGTCGATATCAAAAAAGCATAGTTTTTGAAAACATTGCAATATTAAAAAAAAACTTGTTTGAAAAAAAACAAGAGTTGAAATTCTAAGGAAAGAGTTGAAATTAAGAAAATTCCCCAGAGAAACAAAGATTTTGAACTAAAATGTCGAATTATCAAAAATAGGCCAAAATTAAAAATAATAATTCTGCAAAAACAGTTAAAATATTTAGAGAGTCATGTGTAAAAAGGTCGAAATTTTTAAAAAAGCGAAAATTTGGAAAACGAAAAAAATTTGAAGAAGAAAAATTTTGATGAAATAATTGAAATTTCAAGGAAAATCCTAATTCAAAAAAAAATGTATTTGCCGAAAGTCACATTTTAGGAAAAAACGTCGAATTTTAAAAATAAATTCGAGATTTCATGAAGATTTTGAAAAACAAAATTTCGAACAAAAAAAAGAGAGAAATGCCTGGGTGTGAGTGGTTGAATTTTATGGTAGAAGTCGAAGTTATGAAAAAACGGCGAATATAGAGAATTGAGGTAAGCGTATCGAAATTTCGAAAAAGCTGGAAGTTAAAAAATAACAGAATTTTTGGGAAATACTTGTTTCAAAATTCAAAAAAAATTAAATAATAAAAACATATAAATAAAAAAATATTTACCAAAGTGGTCATATTTATCAACCTGGTAAAGCAGTTGAACGGAAAGTGAATTACTCCTAATAAAACGAAGCACTTTTACTAAAATTGCTTTAAAAGGCCCATAATAACATTCCAATTTGCATGAAAGATATAGGAAAGAAGGTTCTAAAATTGACACGTAACGCAATGAATCGATAAAACTAAATCACGCAAATGCAAAGTAAGAACAATGAGCTCGTATTTGAGTCTGGCTGATTCGGAAACTAAATGCGGTTCGTGATTATTTACCCGATAATCAGACATGTTACCAGACGGAGCATTAAGCCATCATTTCATTCATTTTATATCAGCTGTCGCCAGCAGAAGGTCAAAAATCTTTCTTTCCCCACAGCGAAAACATTAGATATACGATAGCAATTAGGGTGGGAGCCAAATGAAATGGGGCACGCTGCAACTAAAAGCTTTTATTTTACAAAAGAAACTTGCAAACTGCTATGTCTCCCAGTTAATACAATATGTATTATGTAATTTTTTTGGAAAAATATAACGGTATTTTGCCTAAATCATTAGACCAATAAATTTCGGTAAAAATACTTGAACGTGGTAAAAATTAAAATCTATTTATCTATCTATCTATTTCTTTTTTTTTCTCAGGTGAGGACGCTTATACCACCAACCGGCAGCATATCTACTGTCGAGTGTGGGATTCGGGCTCTTTATGTGTAAGTCCCGCCTACCCACCAAACCTCACCGTGCTCTTTTGCTTGGGCTATCTCTATCTCATCCTGGAACCGCTTTCGCATTACTTCGGGATAAGAGAACTTTTCCTTAATTCTAATTGTTGTTGTCTCGCTCAAATGTTACCTTCTCTGACATGATGAAGTTCATAAAGGAGGTAATATTCTCTCAGCTTTTGTCGTTGTTCAGCATTTCTGTGACAATATTTTCTGGTGTTATCTCTCGTTCAGTTCGTCTTTTCATTTCTGCTCATTCCTCTAAGACATCTGAAAACCGTGCGTTCAGTGGTGTCTGTCTTTTGCAGTAGAAACATACGTTAAAGAGTCTCAGTTTAATTCTTTTAAAATATGCTTCAAGGCATCTGTGGCCACTTAATGCTTGGATAACGTAATAGTTTAGTTTCTCATCTCTCCAGGTCCTTGATGAGTCTTTTCGTCCAGTTCACTTTTCCTGTTTCCTGGCCCCAATTTCGACCCCAGTTGTTTATCGTTTGTCGTCTAATATCTTTGCTGATCGTGTCCGTTTGTGCATAGTTTACTATCCTTTCTTTTACTATTAGTTTATAGGCGGCGTTCCTTCTGCTGCCATGACGTCTTCTAGCGATTATGCACTGCAGTTTTCTTTGGGCTTTTTCTAGTTTTTTTTGCATTTAGCTTGGACTCCAAAGCTTTATATCATACTGGTGTTGGTAGAGTACTGACAAGTACACTATGTTGCTAATTAGTTGTCTTTTGTTGTATCAAGGTCCCCCTTTGTTTTCCATTAGCCGGCTTATGGTGAAGGTTTTTGCTCGGCTTTAGCAACCGTTTGCTGGATGTTTTCCTTCATATTCATGTTTTTGTTGAATATTACACCCAGGTATTTTATATGTTCCCTTGACTTTATTTCCATGCCCGAAATTTGTAAGTCGATTTACTTTAGCCTTAGCAAATGCCAATCTTCTCTGAAGCTATTTTTGGTATTTTCTCCTCTATCTTGTTCATGATCAACTGGAGTGCTTTGTTTAATTTACCACATAAATCTTTTCTTTCTTTTCCACCTACCACAATACCGGTGTCATCTGCAAAGCCTACTATCTCCACTTGCTTTTTGGTGATAATTTTCAGAACATCGTTATAGTAGGTATTTCATAGGATAGGTCAAGCACTGAGCCCTGGGGCACCCCGATCGTAATTTTCATCTCGCTATAGACTCCAACTTTTAGGACCCTATAACTTAGGTAACCTTCTACCATTATCTTCAGGTAGGAATTATTTCTTATTTGGTTAATGACTCCATTATGCCAACCCATAGTGCACTGTTAAAGGTGTTTTTTATGTCTAGAGTTATTAGGATACAGAATTTACGTTTCTTTGTTGACAGTCCTTTATTTTCTTTTACTATTCGGGTGACTCTGTTGTCGACTTACCTTTTGGGAAGCCGTATTGGTTTGCCAAAAGTTTTCCGTGAAATTTCTCAGTTAACCTTTGCGCAAGTAGATGTTTCAATAGTTTACTTAAAACATTCAAAGGGCAAATAGGTCTTTACTTGGCGTTTTCTTCTGGTGTCCTTGTTTCGTTTTTTAGTAGTACTAGCTTTCCGATTTTCCAGTCTGCTAAAAATTTCCCTTGATAAAACAGGTTATTCATCATTGTCGGCACTAGTAGAGGGCAGTGTGTACCTATGGCTTTTATTAGTAAAGGAGGTATTTGGTCAATTATAGCCGCTTTCTTTTCCTTAATCTTTGTCAGTGCCTTCGTAAGTTCTTCACAGCTGATTCTAATCATTGTCCACAACAGAAATTAGCAAGTATACGTTTTTTAATCCACAGGCTTTTAAATGTTCCTACAAGTTAATCCAGATATACAAAAAAATTACCTTACATTAAAGATGTTGCAATTTTTAATGGTTTCCCCGTAGAAACAGTAATCAGCATGTTAAGAAAATGTAGATTTAAGAAAATAATTCAGGATTGATCTAAGCTTGACCAATCTAAAGATAACACTCCTACAACCGTTGTGAAATTACCATTTTACCTGAATATCACCAATAAAATTAATAAAGTTCTAAAAGAAAACAACGTAAAAGTAGGGTACACAGCCAATAACAGTCTCCGCAATAATTTGGGTAATGCTAAAGATAAAATGGACAAGCTTAAAAATTCCAGAATTTACGAAATAAGCTGTAACAATTGTAATTTACCATATGTTGGACAGACCAATTGATCCGTTAAAACCAGATTTAAAGAACATATTGCTCATTTTAGATACAATAGAGAAGAAAAATCAAGTGTCGCCCTACATATGATAAGTACAGGACACAAATCTAAACATTGAAAATTTAAAATTGTCAAGATCGGTCACAAATAACAAAGAACTTGATGCATACCAAACAATTTATATCAATCAGAGGCCGGTTACCATCAACGGAGATAAAGGACCATTGGCGGCCTCCAGTTTATTGAAGGCTATTTGTGGCAGGTCAAAATTGCCTGCACCAAATGTGCTAAACAATTAGAAATAGGAAAGAAAACAAAAGACCGCCGGTATCGATTTGAATCTCAATGTAGATGACGTCGACGCATCTTTTGCTAATCTTTTTAGATTAGTACGCTTGAAAATGTCCGTCCTGCTGGCGAAGAACGTATCGCGTAATTGTTTATTTAATTGCCGATGTGGTAAAGGGGTGAAAACTTTTTTGGACTTTTCCTTTCGTTGTTTTATTTCCTGCCTTTTTCTGCCTCTTTTCTTTTAATTCTTGTACTGCTTTTCTGTACCCGCTTTTCTCACACACGTAGCAGTGGACCTGATGGATGTGCATTTTATGGTTTTCGTCTTTGGTCTCTTCCCATATAGGGAAATACATATTTCTTCTATCCATCCATCCATCTATCCATTCGTCCGTCCGTCTGTCCGTCCATCCATCCATCCATCTGTTCATTCATCCATCTATCTATCTCTCGCCTTCGTTTCCTGTTTATTTCTTGGCAAGCAGTAGTACTATTCTTATTTTAAGAAACATCAACAGTGGTCATTTACTCAAGGCAAAGAACTACGTGAATAAGTAGCTATATTTAATTGGAAAAGCATAATATTGAAGAATGACGGATAGTTTAAGTGACACTCAAAAATTGATGACGACAGTTTGCAAACTAGAGTTGTAACATGTGACTCTGGTTTGCGGACCATTGAATAGTTGTAAGGATTAGTTGTTTTTGTGCCAAATACTTATCCACTCTTTCGTGATTCAGTTATGTTCGGGTTGCAGCTTCATTATGCAATCAATAAAGAGGGTATTCTAACAAGCCCTCATTCGATGATTGATTGTTTTATTATTGAAAACCCTCCACGTTTTCATAAACGTTTAAGAGAAATAATTTTCTTCGACACTAAGCTTCTTGCGACTGTTGGAAAAATGTTATTGACGTTTTAATATCAATTCGATATTAGGGGATTTAATATAATAATAAGATTGATGGTGAAAAACCAGCCTCAAAGAATACTTAGAGATTTATTCATATAAAGCTGGTTTGACTTGAAATTGCTTTTCTCATATTATGCGGGACTAAGTCATCAAAAGTACTTTTGCGAAATCGATATTCATTCAATATTTAGGGGGATTACTTGTCCTCAAGGGCTCTAGATAATGACACTCTTTAGAATCATTTAACTTTTGCCTTAAGGAAACTTGATGCCACTTTCTGCAAATAATATTGTTATTCCTGTTTACACCGGTTCATACAAAAATGTCTTCTAATATTTTCAGGTCGAATAGAGCATCAAAAGAAAGGTCAGCATTTTATATAAAATTTTTCTTAAGTAAATAATAAGGGAGTTGTAAGTGATTTTTGTTTTTTACAGATTTTCCATTTTACACAATTGTGGAGGATATATTTTCTAGTTTGTTTGGCGCAAATAAATTTCCCTTGTTTCATTTCAATAAACCGCACCGTTTTCGAGTAATTCTGGTTTAAAAGTAAGCATGCATTTGTTGCGTTTTATTTCCTTTGAAACATTAAGTCATCATTGCTTGCACTTTAACATCAATCAGTCAAAAGCAAAAAAAACGAAGAAAAATTGATCGAAATGCAACAAGGGAATTTTTTTTTGTGTGATATAATGAAAAGGGTTTCTTTTTTATTTCTTATGAAATATTCACATACAAAACACAAAATTAAGTATAAAATATCACAACAAGAATTGGTTTTATAGTTGGCAGTTAAATTGCTAGAAAAAAGCCTTTTGTTGAATTTAATTTTATCAGAAATAAAAGGGAAAAGGTAAATTTGACTTACAATGTTATAAGAACCAGAGATTTTAATTTCTCTCTAATAAAGTATACGGTTTTCTTTAGTAAAATTTTAACTATTTGACCAATAATTTCCAAAAACAATATGGTCCTGAAAACTGAAAACTGAAAACGGAAAACCGAAAATCGAAGACCGAAAACCGAAAACCAAAACCGAAAACCGAAAACTGAAAACTGAAAACTGAAAACTGAAAACTGAAATTTCAGTTTTCAGTTTTCAGTTTTCAGTTTTCAGTTTTCAGTTTTCAGTTTTCAGTTTTCAGTTTTCAGTTTTCAGTTTTCGGTTTTCGGTTTTGGTTTT
Organism: Dastarcus helophoroides; assembly: GCA_028583605.1. Taxonomy (NCBI): domain Eukaryota; kingdom Metazoa; phylum Arthropoda; class Insecta; order Coleoptera; family Bothrideridae; genus Dastarcus; species Dastarcus helophoroides. The sequence continues at coordinate 2,977,694 of CM053327.1, read as the reverse complement.
CGGTTTTCGGTCTTCGATTTTCGGTTTTCCGTTTTCAGTTTTCAGTTTTCAGGACCATATTGTTTTTGGAAATTATTGGTCAAATAGTTAAAATTGAAACTGAAAACTGAAAACTGAAAACTGAAAACTGAAAACTGAAAACTGAAAACTGAAAACTGAAAACTGAAAACTGAAAACTGAAAACTGAAAACTGAAAACTGAAAACTGAAAACTGAAAACTGAAAACTGAAAACTGAAAACTGAAAACTGAAAACTGAAAACTGAAAACTGAAAACTGAAAACTGAAAACTGAAAACTGAAAACTGAAAACTGAAAACTGAAAACTGAAAACTGAAAACTGAAAACTGAAAACTGAAAACTGAAAACTGAAAACTGAAAACTGAAAACTGAAAACTGAAAACTGAAAACTGAAAACTGAAAACTGAAAACTGAAAACTGAAAACTGAAAACTGAAAACTGAAAACTGAAAACTGAAAACTGAAAACTGAAAACTGAAAACTGAAAACTGAAAACTGAAAACTGAAAACTGAAAACTGAAAACTGAAAACTGAAAACTGAAAACTGAAAACTGAAAACTGAAAACTGAAAACGGAAAACGGAAAACCGAAAACCGAAAACCGAAAACCGAAAACCGAAAACCGAAAACCGAAAACCGAAAACTGAAAACCGAAAACCGAAAACCGAAAACCAAAAACTGAAAACCGAAATCCGAAAACTGAAAACTAAGAATTGAAAACCGACCAGCCATCTTGGTGAGCAATTTGTTCTCTCAAACTACCCCTTAAAATAAAAGTTTTTGAGAAATATATTGTAAATGGGTTGGCTGTCTCATATATGAGTTTAAAATATTAGTTTGAAAACTTAGAGATTTGGAAGATATTGCCAAAAAATCGTAAATTTTCACCCCTATTTCGGAGCTTATAATTCCCTTATAAATTTACGTTGGATAAAAATTATGAAATAAACAGATGACCTTGCTTTTTGATGTTCTATTTACTCTCGAAATAGCGGGAGATGTTGTTACATCGCCTTGGCGTGTATATCTAATTTGTTCGCAATTTAATTCATAATATTTTTTAGGAATAGGAGAAATTAATGCTTTAAATGTAAATAAATTACAGGCAGATTATTTAAAATGTTTTAATTAATACTTCATTATACATATCATACACATGGAAAGTATACAACGGGGTAAAATCAAAATTCACATAGTATACTTGGATTTAAATTTGCCAGTTTTACAGATTTCATACATGTTCATAAAAATGATGAGAACAAAACAGTCAGTCTCATTAAAGAACTCCGCTTTCACCTATTTATAGTTTTCGCTGATGTTCGCATTTACAAAATTCATTTTAAACGAGATTTTAGTAATATGCATGAAAATGGAACGCAATCTATAAAGGCAACCTAAAAACATATTTGCATAATCCTTTAACGTTGATCATGTGTTATGGCAGCTCAAGCACACCACTTTCAATATTAAACGATCTGCAAAGTGTATATGTACATTATAAAAAATGAGAAAATAAAATTCGCTAAGAACATAAAAACTAATTATTTTTTGTGCTTTGTTTTTTCCTATTACAATAACATACAGCGTAGAAACTGAAATAAAGTCAAAAAATGAGATTGTCTGGAAGACAATTATTGTGCAGTGTGAATGAGTTTGTTAACCTTGTGTTCTACTAGTACTCGGATATCTACGTCAAGCAAAAATGCATCTTTGCAGCTTTTCCTTGCCAAACTACCCCAACAAACAAATTAGTTTCCATTATACAGGCTGTTTAGTATTTCTTGGGCAGATGGGTAACTTCGTTTTTTTTTGTTTAATTTTACCATACTGCAGGTGTCCAACCTTTAAGCTGAATGAAACCCTATCAGAAATTAAACATTTTGGGCAAACCAAAAAGATGTATAAAATAGGGAATTAGAATTAAAAGCATTATATCAGAATTAAAGTGAGGAAAAAAAATAGGCAATCTTGGGGGATGTCTACCAAAGTGAAGACTTTAAACTAGAAAATAACATTTTTTTTAATGTTTACAACTTACTATAGCATTCACTGTTGTAATGCGCAGTGATTCTAAAATTAAACAATTAAAATAATAATCAACATTGATGGCACTTTCTTTATCTTCTTTGAATCAAGGTTGATTGGCACTGGAGGCTATTTAAATGATCTTTAAACTTTTCGCCTTTATCTCCGATATTCAACTTAATGTTTGCTTCTAAACTGCTCTGGTCATGCATGTTTCGTTTCCATATACATAAATTTCCCCATTTTTAACACAACTTTATGATGTTTGATTGTTATTCGCCTTTGTTTTTGTTTATTATTAACAGCTTACGGAGATGTTAGCAGGCAACGTTGCCATTTCAAAGCGGATAAATTGTCTTATTTTTAAATACGATATTTAATTTATTTATTTTATTTTTTTTTATTCAAATTATGCTATGGCGCTCTTTCTACCGTTTTTTATTATTTTATTTTATATTATTTTTAAAATCATGGGCTATAAGAAACTCTTATGTTTTATTTAATTTTTTGAGCTTTGTGTACATAACATCTTTTAGTTAATCTTTAGTTACATTAAAAATTATAATATAAGTGAACGATATACTATTGTGGCAATAATGATTAAGATAAATATTTATTGCAATCCTATTAATCATTGCAAATCCCATAGATTAGATTATATTAAATCATACAGGGTGTCCCCGTTTTAAGTGCCTTAAATGAAACAGGTGATAGAAAAAGTAATGTTAAGAAAAAAGTTTTCCATGAAGATGTACCCGGAAACTCTTAATATAAAAGACACAAGGCGTTACAATTTGAATAAAAAAATTTTATTTTTTCATTTTCAAGTTTTCAAAGTTATTTATACTAAATTTTGCACACATGGCGTGTAGATAAAGGATCACAAAATAAGAGAAAATTAAGTTTCTATCTTAACCAGTGGCGGAGTTTCGGGTAATCTGTGATATTGTTTTGAAAAAAAAGTAGTACGCCACTAAATAAAATGAAATAAAATACAATTTTTGGATAAAGAGTTTTATTCTGAAGAAGAGTTTTTTCTTGACATTTTTTTTTGACATTTACTATCTTATGTATTACTTAGGAATTGTTCAAATACAATGTATGCTAGTCTTTAAATAATCACTGACTAACACATAGGTGGGTAAGTTTAAGATGCTACGACACTGAAGAAAATGAAATGAATCAACAGTTTTGGATAAGGTTGACTCTTTAACGTTCTTTCATGTTTGTCACTGTTGTGATAGAATTTAAATTTTTGGGACTTTTCTTAGTGAAAGTACGAGTGAGAGTGATGTTTTTTCCAAAACCAACGACATAACGCAACCAGTGGCAAATAGGGAAAAATGTAACACTTAAAACGGGGGCACTCTGTATATGTGCACCTCGGCCTAAGAAGATCTTTTGTGCATACTCTGATCTATGTAGTTTCCAGGTTCTAACTCTTGTAGAGGTTTATTATAGACCTGAGATTGAGTTTTTCACATCTGAGGACGTTCATCCGAGATGGACGTGCCATTTTTTTAATTTTTTTTAAAATTTTAACTTTCTGTACAAATTCTGACATTCCTCAAAATTTAAGGTTTATTTGTAAAGATTTTTTTTCATGGAAATGGTATAAACATTTTGTCCTTCTTCAAACTTTCGGTTTTGTTTTGCAAATTTTGTCCTCAAACTTTTAATTTTCGACATTTTTTAAAAACTATGTAAACAAACCTACATAATATTTGAAAAATATAGAAAGTTTAAAAGAAATCTAAATTTTGAAAAAGTCAAAATTTTGAAGTACAAATTTTGCAAATCCCCCCTTCGATATGAATTTCTAAAAACACTGCCACAACTGACTTAATTATTAACAGAAACCTAACCATCAATTTGAATATTTTAACTTAAAAAATGATTTACACACAGAGAAATTTTCAGCCTGTATTCAACAAACTTGGAAGATGAATTTTACAAAAAATTTTTTTTATTGCGCACCTATGTTATATTAGGAACTCGTTTGAAAAATTTCATGCTTCCAGACCTATCGGTTAAGGCCGTGCTTGGTCGATCAATCAATAGAGTCTTATTGAGTGTTTTACTCCATAGGGTATGAATTTGCAAAAGCGCTTATATACTTAATTTTTTTTTAATATAAGCAAAGCTTATAGGCCATTTTCTACATTGCTTATTTAAAAAATAACAAAATTATTTGTTAGCATTTATCACCTTTTTATCTTCCTAAGGGATAAACTTTTAAAAATCCTTTCTTTCTTATATAAGAATCTGCTGCGGGTTTTCGTTCGCGGTCGAGTGAAAGGATCCTTAAAAAACACAAATAAGCGGCTGAAGCCCGAATTTGCCTTAAGTCTATTTTTCTATAAACAACATTTGGTTTCTATTTATTGTTTCACTTTAAGCCATTAATGCTCACCACTCTTACACAAGTCAAAAATAACACTGGTCAACACTGATTTTATCACACGAACTCTGGTAGCTACTTGTGTTTGGACTACCTACCCACATCATGAAACCGCACTTATTTTTTTCCATCATCCGCAATTTTCTTGTAATAAGGAAAAATTTATTTTTGGAAATGTAATCTTTCCAAATACTGTTCGTTTTAATTTGGGTTCATATATTATTTACATCTTAAAAAGTTTTATCAGAAATAAAACATAATATCATGATGATATTAATTCCTCATTCACACATAAAGTCTTTTAAATCATTTAATTTTGCATACTTTTTACGTGAATAGGACACCAGTGATCAAAAAAATCACAACTAACAAAAAGTTTGTCCTAAACGTAGATCTTTAATTCGTTAATAGAAAACTGTAAAGCATTTACACTTGTTAAGATCTCTGGCATATTTCTACCACAACTTCATATCAAACAAAGTTTACCAAAGATTTTCTAGAGGGGATGGGTTCCAATAAAAATAAATTTTTATATTTCAAAAGGAAGTTTTCCAGAATGAGTGAAGTATTAGTAGCAGTAGAACCTTAAATTAAGAAAATTAATATAAAATTCGGTGTTCAAAGAAAAATTAAAAGTTTTGAAAAAAATCAGCATGAAGACGCTTCAAAATTTTAATTGAAATTTTTTGGTTTACCGTAAGAGTCACATCTGAAGATATTTGGTTAAAAAACTGTTATTGGAGTGTAAAACTTTGGGTTGCAATATGGGGATCAAGATTCATATTTAGACAAATATCTTGACTTTATTTCTACGAATTAGGGGGCTCTAAGTGATAAGAACTGATAAAATGATAAGACGTGAAATAATGGAAATACTTTAACAGGGCAGATTAAACTCAAGGGTGTTGACTGACTACTTCTGCTTGATCAAGAGGGACCAATTAAAAGCTAAACAATCTAGAAAAACAAAGATTATAAGTTCCTAATGTATATTTTTTATGTCATATTTCTGCAGATCCATCATTTTTCAAACATTTAACCAATAAATCTAGTGGGTGATTAAAATTTTAAAACTGCTTCTTTTAAATGACAATAACTAACACTGCAGGATATACTTCTTCCGGGATTGGATTGTGTCAAAAAACTACTGAAAGTGTTCGACGTTTTCCGCACCATCGTAGGGGGCTTCGTTAGAAATAAAGAAACAATAAAAGAAACATAACATACAAGGAAATATACAAACATAAAAAATGGAAAAAGGTCAATTTCAAAACATCAGAGCAGGGTAACTCAGTATGTCCACCATACCAGAGGCGCATCAGGCGACACTTTAAAGAGGCGGTAGAAGCAGCTAAATCAATCAACATTTAAGTTGAGCCATTCAATAATTAAAAACTTTTATACATCGCTTTTCGATATCGGTCTATGCCAAGGGTGGACAAATTCGGCTCTGAGCGCTGCATGCGGCTCTTCGTTGAATTGAATGCTGCTCCCGTTGAAATTTTAATATTCTTTTAGTACATAATTTAGAACTTTTCTTATAACTCTCGATTATCTGATATTCATGAAAAATAAAAAGAAATAAAAAAAGTTTGATAGTTTTTCCCAATGTCGAGTTTTTCCTTGAAATTTTATTTTTTTTTTTTAAAAGTCTGTGTTTACATTTTAAAATTCTTATCATCTTCGAGATTGAGCTAGAAATTTCATAAAGAAATCGTAATCTGAAAAATGTTTTTAAAATTGTTGGAATCAAAGATGCACAAAGTTTAAAAACATATTAGAAATTTAGAGCAAAAGTCGAGATCCTGAAAGTAAGTTACAACTTTCAAAAAAAGTCGAAACTTTAAGAAACCTTTAAAAATTTGAAAAATGGTTGAAATTTTTGATAAAAGTCAAAATTTTTAAAAAGAACAAAATTTTCGACATTTTTAAAAAATAAAAAAATTGCTTAAATTTACCGAGAAAAAAATCGGAATTTGTAGAGAAATATAACGTTTTAAAGAAAAAAATGAAACTTTGAGTAAAAAATTGAAAAATTCTAAGAAACATAAATTTTGAAAGATTTAGAATTTTAAAAATTAAAAAATTTACAACAATTAAATATTTTAATAAGGTCAAAAGTTTATAAAGGGAAAAATTTTTTAAAAATTAATATCTTCAAGTAAAGCAAAAATTGAGAGAATAAATCACATTTTTAAATATCGTTCGAATGTCAGAAAAGTGGAAATTACTAGTCGAGATTTCACAATAAAATAAAAAATCTCTGAACAGACGAAATTTTCCTAAAAAGTAAACTGAGAAAATAAGCATTCTGAACAAAATTTGCAATGTTCAAAAAAACCGAAATCCTAACAAAGCTCAAAATTTTGAAATATCCGAACCGTAAAAAAAATTCAAAATTGAAATAAAAGGTAAATATCTTCATTAATTTTTTTTTAAATTAGAATATTTTGAAAAGTCAAAATTTTGAAACAAATAGATTTTGAGTAGAAGTTTTCAAAAAAGTACAGAAAAAATAGAAGTAAAAATTTTCAATAAAATATAAATTTCCAAAAGTAAACTTTTTCAAAAATCGACATTTTTCAAAGTTGAAACTGAATACCAAAATTTGAAAATATTCAAAAATTTGAGAAAAAGTGGTTTTTAAAAAGGTGAAAATTCTAAAAAATTGACACTGAAATATGAATTTTTCAAAAGAAGTGTCAATATTTTCATAAAATCGAAATATTCAAGTCAGTTTAAAAAAAATGGGGTCTCAAAAACAATGAATCAAAAGTCGAAATATTCAGAAAGGCACAATTTTGAAATTTGAAATCCCGAAGAGTCGATATTTCTAAAAATCGAGAAATTTTAAATAAATTGGAATACTCCAAAAAGACCACAATTTTCAAAAAAAGTCGACATTTTGAAATAATATTGAATCTTAAAGAAATAAAAATATTTTTAAAAAAGTCGCGATTTTCAGAAAAGTCAAACCTTCGAACGAAAGTCAATATTTTCTAAAAAAGCAGGGTTTTGCAAAAAAAAGTCTTTCAAATAAGGTGAAAAACATAAAAAATCACGACATTTTTTAAAAAGTAAACCTTTTGAAAAATCGCGATTTTAGGATACAAATTTTAAAAAAAGAAATAAAATGATAAATAGCAAAATTTTCAAAAAAAACCAAAACTTTCAAAAGGTCAATTTGAGTCGACTGAAACTTGACTGAGATTTTCAAAAAAGCAGAATTGTCCAAAAAAAGACAAAGTGGTAAAAGTAAAAATTTCTAGAAAAAGTCCAAATATTGAAAAACTTAAAATTTTTAATATTAAAGCCCAATTATGGAGTGAATATATATAAAAAATTTAAAATTTAAAACGTATCTAAATTTAGTGGAAGTAAAGTGGAAGTTTTTTTTTTAATTTTAATCCACTCGCAAAGGGTAACCCCATTATGCCTTCAAAGCACTGCGAGTAGGATACGGAAAGAAGCACAGATGACGATAAACCGCCTTCCTAAACAAGAATAGGTGGTAATTTTTGGGGAAAATTTCTTTCGGTAACGCGTTCCATAGCTTGGAAATTCTATAGAAAAAAGAGCCTCCGTAGGCAGAAGTCCTCACTGAGTCAAGCTGGACCGCACAGGAATTTGATGTTACCAAAGATTCTGTTTTTTCTTAAGCTGAAAGTTTAAAAAAGTTGCAAGTTTATAATTTTAACAATAAAAATTCATAATATTAAAAAAAAAGTCGAAATTTCGCGAAAGTGTCGAAATTCTGAGATTAAAATTCAGATAAAAGAAATAGAAATTTTTAAACATGTCAAAATTGTCATCAAGGTAAGAATTGAGAATTGCATACGAACATGCATTTGGTTTTGGTCGAATTTCAACCACAAGCGATACTAGAAATTCATAATTAAAAAATTTCAACATTTCAGGAATGATTTCGAAACTAAAATACAAATAACAAAATACTACTCATAAAATTTCGGGAAAAAGTCTATATGTTGCTAATAAAATCATAATTTTAGATAAACATGTAAAAACTAAGTGTTAATACTTATTTTGAGAAAAAGTTTAAACTTTTATTACACAAGAAATTTTTGAGAATGATAGGCAAAATTAGATTAAAAAGTATTTTGTGATGTTTTTTTTTTTGAAAAAAATTTCATTTTACGTTTTCGCTTTTTATTTTCGTCATTTTAGAAATAAAATTTTTATTAAAAATTTTGATTTAAAAGCTAATGTCGAATCTTTGAGAAAAAGTCAAAATTTTACATTCAAAGTCAGAATTTGAGAAGAAAAGTCCAATTTGAAAATACCCCAAAGAGGTCAGAATTTCGACATGGACTTCGGTATTTTATGTTATACGGTATTACAAAAATAAAATATTCGAAATTTTAAAATAATTGCTACCCATGTCTTGACAGTTCTGCTTTAAGCTTTAACTTTTTATTAATCATTCAATTCATAATTGAATTTTTTTGTTTGTTTCAAATAAAAAAAAATTATGGGGCGGCATTTCGAAGAGTTGCATCATACTGAGAAAATTTACCGCACAGCCCTGAGTGAAGATGATATAATTAACACGAATATGGAACTTAAATACAATCTTGCCTTTTATTAATTACATAAAAATCGTCTAAATGATAATGCATTATTCTACCACCATAGAGGCTGAATTTTCAAAAATTTTCCCCTAATGCTCACCTTCGTATTATTGTAAACAGCTGTGTGAAATTTCACGCTTTTAGACTCACCAGTTTGGGCTGTAGGTTGTCCGTTAGTTAGTGGTAGAGATTTGTTACATAAATTCCTTAGAAATAATATAAGTACTAAGAACACAACTTACCTTATAGAAATTAATTTAAAATGGTACGTATTAAAAGATGCAATTGAACCAGTAACATTTCCTGAAAGACCCTCAGTAAAAAGCTTCCTCGGATTCCGATAATGATTTTGTGTAATTATGGGAAGCACAGAATACAAGTACGTTACTACGTAACCTTTAACTAATTTTGGAGCTTTTTTATCTTTAAAATTAGGAATGTACTTGACAATTATAGAATTGTCGAAAAATAATAAGAATCCAATATAAAGAAAAAACAATATTAATGGTTGTAGTTAGGCAAGTGTCAGTTTGAACTACATATTTGTTAAATAACCATATCCGATGCTATTTTGCAGTATCCCAAGCTTATTCATTTGGAAAAAAATATTTAGTCACCAGCATACGTATACTTGTATAGAAGAATAGATATTTAGTCATAAGTAAAAATATTCTTGGGATCAATTATTGGTATACGTATTTGTGCAATTGTAAAACAAATATACAAATAGCCATGAGCATTATTCTGACTAAAGTAGCCTATCCAATAGACAGCACCATTTCCCATGTTTCTCTAAACTTTCCGAGCCTTCATTCTCTTTAGAAGCAACCAGTGCGTTTGATGTCAAAACGTACACATATAACATAAAACAAAGTAAATGTTTAGATTCGTTCACTAACGTTTAGATACTGCAGTTGATGCAACTGAGTCGAACATTTTGGTTTACTATTTTCCAAGCTCGAAATTCAACCAACAACAGTTAACGAAGCTTCATGCTGGAAAATAACGTTAATACGTTTCTCCGTGTATGAGGCCGACTTTGCAAACTAACATCTTGAACAAGATCTTAGAGCATGTTGATCAAGTCGGAAACTCCGCTAAGATATGAAGCTAATTATCACTTACCAGCATGTAAGCAAGGATTCGAGTGTCCTTAACAGGGTAATCGTCAGAATTATTACGTTACGAAAAGTGGGATGTCTAAAAAGGGCATGTCATTACAATTGTTTTTTAGCATCATTTATTTCAATTACTAAAATTAGCTGAAATAAAATAAGGATATATATTTACATAGGATTTTTACATAAAAATATTTCAAGGATGAATTGAAATTGTAAGTATACAATTCAAAGGATTGGCGGACAATGTATACCTAGTTTGGGAGGTAATTTTATTACAATGATAATACAGAGCGATTCATGTAGAGCGTAGAACTGTTGTAAAAGTATAGATAAAATTTTATGTCGAATCTAAATATGAAATAAAAATTGGATGTTTCCCTTAAAAAAACGAAGTTTTTTTTAATTGGTCGTGAATGTCTACTTTCGTAGCGTAATTTCAGGCCCCAAATTACGTTATTCCAGTATTTTAGTCCGATTTGAATTGACAAAAATATTTTTTGAAAACTTTGACCTTTTTTTTATAAAAATTGAATTGTTGAAATGTAAATAAAGAAAAGGAAAATTTCTTAAAACATATTTTTTTTGGAAATGATAATTTATTTATCGATATTTGACTTTTTTCCAACTTTTCACTTTATGCTAAAATTCGATCTTCTCCAACTTGGTCATGCTGGGACAGGGTAAGACTTTTGTACTGCTGCGACTCTTGCACTCAGGTCAGTTGCACCTTCCGCAAATGGGGAAGCTGATTTGACTTCCTTTGAAAATAACAAGATTAAAATTGGAATTTCATAATGAACCATAAGTAATGGTATACAGAGCAAGAGTGGATTTTTCGTTTAAAAATAATGTGTTTTAGCTACATTTACGTTTTACCTAAAGTTGATATTAACAGAGATACAGGGTGTCAAAATTGCAAAAAAAAAATTTGATTTTTTCGTATAACTATAAAAAAATAGGCACGAAATTTGGCCCAAGGAGGTTCCTTAAGCCGACAAACTCTAATTTGCTAACATACTATCAATAGCTGATAGGGGGCGCTACTTGCGCCGCTATACTGCATGACTAAATCATCATAAATTTTTTGTGTACCCACGTATATTAATTTTAAAGAAGTAATTTTATTTCCCCATATTTTATACGTAAAAAAAGGCATACCTTCTGAAAGTTGATACGAGCAACCGTTTCCAAGATACTTGCCTTTAAAAGTTTGAAGTGAATTCGTTTTAAATTACTAAGCAATGGCGTGTCGTGACTTTTATGAAGGGGCAAGCTGACCGGAAACCCTTTTAAAAGATTAATCAACAATTTTGCTTTAAACTGATAATTGATCTGATATTTCATTTTGTCGTGTTTTGACTAGTCGATTTCAATTCAGAATTTCAAAAGAAAATTTAAATTTCGAGAAGATGGTCGAAATATTGGAAAAAAATTGAAAAATTTCAATGTAAATCCAGATATTTGTTCAAATTTATTTTTAAAAAATCCAAATTTTCAAATTTAAGTGTAACTTTGGATATTATTTCTTTAATTTTATGTTTTCAATTTTTCCTTTTAAATTTAGATCTTTACTCAAAATTTTGAATGAAAGTTCTAAATTAAAAGATAAACTATAAGATTAAACTCAAAATATATGTTAAAAAGTTACAAAGATCATTTTAATCACTAAATGGGACTTAAGCAAAAATATACTTTTTTCCTGAGATGATATTTGAAACTTCAATATTTAAAGAAAATCGAAATTTTAAGAAAATATAAATTTATTATTTGAGAAAGCCAAAATGTTCAAAAAAGTACAAACTATCAAAAAGTCGGAATTTCTTGAAAAAAGTCGAAATTCTGAAAAGTCGAAATTTTCAAAATTTCAAAATTTGTCCAAATTTTTGAAAACAATTCAAAATTTTCGGAAAAAGTTGAAATTTTTAAGTCACAATTTTGAAAAGTCCAAAGTTTCATAAAAAGTGTCAATTTTTTGAAAGCGTTGAAATTTTCAAAGAAACTATAAAAGTGAAAATTTTGCAAAAAAGTTGAAATTTCGAAAATTTTGACCTTTTGGAAAAAGTCCAAATTTTGAAAAAGGTCAAAATTTTTAATTCAAAATCACAAAAAAGTTCAAATTTCCACAAAAAGTTGAAATCTCAAAAAACATTGAAATTTTTTGAAAAATTGTCAAAATTTTAGGAAAAAAATCTAAATTGTAGAAAAAACCAAATTTCCACAAAAGTCGAAATTTGCAACATAATTAAATATTACGAGAAATATTCAAAATTTTTGAAAAGTGAAAACTTGGAAAAAAAGTTGAAATTTCCAATCAAAAAGTCGACATGATGAGAAAAAGTGAATGTTTTGAAAATAGATCGAAATTTAAGAAGGTCGAATTTTGAAAAAAAATTAAAATTTTCAACAAAAATGGAATTTTTTAAAATAAGTTAAAAATTACAAAATGGTCGAAATTTTAAGAAAATTTTAAAATTTTAAGAGAAAATTGCAATTTTTAAAAATAATTCAAAATTCCAGAAGTTGAATCATAGAAAAACTTAAATACTTTAAAAAAGTGGTCAAAATGTTACGAAGAAAGTAAGATGGTTTTAGAAAAAAATCAAATTATTACAAAAATCAAAATTTTTAACATAGATAAAAATTTTAAATACAAAAATATATTTTATGTTAGAAAATCTGGATTTTTTAAATAATTGAAATTTTCGGAAAAATCTTCATACAGAATTTCAAAAAGAAGCCGAAATTTTGGGTAGTTTCAATTTTTTGGTCTTAATTTTCAAAAACTTCAAGATTTTTAGTAAAAACATTTCGGAAAAGATATTTTTGTATATTTTTGGGAAAAAGTTGATATTTAAAATTAAATACTTCAAGTAAATGGTTCAAATTCAATAAGGAGTAATTTTTCAAAAGAAGTTTTAATTTAAAGCAAGTCGAATTTAAAGAAAAAATCAAAAATTAAGGAAAAGTTAATATTTTGAAAAAAGTACAAATTTTCAGTCAGACTTCCAAGAAAAAGCCTAACCTTTAAAAAAATGTCAGTTTTGTTATTAAATTGGCGAAAAAATCGAAACTTTTAAAAATTGTCAGCATTATCAGAATATTAAAAATTTTCAGAAGATAGTATTTTTATAATTTTTTGAGAAATGGTCAACATTTTTAAAAAGCAAAATTTTGTAAAAAGGTTCAAATTTTCAGCAAAGTTAAATTTTTTGTAAAAAGTTAAAATTTTGACATGAAAGATAGGAAACAGAATATCTTCGACATAAAATTCGAAAAACTTTCATAAAATCACAATTTTAAAAAGTGTACTTTCTAGTGATGTGCCGGATATCCGTATCCGTATCCGCGGATATCCGAGGGGGAAAAAAGATCCGTATCCGTATCCGTATCCGTTAGTTTTTGGCGGATCTTTTACGGATCTTTTCCCTTATTAATTTTTAATTCATAGATGACATTTTATATATAGGTGATTAGGTAACAATGAAAAACTGTTAAATTCCATTCAGATTATTTTTTATTTCTTAAAATCGTATTTGGCACCTTTATATTGCAAACATTTATCGCAGTGAGTACCAAACCAATAGTACATAACTCAAAGGTACTAAATCAATTATCTTTATAATGAGATAAATTGAGTTTAAATCTTTGTGTTAAGCTTAATAAAATAATGAAATATTTAAGTATTATAGAAAGTTATAAGATCACTTTTATAACGAGAAAAAAAAACAAAACTTCGTAATCTTTCAAATTCAAATTAAATGATTATTCTAATTAGGTAAATTAATACTGCGTTACATATAAAGTGTTAACATTAGATTAAAAACACAGTGACGATTAGATGAATTTAAAAAAAGTTAAAAGACATAATTAAAATTTAGTAATGGTAAATTGTATTTCAAAAAGAGTAATTTGGCAGCTTTGTCCCCCAAAAGTCTGTTACGATGTGGCTCATAAACAATTCCTGCTGCACTAAAAAATTGCTCACTTGGAACGCTTGTCGCAGGTGATGATAAATATGTGCGAGCAATGTGAGTGAGACCTCCAAACTTTTTACTGTTAATCTGCCAATACTTTAGCTGATCCTGATCTCTTGGTAATCTTTTTTCTGACATATATTCTATAAGCAAATTAGCTTTCGTATCTGATATTTGATTTTCAGATTGCTCCTCGTCATCATCACTATCTACCATATTAGCAATAGACTCTTCTAGACTCTGGCAATGTTCTTTTCTAACAGTAATTGGTTTGTCTTCAGTACTTATTGTAGTTGCTGTGAGATTTACTCCGGTTTCTAAATCTGTAAGCAATTTTCATTTTATTTCTTTTATGAGAATGTCACTGAAGAATTTACCTTTGTACCGTGGGTCTAAAAATGTGGCTTCTTGAAACAAAAATTTTTTATCAATTTTAGAAAAACGATAATCTAATTCATTCTTCAAAGCAGACACAAAATTAAGAACGGCGGATACACCGATATTGAGATTTTCTTGGATCTCGTCATAGATTTTATTCAATGTTCGTACTAGAGGAATAATATCAGATATACATGTGTTTTGTGAGCTCACTTTTTTTGTAATGTCTTCCAGAGGCTTCAGCACTTTTACTAATTCTTGAATTAAAATCCAGTCATCGGCATCAAATTGTTCTATTTTATTATTAGAAGAATAAAGCGACAACGAATCCTTGATGCATTCAGGTCGTTCCAACATGTAATAGCTGGGATTCCAGCGTGTCGGCAAGTCTTGTAAAAGTTTTTGATCGAGTCGAACTTGTATTTTTGCTAATTCTTGCTTTGCCATTGTGGAATGGTTAAAATGTCCTGCAATTTTCCTATATTTTGTAAGTACCATGGAGATTGTATCAACTTTTTTAATAGCTTCTTTAACCACGAAATGTAACTGATGTGCTGTACAGTCGATATTATGTATGTCAGATAAATAACAGGCGCGCTTCATATTGGATCCCCCATCTCTTACCATGCAGTGCACATTTTGTTTCAGAATTCCCCATTCTTCTAACATATTTTCAAATGTTTGCGAAATATAATCTCCCGTGTGACGTTCTTCAAGGACTTCCGCTTTCAAAACGAAATTTTTTCGTTGAAAATCTTTGGTAATACTATGACATGTTAAAAATAACAATGAAACTCCTGATGAAGATTCTGACCAGATATCTGATGTGAAGGAAACTTTCTCAAAATCTTGTAACATGTTTTTTATTTTTGATGACACTTTATCGTAAAGCTCGCTGCAAACAAGGTCCGTAAAATATTTTCTTCCTTTTAGAAAATAATTTGGAACAATGTGGTCCATCAATCGTCGTGTTAAAAAGGTAAATCTGATAAAGCTAACATTTCAGCAATCAAATAATCAATTTTTATTGATTTGGGGTTTGTATTATCCCACATTTTAACTGTTTCCATGTATTCTTTAAAATAAGTTTGTTTAAATTCTCTTTTTACCGCTTGTAAAGACGTTCCCGGGCGTGATATTTCATCGCTACTCTTCTTAGCGTAGTCTTCTTTACAGAATAAATCATATTCTTGAGGATGTTTTCTCTGTAGATGATTTTTTAAAGAAGTTGTGCCTTTACCCTTACGAGAATACTTTCCGTCACAAATTTTACACTTCGCACATTCATCATCTATAATCACATAATAATTCCAAATTACACTACTAAACTTCTTTGTAGACATTTTTTTTAACTCCTGTAACAAAACCAAACACAAACGTTATCTATGCTACCCAGTGTCAGACTAAACTAAAAACAAAACAAAAGAAAGACCCGCGCAATGCAAATCAAAACATGTCCTGCCTGTCACGCAAAGCGTCAAATGGCGTCAACTACCGTTTCAAGGTCTCGTGCTGACAACGATCGAGTACAGTACGCGGCGGTAAATATTGCACATCGATCTTTGGAAAGAGAAGATCCGTATCCGTATCCGTATCCGCGAATCTTGAGACCAAATATCCGTATTCAGATCCGTATCCGCGGATATACATTTTTAACGATCCGGCACATCACTAGTACTTTCTTTTAAATTCCTTAAAAGTTTATTTTTAAGCAGATCGAAATTTTCAATACAGTAAATTCGAATTACAATAAAAAAAGTCAAAACTTTTGAAAAAACCGGATTTTTCTAGACTTTCACTAAAAGCCGGATATTAAAAAACGATAAAATTTCATAAAAAATCAAATAATTGAAAAGGTGGACATTTTTAAAACAAGTTTAAACTTCAAGAAAAAGGTTGAAATTTTAAGAAAAAGTCAAAATTTTGAAGTAAGTAAGTTTTGAAAAAGGAAAAATTTTGAAATGTCTAAATTTTCAAAAAATTCTAATTTATTAATAAAAAATTCAAATTTAACAAAATTTACAGACACAATTATAAAATTTTCATCATTCTATCAATAAATAGTTGTCGCAGCGTTGTGTAAAAAAAAAGAGATATTAAAATAAAATTAATATGGACATTTTTATTTTGTCAGGGAAGCTGTGCTTCTCTAGCTTCCATGAAGAACACGCCACTGTTACTAAGATATTAAATTTTTCAAGTACGCTTGAAAAAAGTAATAATAAGACAGCTTTTGAAGTAATTTATGTCAAATATTACTTTCTGATAATATTATTACCTAACCTTTGAAAATTTCAATAAAGAGAATGTCACAAAAATAGGATATAATTTATTTTGTAACATAGAGATCCAAGATATGATTACTGAGTCCGCACAAGAAAATTTTAACAGTCTGGGAAGTCAAAGCAGATATTTGGATATAAATCTAAATTAAAGATAGCCAGATTTTTAATTGTTTACAATCCATTTACACGTTAAAGGTCATTTCTCGAATATTTATTTTTGAAAATGAAATTTGTTTCGATATTTTATTTAAACTTGCTTTAGAAATTTAAAAAATAATGTATTAATGATGTCTGTGAAAAAATATTTGATATAAACTATTTTGGAGTCACTCGTATTAGTTCTATTTTAAAACGTGCTGCGAAAAATTCACACTAATTCACATAAAGGTACGGTAAATTTTGAAGGCAAATATCTTGAAAACGGTTGCTTGTATCAACATTCACAAGGTGTACTTTATTTAGCTAAAACATGTAGATAAATGAACGTGTTTATTTAAAAGAAGTGTACATGGTGCCCCAAAAATTTGTGACGCTTTAGAATAATACAAGGTAGCGCAGGTGGCGCCCCCTATAAGTTGCTAGCTATCTATTGGCAAATTAGAATTTCTTGACCAAAAAACCTTTCCTATTCCAAACTTCTTGTCTGTAGTGAAATCTGTCAATCAGTTGTGCGAAAAAATCAATTTTTTTTTTCAAATTTGACACCTCGTATCTCGGTTAATATCAACCTTTGGTATAAGGTTACTGGGGCTAAATCACATTATTTTTATACAAAAAATTTACCTTTGCTTTATGTACCATTACTTATGACCCACCCTGTATATTTATTTTTTAAGTACATACAAAATTCTAAAAATAAGATAAAAGCTTAAGATTTAATTTAAGAAGGGAAAAATCCAAGATTTATAAAACAATCCAAAAATTGTCACATTTTTTAAAATTGGAAACTTTCTCGAAATCGACAGAGTTTCAAGTTTAAATTCGTAAATACCCTAATTTTTAAATTTCAGGCATTGCAATTTAAATCGCCTTATCAAAGTCGAAATTTCAATAAACAACTTTAATATTTTAAGACCTATTTGAATATTTAACTTAAAGTCCAAAATTTTGTGAAAAAAGTGAAACTTTCGAGTTTTGAAATTACAAATTAAAGTTAAAATTAGAAACTTTTCAAATTTTTCAAAACCAAGAAATAATTTTTTTTAATTTAGACCTTAGAAACGAAATGTGGGGAATAAAGACAAAATTTTGGGACTAAAACCGAAATTTCAAGAAACAAGATCAAAATGTTGAGTCTATGAAGTCGACAGTTCGAGAAAAAAATGTCAAATTTGACTAAAGTGTCAAAATTTCATGTTATTTAACTTTTTCGCTAAGATTTCGGCTTTTAAAAACAAAATTTCGAGAAACGAGAGAAAACTCTAAACTTTAAAAAATATGCAGTGTGTCCCAGTGAACGTGGGATAACATGGGTAACTTTTTTATTAGTGGAGATAGAAAGTCGGTTAAATAAACTAAATAATGCGATATTTTATGCCCATTAGCATGCCATTAAGAAAACAATAGAAAACCGCCTTGTTTAAATTTTATTAAGAAAAAAGTGAAAAACGTCATTTTTAAAAATCTTTTATACTTTCTTTATTTGTAGTCCAATTAACAAAAATTATTTTCGTTCTACGTCTTAAAGGCTTTCCAGTGGCGTAGCGAATTTTGCTTCAAGACAAAATGATAAATGTTAGTTGTTGTTTAACAGATTTGATCTTTTGGAAATTAAAGATTTTTAAACTTGCCTTGCAATTTTTATAGTTTTTCTTTATTACGAAAATTTTGACGTCAAACCTTTTTTCTTAAAAATTATGACGTCTCTTTTCTTAAGATTTAGACAGTAATTCTAAATGTCAATTAATTTCTAAAATTTCAAATTTAAGAAATCGAAAATTTGGTGTTCAAAAAGGTAAATTTATTAAGAATTAACATATTTATTCCACTTTTTGTTGGCAAATTTAAAATTTCTAAGAAACTTAACATTTTCAGAAATGTTTAATAATAAATTCAGTCGGTTTTTTAAGATGTAAACTCGTTCGTAATTTAACTTTTTCTAGAACGACTTTGTCCACCCTAAATGTAGATTTTTTTGAACATTTTAAATTAAAAATCAAGATTATGTTTATAATTTTGATACATAACATTTTTCACAATAATTTTCGCAAATTTCCAGGTTTCTAAAAAGAGTCAAAATATTTGTTGATTTACAGTAAAAACTAATATTTTAAACTCTAAATTTTGAAAAAAAAACGCAAAAATATAGACATACTTTGCATTTAATAGAAAATCTATTTAAACATTACAATTTTTTAAAAAGGTTAAAATTTTGAAATTAAAGGTAAAACTCAACAAAAAAAATACATAATTTTATGACAAACTTTTTTTTTACAAATTCCGAAAAATCAAACGCATTTCGACATTACAAATTCAGATAGGAACAATAATTCTGAAAAACATTTAAATTTTAAGATTGCCCAAGAGAAAAAAAAAATTAATAATTGAAGTTGTAGCCAGTTAGAAAGAGTTGGACGCTAAGAGGAAACTTGAACCTAAAAAAAAACATCTAATGTTCCAGAATTTAGTAAGAATATCGTAATTCTAAATGTTCGGGTGCAATCATTAAATTTGAGATAAAAGTTAAAATTACAAATTTAAATCGAAATGTGAAAAAATAAAAATAACGTTTTTTTTAGATTGACTTCAGACTAGGTCTTTAAATAAAATACTTTTTAGAGGCATTTTTCGCACTTAAGTGCAGATTATGGATGAGAGTTTAAAGATTAATTTTAGAAAAGGAATATTTTTCGAGTGATTTTACCATCTTACCCATACATCTGTTTTTATGGCGAAAACTCATAGAAAAGGATAAATAGGCACAAAGCTTTCCGAAAATAGGTCCAAATCATGTGTAAGAAAAGCAAAAACCGTGCCCAATTAAAATTTAGGCAATAATACTTAAAAAACGCTAAAAGAGGTGAACAGGTAGGATCATAGAATTTTCCTTAAAATCCGGTCTCTAATTATTACCAATATTCATTAAGTTCTAAGTGATGGTATTGACTTAGTTTGTAAAATGGCATGAGAAGAATTTCAACGTTTTGAGAGTACCAGACAGCCTTAAGCAATATTGATTGCGACTTAAAAAAAAAAATAGTATGTGTACCTCGTGGTAAAAGCACATTCCCGAACTTCGACGTTTGTTACCCTCGGCTTACGCCTCGGCCTTACTTTGAGTCCTCGTCCAGGAATATGCCTTTACTACTAGATACACAATATACTATTTTGGGACGCCATCGTAATATTTGACTTATTAAATTGGTTTCAATTTAAGCATATTTCCATAAATGTCTCATTTGTTCAGTTTTTGCTTATGCACTTTATGTTATACCAAACCTGTGAATCGTTCTCTGAATTTGTTAGGCTTTTTACACGGATTCCCCAATATGAATTGAATACCTACATTTCAACGATAATTATCGACACCTAAGCCGAACTAATTCATTTTGTACACTTATTTTACAGGTCAGGATGTGGCGAAATACAAATTTACAAAATAAAGAGCAACAACAATAACAACAACGGAACGAATCTTGTCGACGGTGGATTCCGAAAGGCTTTCGAGAAATTAAAAAGGTTCATGCCTGCCTGATTCCCGTCGTTCGGCTCGTCGGGGTGGCTTCTCAGACGAAGATCTGAAAATATGAAAATTAAATTGGCATGTTGCCTTTGAAAATTTGGCATGCGTGGTGTACAATAGCACAAGAGCAATAAAACGCTATAAAATTCTCAAAAACCAGATATTTATGCGATGTGAAATTCAGACATGCTGAGAGACTTGTTTATATCTAAATATTTATGCCTTGCGCAGCAAAAGAGCCCATGGCGTTATTACGTCTGCAAGTTGAGCAGTGCATTTTACGGAGATTTTTCTTTATTAAAACCTCCACTGATGTAATCGTGTAAGATATGCTGGAAACATGGAAAATACTTTAAAAGCGCTGAATTTGTATTTATCGTCATATGATAAATTTTTAAAGTTATGGGGCGATTATTATGGTAAAAGGATCTACCTAAAATCCACTTCGTTTTAATTTTAAGAGTACTTATATTATCGATATAGACTATAGAAAAACAACCCAAGACAATTACTGAAAGAAGCTCACGTCCATTAAGGTACAGGGTTGTGTTGAAAGTGCGGCTACTTAAAGTGCAGCAAGTGTTGAAATTGCGGCCCTTTGATAATCAAATGCCTTAATTATCTTGCCAACTGATTCCTGCAAAATTGGAAAGGTTGAAAGTGCCGCCATTGCATCTGCAGTGACTGTTATCTTTATGCACTGGTGTTGTTTACAGATTGTAAGATTTAAACTTTCTTGCATCAGTAAAGTTCTAAATAAGGCTCTATTGACAAACTTCGTTGCCGCCATCCTGCTCTCTGCGTAACGCCGTTTCATGTGGTACATATGGTACCCCACATGCCCTGCCCCTCTACTTCTTTGGCGAGATGCCATTTGAAGCGTGACGTCACATCTGGTGGTCTTGAATCCCCCTGATATATCTACTTGCATTCTATAATCTCTTCTATCGCTTTTTTCAGATTAGAAACTGAAAAATGTATCCATGGTTTGTTATTTGACCTGTTTATTTTTTTACTAGATGCTGGAATTGTGCCATTTTTGGGCGGGTAAAACTTTTTATTAAATAGGGAAGCTATTTTTGTGTCTTTAGGAATCTGCACAAACTTAAAGCTTTAATTCTTATTTTATTAAAATCAGGTACCGTTTATTTTTTAAATTTTTGCTATCTAAAAAAAGGCCGATTTTTAAATGTATGTAAGATTTCAAATCCTCAAAGAGAGGAAGGAAAGAGGATAAATGCCATAGGGCCCGCGTTTTATGAGGGCCCAATAATTAACCATGATAGTAGTTCCTGAATTACAAAATTGTTAAAGGCTATTTGTTCTCAAAATTTCGTGTTAAAATTTATGTTACTTTATGTAACTTTAAATTTTTACTCCAAATTTAAACTCCTTTTTTATTAAAAATTTCATGTTTATGTTTTAAACTCGAATATGCTTCTGAATTTCGAAAATTATTTAAAACCTTTTAGTTTAAACTTGAAAAATGCTGTTCTTTAATGCCCGCTATTTAAAAGGTCAGATTTAAGAAAATAAAAAACTTTTGGGAAAAAACAACTTTTCAAGTATCAAATTTACAAAAATTCGCAGAATCGAGAGTTACAATTTTGAAAAAAGTGCAAGACTTTTGAAAAAGCTCAGAATTTTGAGAAATTCTCAAAACTAAAAAAAGGTGAAAACTTCGAGAAAAAGTCGAAAGTTTCATGAAAAATGTTAAAATTTTCAAAAAGTACATTCTGAATAAAAGATTGAAATATTCAAAAAAGACTTAGTTTTAAAAAATACAACTTTCTAAAGAAGAATTGAATATTTTACAAAAAAGGAATTTTCAAATAAGAGTCAAATTTTTAAAAAATATTTGAATTTTCTAAAACAAGCGAATTTTTGAAACAAATTAGTTTAAAAAAATTTGAAAATCAAAGATTTATATGTTAGATTCATAAAAAAATTGATTATTTTGGAAAAGCAGAATTTCTCAAAGAGGAATTTAAAAATTAAAATACAACAAATTTTCGAAAAAAGTTGAAATTTTGAAATAATAGAAGTTTAAAGAAAAGACAAAAGTTTCATGAAAATTCTAAATTTTTATGACAAAGGTCGAATTCTTTAAAAAAGAAAGTGAAAACACTGAAGAAAGATTTAAAAATGCAAAAAAGTTTAAATTTTGAAAATATCCAAATTTTCATAAATGTTGAAATGCCCAAGGAGGATGACCTAGTTGCTGACTTAAATTTTAAGCAAGTCCAGAAAATCCAGAAAGTGTTGAAAATTGAACCTTCGAGAAAAGTAAAATTTTTAAAAAACGAAAAAATGTGGAAATTTTCAAAAAAATGGACATTCTGAAAAAATAAAAAGTTTTAAACAAATCTAAATTTAAAAAACAAATCCAACTTTTTAGAAAACTGCTTACTTTAAAAAGAGAGAAATTTTCAAATAAGGGTCAAATATTATGTCAGATGTTTGAAAAAAATAAGAATTTTCTAAAAGTGCGATTTAAAAAAAATTTACAAAAATTTGAAAATTTGAGAAAAGATCAAGATTTTGAGTTCAAAATTTTCAAAGATACTCGGAGATTTTAAAAACGGTCGAGATTGTGAAAAAATCGAAAAGAAAAAATTTAAATTTTGATCATAAAATGTGAAACTTTCAAAACAAGAAACAATTTTAAAGAATTCAAAAATTAAAAAAAACAAAATTTTTAAAAAGTGGACTTCTTCGAATAAGAGTCTTATTTATATATACATCAGAAATTAAATTTTCTAAAATAGGAGAATTTGTCCAACAGTAGAATTACAAAAATTCAAGGATTCGAGAAGTCAAAAGTTTAAAAGAGTTCAAGTTTTCAAAAAAACCTGAAATTCTGAAGAAGGTAAGTGTTTCTAAAAAAGTCAAAATTTTCATGAGAAATCTAAATATTCATAAATTAAAATCGAAATCTTGTCCCATGAAGCCAAGAAAGATTAAAAAACACAACAAAGGTTGCAGCAACCTGTGTGTTGTGTTTTTTGATATTTCCCGGTCTCAGAAAGCAAGATTTCTAATTTAATTTTTAAAGATAACCAAAGACGAGTCCGTTCCACAAAAAAAAATATTTACCACAGACGAATTTTTCAAAAAAAAAAAATGAAAATGCTGAAAATGTTCTAAAAATGTATAAAGCTCCTTTGGAAGAAAATCGAAATCCGAAATATCGAAATTTTTGTAAAATAGAGGTTTTTCAAGCAGGTGTTAAATTTTAGCCCAACGAGCCTAAGTACTGGTCTAAATTTTAGGCAAGCCACCCTAAATCTAGAAAATCCAGAAAGTGTTAAGTTTTCATAAAAGTTAAGCCTTCGAGAAAAGTAAAATTTGTGAATAAGGAAAAAATGTGGAGATTTTCACAAACGTGGACATTCTGAAAAAAGATTGAAAGATTCAAAAAGTCTTGAATTTGAATAAATCCAACTTTTGAAAGGAATACTGAAGCTTTTAAAATAAAAAAATTTTTCGAATGAGAGTCAAATAATATGTCAGATTCTTCAAGAAAAAAAAGAAGAATATTCTAAAAAGCCAAATTCTTTAACAATATTTAACTGTAGATTCGAGAAAGGTCTAGATTGTGAAAAAAGTGCCGAATTTTTAGATAGTTAAAATTTTTAAAAAATGGTCAAAGTTTTGGAAAAAGCCAAAAGCTCAGAGAAAAATCTAAATTTTTATAATAAATTGTTAAAATTTAAAAAAAAATTAAAATTAAAAAAAAAGGAGTTTTCAATAAAGTCGCAATTTTTAAAAAAAGAAAGATATTTTGAATAAAATTCAAATACTTTTAAGTCAGATTTCTTAAAAGAATTAAATTTTCTGGCAACAGAAAATTTCTCAAACAATTAAATTGCTAAAATTCGAAGATTCGAGAAGTCAATAGCATGACAAAGTCCAAAATTTCCAAATAAAGTTGAAATTTTAAAAAGGTAGAAGTTTTAGATAAAATCAAAATTTTAATGAAATGTCGATATTTTTATGACAAAAACTCGAACTTTTTAAAAAAGGAAGTAAAAATTCTTAAAAAAGTTCTAGAAATGCGAAAAAGACCAACTTTGGAAAATTCCAAAATTTTCAGAAATTTCAAAATTTTCAAAATTTTCGGAAATTTCGAGATTTTTGTAAAATAGAATTTTTCAAGTAAATATTAAATTTAAGCGCAATGGACTCGAAGAGTGTGGCCGGAATGCTGGCCTAAATTTTAGGCAACCCAGAAAATTCCGAAAGAGTTAAGTTTATATAAAAATTGAGCCTTCAGCAAAGTCAAATTTTAAAAAAAAGAAAAAAGTAGAAATTTTCAACAATGTGGACATTCAGAAAAAAAGTCAAGAGTTTCAAAAAGTCTATATTTTATTAAAATCCAATCTTTAAAAAAAATGAATATTTTAAAAAAAGAGGACTTTTTCAAATAAGAGTCAAATAATATGTCAGATTTCTCAAAAGAATTAGTGTTCTTTAATATTGCGAATTTTTAAACAAATTAATTTTACAAAAGTTTGACGATTTGACAAAAGGTCAATATTTTAAAAAGAGCTTTAAGGGTATCGAAATTTAAAAAGATGATCGAGGTTTTGAAAAAAGTCAAAACTTAAAGATAAAATCTAAAAATTGAAAACAATGGAAATTTTTAGAAAGTCGATAATTTTAAAAAAGTGGAAACTTTCTAATAAGAATCAAGTTTATATACGTCAGATTCATTAGAAAAATTATTTCTGGAAACAGTCGAATTATAAAAATTGGAAGATTTGGGAACTTAAAATTATGAAAAAATTCCAAGTTTTCAAAGGTAGAAATTTTGAAAAAAAGTAGAAGTTTAAAAAACAATAATCGATAAAATGTAGAAATTTTCATGACATTATGTTGAATTTTTTAAGAAACTAGGTGGAAATTCTGAAAAAAGTTTTAAAAATGCAGAAAAGTTTAAATTTAGAAAAGATATAAATATTTGAAAATGTCAAAATTTTCCTAAAATAGAATTTTTCAAATAAGTGAGCTAAATTTTAGGCTACATACCGTAAATCCAGAAAGTGTTAAATTTACATAATGAAAAATGAAATAAAATTTCAAAAGAGGCAAAAGTTCGAAAAATAGTCCAAATTTTGAATTCAGCTCAAAATTTTCAAAAAACATGGGAATTCTAAAAAAAGGTGGTAGTTTAAAAAAAATTCAAAATGATCTAGTCACAAATTTTTGAGTCGAAATTTTGTGTCAAGTATTTAAATAAAAAATCGAAGTTTCCAGAAAAAGTTAAAATTTTTAAAAATAGCAAATTTAAAAAAGTTGGAATTTTATAAACAAGTCCCAATTACCAAGTACAAGTTTTGGAAAAAAGTCAAAATTTAATAAATTACCTACCTACACAAAGATTTTAAAGAAAGTCCAAATTTTTAATATTAAGCTACAATTTCAAAAAAAATTCGAAATTTTCAAAAAGAATGGATAAGTTGGAAAGTCGAAATTAAAAAAAAATGAAGTTTTAAAAATTACTCAAAATTAAACAAAAGTTTAAATTTTTAGTAAAAATCAAATTCTCAATTTTCCAGAAGTCAATATTGTGAAAGAAAAAAGGTGGAAGTTTTTCAAAATATCAAGAACATTCAAATTTGTTAAAGAAAAGAGCAAATTCTTATAAATGTCGAAATTTTGAAGTCAGAATTTTTAAAAAGGTCGAAATTTAGGATATCTAAAATTAAAAAAAAATTCCAAATACTAAAAACCGGTTTTTTAGAATTTCGGCCTTTTTTCAAAATTTCATCTTTTTTTGAAAACTTTGACTTTTTCAAAATTTTGATTTCTCGTATCTTAAGAGTTTTTTTAATTTATAATTTTCTCTTTTCAGGAAGAATCTGACGTAAATGAATTTAACTCTTATTTATAATATTCTATCATTTAAAAAATTTTAAAAAATAATCCTAATTTCAAAAATAAACAAAATTCTAATAAAATGTGGAAATTTAAAAACAGGACGCATTTTTAGTTGAATTTTAAAAAAAAAAATTCGAAGAGCCTAAATATTGAAGCAAAACGAAAATTTTAAAAAAATTTCAAATTTTCAAATAAACTAGAAAAGAAAAGTAACAGCACAATATTTTTGTTGGTTAAAATTAAAAAAAAATTTAAGTGTAATTTTTTCAGAGTCAAAATTTTTTCACTGAATACTATAATTCTGAAAAAATGTTGAAATATTCAAAAAAATCAAAATCTAAAATAAAGCTGCACAAACTCGCCACTTTGAAATAAAATGAAACTTATAGAATGTATGTACCGCAAAGATGAGTCAAAAATTAATGCATAAATGACTCACCTGAATGTCCGGTGTTTTCTGCCTAAGGTTTGCCAGGAAAGGGAAAGGAAAATAGGAAAAACCCCAGCAAAACTCTAATTAATTAACCGACCGAAATTTCTACCACTGCCTTCTCTGGTGGCCGCGCAATAATCTCTCTTTCGTTATCGTATAAAACAGCTGCTGGCACCAACAACTTTTTCATATATGGCGCCAACATAGAACAAATCGAGAATCTTAAAAAGCAGAGAAAGTACCCAAAAAAAATACAAAAATTTAGCTAAAAATACAAAAATAGTGCTAAATATGAAAACAAAGTCGACATTTTCTTAAAATGAAATTTTTGGAAAAGTCAAAATTTAAAAAAAAATTAAATTTTAAAAAAGTAAGAATTTTAGGAATGAAACTTTGATAAAAACGTCGGAATATTCAAAAATTCAAGGTTTTCAAAAATTGTCGAAATTTTGGAAATTAAAATCTTTATTTTCGAAAGCCAAAATTAAAAAAAAAACAAAAATAAGATTTTAAAAAAAGTCGATATTTTGAAAGTCAAAAGTCCTAAAAGACCTCAATTTTGACGAGAAATCGAAATTTTCTTAATAAAGCCTTAATTTTGACATAGTCGAAATTTTGAAAAAACAATATGTATTTCAAAAAATTGGAAATTTCAGAAAATTTTCAGTGTCAAGCATTTCAAAAAATGCAGAATGTTAAAAAGAGAAGAATTTCAAAAAAGTCGAACTTATTAGAAAATCGAAATTTTCAGAGTCGAAATTTTCAGAAAAAAATTGAAAAAAGTCAAAATTTTTGATAGCTGAAAATTGTGTGAACAAATATTTAAAGCGGAAAAAGTCAGAAATTTGATAACAAATTTAAAAATTTGAAATTAATTCGGATATATACACATTCATTAAAAAAAACTCGACATTTTCATTTTTTTCAGAGAATTTGAAATTTTAGAAACTGGAAAGTGGAAGTTCCCAAAATGAGCAAAATTTTGAAAAAAGTATGAAATTTTCCTAAAACTAGAAGCTTTGAAAATAGTCGAAATTTTAAAATTTTATTATGATTTAATTACTGATTTTAGTCTTAGAAAAAGTAGCAAACAATATTTCTGAATCCCTGATTCTTTTAAGACATTAATGAATGCACCTTAATTTAACATGATTAATAATTTTTTATCTTTGTGTTTACTTATGTTTCTTATTATCTAATAAACAATTTTAGAACTTAAAATCTATTTATTTATAACTTTGCATTTCTCGTCAAGCATCATCATTAAAACTAATTCCACAAAGACAAGGGTCTCGCAAAGATCTACCCGCCCGGAGCTCCGCAAATTCTAAGGCTGCCCCTCCTCCGCCAGATATGCATACGTTAAATTTGTTACCCTATTGTTCATACATCTATTTAATATTATAGTTTTAATGTTTAGAGAGAGAGAGATTATATAAGGCAAATAAATTAGTATTGAATGAATCTTTGCCCAATTACTCAAAAACCGAACAGAAATTGTGGATTTCAATAACTTACTTTTCTATCCTAATTAGGATGAGCTGAATAAATTAGTGTAAATAAGAATTTTAATAAGGCAATTTGGAGAAGCTATCTTAATTGCATCTGTTGCATTGCGGAAAAATGCTGAAATTGTATCTGGTAAGTAAGATGATGAAAAAAGTTGACAACAAAACGAATGTTTTGCAAATGCTGCATTACAACGAAATTTCCATATAAATTGTCCGATTCTCTAAATAAAACCCAGGAAAAGCCGGAAAAATACGTTAACAAACATAAATTATATTCACCTCTCTCCTTTGTTGCCTCAGGATCAAGAATTTCATTACTGCTAAGGTCTGGCTGGTTATCTTTCGGACGTGTTCGTTGTTTTACAACTCCTGTACAATAAACAATAATTATTAATAGAATAATAAATGAATATTCATGATGAATAATGAAAGAGTGTAATTTGGACCTAATAAAAACAATGCCCTTGCAAAGCAAATATATACCGGGGCACTTGATACTCAGAATAATGAAATAATCTATAGGTGTAACGGTTGAAACGAAACAATAAAAAAAACGGTCAATTATTGAATTTGGTAATACAATTTTTTACCCTTCTATCTGGCTTGAAGGTGAAATTTTCATGCTTTGTTCACTATACGCAGAACTCGCATTCAATCAGGACAATGGAAATTATTTAATTTTGTAGCTAGTCTGAATATACGGGGATGTATTGATTGATAGGGTGTGTCATTAGAACGATAAACCCTCTTTTTGATAACAAAAATCTATTTTGCAAAAAGGTACACTAGCATGTGACGCACATTTTAAAATTATTTTTTACTATATAGGGTGAACATATAAGCGGTGATGCACTAAGGTTCCTTTTTTTTTAAGAAAGGCACTTGGATATTTTTACATATAATATATGCAACATAACATATAGTATATTATATACGAACATGAACCGAAATTTGTTTTTAAAAATTTATTGGTACAAAATACATACGCGATGCCCAATGCATTTCCTTTAATTTTTGATGTGTCAGATTGGCTGAGTGGGGGTGAACATTGTTGTGGAGCAAAATTACATTTCTGACCGAAAATTCGCGCCTCTTTCGCCGATATGCACGTTTTGTTTCATCCAATAGCTGGCAGCAGTAGGCAGTATTAATCGTGCGACGTTCATGCAGAAAATCCACCTGCATAATTCCTTTATATTCCCAAAACACTGCCGCGAGAACCTTTTCAGCTAAGAGGTGAGTTTTTGCCTTGACAGGTGCACCTTCCCCCTTTCTTCTTCACTCCATGCTAGCTTTAGATTCAGGGGTGTAATGGTGGACACAAGTCTTATCACACGTAACGATACGTTGCAAAAAACCATCACCTTCACGTTGAAAACGTCCAAGATGGCGCCGACAAATCTCTAGAAGTTGTTGTTTCTGTTTTTCAATCAAAAGAGAAGGTATTTACCTGGTAGAAATTTTTCTAAACCACGTTTCATCTGTAGTGATGGATTGAGCACCCCAAAAGCTTATCCCTAAATGAGCTGCAATTTCACCAACAGTTAAACGGCGATCAGCTTCTAAAAGGCGCTGCCACACTGGTCCGAGATCGAGGGGCATAGGGTTCACTTTTAATTTGATTCCGTCCTTCTAAAAATTTGTCGTGCCATTCATACACTTGAGTTTTCTTCACAGAAGTATCTTCAAACTGTGCTTTTAGTCTACGAAGAATTTCGGCGGGCTTTGCAACCTCTTTCTCACCCATTGTATTTACAACTGACGAACAGCAAGAACGGAATTTGCTTGAGAGCAGGAAGTCACGTGATATCCTTACCTAACATGTCTAAGAGTATGCTCTCACTCCCGACGCCCTCATGGCGGCATGATAGAAATTCCGGTTCATATTTGATTTATCCTCGTATAATATATAATATATAATAATTAACGCTGATTAAAGTAATAATAAACAATAAGCGTCTACGATTAATGGATTTTAAAATATTCAGAAAAAAAAATATAAGAATTTGGCATGATATAAAACCTCACCAGGAAGGCCCGATAAACTCGAATGGTTGTGTATTGTAGATGATTAAAGAATATCCTTGTCCCAAAAAATACATTAATTTTATTTAGATAGCTTTTCCTTTTATACAGGGTGATTAGCAAACACAAAATGATATTTTTCCCAGAAAAAACCAATGGCACCTTCTGTATATTATTTTTTAATTTTATTGGGGAACAAGTATATTTCCTTTTAATTTTAATGTTTGTAGTTCTACTTTTTACAGTTTAAAAGTTATTTAACTTTAAATTTGAAAAATAAAAATTTTTAATTTTTGTGCTTGTAAAATGCATCTTTTAATTGAAATTGTTAAAAATTTATTTCTAAACGATCACACAAAACACTAATAAATAAAATTAATAGTACATATTTTCAGAAAAAAAGTTTAGAAAATAACAAATTCGATACGCTTCGCTTACACTGCAGCAAAGTATTTTACTTTGATAAGGCCACGGTGCAAGTTAAGCTTATTCTCTATTCTCCATTGTTAAATATTTTTTAGAAAATTTATTTTTTATTGTTTTTCATTACGTTGAACTTCATGTGTGTTTATTTCATTAATTTCTTTTAACCAAAGCTAAAGTAAATTTGACTAGAAGGCGCTAATTTTGTACAATTTACTATTTTTACATTTATACCCTTAAACAATATAAAGTATGCAGAGAACATAAAATGTAGGTGCATAGAATTTTGGTTTAAATCAATGTTTCCCAAAAGGCGTGGGGCGACACACAAGTGTGTCGCTGGAGTTTCTCAGGTTTGTCGCGAAAATATGTAAATGTTCTATACTGAAATCTGCTAATTTAAAACGGAGAAAGAAAGCAACATTTTTGTTTTAGTCGTGAAAATATAGCTGAGGCAATGATTGGAAATTCTCTGTTGTAATACGTTTTCTTTTTTAGTCGTTAAAAATTACGCTGGTCGACAAAATTGACGTTTTGTTATGTCACATGAATTTATTTTGTGTTTTTTAATAGTGTTATTCGTTGGCATTTAAAATAATTAGTTTTGAAATTTTCATCACCCACGACATTTGTTTGTTAAATGTTTGAAAAATGATGGATCTCCAGAAATATAACATAAAAAATGCACATTAGTAATTTATAATCTTTGTTTTTCTAGATTATTTAGCTTTGAATTGGTCTCTCTTGATCAAGCAATAGTAGCCAGTCAACACCCTTGAGTTTTTCATCATTGGAATGTCCGCATGAAACTTTTCTCAGTCATTATAATTTACAGCCCCCCAAAGACCCCTTATTTGTGGGAAATAAAGTTAAGTTGTGTGTCTAAAAAATGAATCTTGATCCCCAAAGATTTTTACTTCAATAAACGTTTTTTAACCAAATATCTATAGATGTCATCCCTACGTTAACCCAAAAAAATTTCGATGAATTCTTGAAGCATTTTCACGCTGATTTTTTCAAAACATTTAATTTTTCTTTAAACAAGTCGACTACTACTTCATTCATTTTGGGGAATTGCTCTGTGAAAAATGAAAATCCATTTTTATTGGGACCCAGAACCTCTAGAAAATTTTTAGTAAGCCTAATTTAATATAAAGTTGGTGGTAGAAATATGCCAGAGAGCTTTACAATTGTAAATGCTGTACAGTTTTCCATTTACAAACTAAAGGTGTACCTGTAGAACAACCTTTTTCCTAATGGTGATTTTTTCGGTCCCTGTTCACAAAAAAAGTATCCAAATTTTAATGATAAATACGACTTCAAATGAAGAATTAATATAATCATGACGTTAAGTTTTATTTCTGATAAAAATTTTTAAGATGTAAATAATATATGGACCTAAATAAAAGCGAACAGTATTTGGGAAGACTACATTTCCAAAAATAAATTTTGCCTTGTCACAAGAAAACTAAGAGTGATGAAAGAAAATAAGTAGGGTTTCATTATGGGGGGTTGGTAGTCCAAACACAATTACCTACCAGATTTCGTGTGACAAACTTAGTGGTGACAGGTGCTATTAGATCGGATAGCATTATTTGTTGTGGTATCATTTTTAACAATTGAAATACAAATCTTGTCCCCTGATACCAAGAAATATTAAATAATTTAACAGAGCTTTCTCTAACGCGTTTTGATAGCCAAGCTATCATCTGCATCAGTACCTCTCATCGGTATCTCTCTGAAGATGATAGTTGGCTACCGAAACGCGTTAGAGCAACCTGTGTTGTCTTTTTTAATCTTTCTTGGTTTCAGAAACCAGATTTGTATTTCAATTTTTGAAGTAAACCAAGAACCAGTCTGTTCCACCATTTTTAATCATCAAAATTCTTTAGTAAAAATCAAAGAAAAAACTGGAAATAAATACAGAATATGCATAATTAAATGCAGCAATTTCAACAAAATATGCAAACATTTTGAGGAAAAATATAATAAAATATATGGCATAATATAGAGAGAAAAAATAACTTCAATAAAAAGAAACAAGCAATAAAGAAAGGCAGCACTTAATTAAAATAAGTCTAAAAGATATATTTCAAGTTAATGTTAAGAAAAAGTCGAACCTTTTAAACACACTTGAGCTGTAAACCAAAAAAAATTGAAAGGGAAAAATAAACGTATCGTGTTTAAACTGTAAATCTAAGGAAAGTCGAAGAAGAAACCGTCTTAGTTTAATAAATTTCAATCTTACACATATATTTCTGAGAAAGTAGTTGAAACAAAAAAATGAGCTTTAACGCAAAATTTAGTTGTAAACTTGACATTTAAATTCAAAATGTGGATAAACACAAACTTTGAGATTAAGGTCATTTTTTATTTCCGTTACAGAAAATTTAAAAAACTTGGTAATTGTGGTAATTTTATTTTTTCAGAGAACATGGATTTTGAGGAATAACTCGAATGTTAAATTCAAAACTTTTTTTAAACATGTCGCTTCTTTAATTTTGTCCTCGAAACCAATAAAAATGTTTTTTAATCATTCTTGGTTTCAGGGGACAAGATTTGTATATCAAACCTGTAGGTTTTTCAAAGAAAATTCCTGATTTTTTTAAACTTGAATTTGTGTCGAAGAACATTTTGCAAAAATATTTCTGAAGAAAAAGTTGAAATTGCTGCGATATCTTTTTAAAGTCAAACTTTTGAGAAAAGTTTGCAATTTAAAAAAAATATCGAGATTTCCAATAATTTTGAAAGCAAAAAGTTTTCTGATTTAATAAAATTTGAGAAAATGTCATATTTCAAAGTGAGTTGCTTGTATACAAAAATATGAAAGAAATCTTAAAAAAGTCAAATTTTAAAGAAGAAAAATGGAAATTTCAATAACATTTTAAAAAATTTGAGATCGAAATATTTAAAAAAAACTTGGACAAAAAGGTCGAAATGTCAAGAAAAAATTTGTTCTCAAATAATTTTAAAGAATAATTAAAAACTCGAAAAATTTTAAGTTTCAAAATATTGAGTGTAAGATTAACATTTTGAAAAAAGATCCAACGTTTCGGTAGAATATTAAGAGATAACAAAATTTCCTGAAAAGTTGAAATTTTAAGAAAAAAGTCGAATTTGCTAGAAATGAAACTTTTAAAGAAATGAAGAAATTTTCAGAAATATGCTGAAATTTCTAGTTAAAATTAAAAGAAGAAATTCTGAGAAAAAAGACGAAGAAGAAGAACTTAAATTAAAATTTTACGAAAGATATTTAGTTTCTAGAAATTTTGAAGAAAACATTACATTTTTTTTGGGAAAAATGCATTGTTTTAAGCAGAGTCGATATTTTTAGAAATAATCGAAATTTTGAGAAAAAGAGCAACTTTCTATAAATTTTGAGAAAAACATTTCTTTTTAAAAAATAAGAAAATAAAAACTTGGAAAAAATGAAATGTTAAAGAAAACGGTCGAAAGTTGGGCAAAAACTTGAAATTAAAAGAAAGAAATCAAAACTTCGATACCAAAGAGTAAACATATAAAAAAAATTTGGGAATAGGCAAAATTTTTAAAAATTTTAAATTTAAACATATAAATTTAATTAAATATTCTAATTTTAAAAAAGGGGTGTCTAATTTTGGGAAAAAAATTAAATTTTTTACAAAAGCAACATTTGGAAAATCGGGAATAAAGGGATTTTGTTTATGGGAGTTTCTTTTATAAAATTTCGACTCTTTTTGCAAAATTTTGACTTTTCTCGAGCTTTGGCTATTCAAGTTAAAATATTGACAGAAATAAATTTTAAGAACACTTTTAAGCTTAAACTAAAAAACTTTTGAAAAAATTCAAATTTTTGGATAAACCCGAAATTTACAAGAAGAATTCGCTCGAAATTACAAAATTAAAGTCGACATTTTTATAAATTTTCGAGTTTAAATTGAAATGTTTCAGAAATGTAGGGAAGAAAAATTGTTATAAAAAGGTTTTTGAGTTTAACTTTTGAGAAAGAATTTGAATGTATTGGTAGTAAAATATATGCATGGTTGTATATTTTAATAGAAAACTATAATATGATGGAGAAACAATTCGAAACAAAATTCGAAACTTTAGGATTATGGCAGAAATTACGAATAAATTAAATATTTCAAGAAAAAAGATAAATTTCGAATCTTACTTCCATATTTTATATGAAAATAATCAAAAAGCGTAACTTAAAATTCGAATTTTTTTATAAAAATGTTGATTTCAATATAATTTAGATTTCTAAATTTTCGTTAAAAATTAAATATTCTACAATAATTTTGTTTTCGCAATTTTGACTTTAAAAAAGAAACGTGGCTGCAAAATTTAAATTACAATCGCAGTGCTTTGAAGGCATAATGCCCTTTGCGAGTGGATTAAACTTAAAAAAAATATAGCGGTTTTCCCTTAAATTACCTTTTTCGAATTTCTGATTATTTATCTTGACATTTCGAATAAACATTTTTTATTTTTATGAATTCCGCGTATGAATTTAGACAGTCTTTTAATAATAAGTTTTAATAAAAAATGTCAAGAAAAAAGTCAAAAATTAGAGATAAATGTGATATTAAATAGAGGAAAAAGTTTGAATTTTTTATTTCAAAATTTGTATTCAATAAATCTGAAGCCCGAATTTTGACAGAAACTTAAATATTCAAAAATTTATCTTAAAACTTTCTAAAATAAGTTTTGAACTTTTAAAAATTTTTATAAAACTGATATTCGCAGTAAAGGGCAGTGTCGAAAAAAAAATGACATTTAATAGCAAAAATACGAAATTTCTAGTATTGTGTCAGGTAAGAAAATAAATCTAACAATAGACAAAACCATCACAGAAAATGTTCAGACTTATAGATATCTAGGAACTTGGATAGATCAATCGGGAAATCAAACAAAAGAATTAAGGAAGAGCCAGATCGATATTTTTAAAAATGAAAAAACTGTTCACTAATTGTGACATCAATATAAGACTGAAAATGAGAATGCTGCGTTGCTATGTATTCTCCACGCTTTTATATGAAGTTAAAGCATGGACTCTCAAGAAAAAAACATATGGACAAACTACAAGCCTTTGAAATGTGGTGCTACCGAAGAATGTGGCGTATTCCCTGGACAGAAAAGATCACTAATGTCACAATTTTGAATAAAATGCTAAAAGACTACGAAATCATTATTGCCATTAAGAGAAGAAGGCTCCAATATTCCGGGCCACATACTGAGAGGCCCCAAATACACATTTCTGCAATTGACAGTTCAAGGAAAAATTAGATGGCAAGAGGAATGTTGGCCAGACGCGCGTCATGAGTCAAAAACCTAAGAGACTGGTAATGCAGCAGCAACAAGCAACTATTCCGAGCTGCAAGTTAACAAGATAATAGCTGTGATGATAGCAAACCTCCGATAGGAGATTTAACATAAGAAGAAGAGGAAAATATTAATTCCGATTTTTTATAAAAACTTAAATATTGGGTAACATAAACTTTTTTAAAAAACTAAAATTTCAAACGTGTTTTTAGTTTTTAAACTGATCGTGTAGTAATAAATTTTGAACGTGTTTTGTTGTTGCTTATGAGCAAAACAAACAAGCCAGCAAGAACAAGAAGGCGCAAAATCTTGGTCAGCAAGAAAAGACAAGAAATTAGATAGCAAGACAAAAAAATCTTGCTTTGTGCATCACTATTCACGAGTGTGTAACTGTTGCATCTGATATTGTTTTATGTGACTTAACAATTTAAAAACGGAATGTGTCGTTTTTCTTAACATCATAAATAATAGTGCTACTTACCTTTATCTTTAGGCCGCTCTGATGTTGTTGTTTTCATGGTA
This sequence comes from Dastarcus helophoroides, assembly GCA_028583605.1. Taxonomy (NCBI): domain Eukaryota; kingdom Metazoa; phylum Arthropoda; class Insecta; order Coleoptera; family Bothrideridae; genus Dastarcus; species Dastarcus helophoroides. The sequence continues at coordinate 2,941,122 of CM053327.1, read as the reverse complement.
GTTGTAGACATAGTCGTCGTTTTCTCTGTAGAAGGAGTCGGTATGTCTGCAAAAAAAGCTACATTTTAATCTTGCCTTGATTATTATGTTTCGATGTGCGTGTTACCTTTCAACTTATCAATATTCGAATATATTTGACGAATAAGTATCAATGCGTTAAGGTGAAATAAGCATACGAATTGGTTTTTATTCGAAAATCTGCCAAATGCGCCCCTAATAGCTTTTTTGAAGATAAAATCACATTGGCATAAATAATACGCGATTTCTCCGGATCCTCCTCCACGTAGTTCAATAAAAGGCGATAAGAATGTTAAAAATGCAGCTCAGATATATATCTGGGGCAATATAAATGATTATAAACGTTCGTTCTACGTTTTGAACTACTAAAAACCATGTTATCGTTCTAGACGGAAGCAATAGAGGAGAAATTGTGGGGTAACTTCAGACCGACCGATTCTAATATACTCTGGAGGAATGGATACAAGGAATATTACGCTAAAAATATATTTTGCACCTTCTATTGTCTGGAGAGTTTTAGGGAATTTGCCCAAGGCGAATACGTTAGTCAGTTTAAAAGTGTCGTTAACCCAGATTAGATCTCCTACATAAAAAATAATATACTTTTGCACAATCAATTATAATTGCGACTCAACAATATGATATATCTGCAAACATTTTCCAATACAATATCAATTTTTAAAAGCATTTAATAGGTATATCAAGCAAGGTAAAAGCAATAAGCAAAAGCACTTTAGTAATTTTAAGTAGCACCGAATAAATTGTCGCTAAAGTCTTTTTTAGGTTCAATCCACTAGCAAAGGATAACCCTAATATGCATCACGAGTAGGATACGGAAACAAGGATAAATGGCGATTAACCGCCTTCTTAAAAAAAGATAGGTTGTAATTTTTGGGGAAAATTCCGTTTGGTAACAGGTTCCATAGATTGGAAGTTCTATAGAAAAAAAAGCCTTTGTAGACAGGAATCTTCACTATGTCAAGCTGGACCGCACAAGAATTTGCTGTCTTCGACCATCTTGTGTGTCTCAAAAATCTTGCCCTTGGGGGGATCAATCCTATTAGTTCCTGTGAGCATCTTCCATGAAAGAACTTGTAGAAAAAAACCATCCGCCTGTGCTCTAGTGTTTTGAGAAAATCGGTCAAACTCTTGTCATTAATTAGGCGAATCGCTCTTCTTTGATTTAAATCCAAAAGAGCTAAGGCGTGCTTTGGAGCTGAGCTCCAAACATGAGAACAGTATTCTAGTGTTGGCCTAACTTGAGCTTTGTATAGTGTGAGCTAGCTGATGGGATGCGAAGTAACTTTTTACCTTTACAAAGAAGAGGCAGATTTGGCAATGGCGCCCACATGATCGTCCCAAGAGAGGTTAGTGCGTGCATGTACTCCTATGATAGACAGATTTGATCCCATCGGGAGGATTTTAATTGTAATAAAACTTCTTCTAACGCAAGAATGCTGAAGAAATATTCCTGCAAGTAGATAGTATAGAACTGTTGGTAGTTCGGTTACCTGTCATCAACTATACACACTTAGAGGGCTGTAGGATCTGGGTTGCATTCTATTTGCAAACGATACTTATTGAAGCCTGTCCTCAGGTTTTTTTATAAACCAATAGGTAATGTACTTAACAGTCACACAGACGACGTCCATTGATTCTGTAGTATCTACTTGCCGAAACATTTGTTCAGCATTTCGGTTGGATATAGCAGACTAGCAAGATCTAGTAAGTTTAAAACTGGTCTTGGTTTTTCGAACTCTGAATAAATAATAAAGGTTCAAACCTATCGATCTAGACATTAGAATTTGGTCTTCTGGGGCTTTCCTAGAGAGCAACCGCTTTGCTAAACATTTTTGGTTCAACTGGTGGTAGAATCTATGACACACTATGCACGCTAAGAGAGCTGTATCCTGTTAAGAAACGTTGGTTAAGTTTGGTAGGTAAACGTTGGGACTACCCAGGAATTCACCAGCTTCAAATGTCTTTTATGTATTAATACGTTCAGTGCTGCTTCACCTTGGGTGAAGTTGCATACGACCTGTCAATTTCAGAATGACACCGACTGTGAATGTTCCAAACACATCCTGATATGCTCACCCCATCAGCATAACACTAAAGTGCTAGAGTAGCATAGGTTAATCTATAAAACAAAAAACATAACGCACTGGTGCGTGGAACGTAACATTGCACTCTTGCATGACGCATCGGTGCGTCACCAGCATTTAACCTGTTAAGAATGTTTCTCTTGGTGAGATCAAAGGTACTACTTTTTGCGAATCTCTCTTATGAATGTATTTGCGGAAAAAAAGCCAATGAACCAAAGTATAAACTATACAAAGCGTGATAGTATTGCAACGCTATTAACGCACGGGAGTAGCATTAACGATTCTGCAGATCACGCACTCTTATTATTCATTTTGGATTTCCATTCCTATTTCGAATAAAACTTCTTATTTTGTTGCATCTGCTGTTTTTAGCAGAATATAATTGAACTACATATTGTGTTTCTAATTTTTGTATGGTCTAACCACCTCATCGTAGTCTGCCTACATTGATGTTTCCAAATAGTCGCAGAGAGCGCCAACATTGAGATATATAAGCACTTTAACGTGTGACAGGGAAATATAGCGCCAAAAAGAGTCTTGCTACTAAAACTAGCAACTTGTCGATTGCTTTCGGTCAATAAACTCATCCGTAGTTGTTTCTGTCGAGAATCTCTAGTTGCATTTACAAATTCTTTATGTCTGAACTGAATAGAAATTTGGCACACCTGTGGGCCATTATTTTAATTTATTGTCTCAACCTTCAAAGAAAACATGCATTATAATTTATCACGTAAATGATCTGAAATAATAATATTCTTTTATACGCTGGTAGTAAAAAGTAGGAAACTGTACAAAAAAAACATTTGCACACCATGACCGTGGTTTGCTCTTTTATCGAGAAAAGCAAATACCCACGACTTTTTGCCATAAAAATCTTATATCTCGCGTCATTTTGAACCGAATCAGTTATAACATTTTTTTGGATAGAGAAGAGCGTTTTCTAGACAATGATACTATTTGATTCATTTTTAAATTGCAATTAACTCCAAAATGCATCATTAAACAACGGCTGTCAGTCTGTGCAAATGTCTTTTATTACGCTACAGATAGCAGTTATTAACTGATTTTTGTCATTCTTATCTCTATCGATTCGAAATTTCTTAGAATAGAACTCCAGAGATTTTCGAAATTGATACTATAAATCTTGTTTATTGAAACCAAGAAAAATTAAATAATCTCTCTAAAGATGTTGAAATACAAATCTTATCCCCTAAAACCAACAAAGATTAAAAAACACAACAGAGGTTTCTCTAACGCGTTTCAAAAGCCAAGCTATCATCTCAAAGAGTATCTCTTATTCCTCTTTATTTAAAAAATAATTGTCTTAAGAAAATTGAAAATTTGAAATTTAAACAAAAAATTTTAATGAGGTTGAAAACTTATTTTTTGTTCGAAAATTTAAAATAATTAATACTACATAAATAATAAATAATTGTAAAAATAAAATAAATTTTTTAAAAATGTAGGTAATTTTGGTGGAGCGGACTGATCCTTGGTTATCTTCGAAAACTGAAATGCAATATCTGGTCCCCTGAAACCAAGAAAGATTAAAAAAACACAACAGAGGTTGCTCTAACGCGTTTCGATAGCCAAGCTATCATCTTCAGAGAGCTACTGAAGTAACTATCTGAAGATGATAGCTTGGCTATCGAAACACGTTAGAGCAACCTTTGTTGTCTTTTTTAATCTTTCCTGAAGTATCTCTCTGAAGAAAATAGCTTGGCTATCAAAATGCATTAAAGCAATCTCTGTTGTGCTTTTTAATCTTTCTTGGTATCAGGAGACAAGATTTGTATTTCAATTTTTAAAGATAAGCAAGAACTAGTTGGTTCCACCAACAAAAAAAAAACTAAAGATATTAATTTGGCTATCAAAACGCGTTAAAGCAAATGTTGGGTTTTTTAAATTTTTTTATTTTTGGGGGACAAAATTTGTATACCAAGTTTAAATTTTAATAAAGAAAAACTTGCAAAGCATATTAAAGAAAATTTAAACTTAGGAACCCCAGGTTCTTATAAAGTTTATATACATTGGAGGTAAAGTTCCTCTTTAAGTGTTATGTTTTTATTAAAAGGTTTTTCCTTTTTATTTTACTTTTCTTTTTGTCGAACTATAATCACATTTAATAATGTAAGATGATAGCTAACACTCTAGAAACTACACAATATATCATTAATCTACTCTAGCAATTGACATGGAAATAGAAACTGAATACATTGCACATGGATCTTTATCTAACAATTTTTCCTTTAAATCCTTGAAGTGAGATAATTATTACCGAATGAAACATTTTTATTTACCGCCACCTTTACTGGCCTTATGAGAAATGTAATATGATGCTGAATATTTTTTGTGAAATGCATTTGGCAGAAGGTTTGATGTTAGAAATAGTTTTCAGAGGAAAGCTAATTTGCATGTTGAGCCTGACGACAAATATTTTGCTTTCTTCTGGAAGTTCGATGTTAAAAGTAAGTGTTTAATCTAACGTTAAAATGTCGAAAAAAGTTAAAAATTTAACTGTTTGCAATTTGAACTAATAATGTAGAAGGATATCCTAATTGATTAAAGAACCTGATCATTAATGCATAGTCGAAAATACTGGAATTATAAACAGGAGATTTGAAAAGTAGATCCTTTTCAAAGCAAATATGTGCAATAAGTAGGGATGTTTGTAAATTGCTCTTCTAATGAAGTAAAAAGGAAGTGAATTACTGTTCCAGCATCTCATTTTAATGTTAAACTTGACACTTGTTCTTGTCGAATGCAATAAAAATATGACAAATTTGCGAAGTAATGGAAAATATGCCAGCATCTCAAAAATTTGCAGCATCTTCATTCATACGCAAAATGCATATAAATAATCGGCTCTACTATACTAATATTATAAAGAGAGAACTTCTAATCGACTACAAACCTAATCATCAACGCAGAGTCAAAACTACGAAAACTTGAAACGCGAAACTTAAAAAGTTGCTAGGTTAGATGGTAGAAATAAACATTGAAAAGGCGTTTTTAAAAATTCGTACTTAAAGAGAGTAAAAGGGTACTGAAATGATGTTCCGAAATTGGAACGGAACACATTTGATACTTCATTCGATAAACTTCGATAAAATTTTGTGTAAACAATCTATAGAAAATTGTACACGTATTTAACCGATTTTGGCAATTCAATCTCTACGGGAGTAAAAAGGGGTGAAATGGAGTTTGGCAATCAGAATAAAACACATGAAACAAAGTTAATAATGTGTTTTATAAACCAAAATTTTGTGCGGACAGAAATAAATTAACCCTTGTTTACACGGAAAAATTTTGTTCTGCCAACACACGGATAGGTACGCGCATGCTTCTATAAAATTATTATGGTTGTGGTTGCCCTTGCATGTCCAAAATCTTGAACTGTAGTTGCCTGGATCTTATGTCCAAGTTTGTATTTAGTAAAGGTAGGTTCGAAATACACGTGCGAAAACTGGTAGAATCGGGAATAAACCTGACCGCGTGCCTGCGAAAATAGTTCATTTGTAGTGGAATAAAGATCATCCTGAACAAGAATTCTATGGATTCTTGGGTATACCAATTACCGCTGGCGTGCCCCATTCTAGTTCAGAACATGTACACGAGAACTATGGAAATCTGATGCGTACCCATTGTACAGAGCAAGCGTGACAATTATTAGATTTTGTGAAATAATAAGATTTATATGGTTTGACAGCGGAGAAACAAGACATTAGAGGATGTCGATTGACAAGGCAACAGTAATATCAGACATATGGCTAATATTAAATCAGAATGTGCTATCACATTACGGTTCATCAGATTGTGTCGTTATTGATGAACAACTGTTTCCATTTCGAGAAAGGACAAGATTCACGTAGTACAAGCCATCAAAACCAGCAAAATACGGCATCAAAATCTGGTGGATGTGTAATGCTGAAAATTCGTACCCTCTAATAGGACAAATTTATATCGGAAAGCCAACAACTGGGAGAGAAACAAATCAAGGCAAGCGAGTTGTACAAGATTTAGCAAAAATTTCGGCAGAAACGTGACAATGGATAATTTCCTTACATCCTTATCAATTGCACGGCATTTACTGTCATGAAATCTGACTATGGTCGGTACACTGAAAAAAATAAGCCATATATACCCCCTGAGATGTTGGTAAATAAAGAACGAGAATCTCTTTCATCCATTTTTGGATTTAGCGGAAGATGGCAAAGTAGCACTGTGTTCATATATCCCGAAAGAAAAACAAATGCGTCCTTTTACTGTTGAGTATGCATAACAATAATTCTGTCAGTGGTCCAAAAGACAAACCTGACACATTTTGAGCTGTATTTTTAAAATGATTGAATCTAAAATTATAAAAAAATTATTTTAAGAGCTCTACAGGTACCTCACACGATATATGAACTAAAACTTGATTATTTGAAGACCAAATTAACCTCCACTTTATTATAAAATATTTTCTTTTTCTAATCGTTGGGAGGCGGTATTTGCGTAGGCTATCGTGTGCAAAATTTCAAATTTTTACGTTACAAAATTTTCGAGGAAAATCTCTATGTGACAGACGGGCTGACGAACACGAGAGTGAGATTATAATGATTCAGTTTCTTCTTTTATTGTGCGGCACTCTAAAAATGCCAATGTTTTTGTTTAAAAGAATATTATCACAAAATTCCAAATTTTTAAATAATTTTCAGAAAATTGAAATTAAAAAAAACAGTTAAATTTTTAGAAAAGATTAAAATTTTGTATTAGAAATCGAAATTTCAAAGATTTTAAATTTTCAGAAAGAAATTACAATTTTTAAAAGGAGAGATATTTTGAAAATACGGAAAGCAAAAAGGGACGACATTTTGAAAATATATCTAGATTTGTTGATAAACATCGAAGGTGTTAAGAGGGCTCGAACTTTTTAAAAACGGTAGCTAATTAAAAAAAAAATTGTGACTTGATAAAAGTCAAGAATACAAGAAAGCCAAAATTTTCAAAAAAGGTGGAGATTTTGAAAAAATGAAATTTTGTTTAAAAAATGAAATTTGCATGAAAGTTTAGAAATGACGACTTTTTAAAAAAATGTGGAGAAAAAAATATCGAAAATTTCAAAAAGAATCCAAATTTTTTCAAAAATGAAAGTTTGCAAAATCTTGAAATTTTCAAAAATGTTTTCAAGTCTAAAATAAGATCGAAATTATAAAGGTTGGTCGAAATTTCCAAAAAAAAAACGAAGAAAAAAAGTGGCGAAATTAAAAAAAATATATTGAAACATCTGAAAAGAGTTGAAATTTCGGAAGAAGTTGAGCTTTGAAATAATGATGAAAAAAAATAAGCTTGTAAATAAAATCAATTTTATCAAATAAAGGACTTTTCTGAAAATTGTTAAAATTCTGATTAAAATAGAAATTTTGAAAAAAATCAAAATTCTTAGAAAATGTGGAAACGTTCAAGAAAACCAAAATATAAGTCAAAATTAAAAAAAAAATTATATACAGGATGGGACAAGTTGAACGCTACAGAGTGTTCCAGAAAATTGCTACATATCAAAGTTGAATGGAATACCATGTTTTTCGTATCATTTTTTAATATAACTTCAGATTTTAAAGTTTTCCTATCTCTAAACCTTACCCTATTTGAGATAATCCACTTTTTTTAAATACAAGGGTTTTTGAAAAGAAAAATTTTATCCCTAAAAGTAAATAATTTTGACAGTGACGTTTTCAAATTTTTACTTTACCTACCATTTAGCAGAAAATGCAGTTTAGACAAGTGCCAAATTTTATACAGTATGTTAGAAATTTACCGGCACATTTACTTAAACTTCGGACGTCGCTTTTCTTTGTTAATTTAAACGGAATTCGCAGTATCTTCTTAGTTTTAAATTTTGACTACTTTAATTATCTCTAAGTCGGTATGTAGGTTTTCTATGCCTAAGTTCAATAGTTTAAGAGATATAACTATTTTCACGAATTGAACTATTTTTCATCAAAAGAAAACAATTTTGATCAAGGATGGCAGGCTTCGGTACATAATGGTTACCATCACATAAGTTAATTTCATTTGTTTTATTTTAACTTACAAGGAAAGGTCGCGAAGTGTCCGGCGCCGATTTTGCTTATTTTTGGATATGTTTTAAAGGACCAAAATCTAAGAGACACGTATTTTTTTTTATCGGCTGATAAACGGTTTTAAGGGTAGTTTTACCCCCTCAAAGTTGAGTCAAAAAATGCAGATTTTGCTGTTTCTCGAATACCACAAATGATATTCGAGTCGTTTTTTTTCCAAAAGTTTTGCTTTAACGAGAAATAAAAGAAAAAAATTTTTTTTTTAATTTTCCCACCCCCCTAATGGGGGCAAACTACCCCATTAAGAAGTTTTTTAATCATAAAAATAGTAATTACGTCAGCAAAATTCTGAAAAAAATATATGTTATTTTATACACCAAAACTAATTTTTCCTGTTTTTGGATTTTGTCGAAAAAAATTTTTTTGGGGGGTAAACACCACTTACACGAATACGTATATGATAGGATGTATTTTTATGATTTTTGTTTTATTTTTTTTTCTGAAGCGAAGTATTTCGACGAGAGACCAAAAAAATAATTTTTTAGGATTCTTTCGGTGACCCCTCATCCCCACCCTCCACCCTTCCTTTATAGGAGGGTGAGCTACCTACTTAAAAAACTGGAAAATTCGAGATTATTATGATCCCTCTACTATCTATATACACCAAAAGAAAAGTTTACCAATTTTTTTTAACCCCACCCGTCCTGATAGGGGTAAATTACCCTTTATGAAATTTTTAATTAACAAGAAAATAGTCATTATAACAGTTAAATTTTGAAAAATAAATGTTATTTTATACATCAAAATTAATTTTACTTTTATTTGGGTTTTGGTGAAGGAAAATATTTTAGGGGTAAACACCCTTTAGGTCAAACACGTATATAATAGGATGTATTTCTATGATTTTTAATTCGTTTTTTATCTGAAACGAAGCATTTCAACGAGGAATTAGACAATTAATTTTTTTGAACTTTTCCAGTCACCTCTCTTCCTCTCTCTCCACCTTAACTTACCAGAGGCTGAGTCATCTACTTAAAAAATTGGAAAATTCGAGATTATTACGATCTCTTTTTATACACCGAAAAAAATTCCAAATTTTTGCACGTTCGTAAGGGGATAAACTACTTCTTTATGAGGTTTTTAGGTATTCAAAAAATTGTTATTATAACAGTAAAATTTTGAAAAAAAAAACACTATATTTTATAACCAAAACTTATTTTATTGAATTTTTTTGGGGTTTGTCGAAAAAAAATTTTTGGGGGTAAACACCCTTTAGAGCAAATATGTGTATAACATATCTATATAAAAACTGCGGTCAGTTGCCTGAACTTTATAAAAATTTAAAAGTTTTGTATATTACATGTACCTACACAAGAAATATGGGAATTTACCAAAACATTTAAGTGCATATTATTATGGCGGTAAAGATATTCGTTTCTTTTTTCCTGGAACGAAATATTTCAACAAGAAACAATAAAAATAATTTTTCCGAATTTTTCCAGCCACACCTCGCGTCCTATTTCTATCAGAAGGATAAGTCACCTGGGATGGGAAATGCAAAAATTTAAAACCTTTCTAAGCTCTGTTTTGTGGTATCTAGAGAGACAGCAATGATCTCCAATTTCCAGTTTTTCAAGTAGATAGCTAACTGGCTCATTCTACTGGTATGCCAACACGAAGGGTGGGAACGGTAGAACCATAATTTAAAAATAATATTTTTCTACCTTCTTTAAAATACTTCGTTTCAAAAATAACAAGCCGAAAATTATACAAATATATCTCCTAGTGTATATAAATATTTGCGTTAAGGGTGTTCACCCCCAAAATTTTTTGCTTCACCCAAACCCAAATACATTAATTTTGATGTATAAAATAACATTTATTTTTCAAAATTGACCTGTTATAATGACTATTTCCTTGTTAATTAAAAATTTCATAAGGGGGTAATTTACCCCTATCAGGAGGGGTGGGGGTAAAAAAATTTGGTAAACTTTTTTTCGGTGTATATAGATAGTAGATGGATCATAATAATCTCGAATTTTCCGGTTTTTTTAAGTAGATAGCTCAGCCTCCTATAAGGGAAGGGTGAAGGGTGGGGATGAGGGGTCACCGAAAAAATCATAAAAAATTATTTTATTAGTTTCTCGTCGAAATACTTTGCTTCAGAAAAAAAAAATAAAACAAAAATCATAAAAATACATCCTATCATATACGTATTCGTGTAAGTGGTGTTTACCCCCAAAAAATTTTTTTTCGACAAAATCCAAAAACAGGTAAAATTAGTTTTGGTGTATAAAATAAGATATATTTTTTTCAAAATTTTGCTGACGTAATTACCATTTTTATGATTAAAAAACTTCTAAATGGGGTAGTTTGCCCCCATGAGAGGGGCGGGAAAATTTTGAAACATTTTCTTTCTTTTATTTCTCGTCAAAACAAAACTTTTGAAAAAAGAAACGAGTCGGATATCATTTTTGGTATGTGAGAAACAGCAAAATCTGCATTTTTTGCCCCAACTTTGAGGGGGTAAAACTACCCTTAAAACCGTTTATCAGCCGATAAAAAAAAATACGTGTCTCTTAGATTTTGGTCCTTTAAAACATATCCAAAAATTAGCAAAATCGGCGCCGGACACTTCGCGACCTTTCCTTGTTAGCTTAATTGACAAATAGTTTTATTAAAAAAAAGCAACTACATACTTAGTTTAGTATTGAATGAAATTGCAAATCAAATATCCGATACAAATAAAAAATTAATGTTCTACCCTAAAAAATATTCAATGTATGAACCATTTTACTCTAAACAAAGCCTTGTGCTTATCTCAAAAGGGTTCTTAACCTTTGTTAAAATCCTTTCGTCAATTCTTTCAAAAGCATTTCGTTCCTGTATATTTTAAAATATTTTTAGCATGTAGACCCCTACATCCTATATTTAAATACTATGTTTATTTTTAAAAAATATAGTATCTCATAGCTCTTAGAGGCCGCAGCCTTCATCGTGGCCCACCCTCTATATATACGGAAGCAATCGATAAAATTAAAAGAAATGTCGAAATTTCTAAGGAATTCAAGATTTTCAAAAGATAATCGAAATATTTAAATTTTGAATATTCGACATTTTCAAAAAATGGCGAAATTTTCAAAAAAAGACAAGATTTTCAAAAAAAGGATACATTTTCTAAATTTTCGAAAACGTTGTGATTTTCAAAAGTAAGTAGGTAAAGGGTAAAGAAGTATCTCGATTTGAACAAAAAAAATACTGGGAGCGAAAAAGCCAAAAATTATAAGCGTAACTATTAATCTACTCACCATCAAAAAATTTTAAGATTGGTTCTTAGATGGTATTGGGGGTTGGAAATTTTTGTATGACGTATTTCAGTTAGTTTGAAATTAATGTGAGAGATTCACGAATAAAATTTTGCCGCCTTTGGAGGAGCACAAGAGCAGGATTTGATTTTGTAGGAAATGCTTTTTGAAGCATTTGATATTCAGGCAGCTAAGGTGTTATCCAGCATATTGAACGAAATGGTGTCATTCTATCAACACTTGACTAATTCACACGTCGCTGGGGCATAGCGAGATCGAGTCTTGTTTGTTTGGCGGCGGCATATGCACGTGACGCCTTGAAAGGCATCGCCTGCAGATGAGTATGACAGACGATACCAGTTACCGGAAATCCCCACAATGCTTTTCCCCGAATCGCATTCGATTTCTATGAGTCGCTTTATCAGATTGATGGTGGAGCAGAGCATACCTGACTTCTATCGGCTTAAAAGGATGGCAGCTTTCTTTCGATCCTATAAAAAATACTCTCAAATGTCACCACATACGCTTGCGACGAATGTAAAAAGAAAACCGTTCGGCCGCAATCCGCATCAATTTCAGTGCTTAACTGCATCAAGGAATTATAGAATGGGGCGCCATTAGTGGCTTTCTTTCACTTAGTTTGGACAATTTTTCAACGCCTAAGATAAATTTTATTTACTAAACGTTTCCCGCATTGGCTGACGTACGACTGATAAGGTTCACGCTCCAACAAAAAAAGAACAAACCTGGAGACTAAGCTTTCACTTCCTTTGAGCTAACGGTATCAGCATTTAAAGCGAAAAATAAACGCCTTGCTTTTGATCCAGACGATCAGAGTTGCGACGTGGCGCCTTCATGCCAATTAGTCAATGAATTGTGCGTAATATCATAAAAATATTTAGAACTCTCTAAATTATTCATTTTTTTTAATGAAAATTTCTTTAGGAATGTTAAGCGATTGTGGTTTGGGATAAAGTTATGGTTTCGCTTTACTTTCACGCGTCACCATCAGGCGTTACCAACATGTTCTATTGTTACATTAGAGCATGTCCGTAAGGCAAATTAGCGTGATGGTAACGGGAAGAGAAATTTACCTCCTACGAAAAATCGCTCAACTCACCTAAGAAGTTTGAACTTAAAATATGCGCATGAACTTTTCCTTGATTATCCTCAAAAATTGATTAACAAATCTTGTCCCCTAAAACCAAGCAAGATTAAAAACACAACAACAGTTACTCTAGAGAGAGAGAGAGAAAGAGAGAGAAAGAGAGAGAAAGAGAGAGAAAGAGAAAGAGTGAGAGAGAGAGAGAGAGAGAGAAAGAGAGAGAGAGCAACTCTTTAACCTTTCTTGGTTTTTTAAACTATTTTTAAAAATAGTTAAGGTTGATAGATAAGGAATTGTGACACTACGACGTGTATAATTAGATGCGCATGCGCGTATTTTTAAATTTTTCGTATTTTGAAAATAAGATTTCGAAAAATTTTACATTTTCATGAAGACTTCTTCTCAAACTGTTGTTTTATCTTTTAATTCAACCAATTGACCATTTCAAGTTTTTTAAATGTTCGTCTTATTTCGAATTTTTAAATGACCTTGTTTTGAAGGTTTCAACAATTTTGACCTTTTCCTTTTTTCAAAATGTTACCTTTTCTTAATATTTTGAAATTATCCGAAAATTTTAGAACCCCAAAATATCTATTTTTCAAAATTTTGACATTTTTTAATTCTCGACTTTTAACAACATTGACCTTTGGAAATTTCAGACTTTTTGAAAATTTTAACTCTTTTCAATATTAGATCTTTAAAAAGTTTGAATTTTTTCAGAAATGCAACCCTTTTGTTTGAAAATTTTAACCATGGACAGTTTTAAATTTTTTTTCAAAAATTTGGGAATATTGTATTTTGGAAAATTGCGTGTTGATGACAATTAATGTATTTTTCAAAATTTCAATATTTTCAAAAATTTGGAATTTTTTGAAAATATCATTCTTAAAAAGCGTTGTCATTTTTTTCAACATTTTGCGATTATGTCTAGGACCTTTTTGAAAATTGGTGCGACTTCAAAAATTTGTAAATCTGAATATTTTTTCAAAAATGCCTTTTTGTAAAAATTTCGACTTTTAACTAAATTTTGGCATTTATGCAAAAGTATTTTTCAAAATTTTGACTTAAAAAGTTCGAGGATTTTAAAAATTCAGCTTTTCTGAAAAACCAGAATTTTATTGAACATTTTATCTTATGATAAATTTACGCAACTTACAAAATTTTGAGTTTTTCCACTTTTCAAAATTCTTCAAGATTTGATTTCCTTTTCAGAATGTTGGCCTTTTTAAAAGTTTCGACATTTTCAAAATTTATTTATTTAATAAAATTCCAAAATTTGTACGTATAATTCTCTGAACATTTCGCTCTTTTACTTATTTCAATTTTTTTTAATTGTGTAGTTTTTTTACTGCCGTTTTTGTTTTGAAAATCTCCTTCCTTCTGAATATTTTTAGTATTTTCCAACATTTTTGAATATTTAGATTTTTTAAAAATTCGATTTTTTGGAAAATTTTGCCTTTCTTTGGAAATTTTGCCTTTTATTGAAAAATTCTCGTTTATTCAAAATGCAGGTTTTTCAACATTTTGGTTTTCTTTTAAAAATCCTGACCTTAGTAATTTCAAACTTTTTTTAAAATTTCGATTTGTCGCAAATTTTTTGACTGTTTAAAGAAAATCGAAAAATTTAAAAGGCAGCGAAAGTGTCAAATAAATTCGAAATTTGCAAAATAATTCAAAATGTCAAAAAAAGTCGATATTTTAAGAAAATGTTGTAATTTAAAAAACTCAAAATTTTCCAGTAAATTTGTAATTTTGAAGAAATTTAAAAAAATCCAGTGTTTTCAAAATAGGTAAAAAATTTTAGAAAGGTCGAGATTTAAGAAGAGGTTAAATTTTAAAATATTAAGAATATTCAAAGTGGAAAACGTCGAAATTTTTAAAAAATCAAGGTTTCCAAAAGGTCACAAGGTCACAATTTCGAAAAATAAATTCTACATTTTTAACAGCAAAAATAAAAAAATAAACAATTATTGCTAAAAAACAGATTTAGGAAAAGTGCAAATATTGTCGAAAATCTTTAAAAATCTAAATTTTAATAAGAATTCGAAATTTTCTAAAACAAAGTGTAAATTTTCAACTAAAATCGAAATTTTGAAGAAAAAAATTTTTTCAAAAAATTGAATATTTTAAAAATGTTTTTGGCCTCAAGCCTTTTATAAAATCTAGAATTTTCAAAAGAGGAAGATATAAAAAAATGTAACTATCAGAAAAGTCGAAATTTTCAAAAAGTCGAAATTTCCAAAAAAGTTAAATTTCTAAAAATGTCCAAATTTTAGACCGTTAAAAATTGTATGTAAAAAAATTTTATAATGAAGAAAAATTCATTTTGATTCTTCTGAGAAGTTAAAATTTTAGAAATATTAAATGAAAAAGTTGAAATGTTTAAAAAGCCAAACTTTTCAAAAAATTGAATTGTTCGATAAGTCGAATAAGATAAAAAAGATCGAAATTTTCAGTAAAGTGGGACTTCTCCGTCAAAATTTTGTTTAAAATTTAAATTCGTCAAAGAATCTTAACTTTAAGATGAAAGTCGACATTTGGAAATTCAGTAATTAGCAAAACTTAGGTTTTCAGTCAAAATTTTAAGATAAAAGATACAAAATTTCCCATTTTTTTGAAATTTGTTATCTTAAAATCTAAATTTCGGCTTTTTTTCGAAATTTCAAGCCAAAATTGGAATACAAAATGTAAACCGAGGCTTGGGAAAAAAATCAAAATTTCAAAAAAAAAACCGTAAAAGTGAAAAGTTTTATCTTTAATTTTTAATTTTGTATCGAAATTTCGCACAAATGATAAGCTTTACCTTTAATTTCCTATTTTGTATCGAAATATCGTTTAAAGTTTAAAATTCGACATTTCCAAAGATCTTGACATTTCCAGAGAAGATCAGAAATTTTGAAAGAAAAGTCACATTTACTAAAAAAATATATCCAAAGTTCGAGCATAAATATATTATAGAAAGAAAGAGTAAAAACTGCAAGTTAATTGAGAATATTGCGAAAAAGTTTAAATTTGGAGAAATACTTAAATTGATGCATATTTTTTTTATACTTTTACCAGTTTTAAATTCCAATTTAGAAGATTTTCTCATTTTGATTTTTATAGAAATCTTGATTTTTTTTATAAATTTCGAATACAACGTCAAAATTGAGATAAAAAGTTGGAATTATCAGACATTTTTTAGAAAATTCTAAATTAATTTCGAACTTGAAAAGAGATGTCATTTTTTTCAAAATAATGCATGGTAAGGATAAAACAACAACAAGAACCAAAGAAAAAACAACATGACCTAAATAAAAATCTGAAGATTAAAGTTCAAGTTATTAGATTAAATATAAAAAAATTGGCGCCTCCACGGATATGCCACCCGAGGCCATGGTCTCCTTTGCCCCCCTCATGCTACGCCACTGTATATGCGAAACCTTTTGTGACATGTTTTGATGCAATTTTGCCTTTACTCCATTCTTGATCGTTTGGTTAATTTGCTTTTTCGTCAACACTTTGTTACAAAACCCACAGGGTAACACTGAATATATTTTCAATAAAAGAACCAACATAAACAAACTAACGGTAATTACTTACGATATAACTTGATGGTGCCATCTGTTTCCCCCAATGAATTCTTAGACACACATTTATA
The DNA here is from genome assembly GCA_028583605.1 of Dastarcus helophoroides. Classification (NCBI taxonomy): domain Eukaryota; kingdom Metazoa; phylum Arthropoda; class Insecta; order Coleoptera; family Bothrideridae; genus Dastarcus; species Dastarcus helophoroides. Next base: position 2,924,887 of record CM053327.1, on the reverse strand, counting down.
TGACCCATAATCCGAAGGTGTTACAGCTTTAACGGTCAGCTTCATGTGTAGTTTGTAAGCGTTGTTGTCGAGAGTTTGTTCATATTTAGCGCCTGCAAGAAAACTTCAGCTCAAACATGGGTTTATACGCAATAAATTTTATGATATATACCGACCAACTTTGCCAATAACGGGGAAATATGTTTCCGATAAAATTAACTGCCAAAGCCGCAACCTAAATCAAATTAAAATTGCATAAGTTCATGAGTTTCGACAGAAGGATTACCGGAAAAAGTTTTACACCTGATTTTGATGATTACTTTCATATAGGATTGGTTTTTATAAAACAGGCTTTGAGCGCGATATATCATCATCCATGTGAAGATAAAAATTCCAATAAAAGCTGCAGATATTAACGCAGATGTTTATACACACACATTTAATGCTAAACAAATTTAAAATCAAACAGGGCCCCCTTAAATAACCCAAAACTGATGTGTAACTGATGCCAGTTTTACGTCTTTTCAAAATAATATGCATAGATGACATTTCTTCCTCAACATTGCAAGTTTCAGTCTGCAGTGATTTTTTCCTTACTTTTTGGACTTGAAGCTCATATTTTCAACTTTTTCTAGAGATTTTCATTTTGTTTTCAAAGTTTATTTAAAATCGAAACATACGCAACATCAGATTTTGAAATTTTTACAACCTTTTTGTCAAATTATTTTCTTTTGGAAATTAAACATTTTCTAAATGTCGCTGAAATTTCTTCTTTGAAAGCTCACATTAAAGTTTTTTCTATAAATGTTAGTTTTTCCAATTTCGAGTAGAATGTCAAAATTTGTACATATCATAAAATAGTATATTGTGTATCTAATAGTAAAAGCGAAACATTGCCGGACGACAATGTGAATTGTGGCCAAGGCGAACAAAAATTGAAGTCGGGGAATGTGCTGTTTCTACTTCTGACACAAACTATTTTTTTCCAAAATCGCAAATAAATTAAGGAATTTTATAAATTCATGACATTTTTGGTTTTTTTTTAAATTGCTGTATATAGTAAATTTTATCCTTGTGAAAATCACGACATTTTTAAAATTATTTTTAAATTTTTGAACTATTTATGAAAATTGTAACTTTTTAAAATTATACAAATAGTTTTCCACAATTTGGACCTTTTTGAAAATTATAATTTTTTGAAAATTTAAAGTTTTTATGAAAATTTCGAAATTTCTTAAAATTTTATTTTAAAATTTTCTTTCTTTTCAAATTTGTGTTTTTTTTTAATATTTTGCTTATTTAAAAATCTCGACTTATTCAAAACTTATCCATCTTTTAAAGTTTTATAAAAATGTTCACAATAATTTTGAAATTTTGTTAATTTCAAATTTTACTAAAAATTTTGGTTTTTTAAATTTTAGCTTTTTTGAAATTTTCAGATATTTTCAATGTTTAGACTTTTTTAAGAAGTAAATAACAAAATTTTTTAAAATGTCACTTTATTTAAAAACCTAAACATTTTTTAAAAAATTTCATTTTTTGCAAAAAGTTCGACATTCTAAATTTCGACTTTTTTTGAATATTTCGACTCTTTATAATTTTTACTTTGCTACAAGTCTGAAATTTTTTAAACACCTATTTTTCCAATTTTTGAATTAAAACTTTCGATATTATTCATCGACATTTTTCAAAAATTTCCAACGACTTCGGTCCTTGGTTATCTTTAAAAATTGAAATACAAAAATTGTCCCCTGAAAGATTGTTGTGTTTTTTTTTATCTTTCTTGGTTTCAGGGAACAAGTTTTATATTTCAATTTCCCAAGATATAAACTTTTTTTGAAAATTGCTCCATTTTAGCTCTCAGTTTTGATTTTAAAATTTTACTTTTATTGAAAGCGCCTGAAGGGGGACCCAAACAGATTATTATACTCTGGGAAGGCGATGGAGGCGTACAATATAGACATAAACAACCCCTGCCATAAAATAGTGTTTTTTTACTGCTTATTTTAAAAAATATTATGATCAGATAAAAATGATCAAAATGATAAAATTTTATTGTTCTGAAAATCTCCAAACTCTCCAAAAAAGATGAAATTTTCAAAGATAGTCGAAATTTAAAAGGTAAACAATTTTGAAGACATATATTGCAAAATAAATAAAAGTAAAACCTTGAGAAAGCCAAAATGTACAAAAGATGTCAACATTTTGATAAACATTAAAATTTGAAAAAAATGAAAATTTTGAAATGTGGATTCTTTTACAGCCAACTTTGCTTAAAGGGCCAAAATATTGATAAAAGTAGATACCACATTTCAAAATTAGGAGAATTATTTTAAGACAAAAATTACAAAATATAAATTTTTAGAAGGCTGAAATGTACAACTGTCCAAATGTACAGAATGTCAAAATTAAAAAAAAAAATCACAAAATTGAAAAAAGTCAAAATTTTGACAAAAATTAAAATTTGATAAAAAATTTTAAATATGGATTTTTTTAAAGCTAAATTTCATGAATTTCTATAAAAAGTACACAATTTGAAGTCGAAATTTTGAGAAAATATTGATAAAACTAAGAACTAGATACCTTAAAATGCCAAAATTTTCAAAACATTAACATTCCAAAAAGTTAATTTGTTTTTGAAAATCTGAGAGTCGAACTATAAAAAAAAATCGAAATTTTGAAAATAAACTAAATAATTGACAAGAAAGTCGATTTTAAGAAAAGAGAATTCTTCCAAGACAAAAATTGAAAAAGTTTAATTTTGAGAAAGCCAAAATATACAAGCAATGTCAACATTTTTAAAAAATCACAGTTTTGAAAAAGGTCAAAATTTTGATAACAATTAAAAAACAAAAAAACAACGAAAATTTTGAAATTGGATTTTGTTAAAGCAGAATATTAAAAGGCAAAGTTTTGAAGGAAATAGTGATAAAAATGGGAACTTGAAAAGAGTGGAAATTTAGAAATGTCGAATTTTTTACTGAGTTTATATTTATAAAATGGTTCAAATTTCTTTAAAAAACGGAAATCTAAAATCGAAATTTTTACAAAGAAGTAAAAATTTAGAAACAATAGAAATTTAAAAATGTCGGAATTTTCAATAAGTTAAAATTTTCTGAAAGTTTAAATTTTTAGAAAAAAAGTCGTAATTTTCATAAAAGTTGAATTCAATAGAAAGCAATAAAAATAATGACAGAAAGTTATCATTTCAAGAAAAAATAGAATTATTTAAAAGAAAGTTCATTCATCTTTTAAAGAAGGTAAAAATTTTCATAAAAAAACTTCAAAGTGTTTTCAGAAGTTACAGAAGTTGAAATCTCAACACTAAGAATATACAAATTTTAGAAACAACCTCAAATTTTTCAAAAATAAAGTAAAAATGTTGAGAAAAAGACAAAATTTTAGGCCGAGGTTTACAAAATAGAATAAAATAAATTGGAATTTTCAAAAAAAAATCGAAATTTTAAAAGGAAAGGAAATTTTTAAAATATGGACAAAATCTAAGAAAAAGTAGAAATTTTGAAATATACAAGAATAGAAATTTCAAAATTCAATAAAATTTAAAAAAAATCAAACAATTTGAAAAAATATTAGAAAATTTGAGAAACACTTTAAAATTTTCTAATTTCTGCCATAAAGAAATATATTTTTTTATTGACTATTCTAAAAAACAATTAAATTAAAATTAGAAAATTTGAGAAAAGTTTTAAAATTTGTTAACACCTGCCATAAAATGCTGTATTTTTTTATTGACTATTCTAAAAAATATTATAATCAGATGAAAATGAATATGGATGATGATGATTATAATAATGAAATGTTAACGTGGAAACACTGAAAGGGTCAAACCTTCCAAAAAAAGAACCGAAAATTTCAATAATAGTCAAAATTTAAAAAGTAAAAAATTCTTAAGACAATTTTGGCAAAAGAAGTAAAAGTTAAACTTTGAGAATGCCAAAAAGTACAAGAAACATCAAAATTTTTAAAAAAATCACAGTTCTGAAAAAGTCAAAATTTTGTTAAAAATTAAAATTTGAAAAAAAATGAAAATTTTTAAATGTGAGACTTTAAAGTCGATTTTACATCAAGGTCCAAAATTTTGATAAGAAGTAGAAAATTTTAAGTCGAAATTTTGAAAAAATATTGATAAAAATATGAACTTCAAAAAAAATAGATATTTTGAAATGTCAAATTTTCAAAAAGTCAAAATTTTGAGAAAAATGAAATTCGAGCAACAATAAAATTCTGATAGATTCTAACTTTGTGAAAAAACCGAAATTTCCAAAAAATATTATTAATATACAAAAAAGTCGAAAAAGTAAATTTCGAGGAAACCAAAATGTACAAGATATGTCAACATTTTTGAAAAATCACAATTTTGAAAGAAATCGATACTAATAAAAATTAAAATTTGAAAAAAAAATTAAAATTTTGAAATGTGAATTTTTTTGAATATAAATTTACATAAAACGCCAAAATTTTTATAAAGGGTAGAAAATTTGCACTAAAAATGTTAAGAAAATATTGATAAAAATCGGAACCTAAAAAAGATAAATATTTTGAAATACCAAAATTTTCAAGAAATCCAAATTTTTAAAAAATGAAGTTTGTAAAATGTTGAAATTTTGAGAAAGTCGAATTAAAAAAAAACAGGTTTTCCAAAAAAAGTCTCTTATTTACAAAAAGTCCAAATTAAAACAGGAGAATTATTTTATGAGAAAAATTGAAAAACGTAATTTTTGCGAAGGCTGAAATATTTAAAAAGTGTCAAAATTTAAAAAATAATCACAAATTTAAAAAAAGTCAAAATTTTGATAGAAATTAAAATTAAAAAAAAATGAAAATTTTGATATGTGGATTTTTTAAAGTTAAATTTACCCTAAATTTCTATGAAAAGTAGAAAATTTGAAGTCGAAATTTCGAGAAAATGTTGATAAAACTGAGAACTTGAAAGAAGTAGATATATTCAAATGGCAATATTTCAACAATCTAAAGAATAAAAATTGCTGTTGAAAATCTGAGAGTTGAACTATCCAAAAAAATCAAAATTTCCAAAAAAAGTCACCAATTTACAAGAAAGTCGATTTTAAGGAAAGGATTTTTCTAAGACAAAAACGGCAAAAATTAAATTTTGAGAAAGTCAAAATGTACAGAAATTTTAAAATCTTATAAAAATCCCAATTTTGGAAAAAGTTAAAATTTTGGCAAAAATTAAAATATAAAAAAACAATGAGTTTAAAATTGGATTGTTTTAAAGCAGAATATTTGAGGTCAGAATTTTAAGGAAATATTAATATAAATGAAAACTTGAAAAAAGTGGAAATTGTGAAATGCCGATTTTTTTTACTAATAGGACGGATTTTTTAAAAAAAATTTCAAATTTCTCTAAAAATACCATAATCTAAAATCAAAATTTTTACAAAAAAGTAAAAATTTAGAAATAAAAAAATGTTCAAATATGGAAATTCTTAAAAGGTCAAAATTTTCAGAAATTTCAATTTTCAGAAAAAGTAGCAACTGAAAAAAAAATTGAATTCATTAAAAAACAGAAAAACTAATGTCAGAAAATCATCATTTCGAAAAAAATGAGACATTTTTTAAAAAGTTCATTCACCTGTCAAAAAAGTCAAAATTTTCATTAAAAGATTTCAAAAACTTTTCGAAGGTTACAAGACAAAGTACAGATTTTGGAAGAAAAATCTAATTTTGCAAAAATAAAGCGAAAATTTCAAGAAAAAGTCAAAATTTTGGGGCGAAATTTGGTAAAATAAATAAAATTTAAAAAATGTCAAAATTTTAAAGAAAAAAAAATTAAAATAAATAAAAAATGTATGAAAAAGTGAAAATTTTGAAACACAAAAGTATGAAAATTCTAAAAATAAATAAAATTTTGAAAAAATCCATCATTTTGAAAAAACGGAAATTTATAGAAAAACTTTAAAATTCCTAAAAAAAAATTTAAATGTAAATGTTCCAAAAAAGTCGATATTTTTAATAAAAAAACTAGAAGCATCTGGAGATTTTTCAACGAGTCTTTTATTTTAATTTTAAATTTTCAAAAAGGGAAAGTCTTAAAAAAATTAGATACTTTATAGAGTCAAAATGTGTAAAAAAGTGGACATTTTTAGTCAGTCAAAATTTTCAAAAAAATTATCTAACCATTTTAAAAAAATTTAAATTTACAGTAGGTCACAATTTTCAAAATAATGTCAAATATGCAAAGAAAGTAGAAAGTTTCAAAAAAAGGGGAAAATTTAATTTTTGTAAAAATTGCAATTACGTAAGAAACACAAAATATTCAAGAAAAAACATAGTTCAATTTGGAAAAAAATTCCTATTAAAAATCCATTTATTTAAACAAAATCGAAATTACAAAATAAGAAGAAAATTAAACAAAAAAGTTTATTTTTTCACAGCTTGAAAACGGCGCCTTTAAACCAAAATGCACAAAATAGTGCATTACATCATCAAGGTATCAAAATTTTAATTTCGACACGAACAAGCCATAATTTTTAGGTGTAAACAAATTTTCTGAGAAAACATAAGAAAGAAGCTAAATTTGTTATTTTTTTTTAAATAAAAGGAGATTTTATTTTAAAAAATATCCGCACTTTACACTTACAGGGTTAACACTAAAAATTTCATTTTCTTTTCTCATAAATATTAGGAATATTGACAAATGACCAATTAAATGTTCTGTAATTAAACAGTTAAACGTGCTTAAAATTGAAAATATGTACAACCGCAACCATAGACTAGTTTCGGCCTTCCTTGGCCTCGTCAGCATGGTACGGTGGTTGTACACACTTCCAATTTAAAGCCGTTAGTCAGTCGTATAAGTACCCAAGAGAGCAAACCTCCATCGGGTGACTTGTAACTGACTTTTAACTGTTTATCACACAAACATTTTCGCTACATGCTAATTGAAGCATTACTCTCTGCTGAGATAATAAGCCTTGTATATACGAATATATACAAGTTTATTACGATGCAATTGAAATCTAATTTCATTAGAATCTAATGAAAATTAGACTGCAATTGCAAAGTTCACGAAGGTGAGGCAAAGCTTGTATCACGGGTTGCATCGCAACATCCATAGATACAAACGTCCTCGGCGTGACTTTACTTTCATCTAGTTTTGACAAATGACCAATTAAATGTTCTGTAATTAAACAGTTAAACGTGCTTAAAATTGAAAATATGTACAACCGCAACCATAGACTAGTTTCGGCCTTCCTTGGCCTCGTCAGCATGGTACGGTGGTTGTACACACTTCCAATTTAAAGCCGTTAGTCAGTCGTATAAGTACCCAAGAGAGCAAACCTCCATCGGGTGACTTGTAACTGACTTTTAACTGTTTATCACACAAACATTTTCGCTACATGCTAATTGAAGCATTACTCTCTGCTGAGATAACTGTTTAACTGTTTAATTACAGAACATTTAATTGGTCATTTGTCAAAACTAGATGAAAGTAAAGTCACGCCGAGGACGTTTGTATCTATGGATGTTGCGATGCAACCCGTGATACAAGCTTTGCCTCACCTTCGTGAACTTTGCAATTGCAGTCTAATTTTCATTAGATTCTAATGAAATTAGATTTCAATTGCATCGTAATAAACTTGTATATATTCGTATATACAAGGCTTATTATCTCATTAGGAATATTATTAAACAATAGGAAGACAATTCTACGACCCAGCATTTTTCAATTTTTACACGGTGCCGGGTGCGACCGATTGATTGGCAAACATCGTCCTAAAGCCTGCACTACTACAGTACTAATTGTAATTAAAAAATCAACAAAACACCAGTTTAATGTAACCAGCTATCCAAAGTTACAAATAGCATACACAATATTGGAGTTTGTAAAATTCATAGAAATTCAATTTAAGTAAGGTTGTCAAGCTTATAACAGCGAAGAAAATATTAACTTTAAAATCCATATTTTTTAAATGGAATTCAAAATTTTCGGTCTACATTTAAAATGTATACTTTTTTCTTGCACTTCAAATTTTAAAGCTCAAAATTTCGATTTTAAATTTCATATTTCCAAAGAGAAAAGTGGAAAATTTGAATTTGAATTCAATATTTTTGATAAAATTTGAACTGTTTGATCGGAATGTTAAATTCACTCTGGAAATCTTAGCTAATTAACGTTTTAATTAGGATCTCCAAATATCGACTTTAAATTCAAATTTTGAGTTCAGTCTCAAAAAAAACAAAAGATGATTTTATTTGAATTGCAGCTTTAGTTGCGAATTTAATTTCGCCATTTTGGGAACAAACTTGAAATCTGTATTCGAAATTTGTACTTTTTTTCAAGATTTTGAATTGAATGTTCCTTATGTTCAAACTAACTATTTTCACAATTTCGACTACTCGAAATTATCATCTTGTCTTGAAATTTCGATCTTATCTTGAAATTGCCACCTTATATGGAAATTTCAACTTTAATCTGAAAATGCTTACTTTTAACTCAAAATTTGAACTTTATCTCAATTCCTGAAATTTTTATTCTTCATTTGAAAATTTTACTTTTATATTTTTTTTTTAACCAATCTAAGTTGACATTTTCGGTCCATTATCTAAATACTGTTTGATTGTATTACTTGATAATATGTGATACTTGATTACGAGTTAATGGCAACAAAATAAAAAATAAGACGGTCGCAAATTCACAATGTTATCCAATAGTTTTTTAGCATATCGACCCCGATCAAGACAGACTCTAAGACGGTTTTCACCGGACTAGAACTGAATCTGAATTCATTTGTTCACTCTATTGGGACCTATTGGGAATACGTTTCGATTTTGTAAACCGTAACGGCGAGTCTTATTATCGGGTCCCACCATCCAACGCTCTATCTGGTGCCATAATGTTTAATGTTGCTCCGACTAACGATTTCTAAACACGTCGCCCGATATAGATTTGTAGGACAATTTCGGGCGCTATTACATTGTGTTGAATATAGACAGAAAATAACAGAAGTGCACATCTCTCAGTTTTTCATTTTTCCAATAACTACATGGGAGAGTAATATTATAAAATGCTCCTACATGTTCTGAATTCTTTTATGTACTTCCAGCGTCTTCTATCTTTTGAGGACAATAAAGTTTCTACTCTTTCCTTTTACGCTTTGTATAGTTTTTGGTTAACAAACGATAAATTTTTATTACTTTCGATATGATTTGGGTTAAGTGAAGACCGATGCATTCAAATGTTCTTTGCTGAGGCGGCGAAAAACATTTAAAAATAAGCAACCTGAAAAGAATTCAGTTCATTTGTTCTCTAAATTTCGTCTTTTTCTCGAAATGTCTACTTTATTTTTTTTATATTTGTTTGCTTTAATTTAGACTATTCCAAAAATCGGTTACTTCTTTTAACATTTTGTTTTCCCTGAAAAATTCTGAGTTTTTTGTCTGTTTTGGAATTTTCTTGAAATTTTAATCTTTTTCAAAATTCTGTAATTTTTTAAACATTAGGCTCTTTTCAAATTTTTTTTAATATTGAGTTTGCATTTTTTACCAAATTTTGATTTTTATCTCCAATATTCGAAATCTGCTATTTATAGAAATTTCGAATTTTTCCTTTAGATTCCTCCTCTTTCTTAACATTGGCCTTTGTTTTTAAATGGTCCGTTGCCTGAAATTTATCAAAATTTGTCTATTTTGAAATTTCGACCTTATTTTCAAAATTTAACTTTTTGCACCTCTGTTTTAAACATCGTATTTATTTCGAAATTCCGATATTTTTTCTAAAATTTTTCTTTTTCAACAAATTTAGACATTTATCTCAAGAAGTCATGTTTTGTGGTTTTGAAAATTTCGATTTAAAAATTTTGAGAAAAATCTTTTCGAGAATTTCGAGAAAAATATTTCTTTTCAATCTAACGTTTCTACTAAATTTTAAATTTTGAGAAATTTTTTTCTTCAAAAAATTCACATTTCTTTGATCTTTTTACAAAATTTTCCGTTTAAAAATTTGACTTTTTTGAGGCTTTGGACATTTTTCGAGTTTTTAACAAAGTTTATTAATTTTATTTAACATTTCTGCCAGTTTGGAAATATTTTAATTTTTAGTAATGAAATTTGACAATTTTCTGAAAGTTTTTGAAATAGGTGGTACCTAAATTCTTGAAACGTCACTTTGTGAAGCTATCAAAAAATTGGTTAGCTTACTTTGCACAGAATTCTAATGTTAAATAATATTACTAAACATAATGTTTCCGACCAATAAAAGTCTACCATGGAGAGTTTTTAAGTAAGTTCAGGTTTTTATTTTTAATATCATTTACTGATTTTTTTTACTGAAATTCATGACCTCAAAATTTTTTGAATCGTAATTCGTCGTCATCGAAATTACCACTTTATTCTTAAAATTCAAGTTCTCCTCTTAAAATTGGATTTTATTCTGAAAACTTAAAGCATTCTCTAAAAAATTTGCTCTTTTTCCCAAAATAATGATATTTTTCCAAAATCGTGTTTTTTTTCAAAGTTCATTTTGTTAATTCTTTATTTTTCGATTTATTTTAAATTCAATTTTCCACAAATTTCCTGTTCATAGTAATTCATGTTACTTTCCAAATTTTCACTTTTATCTGAAACTTCGATATTTTCTGTTGTAGACATTTCTAAATTGTACACTTTTTCAAAATTTCTACTTTTGACAAAATTTGTTTATTTTTCCAAAATTAAGACAAAATTTTAGTAAAAAATCAAAAATCCTGAGAATAATTCTAAGAAATTTTAAGAAAAAGAATGTTTGTTAATTTCTAGAATGCGATAAAATTTAAATAAATTAGAAATTCTCACAAAAATAATTTAGTAAATAACATTTATTTTTCTCTTAGTTCGTTGTGTTCCGGAGATTGGCAGTTTTTTCACACTGACTTTGGAAATTTCAATCTCTTTGATTTTTTTTTTAAATTTCGACATTTCCTCAATATCTTCGAAAAGTTTTGTCCCAAAGTAGTGTTCACTAAACATTGATAGTTTGTACTATCCATATTGTCGATAGGTCCCTTACGAAAATATCGATTTTCTCTATAGTACTATCGATAGTCTTTACCGATAGTTTTATTTTAAATGATATATGTGCTGGATGTTTCCTTTTAGGTTGTTTGTGTTACCAATCGATTTGTATTTACAAAATTTACAGACAAATTTAACAAAAATATACTTACGACTAGAGATCGGATTTTAGGCACAATTAAATAAGGCAAAGAGGTAAACAAAATGTTAAATTAGATAAAAAACAACATCTAGAAAGGGCATTAAAAAGGTAAAACACCCCTAAAAATAGGCATTGAAAGGTTAAAACAACAATTAACAAGGAAAACATTTCTTGACCATTTTCAACATTATTTTATTCACAACTACAAATTTAATGAAGAAATGTAAAAAATAAAGTAGAATTTAATCTTAAAATTGGCCAAAATTACAAGCTTGGACTCAAAATTTTGCGAAAAAGGTCAAAAGTTTGAAATTAGGTTTACGAGAAACCATGTCAAAATTCAGAAATGTTCACGCATAATTTAAAGAAAAAATTTAATTTTAGGCTATACTCAGGATATTCCAAAGAAATATAATATTTTTAAATAAAGAAATCCTTAAAATTTTGCGTTGATTTTTGAATTGATATCAAAAATTTTCAAATTTTTCACTTTAAACTGAAATATTCAAATTTTTTTCAAGAAATGTTAACTTTTTAAATATGACGTTTTGTTTGAAACTTTCTAGAAAGTAAAAACTATGTATTAAAAGTCCAAAATTAAAAAAAAACCTTAACACTTCAAGGTTTAGGCTTGAATTTTAAAGATTTTTTTAAAATGATTTAAGCTATACAAAGCTCAAGTTAGGCCAACACTAGAATACGGCTATCATGCTTAAAGTTTAGCCCCAAAGCCACTTTAGTTCTTTTGACTTCAATTTAAAGAAAAACAATTTGTCTTATTGATGACGATAGTTTGAGCGATTTTCTCAAGCACAAGGATGGTTGCTGACCTATCTCTTTTCTACAAGCACTTTCAAGGGAGATGCTAACATGAACTAATGGGATGAATCCCACTAAGAGCAAGATTTTTGACGCAAGACAGTCCGAGACAGCAAATTCCTCTGGGGTTCAGCTTGACACAGTGAGGACTTCTGTTTATAGAGAGTCATTTATCTATAAAACTTCCAAGCTATGGAATTCGTTACCGAACGAAATTTTCTCTAAAAATTACAACCTATCCTTGGTGGTTCTTGCCGTCCATCCTTGTTTCCCCAACCTACTCCACGGTGTTGTGAAGGCGTAATAAGGTTATCCTTTCCAAGTGGATTGAACACAAAACAATTTTTTTTCTTTCTCAAAATTCATGCTTCCAGTTTGTAATTTTTTTCTTACAAATTTGATATGAAACTTCAAATTTTGGGTTCTCTTAAAAGGTTTATTCCTTTTAAAATGTCTGCTTTTTATCCTGCAATTTATATAACATTTTTATTACTTCGTTTTTGTCTTTTCTTTTAAAATGTTTTTTGAACTTTTATTTATTTTTTTATAATTATTACCTTAAACTCCAAGTTTTGAACTAAGGATTTTAATTTAATTTTAGAATTTTGATCCAATTGTAAAAGTTTGTATTTTTTTTTTCAACATTTTGAGTTTAACTTTTGAGATTCTGCAATAAATTGTTCGGTTTTATTTAAATTAAGATTTTTCTCCATTATTCCCATTTTCGCTTTAGTAACAAATTTCCATTATAAAGTCGAAAGTCTAAGAACATTTTCATTTTGATATAAAAGTTTCGATATTTTTATTAAAATCTTAGATTTAATTTTATATATTGTAAGTGTCGATTTTTAGCTCTAATTTCCGAAACTTTTTGTGAAAACTTTAATTCTGATCTGGAAATGCTTCCTTTTTAGTGAAGAGTTTGAGTAGTTTTGGTAATAACTTTTAAAATGGGTTTGTAAAATTCCTGGTTAGAAGAATCCCCTTTACTTCATGAGAATAAAATAATTTGGTGCGACCAAATTCTAATAGACACGCAGGCGGTTGAACAGTTAGCATTGTCCCTCAGCACTGCATAAAAAAGAGTAATTTTTAATCCTATTTCCCAGAAATTAGATGCTATTTTTTAAACACTTTGTACTTACATTAGAAATACATATTAAAAGTTAATTTAGAAGGATAAGTGTTTTGCTAATAAAAATAAGGAAAGAGTATTAGATTCTCGCATTTTTCAGAACGTTGATCGAATGTCGAGTGTTCAGTTGAAAAAGTCATCAAGTTGGCTGTGAACACTTCCTATACATTTAACGTATTTGTGTCTTAAATAAGTTATCAATGATTGATAAATACAAGGTTTTGATGTATTTGAAGTGCCAATTACAACAAACTTTTGATGAAAATATCAGTGATTTTGCTAAAGATCGCCCGAAGACCTTAAGGCGACCAGCGTTTGTTAACCGCAATGAAATTCTACCTCGTACACGCAAAAGATGACAAAAAAAAACGAAATCTACAAATCCAAGCTATTATTTATTTGTTTCTAAAAATTATGAATTACTTTATGATTTAAAACTCATTTGATCGCATTAATTAAATAATTAGTAACAACATTTATGAAAATCACATGTAAAATAATAGTTTTGGATGTAAACTGTTTTGTTGCTTTCAATTAGGGAGATTAAAAGTTTGATCAATAATAATAATATGTCGGACGGTGGGATGCAGGTAATCGTTATACAAAATTAGCTGTTTTAATTATCAAACAAACAACCAATCAGTTTAATTAGGGGCGGTTTTTGTTACCTATTTAGAACCTTGCAAATTTTATTTTGTTTTTTGTCGCTTTTTGTGTGTCTTTAACAGTTTAGTGGGTGATTTTAAAATGACGAACGACTAAATAAAGTCGAATCCGCTCTAAGATTGTGGCTGTAAATATTTTCAACTTTAGCAAGGTTAACTGTTTAATTTCAGACTGAAGTCTCATAATATCTACTTTGACTTTGACTACAGTCGAATTCTTCTCTAGATAATTTGCGAGGAACAAATATATTAAGCTGAAATGAATATGAGATGAATTGACCCAAATTTTCTAAATGGTTAATTTTTCTTAAAATACCGTTTTTATTTCAAATTTCAATCCGAAACCTTTAAAAGTATATATTTTGAAAAAAATTAAAATTACCAAAAAAGTACACATTTTAAAAAAGTTTGAAATTTTCGACCTTTTTAGTAATTTCAATTTTGTTCAGATTATTGATGTTCCCTATTTCAGAATTTAAATTTTTTTTACAAAATTCTACCTTTTGTCCAGATTTGGAACCAGTTTTTAAAACTTTCGACTTTTTCTATATTTTCGACTTTTTTCTAATTTTTAAATATTTTTAAAATTTCGACTTTTTTATGTTTAGATTTTTTCGAAAATTTGTTATGCTTTAAATTTCGAAAATTTTAAAATATTTGACTTTCCAAGGTTTATTTTTTCTAAAATTTTGATTTTTCTTGGAAATTTCGTCATATTTTTAGCATTTCAATTGCGAATTTTTTTTAATTACGACTTTAATTAGCGCTTTCACAAAAGTTTTAGTTTTTTAAATCCCTTGACTTTTCAAAGCTTAAAATTTATACTTAAATGCAGCCTTTCTAAGATCCTGACTTTTTTATTTTGAGAGTTCCGATATTTTTTTAAAATTTCGACTCTGAAAATTCTTACCTCTTTTAAGACGTAACATTTTTAAAAGTTTAATTTTTTTTAAATGTAAGTTGCTTAAATTTTTGCCTTTTTTTAATTTTCAATGGGGAGTTAGAGCTCGAAATTTTAAAACAGCAAACTTCGACATTGTTTTTATAAAATTTTAAACTTTAGATCAAAATTTTTAATTAAAAAGGAATTTCAAGAAAAGTTTAAATTATTTTAAAAATATTCTCTAAAATTCAAGCCTAAACCTTGAAATGTTATATTATATATATTATATATATATTATAGTTTTTACCTTTTAGAAAGACTCAAACAAAATTTTGTATTCAAAAATTAAAATTTCGTGAAATAAATTGGAAATTTGCGCTTAAAGTAAAGATTTCAAAATTTTTGATGACGGTTCAAGAATTGACGTAAAATTTTAAGGATTTTTTCATTTGCAAATATTATACTTTTTCTGAATATCCTAAGCATAATCTAAAATTAAATTTTTTGTCCAACATTCGAGTGAAACTTTCTGAATTTTGACACGCTTTCTCGCAAACTTTTGTAATTGCAAACTTTGGATCTTTTTTGCAAAATCTTGAATCTAATCTCGTAATTTTGGTCAATTTTAAAATTAAGGTTTTACTTTATTCTTTAAATTTTTTCATTAAATGTGTAGCTGTGAACAAAATAATATTCAAAATAATCAAGCAATGTTTTTCTTGTTAATTGTGGTTTTAACGTTTTAATGCCTATTTTTAAGGTATTTTACCTTTTTAGTGCCTTTTTTAAAGGTTTGTTTTTTCTAATTTAACATTTTTTCCACATTTTTACCTCATCTGATTTTGCCTAAAATTTGGTCTCTGCGAATAACTCGTAAGTTAACTCATAACTCATAACTCATAACTCATAAGAAAGCGAGTTCATAAAAAACATGTAGACAAACTCAACATTTAAAGTGAAAACCCAAAATTTCCAGAAGAATATGGCATATTTTAGTTTAAAAAACGAAGTGTCAATAATTATAGAAAATATTTGAACAAAGTTAATATTTCTGTAAATCTAAAATTCTGATCAAATCGACAAATAAGCAATAAGGAAGTAAATATTGTATGTGATGATAATTCTAAGTACAGAGGAAAAAGTTGACGGTTCTAGAAAAACTAACGAAATTAAAAAAAAAGCAGAAACCTCAAGAAAGTGTCAAAATTTCGAGTCTAAAGGTTTGAGGATTGGAAACTTCAAAATGTTAAAATTTTCGAAAAAAGTCACAACTATTAAAAACAAGACCTAAAAAAATTAAAATTTTCAAGAAAACAGTTAAACGTTTGAAAAAGTCAAAATATTAAGTGGTAGCAATTTTGAAAAAATCAACAGTTTGAGAAAACGCCCAAATAAAACCATTTTTTTCAAACAAAAATTCAAATACTAGAGTCAATATTCTCAAAATAATAAAAACCTGAAAATTATCTACATTTTGAAAAAAGTCAAAATTATCAATAGAAAATCCCTTTCTCTTTTTGTTGAAATTAAAATAAAAGCATGTTTAACAACAAATGTTTCAGATTTTAAAAACAAAAGATAAATTTTCTAGAAAATGTCGAAATTCTAAGAAACAAATGATTTAAAAAAATAGAAATTTTGAAAAGACTAAAATTCTCGATAAAAGTCGTAATTTTCATACTTACATTCCTTTTCTGATATTATCAAGGTGAGAATTAAGAATTTGCATTTAAATAGATACCAATTAATTGTGCAGAATACAATTTCGTTCTGTATAGGCGTACAACTTGTCGAATTTCGACCATTTAGTACTATTAAGCTATTTCATTAGACCAAATATCCTCATTTCCTTGGCTGCTAACGGTTTATAAAATCTGACTTATAGAATATATTGTAGAGAAGGCATTTTGCTACCACTCGCTGATGCTGGTTCCATTTAATTAAAAAACGCAATAAACTCGGTTGCTAAAGCTTATTTATTGCTCCGCGAATATTATTCCTTCTTAGGCGCTTTATAATAGTAATCATTTTATTAAAAGTTGCTGACCGTGAATTCTCAAAAGATCATTGAAATGGAGCCGTAACGGAGACGCTCGAATTTCTAAGGATTTTAAATTAAACCCATCCTCCGGGCTGAGACAAAATAATCAAATCAGCGGGTATTAAGTTAACTTCTTTAAAGATTGTTCGGTTGATAGCGAAAAATGCGGCATACTTGTACGTCCTCTGCATTCATAACACAGATTAAATTAAAAGAAATGGCCGGATCAACTTCCCGAATTAAGTTCCGGCTTTGATAAAGTTTTCTCGCATATTCTCTGGTATTTTTCGGAGATAATGGAGGCAATTTAGCTAAACGCCTGTCAGATGTAAGCACTTGTCGGAAAATATGCTTTATATTTCGCAATTCAACACTTCCGAATTTGTGGCTTTTGCAGTTATAAATTTTTCAATTTTACACATAAAAGTGGGTGAGCAAAATTCCGCTTACACTAATTTCTAATAAAAGTAGCGCCGAATTAAATTAACTTAGCTGATAACTTCGCCCAATTTACTACATTGACTGCAGACATGGTGTTTTTTTGCTGAAAATAACCCTTTTGATAATTTCAGGTTTAGTTTAATAGTTAGTTTACTGAGATGGATGCCGCCGACAAAACTTGTTAGAATAGAACAAATTTATCTTCTCTGGTAAATCGCACATCAATTAATCTTGGGGTTTTAAAACTCCTTTAAAAGGCTAGGATTACTTTCATTCAGCATTCAGTGGATACCATTATTCAAATACCTCTTTATCATTGGTTCGCCCAACCACGTAACGAAACACAATAGACCTACTGCTTTGCGATTAAATTCGCCTTTTTTAGATGCTAAGCCTTTATAAATGTGTTAAATTTTCGGGATGTATTTTGTTGATGTATAAAATTTGCTTTTAAATGGCGTAAATTTAATGCTACCTTATTTGTTCACTCGGTTGAACATGATAATTTTTCAAAGCGTTTGTTAAAGTATTTAATGATTCATACATAGCCTAAACATAACAAACAAAAAAGAAAGTTAATGAATGGTCCATCAATTTAGGAAACAAGTGTGTTTTAATCAAAGAATAATAATAAATGGTTAGTGTCATATAAAATTAAAATTGTACGGTCTTCGTCAGACTTTTTTTGGATCTTGAAAATTATAATTTTTCTTTTTTATTACTTCCAGTAAATGTTTGGTTAATTTCCACTAACCTGAAAATCTCATCGGAAGATGACGTGCGGTTTATGAGTTTGCTCAATAATTATGTAACTAAGTTTAAGCACAGCGTTAATGAAGGCAGAAAATTGAAAAAAAAAATGATATCCTACTTTTAACAGGGACGAATCAACTAACCACTCCCGGTAACACGGCGTCCCTGGCTAGGAACAAATTCTCTGACCAGGAATTATAGAACATTTCAAGCGATGAAACAAAATAACTTTGTCACATCAGAATCTTAGCGGCATTATTAAGAACTTTTTTGCCTATCAATAATTTTATTTTAAAACAAAACTCTTATCTAATTTACTTTCATCTACAAAAGTATTTAACAGATATTGTATAAACGTGCTATAAGTGTTTTTTTTTCTCGAAAATTTGAGTTAACGTAAAATGTTTGTATTCAACCAACCCAATTTATAAAATTAGAACAAGAAATTTGACAGGGGCATGTTTATAGAAAAGAAATATTTCTGTGGTGACTTATTTTGCATACGGTGCCATCTGTAGAACATAGTTAGAAATAAAGAAATCTATGAAGAAGCCGTCATTTCTGAAATCAGAAAACTAAAGGTTGTTACCCATAATACATAAAAATAAAAAATTTGGGGTCAACATTGTTTTTGAAAACCTAATTTTTGGCTTATAGGAAAAAAATCCAAAATTTTTTCAATATTAAATTTCGTCTCTCTTAGGGCTTGATTTTTTAAAATCAATCAAATAAGTGTTTTAAAGTGGATCAAGTACTGGTTTAATTATTTCTTTCATTTATTTTTTACAAACTTTTGTATTATGAAACGATTTTCTATTTTATTCTTGTGCAATATAAGAACTATTTTCCCCTTAGGATCTGAATTGTTACATTGGGCAAATACATATTATATAATTATTCTGTTTCATGTATTCATTACAATGAGTTCTACCTTATACAATTCATATTGAACTTTTTTTGTTAATAAGAATGGCCTTGACCGATTATGTCGCACGAACTCTGATTCTCTCTCGATTTAAAGTCTTTTTTATCATTAAAATTTGGGTACTTTTTATGGAAATGAGACACCAGGATCAAAAGAATCACAATTAGAATAAAGTTTGTCCTGCACGTAAATCTCTAATTTGTAAATAGAAAACTGTAAAGCATTTACATTTTTAAAGCTCTCTGGTATATTTCTTTCACCACTTAATATCAAATTAGGCAAACAAAAAATTTTATAGCGGGGATGAAAAGAATGAGTAAAGTTGTAGTAGAACCTCAAATTAAAAAAATTAATAAAAGACTCGTGTTTCAAAAAATTAAATGTTTTGAAAAAATCAGCATAAAAATGCTTCAATAATTTAATTGAAATTTTTTTGGTTTACCACAAGAGTGACATCTATAGCTACTTTGTTAAAAAACTTTTCTTGAAGCATAAAGCTTTGGGTTGCAATACGAACATTACGGTTCATTTTTTGGACACATATCTTGACTTTATTCCTACAAACTAGGGGGCTGTGAGTGATAAGAAATGATAAAGGTTTCCTTCGGACAATCCAATGATAAAAAAACGTTCTCAGGGCAGATTCAACTCAAGAGTGTTTACTGAATACCACTGCTTGACCAAGAGGGATTAATTAAAAGCTAAAGCAAAAACAAAAATTGTAAGTTATTTATGTCATATTTCTGAAAATCCAACATCGTTCAAACATTTGACAAACAAATGGCGTCAGTGATAAACATTTCAAAGCTATTATTTCAATAGACAACAACTAATACTACTGAGATAATAAGCCTTGTATATACGAATATATACAAGTTTATTACGATGCAATTGAAATCTAATTTCATTAGAATCTAATGAAAATTAGACTGCAATTGCAAAGTTCACGAAGGTGAGGCAAAGCTTGAATCACGGGTTGCATCGCAACATCCATAGATACAAACGTCCTCGGCGTGACTTTACTTTCATCTAGTTTTGACAAATGACCAATTAAATGTTCTGTAATTAAACAGTTAAACGTGCTTAAAATCGAAAATATGTACAACCGCAACCATAGACTAGTTTCGGCCTTCCTTGGCCTCGTCAGCATGGTACGGTGGTTGTACACACTTCCAATTCAAAGCCGTTAGTCAGTCGTATAAGTACCCAAGAGAGCAAACCTCCATCGGGTGACTTGTAACTGACTTTTAACTGTTTATCACGCAAACATTTTCGCTACATGCTAATTGAAGCATTACTCTCTGCTGAGATAATAAGCCTTGTATATACGAATATATACAAGTTTATTACGATGCAATTGAAATCTAATTTCATTAGAATCTAATGAAAATTAGACTGCAATTGCAAAGTTCACGAAGGTGAGGCAAAGCTTGTATCACGGGTTGCATCGCAACATCCATAGATACAAACGTCCTCGGCGTGACTTTACTTTCATCTAGTTTTGACAAATGACCAATTAAATGTTCTGTAATTAAACAGTTAAACGTGCTTAAAATCGAAAATATGTACAACCGCAACCATAGACTAGTTTCGGCCTTCCTTGGCCTCGTCAGCATGGTACGGTGGTTGTACACACTTCCAATTTAAAGCCGTTAGTCAGTCGTATAAGTACCCAAGAGAGCAAACCTCCATCGGGTGACTTGTAACTGACTTTTAACTGTTAACTATTAAAAAACACAAAAGAAGTTCATGTGACTTTAATTTTGTTGACCAGAATCGAAACTTAAATTCAGGATTTTCATTTTTTGAGGTAGGTAAAAGTGGTTTTTGCCTCCCGTAAAATCTTAAGAAGCGAATTTTCGAAAATCCTTTTTCTTTTTGGGCTGATATTATTAAGAAAATCTTCAATTTGGATTTTGTTTTTCTATTTTTAATTTTTTTAGTTTTCTCTTGATCTGTCAAATTAATTGATCCATCAGGTAGTCTCTCTTTAATATAGATTCACTCCCTTGGATCTTACATTTTCAGAATTGACCAAGAATGCGTTTAGCTATTAATATTTATTTTATATATTTTTTGTAAAAAATTGTGGGTTATAGAATGGTTTCTATCAATCTTTTTCTTACCAACTTTTGATTTCACTTTTTACCCCACTGGAAAGTAAATTAATAAAATCAGCAAAACGCGTATTTCACTATTTGTATCATAGATTTTTTACACAAAATTTTAGTTCATGTATGTACTATTTAATTCGTTGGATACCAAACTCGAAATTCCACTCTACCCCATTTTACATCTTTAGGGACTGAAGTTGTTAAATCGGCCAAAAAGAGTCTTTAACTCCTTAAAGGAGGAATTTCCAAAAATCCTCTTTCTCATTTACACCATAAAATGATATTTTTTCCAAATTTCATGTTACTGACTTCAGTAGTTAGGCTGTGCGTTGATGATTAGGTTTTTCAGTTGATCAGAAGTTCTCTCTTTATATTATTAGCAGATTTTGATTAATCTAGATTTTTTTTCTGAACTATTGATTTTAAACTCGCAAACTTGTGTATAAATAAAGCCTTTCTCGTAATATGGAATTTAAAAAATGACTTGTTAAACTAAAACTGGTTGAAAAGAGTAATCTCAATCAATCCAGTTCAAACTTGCAATTGTCACTTTTCTTTCTGCGAAAATTTCAGGTTTAAAAATTTCAAATGGTCCTAATTTAAAAAAACAAAATTTTCCAAAGATTGGAAATTATAGAAAAAAAAACCAAAATTTTAAAAAAACAGACAAATTCAAAAAATAATTCAAATTATTTATTAGAAGAAAGAAAGAAAGAAAGAGGAAGAGAGAGAGAGAGAGAGAGAGAGAGAGAGAGAGAGAGAGAGAGAGAAGGATTTAAATTAAAAAAATGAAAGTTTTGAGATGGTTCAAAAATTTTTAAAACTATCGAAATCAGGCTCCTAAAGAGGGGGGTAGGGGGCTGCAGCTCCCCCGAAATTTTTTGGCTTCACCTTAGATAGAACTGAACTTTCCAGATGTGCGACCTTCTTAAAAACCATTTTTAATGGTTTAATGTTTTCGTACTGAAATGTAAAGATGTTTTTTTTTCAAATTTGGTGCCATTTCTTATTATTAGAGACCGAATCTTAAGCACAATCAAGCAAGGTAAAAAGGTGAGCAAACTGTTAAATTAGGCAAAAACAAAGGGCTAAAGAAGGCACCATAAAGCTAAAATACTCTAAGAAAAGGCATTAACAAGCCAAAACTCACAATTAACAAAAAAACATTTTAAAATCTCAGTTGAAATAAAAACAATAGATTTTAGGTTATACTCAAGATATTCAGAAGGAGTATAATATTTTCAAATTAAGAATTTCTTAAAATTTCGAGTTCACTCTTGAATTTTCACCATAAATCTTAAAATGTTTACCTTAAAATGTTTACACCTTTTTAAGAGGAATTTAAAAATGCCAAGATTACAGTCGAAGTTTTGAAAAAAATGAGCTTAATGACTAGTTTATTTTTCAAAATTTTTACATTAGCACTGGTTCAAATTTGAGACTGTTTTTTTAGACATTTAATTTAAATAAAAAACCCTAGCCATTTTGGGAAAGCATTAAAAATTCAGGAAATATTAAAGTTTATTTTTTAAATTTTGTTTTAAGTCAAAATGTTGAGTTCTATTAGTTTTTGTTAATAGATTTTATCTTTTGGCAACTAAAGATTTTTTTAGAAAATTTTGACTTCAAATCCTTTTTTTTTCAAGTGTTTCTTCCTATTTCTTAGGATTTAGAGAGTAATTGTAAATGTCAACTTATTTCTAAAATTTCTAATTTAAAAAACTAAAAATTTTGAGTTTGAACAGATAAATTTGTTAAGAATTAAGATATCCTACTTTTTGTTTAAATATTTAAAATTTCAAAAAAAAATTTTTTGAAATGTTTATTAATAAATAATGGTTATTTTTAAGTATAAACACGCTTGTAACTAAACTTTTTCTAAAACGAATTTGTCCACTCTAAATGTAGATTTTCTAGACATTTCGAATTAAAATTCCAAATTCAAAAACTCAAGATTAAGTTCAGAATTTTGATATCTGACATTTTTTACAAAAAATTTTGTTAGACTCGAGACATGTTTTTAGCGTATTTTTTTATATATTAGTATACTTGTATACAATAATAATATTAATACAAAAGTACTAAAACAAAGACTAGGTAATTTTGGCAGAAGGATTGCAGCCCTCCCCCCTGAAAAAAATCCTGGTTACGGGCCTGATCAAAATTTTAATGCAGTTTCAATTTTCAAAAGAAAGAACAAATCCAGATTTAGAAAAAGGCAAAATATAAAAAAAACATCAACATTTCTTAACAAAATCGAAAGTTTGAACAAATTCAGACATTCAAAAACTTGAACATTTTCAAAATATTCAAAGTTCAAAAAACTAAATTTTGAAAAAAGTCAATATTTTAAAGTCAAATACGAAAAACCGAAATTTCGAAGAAAGGTCAAATTTGTTGAATAAAGTCGAAATTTCTAAAAAGTCTGAATTTGAAATAAGTGAAATTGTATTGAAAAAGTCGAAATTTGGAACCATTTTCAAAATTTCGACTTTTTAATTAAAATTTCACCTATTTCAAAAGTCTGAATTTTTTTAGAAATTTCGACTTTATTTAAAAAATTTAGGTTTTATTTAAAATGTTGGTTTTTTAAAATTTTGCATTTCCTTATTTTGAAAAAAAACTAAAATTGTAGAAAGAGATCCAACCTTTCGAAACAATTTATAAAATTAAGAAAAGCCAAAATTTGAAAAAAGTCTAAATTTTCAAAAAGTGAATTAAATCTAAAGAAAAGACGACATTTTTTGGAGTGAAAACTTCTTTAGGTGCATTAAACCATTTTAACCGGACTCGATTCCTTTAAAATCTTGGACCTCGCCATTTCTACTGCATTGACACTTTCAGCATAGATTTTCAACATAGACGGGCTTGAAGGTTACGGGACTCAGACGGTCGTGTGATAAGAGTTGGCCTTTGGTTGTTATTTATTTTGTGCCAGACTTTTAATCTTGCTACTTTATTGTGTATTGACTTGTTTGTTGTATTTACCGCGAATGTGCTTCTATGGGTAATTCACTTACTTCAAAAAACCACTACAAGTAACTTTCCTGAAGATAAGGTGTTCTTGAGGGTATTAGCTCCTTCTACGCGGCTTAAGTAAACAAAAACAATAGAGTCCCTGGCTAGGTGGCTAATATGTTGCGAAAGCAAATCTCTCGGCAAACAGGCAGATATCCAGTTATAATACCTAGATTTACATGGATGCGGATACCTCAATTTCACGTTAATTAATCGTGCTCTACTTCTACTAACATATTTTAGGTACAAACTTGCTTTATTTGCTTTAGTCTACCGCATACTAGACCTACCTACGCGAGTTGGATTTCAATTCGTCGGAGGCCAAACATTTTCTTATCAGGCGGTCGTAAATTGGCCCAAGACTCAAATATACAAAGCGCTATCTGCTGAAATTACGAATTTTAATTGTAATGAGGATAGAGTAACCCTATTACGTAAAACAACTCCAACTTATAAAAGCTAAACGTTGTAATTAGTGTAAAAGTGTTTCGGTTATATCTTTATTTTTGACTATCGTTTGGTGCGGTACATTAAAAGGAATACAAAATTAAAGTAATCCTATTGACACAAGAGAATAATTTTATTCAAGTGTTGCTTCCAGAGAAAATAATTCTGCCAAGAGAGAATCGGGTTCGCCCAATTAGCGTTCTACACGAATTACTATAGTCAACATTCAATAGACCAAATTAAATCATTTTTAGTTATGTATGAATATAAAATTTTATTTAAATTCTCTTGTGCTATAATTAAAAAATAAAAAAAATATTTATTTTCAGAAATACAGGCTTTTTTCTACATTCAATTCAAATATTTACGGGACTGATAACTGTCTAGATAATTTCTCGGATAAAAAGCCTTCATTGGCAATTCGCAATAGTCGATGATTAACTCAGCTTACGAGATCTCCCCGGATCACGTAAAATGTTCTGTTTCAATCGCAATTACTGCGTTGTGTGAACTAGTACTAACTCCGAAAATATTCATCTAAATGAAATAATGTAAGAGACAACTTTGAACTGCATTCTATTCTTCGGCTAATTAAGTTTTTTATTTGAACAACACTATTACTAAATAGGTCAATAAGCCTTAGAATGCAAGCACCTAATTTTCCATAACATATTTTTTTCCCAATAAGGATATCAAAAAGACCTGCAGTTTTTTGATAATCTAAGGCCCAATACCTAATAAGGATAATAAAATCTAAATGTTTTTCTTAGAAATCTAGAAGAACAGGGGGGCAGTGATTTCTGACTCATTTTGAGGTGTTTCTTTAGGACAATTGGACCGAAAATTTGTAAATATTTTTAGATTTTTAGAGGTACCTCATTTAAATAATATTTCACAGATATATTAACTGAAACTTGATTTTTCAGAGACCAAATTTACCTTCCATTTTATTAAAAAATATTTATTTTTTCCAATCGTTGGCTTGCGGCATTTGTGTAAGTCTTCAAGAACTGACGCTGTGCAAAATTTTAAGTTATATAATTTTTGGGGAAAACTTTTTTGTAACAGACTGACGGACACAAGAGTGATATTATAAGGGTTTCGCTCTTTCCTTTTTAGATACAGAACAATAAAAATGGGAGGATCCATAAAAAACTAACTTTGTACTATCTACCAACCTGTCTTATTGATAAGAGATCATTTTCCTGATGGATTTTTTCCTATCTGAATTAGTGTCTATTCTGAAATCGGAAATGCACACCTATTTTTACAAATTAAATCCGTATTATTAACTTATACACTGCATATAATGAATTTTATTTTCTTTTCGGGGCAACTTTATGAAATTGATTCCATATCAATTCATTATGGTCCGATCAGATTTAATTCGTTATGTCAATTTATTTCATATTTATAAATAATATAATTCTTATTATACATACTCATATATGTATAGGTAATGAAATTGTTGATTGAGTCTATAATATTCTATTAATATGGTAAATACATATCATATGTAATATGAAATGTAAATGCAAACAAATAAATGTCGAAATGATGCTTTATGCCCTAACTTTATAATTATTGCCGACATCAATTAGCTATTTCATTGAAGGGACTTTAGAAAATATCGATCAAGCCTAATCCTATTAGTAGACCTTCTTATTTCTATATACACAGACGTAGTGATGAGTTACTATACAGGGTGTTTGAAAAAATTGGTACAAAATTGAAGGAGGTGGAAGTAAAGCCAAAATTAATAAAAAAAGTTTATAAAATTATAAGTCCTATTACGCAGCCTCTACCGAGATATAGCCCTTTAAAGAAGATATGTGATCTATTTATTTCTTGAAAAATTTTCTTTAAAGTTATGGTAATAATATGAAACTAGCAGAAAATAATTACATGATAAGGTTCTTTAAATACCATTAATTTAAGCAAAATGAGTTGTAAATAAGGGTACTTTCTAGCTATCCCTAACAAAAATGTTTTGATAATTTTTTATTTTTTTGAATTATTAAACAAATAATATTATTTTCCAATGAATTGCACTGTTTCAAAAAAAAAATATTTTCACGTTTTTTCTCGAATTTTGGGTAGTTAGTCGGAAATTATTATTTTTTAAACGATTTGCTGTTCTGAACAGTAACATTTTTCTACATTGTCACGTATTGGGTGCCTATCACGATGGCAGTTTTATTTCAGTGTTTGATAATTTTTCCGTGTTATCATTAAAAATTTTCTTTACCTTTAATTTCTCGATACTTATTTTACTACATTTTTCTAACGGAACATGCTACTAGATTTCGATTTTGCTAATCAGAGGAAAAATTTTAATGACAGTATCCAAAAGTTACAAACACTACGATAAAACTCTCATAGTGAAAACCGCCTACGTGGTAATGTAGCAAAATGTTACAGTTCTGAACCATACATCCTTAAAAAAAAATCAACTAAACTACGGTAAATTCGAAGAAAAACATAAAAAAGTTTTTTCTTTAAAATGGCGCATTTCATTGAACAATAATATTATTTGTTTACTTATTCAAAGGAATAGAAAAATATTGTAACAATATGCGCCCCAATCTACGGTAGCAGGATACGTTACGTGAATAAAAGAGGAATAAAGATTGTGATGTAATTAATTACTCTGTCATAAAAAGCTTATACACTTCCTGATAATAAGTCTAATATTGTTAATAAACGTAGAAATCAATTAAATTGCACTTTCTGAACCGAGGTTCGTAACTATTGTTGTCAGGAGTGAGGTTGTGCATGCAAAAAAATACATGTCTTCGACGAAGGTGAAATTAGAAGACCTGCGCGATTGCGAAACCACTGGTAAGGTGTTGGTGTTACAACAACGACTCAGAGAAGCCTTGATCCAGGAAAATAAGGTTCCAGAGACGTACTTATTCGAAATTACATGTGAGATTAACTCATTACTCCAGAAATTAGACGAAAATTGTAATAGAATGACGCAAAAAATCAAATTAAATATTAGACATATCGAAAAAAAAACTGTCGGAAAACCGAGAGTATGTGAATAAAAAAATTAAAGATGTGAAAAATAAATTATGGGAAAATATCGAACATGTGGACAAAAAAATTAAGGAAATGGACAGAAAATTTGTTAGTAATCAGCCACTAATAAATACCAACCCGAGAAATGATGAGGGACAAGTGTTATTGGACAACGGTTCAGAAATAGAAAATGAACAAAAATCTACAGCCGGTATGATTCACAGAGCAGTCAGCAATGACATAGAAATATCCAGAATTTACATAAAGCGACCTCAGTTCGATGGAAAATCATCTTAGGTCAACTATCGTCGTCAGTTCGAAGCAGCTAAACAAGTGAATAATTGAACGCTTAAAGAAAAGACCACCGTCCTAATTTCAGCATTACGTGGCGAGGACAACAGATTATATTGCAGACTATGGCTCCAGTAGAACAAGAGAACTATCAGCTACTGGCCCAAGCTTAGAAATCTGATATGGACAGAGACTTTTGGAACACGGTTATTACTTTTCCGCATAAGAACCGTTATCAGAAATTCAATAAAACATTGCAGGAATTTAAAGCGGATATAGCCCGGTTATTTCGCTTGGCATACTCTGCTAGTCCAGTGCGAGCATTTTTGAACGGTCTTAGGGATTCAGAAACAAGACAAACCTTGATACTGACACGACCAAGCCAGTTAGCTGATGCGCTAGTTCGTGCTTTAGAATTCGAAGCAGCTAAACAAGATTCCAAAGGTCAAGCTCAAATAAGGCAACTCAAAGACATGGAAGAAGAAAGGAACCTGAAGATGACGATAAAGCAAGTGCTGCAGAAGGTACATTTGGAAACTAAAATGTTGGGCTTGCGGACAGCTAAGACATGTACTAAGCGATGTAATAAAAAGGCGTCGACTTCGAAGACGTCGGAAAACTAAAACAGGTCGTTGTCAAGGAGTAGTCATCGACCTGTATGCAGCATGCCCTACCTAAAAATGCACAAGTTGCGTCTCTCCAACATCAAACCAACAATTTTTTCGTAGATAGTTTGATTGATGGAAAATTATGTGCAATGCTGGTAGATGCGGGTGCGACTAAGACGATCATTAGACACAACGTCGTTACATTTTTATTAAGAATTGTACTTTTTAACTGGCGACTGCGCACTGCAACAGGAGACCTGGGTATTATTTATGGAGAAGTCTACTTAATCTTATTAATAGAAAACGTGTCGTTTAAACACCAAGTTCTGATAGCAGACATAAAAGATGAACTTATCCCGAAATGGACAATGTGACCACTCGAGGATTTAAACTGAATTTGAAACGTGGCATATTACAAATAAATTAAAAAAAGTCGTATTACGATACGCGTAATCCTGATCAAAGTTACTGAGATACCAGAACAAAGCGAAATGCTCTTGGATGCTCGACTGGATGGGAGAGTAGATGATGGAAGTATCATGGTGCTTGAATCAAGCGATTAGGACCGTAAGGTAAAACCAGACATTGCGGTAGAAAAAACATTACTGCATGCTGAACAAAGGATACCCGTGAAAGTGTTTAATGTTAACCATTTCTCTGTGCCCTTGAAGAAAGGAGCTGTCTTAGGATATTATTTCTCTGTTTCCTCTATTATTCGTAAAGTAGATATTAACTCGAAGAAGGCACAAAGACCTCCGGCAGAAATAAATTACTTGCTGGCAATTTCTTTTGACAAATTGATACCTAAGCAAAAGGGCCATTTGAGAACTGTTCTTTGTAAATATGAGGGTATTTTCGAGATTGGACAAGGGCAAAAAGCAAGAACCAATATCACCAAGCACAAAGCTAATGTGGGAAATGCACGACCTATCTGACAGGCATTTAATAGATTACCACTTGCAAAGCGTCAAAGAGCAAAAAAAAATTATCAAGGATACGGAGAGCGGTGATTGAAGCATCCAATGGTCCCTGGGTTTCTCCAGTCGTGCTTGTAAAGAAGAAAAATGGATCCATACGGTTCCGTGTAGATGAAAGTCAACTGAACAAGCTGAGAAAAAAAGATAGCTATATTTTGCCCAGAATAGGAGACACTTTGGATACTTTGACCGGATCGAAGATTTTCTCTACCTTAGACTTAAAGTGTAGGTATTGACAGCTAAAAATAACACCAGAAGTTTAAAAGAAGACAGCTTTTACTGTAGGTACGATATTGTGGCAGTTCACTGTGATGCCATTTGGATTTTGCAATGCTCCAGCTACGTCTAAAAGGCTGATAAATACAGCCTTAAGAGGATTATTCTGAAAGATGTGCTTAGTATACCTCGATGACATTATCATAGTTGGGAAATCTTTTGAAGGCCACCTTAAGAAATTGGAAAAGGTGTTCCGACGGCTACAAAGTTGCGGCTTAAAGCTAAACCCTAATAAATTTTACCTTTCCCAAAAGAAGATGCAATACTTTGGTCACGTAGTTTCCATCCAAGAAATAGCGGTTGACCCAAAGAAGATCAGGGCAGTGAATTATTGGCCAGTACTCAGTAACAAACACAACCTACAAAGTTTTCTGGAAGTGTGTACATATTTTCGTGGTTATGTGCCAGAATTTGCAAGCCTTGCTAAACCATTGACACGGCTTACGGAAAGGAAGCTACGATTCCAATGGAATGACGTCTATGTGGAATTATTCCAAAGCCTGAAAAATATATTGACTAGTGCCTTCTTTCAAAAAAAACTTCATATGGTTTATTTTCCAGAATGAACATGAGAAAGTAATCGGCTGTTACAGCGAGACGTTGTTGAAAGCAAAAAGAAACTACTGTGTTACAAGGCGCGAATTCTTAGCAGTAGTTAAAGCTGCGAAACATTTCTATAAATACTTGTATAAAAATAATTTTCTGTTAGGAACAGTTCATGCAGCTCTGAAATGGCTCCTACAATTCAAAAATCCAGAACATCAGATGGCAAGATGGATCGAAAGGCTACAAAAATTCGACTTCGATATTGAATATCAAGCCGGCACAGTTCATTTTAATGCCGACGCCTTATCAAGAGATCTTATCAAAAAGACTGCAAATACTGTCTTTGAATAAATGTAAAAGACATTACCATCTGCAGTACGACCGTCGTAGAGTTGTCCTCGGAGATTCGGAAAGACCAAGAAAACAACCCTGTCCTAAAACCGATCCTGTAATGAAAGAGGGAAGATTGTAAACCAATATGGGAGCATTTGCGCAAAATTTATCCATTGTAAAGTCGTACTGGGCACAATGGGACTCTGTTGTTATAATTGATAAAATTCTAAAACGTGTCCTGGAAAATGCAGAAGGTACGAAAGAAATAAGAAACATTTCTAAAAGAGGTTTATAGTGGAATCACAGGAGGACACTTGAAGTGACAAAGACACTATTAAAGCTACGAGAACGATATTACCATGTGAACTCTAAGAACGATGTAAAGAAACGCTGCAAATAATGGACAACGGCGATGGGCACTGATACGGCAATACAACGTGGAAACCCCTTTGAAAGAATCGCAATAGATATTGCTGGCCCATTTCCCAAAATAAAGGCTGAAAATACATACATCGCTGTGGTAATGGATAACTTCAGCAAAAGGTAGAATTATATGCCTTGCCAAATCAGGAAGTAGCCACCGCGGCAGATGCGTTAGTTAGAAAGTGGATTTGTCGATTTGATGTACACATGGAATGAAATTCAGAACAAGATGAAAATTTTCAATCGACCCTGTTTTTGAATGTCTGCAACACTATGAAGATCCGCAAAACAAGAACGACTGCACTACACACTCAATCGGACGGAATGGTGGAAAGAATGAACCGAACGATCAATCGCTATCTGTCGAAAGTAGTTTCTGACCATTAAAAAGACTTCGACCGATTCTTACATCTGCTCCTGTTGGTCTACGGCTCCTCCGTTCAAAAAACTACCGGAGAGATACCAGCAAGCATTGCTATGGGACGTGAACTACAGTTACCTTGCGATTTAAAATTTGGTTGTACACCAGCGAAAGACATCGCTCGGGACGATTATGTGAGCTGTCTTTGGAGAAAGATGAACGAAATTTACCAAGAAGTTTAATTTAAAATATAAAGTGCCAGTGATCGAATGAAGAAAAGGTATGACAATAGAGCTGGGAAAGGTGGATAGCAGCTTGGAGACCTGGTCTGGTTGTACAATCCTCAACAACGACGAGGCTTGTCTCCAAAGCTGCAAACGTGCTGGGAGGGACCCCATGAGGTAACAAAAAAAATCAGTGATGTCATTTACAGAAAAAAAAATGATTCAATGGAAGCTAATAGTAGTCAATTCTAACCATCTAACAGCATTTTTTTGTACCCTATCAATGACAAAAGGCAATATTTCGAAAAGAAATAGTTCTAAGGAAGGGGAAATGTAACGATATGCGCCCCAATCTACGGTAGCAGGGAACGTTACTTTGAATAGAAGATAAATGGAGATTATGATGTAATTAATTGCTCTGTTACAAAAAGCTTGTAGAGTTCCTAATAATAAATCTAATATTGCTAATAAAATTAGAAATCTATTTAATTGAATCTTCCAAACCCGAGGTCGCTAACAATATCTAATCATGTTAAGGGTAGACAGAAAACTACTCTTATTTATAACCGCTCTTTAACAGATGATTATTACCTGCAAATTCTATTTTATTATCATAATTATAAGTAAAATTATTTTAAAAAAATAGTCTAATAATATCATACTTTTTAGAGGGCTATGTTTCAGTAGCGGTGGACCTAGGTTTATATAAACTTATTTCATTAATTTTGGTTTTACTTTTACTTCCTTAAGTTTCGTACCAAATTTTCCAAATACCCTGTATAACAATGTATTAGTTTGTCACTACTACTTTTTTTTGGAGTTTAATCCACTCGCAAAGGGCAACCCTATTATGCCTTCAAAGCACTGCGAGTAGGATGCGAAAACAAGGATGGATGGCGATGAACCGCCTTCTTAAACAAAGTTGTGTAATTTTTAAGGAAAATATCTTGGTAACGGGTTTCATAGCTTGGTAGTTCTATAGAAAAAAAAATCTTCAAAGAGAGCAATCCTCGCTGTGTCAAACTGGACCGTACAGGAATTTGCTGTCTCCGACTATTTTGTATGCCTCAAAATCTTGCCCCTGGGGGATCAATCCTATTAGTTCCTGTAAGCATCTTCCATGACAGTACTTGTAAAAAAAGACAAGTCACCAACCATCCGCCTGTGCAATAATGTTTCGAGAGAATCGGTCAAACTCTCGTCATCAATTAGGCGAATCGCTCTTCTTTGAATTGAATCCAAAAGAGCTAAAGTGTGCTTTGGGGCTGAACTCCGAACATGAGAACAGTATTCTACTGTTGGCCTTGAGCTTTGTATAGTGTAAGTAGCTGTTCGAGTAACAGCAATAGTTGCAACGGTCACTCAAAATAGCTGCTACTAGAGATACTTCAGAATTCAGAACATATTGCTCCAAGCAATAAACAATCTGCCACTTCCTTCTTTATTTGGCATCTTACAATAAGTCATGCGAAGGTTACATCAAATCAGTAAAGTTGTTTCCTTTCGTAAAATCTCGTTATCGGCTGGGAAATTGAACAATTTAAATCAACCGTTTACCTCTTTTAAATTCAGATGTTTTTCATGATAGAAAAAATGACCCATGTTATATCCCACATTTAAGTTTGTCAAAAATTAACCGATTATAAAAGATTAAGTCCGCCAAATGAAATAAAAACGTATCGATTTATCAATTCTCCTGTCGTCCGAAGGTGACTGCGACTTTCTTTGATTTAGCGTAGGTGCTGTTATGGTATAATTTTACTGTGACGGAGTAGCGGGAACAGTTTAATAGTGTGACTAATTAGCAGGAATAGTTTGGTGGAGTAGCAGCTATTTCTTGTCGGTTTATCCTTGCTTGGTTTCATTTTGACTGCGATTTGCGATCGCGTAACAACTTCAAAGTAGCAGTAACAGATACTCCTTGTAGGTTTTGGTGATACGGACTCGTCCTGGGTTATTTTTAAAAATTAAAATACAAATCATGTGTCCTCAAACCAAAAAAGATTAAAAAACACAACAATGTTTGCTCTAACGAGAGCAGAGAGATATTGATATATTATTTTTGATGAGGTAACCATTTGGACCATTCATAGTCGGTGTCGTTCTGAAATCAACCAGTTGCATGCAACTTCACCCAATGTGAGAGGACTGAAGGTGTTAAAATATTCGGCCATATGCAACAATTGTTTGGAAAAATTTTATTCTAATAGTTACACTTATAGTAAATGAAAATTATTTTTTTTCTTAAAGAACATGCTAAAGGATTAGAACGACACATAAGTTTATTTACGTGCAAAATTATCTGGCTAAAATATTTCTTTTTTTCTAGGGTTAACCCCAATTCTTTTAGAAGTAGTCATTTACTAGTAATTAACTCCAATAAACTTGGTTATTACTAAGAGCACGTATCTAAACCAATATTTATTCCTCCACAAAATAGGTTAGCATTAGGGTTGTCACTTTTTCTTTATACAGATAAAGTATATTGATTTTTAAGCATTAAAAAGAAGTACTTTGTATCCAAATTAAATAATATTTGTTTCATTTGACTATTTTCTAGGCATTTTAAAGTTCTATCAAATAAACTTAAAATAGAGTTACAACATAGGCTTAGCTCGATAGGGCAGGATATGGAGCTTGTTCCCCCTTTGGTTCATGTAGCAAACCACAAATATATCTGTATTTAACTGAGGTGACTGTTTTGAAATTTATTTTTTTCGTTAAACATTTTTTAAAAATTGTGTATTTTTTTCAAATTTTCTATCTTTTCAAAAAATTTGACGTTTTCTTTTGAACTTTTCAATTTTTTTATAAAATTCAACTTTCATTATATTATCAAACATGACTCTTGAAACTTTTAACTTTTTTTTAATTTGTCGTTTTTTTGGAAAATTTTACCATTTTTCAAAATTTGACTAATTCTGAGAATTTCGACATTTTTTTTATTTGGCTTTCTGCAAATTTTACCTTCTTTATTAAAATTTGCCCTTTTCTCGAAATTTGGTCGATCTTTTGATGAAAAAGTAACGATTTTGGGAAAAATATTTATCTACTAATTTTTGAAAGATATTTTTTGGAAATTTAAATTTATTTTTACAAAATTCTTTTTTTAAATTTCAACTGTTTTTTAATTCAAGTTTTTGAAGGTTTCCACTTATTTGTCACAATTTTGACGTTTACCTTAATAGTGAAAATTTCAAATAGGGTAGCTGCTGGAAATCACAATTTTTTTTTTGAAATTTGTCACCTTAAAATTTAAATTCTTCTCTTCAAAATTTGCATTTTTATAAATGAATAATCTCAGAATTTAACTATATTAATTATTTTCCACGGATTAATAGAATAAGGATAGTGCACGCCCTGTATTGGCCCTCACAGCCAACGATGAAACTGTGAAGAACTTTTATACCCAATTAAAAGATCTGCTACGATCAGTTAGAAGACATCAATCCTTGTTAATAATGGAGATCTTAACGAAAAGTTGGTAAAGCATAGAGATGATATTGTTGGGGACTACGGTTTTGGTAAGAGAAATGAGAATTAAATGCGCAATTCTGCAAAGAAAACAACCTAATAATACCCAATACCTTTTTAAACTTTCTGCAAGAAAACTACAGTGTGAAGCAGCCGAATGGAATAAATTCAATATCTCAGTTATTGTAGATATTTATGAAAAATCCCGAGAGAGGTCGATTTAACATTATAAGATGACATCCTGTATCGCAAGAATTTCATCCCCAGATGCAACTTCTTTCGAGTTACCTGGATTCTGGATTCGTTGTGAGTTGCCTAAAGTTTAGGCCAGCACTTAGGCCACCCTTCCCGGGCCCATTGTGTTATCCCCGTGATTGAGGTGTCCTTGGTCATTCATTCAGCCACACAACCTTGTTGAGAAACTGAAGAACGTCCCTTGGATGCGCCTCTCTCAAACTGGCCACACTAGGCCAGAAGTCCCCCAGCGTGGATCCTCTGATTGATGCTAGTGCCGGGCAGTGACACATCACGTGCTCGACACTTTCATCTTCTTCTAAGCACCCTCTGCAGCTCGGGTCGTTTATGATTCCCATTCTGTGGAGGTGCTTGTTTAATCGACAGTGACCTGTCCATATCCCTTCAAGTTTCCTGAGATTATTCCTTGAGAGTTGTAGGCATAGTTTTGCCCTTTCCCTGCACGGCATTCTAATAAATGCGTGAGTTTGTCGGCATGTTGTTATTGATGCCCATAAGACTGTGTGTTTACGATAAGTTTCTTCGTTAAGTAGGGATCTTACGGTTGATCCTGCCAGGGGAAGGGTTGGTTCTGGTCCAACGAATTGTCCCTCCGAACCTTTCCTCGCCAGTTTATCAGCGCGTTCGTTTTCCTCTTTCCCAGAATGTCCTTTGATCCATATTAGATCAATTGCATTCTCTTGTGATAGACGTTCTAGAGCTAGGTGGCAATTCCATACCAACACTGAATTTGTTTTCACATTCCTCAGGGCCTTAAGGGCTGCCTGGCTGTCCGTCTTTATTTGGATATATTTTCCTGTAATGTCCAGTGGCGTCATTTGTTCGGCGCTATATAAAATTCCCAACATCTCCGCTTGAAAGATTGTTGAGTATTTATCTAGCTTAATACTTACATTTAGGTTCAGGTCTTCCGAGAAGATTCCTATTCCAGTGCCCGTATTTGTTTTCGATCCATCCGTATATATACTTACGTCTGGTATCCTTGCTTGTACTTTCTCCATTTTTATACGGTAGGATTTTGTGAAGTTATATATCACCAGTAGATGGTTCATCGGCGCATCCAGAATAGGTACCTTTTGGAGCGCCTTCTCCATTATGCGCCGGTGACCCACCATTTTACCTACCGTATTCCACATTCCTCCTGCTCGCAAACGGAGAGCAGAAGCCTGTGCCGCCCCCTCAAGAAATATGTCGAGAGGTGGCAGGCACAAGATCGCCTCCATTGCTGCTTTCGAGTTACCGTTTCAACCCCTAATTTTTTTAATTGGAAGTAGGGACTTGGTATACCTCATTTAAAAAGTTAATATTAAAAAATGTCATGGCTGCTACATTTATTAAAAAAATAAACAGTTAAAAACATTATTCACCAACAAGATAAAATTTTCCAAAATAATAACTAATAACGACTCGTCCGTTTCGTCCTCAATAATCACAAAGGGACCAAAAACAATTTTAATATCTTTTTTTTGATTTTGTACAAAGGAAACGTAAAAACTTATTAATCGTATCATAGTCAATTGTTTTTTCGAAAATATCCCAGCAAACAATGGTCAGTATCGTGCTTCAGTTATTTTTCGCATATTTTAGAAATGTAATATGGGTCCTTTAATAAAAATGCATAAAATAACTTAACAAATGATCGGTCATGGAGTTAGAGCAAGCTCACAAGCCAAAGTCGCTTGTCTATTTCAACAAAAATTTTCTGATTTACCGACTATATCCCAAGGTAAAATTAGTAAAATCGAGAAGCATTTTCAGGAAAATGGACATGTACGAAAGCTAAAAAAAAGAACCTTCCAATGCCCTAATTGATAATACCAAATTGGAAATAATAAATGAGTTGCAAAAAAATCCACATTCTTTAAGTTAACAAGTAGCTACAGCACTAAACGTCAATAATTCCTCGACTATTCATGTACTGAAAGAAAATAAAATGCATCCTTATAAACTGACACTGGGTCAAAAGCTCAGTGATGACGATTCTAATAAAAGAACTTATTTTTGTGAAAAAATGATAAAAAGATTAGGTAAGAATGTTATCCAAGTAGAAAATATTATTGTTTTCTGATGAGTCCACTATAACTATTCACGGACATGTAAATGGTCAAAACTGTCGCTATTGAGTTAGTGAAAATTTTCACTGGATGAGAGAATTGCATACACAGAACATTGAAAAAGTTAATATTTGGGCAGGGATTATTGAAGGTCACGTCATTGGTCCATTTTTTATTCTTGAAAATTTAAATGGAGATAATTATTTAGCATTGCTCCAAAACAACATTGCACCAGCTTTGGTAAACTTATATCCAGCTCAGAAAAATTCACACGTTCTAGCTAATATAATATGGTTCCAGCAGGATGGAGCACAACCACACTACCAAGTCAAGGTCAGGCAATATCTCAATAGGCTGGATAGGCAGACGAGGTACTGTAGAATAGCTGCCAGGATCACCAAATCTGACACCTCTAGACTTTTTTATGGGGTTAAGTAAAAAGTACAGTGTATAAAACAAAACTTCGCGACACAGCTAACTTAAAAGCAAGAATAAATTTGACATTTTATGGATCTCAAAATGTTTATTTCAAAATGCTTGGAACAAAATATTTGGGGAGTTCGTATATGAAACATGTGTAGCTTTGTGAAATTTTGCATTCTAATCTTAGCTAATAAGTTCATATAATTAAGTGCGACATATACCTTCTTCCAGTTATTACATTTCGTCCATAACGCTGTACCAGGTAATTTTATGTCCTTTAAACTGAACTTAAACATCGGATCACACGTAACCTTAGCAGCGGCGGTAATTAAAACTGGAGCTGTAAAATTTCTTACTTCACGAGCCAAATGGAATCGGACGCGGAAACGTTTCCCTTTTTAATAAAGAAGTTTCTTCATCGGGACTGGAAATTAAATTGCAATATTGTAGGAGAAATTTATCTAAAAGTTGGGCAGCTACACCCAATCTTTTGCTCCTTAATAACAAGATGTATCAAGTTGGCTCGTCTCAATATGGCGCGTAAATGTACAAATTCCTCCAGCCTTTGAGAAGTTTCAGTCAAAGTTCCACTTTCATAATTTGTTTTATCTTGTTGTCAGTAATTAAGCTAGTATGAAACTTGCTGAAAACCGATTAGGGGTGCATAAGATGTATTCATTAAGACGAGTATATCGTACACCGCTAATCATGAAGAGAGTGTATCAAATCACGTATAGGAAGGAAAAAGGATTTTAAATCTCTTCAAATGTCCAGATGGCCATTCGATGCTGCTTTTGCTACAAATTAAGTTACTATACGGAGTGGCAAAATTACGTGTCTTATTAGGTAGTTATCATTCTACAGTCACATTTTCAGCATTGAAGATTGAAGTCATTATTAGCCATCTGTAATTCATTATGGCTGTGTTAGTTTTAAACTACAGGTTGATTTTGAAAATCGTCGCTATTTAGACCTATTCCATACTTCCGTTATATGTTTACATATGAACGCGGTAAAAACTGATCTTGAAAGAGATTTTGGGTAAGGCGTAGTCAGCATTTTTCCAAATAGTTTATTTTTTGAATTATTAACCGAACTTATGATTTTTTGTTTAGGCAACCTATATATATATATATTTTAAATTTACTAAATGAACATTGTTATTTCATAGTTTTAAGGTTTCACTTCTGTCGGCAGTCTTCATAGCTGCCTGATTTTTTAAATGTAACTGAATAAAAATTTCGAGATTGAAACGATCTGACTGATTGTTAGAACATTGCTTTTCAAGGGATATGAACATTTACATTAACACTATTTGTTTTTATGCAACGTTCAATAAACAGAAATAAATAAAAATGTTCAAACCTTCACTGTCGGATGTTATGAAGTGATGTTTTAAGAATTTTTAAATATCTTAAACTCACGTGCCAAAAATGTTTTCCGAAATCGTTAGAGAATGCCTACTTTCTCGGCACAATTTCAGGCCAAATCATCAGAAAACCGCCCAAGAAAGTTGTTTTTTGTCCTAGGCACAAAAAGTAAATAACTTTTAAAATGACAGTGACAATAAAAGAGGTCATGAATGTATTAAAATTTTGTAATTTAAGTACTATTGATAAGGATTTCAGAAAAAAGTACTATGTATACCTCTTAGTAATAGCAGGTTCTCTGACTGCGGTGTTTTTTAGCCTCGAATAATGCCTCGGCCACAATTTACATCGTCGTCCGTGAATGTATTGCTTTTTTCTATTAGAAGCACAATTTTCAAAAAACTTAACAGTCTTTACTCATTTAAATAACTAACTGATACATACCTACGCCTTCTCCTGCTTGAAAGAAAAGAAAGATTCTTGGGTCAGTCTTTTGAAAATTTCGACATTTTAAAATGTCCACTTTTGCCAAAATGTCTATATTTACAAGTTTGACTCTAAAAATTTATACTCTTTACTTTTTTCAAATTTTGAGTTTTTGCCAATTTCAACTTCTTTAAGATTCTTTGTATGGATTTATTTTGTTTTTGTGTAAATTTAGACTTTTTTTAAACTTTTTCATATTTTGGTAATTTTTTTCTATTTAAAAAATAATTTTTAAGAATTTTTTTGAAATTCTTTTAAATTCAAAATTTCATACAATTTTGAATATTTTGACTTTACCTCGAATTTTGAATTATTTTAATTTCTGGTCATATTTTTGAAATTTCGGTTCTTATCTTGTTGTCTTGAATTGAAAAGTTTTTTTTAATTGCGACTTTAAATTTTAGCTTTTTTTACAAATATTGATGTTTTTATATTCGATTTTGCTAAAACATTTCAAATCTTTTTAAAAATGTAGGTTTAAAGAAAGTTTTAACCTTTAAAAACATTCACCCAGTTGACGTTTGATTTTTTTAAAATTCAACTTTTTCTTAAAATTTGGGTT
The DNA here is from genome assembly GCA_028583605.1 of Dastarcus helophoroides. Taxonomy (NCBI): domain Eukaryota; kingdom Metazoa; phylum Arthropoda; class Insecta; order Coleoptera; family Bothrideridae; genus Dastarcus; species Dastarcus helophoroides. The sequence goes on along the minus strand of CM053327.1, from coordinate 2,884,804 downwards.
TTTTTTTAAAATCCGAAATTTGTGAAAATGACGATTTTTTGTAAAATCTGACTTGAATTTTTTCGAACATTTTGTCTTTTTTTGATATTTCGATTTAATTATTTCGACTTTTTTCAAATCTAACCCATTTTTAAAATTTTAACCCTTTCACAATTTCCCTTGCTCTAAAATTTTTAATTTTTTTCAACGTTGTTGTAAATTTTGACAAAAAGTTTTATTCTGCTCTCAAAGATTTAATTTTTTTTAAATATTGTTTTCTGCATATAAATATTTAATTATGTTGATATAATATTTTTTAAGAACTTCCATATTTTTCCAAAATATTCAGTTTTTTAAAATGCTCAAATGTTCAAATTTTGATTATTTCTCGCCGAAAATTTCACCCTTTTTTTAAAAATTTTAATCTTTTATGAAGTTTAACTTTTTTTGTGGTAAATTGGAGATTTCTTCAAAACATTTTGTCCCTTTCTGAAAATGTTATCACTGTTGAAAAACTGAATTTTCATTTCAAAATTTTGACTTTTTTTATAATTTTCTTTTTTTTTTTGTTGAAAATTTAGACCTTCTAATAATCAAAATTTTAACTTTTTCTAAGAAATTATTTCCTAAAAATTAAACCTTTTAAAGTACTACATTTTTTTTTAAATATTGTTCATTTGGAAATATTTGTCTCTTCAGTAACTTTTTTCAGAATTTGAATTTTAAAATTTCGATTTCTTATAACATTCCAACATTTTTTTAAAATATCTACTTTTTCCTAGATACTCTTTTGTAATTTCAACTTTTTGAAAAATATGCCTGTTTTTAAAAGTTTTAATGTTTTTGTAGGATCTTATTTTCTAAATGCAAATTTTCTGAAAGTTCTATTTTTCAAAAATTGAACCTTCTTTTAAATTACCGCATTTTTAAAAATATTGTTCCTTTGAAAATATTTTTCTTCTCTTTAACTTTTTTTAGAATTCGAACTTTAAAATTTCGACTTCTTTAATAACTTCAATTTTTTCCAACATTTTTTTAAAAATATTGACCTTTTCTTTGATACTCTTTTGTAATTTAAACTTTTTTAAAAATGTGCCTGTTCTTGAAGGTTTTAATATTTTTGTAGGATTTGATTTTCTAAATGCAAGTTTTGTAAAATGTTCAACGAATTATTTAAAACGAATTCGAGATTTCTTTCCCTTGTCCCTCATTACATGAATTTTGAAAAGAAGTATTATTTTAATCTAAACTAAAGACCTTCAAAAAATTGAAATTTGCAAAGGTTAAATTAAAATTTTGCAAAAAAACAAAGCACAATTTAGCTTTAATTTATACATTAAGATGTTTGAAAGTGGCCAATTAAAAAAAAAATGCATTTTTTTTCATAGTTTTGATCGTTTCCAAACTTTAATTTTAAACTTAAAATTTTGAGTTACAATTTTATAGATATTGAAAATATTTCTTAACTTTAATCCTTGCATTTTGACTTTGGTCTAAAAATTTTAATTATATAAAGTTGTTCAATTTTAAACTCCATATTTCGAAAATAATTTGGTTTTCTTGTACAATTATTATTCTTCGATGTCTTATCTGGTATTATCACGCCATAACTAAATTTTTTATTGCAACTTTAAGAAAATAATCAGGAATTTAAAACTTGCATTTGTTATTGTAAAAAAAGGTCAAGATTTCTAAAAATATTTTTTACAACTTTGTAATTGTAACTTTTGCTTCTTCAAAAAAATATAATTTGTAACAGATTTTTTAACTTTGATATAAATTATATAATCTAATAATAAATTATATATAGAAATTCAAAGAAGTTTTAGATAAAAAATATTAAAATTTGAAGTTTTCTCTCCCAATGTTTTAAGATAAAAATTAGAAATATCTTTGAACTTGTTCTAATTTCTTTTATTTTCTACATTTTAACGTTTCTCTCTGAATTTCAAAAAATAAGGAAAGAAGGAAAATTTTAAATTGTTCTTTAAAATTTTATTTCTTTTAATGTCGGCATTATACACAATTTTTATTTTAAAGGTTTAAATTAAAAATAAAATATTAGAAATCTCAACTTCAAATATAAAATTAGGAAAATTTCGAAATTTATAAAAAAAATTTGGAATCTAAATTGTTTTTCGGTATCCTCATTTTTTGTATTTTGTATTGTAATGTATTTTTAGTCTTTCTTTTCAAATATTCAGTTTTATTCTTTAGGTTTTAAAGTCGAAATTTGCATCTGCTTCTTGACACTCCTGAAAATATTGGAAGTTTGGCAAAAATGTTTAATTTTGGTGAGTTAAAAATGTTATGTTTTAACCGCTGGTTTTTATAAAACACCAGTAATTTCGAAAAAAATAATAGTCAGTCGAGAAACTGCTGACAGCAGAAAAAATAAAAACCATGAAACAAGAAGAGTTTTTTCTTATTTTTCAAATTAATTGTAGTACCAACAATTAAAATTTTATTATTTGTTAATTAAAATTATATTATATTCGCTATTCTTGTACAAACTGCTACAGTACTCACTGTTGTAATGCACAGTGATTTTAGAATTAACAATTAAAATAATAACCAACATTGAAACACTTTGTTAAAATTGTTTATAAGGAGATTCATTGGTTTAATGTTTACTTATAAACTGCTTTAGTCATGCACGTTTCTTTTCCAACGTTGCCTCTTCAGATTGTTTTATTTTTGAATTCGATATTTTAGTAATTTAATTATTTTCTTACATTGATTAACTTACATTAATAGCTATAACCTAAACAAACGATATATGGTGGTAAGAATAATTTAAATAAATATTTATTGCAATATTAATAAAATAATAAGTGTTGTAATTCCTCCAATATCTTTTTATCATCAACTTACCATTGCAAATATTTTTTACGTTTTTCTAAGACTATTCTACCCTAGCCTCCTAGCTAAAATTCATATTCTTGCAACCAATTAGTACAGCTTAGGTTAAGGCGAAAGATTTTGCTTCAAAGGTATGATAGGACGTTCAAACCCCCTGTCGATTACATGGTTTTTAATACTATTATACGTCTTATTCATAGCTAGATAGTAGTTAATATTAGAACATCATGGTAACGTAAATTAGCGTGATGGTAACAAGAAACTATAATTTTTTTCCCTAGATAAAATCGCTCAGTGCGATTTCACTATAAAAATTACTCAAATTTTAGATTTTATAAAAGCAATATTTATTAAAATCTCTAAATTTTAAGCCGGCGATTGTCGCGCCGAGTCTATCAGACCAAATCAATTTTATTTTTCGTGATAACGTGAATATGATAACGTTTCATGTAGTGTTTTTTCCTAAAATGTAATATTTACGTGTATTCTGCTATTAGCTCCAGTATAAGGACTGATATTTCGTAGGAGACCCAGCGCGACTAAATAAGCATGATTTTTTACGTCTTGTTTTTTTTTTTTTTTTGAGTAGCTATTATTATTTTTATGTTGCTTGTATACTAAGACTATCCTATAAATGTGTCATATTCATATTTTTAAAATCGGCACTATGTAAAAAATTGAAAAATACTGAATTGAATATTTTTTCAAGGGTAAACCAAATATTAACCGGTATTTCTATCATGTCGCCACGAGGGCGTCGGGAGTGTGCGCGTACGCTTAGACATGTTAGGTGGGGATATCATGTGACTTTCTGCGCTCAAGCGAATTCCGTTCTCGCCGTTCGTCAGTTGCAAATACAATGAGTGAGCAAGAGGTTCATCCGCAGGTTGCGCAGCGAATTATTATTAAATTTTTTGCCGTCAAAGGTGTATGTCTCACCAAAATTCTTCATAGACTAGAAGCACAGTTTGGGGATACTTGTTTAAAGAAAACTCAAGTGTATCAATAGCACAAAAAAATTTTGAAAGGACAAACTCCAGTTGATTATAAACCCCATGCCAGTAGTCCTCAGACCAGTGTGGCTGAGCACAAGATTAACGCTGCTTAAACGTATTTTGGAAGGTGATCGCCGTTTATTTGTTGGTGGAATTGCAGCTCAGGTAGGAATATGTTTGGGTGTACTTTATCCATCATTACAAATAAGTTTAAATTTTTAAAAATTTCTGCCAGGTAGGTACCCTCTGTTTTAACTAAAGAACAGAAAGAACAACATCTGGAAACTTGTCAGTACCATCTTGGACGTTTTCTACTTGAAGGTGATTGTTTTTTGTAACGAACCTTAAGCGTAATGGGACTTGGGTCCACCATTACACCCCCAAATTTAAACAAGCAAGCATGGAGTGGAGAAGAAAGGGGAAAGGTACACCCGTCAGGGCAAAAACTCGCCCCTCAGGTGAAAAGATTTTACGACACTGGTTTGGAATTTTAAAGGAGTTGTGCACATTGATTTTCTGCATGAACGTCATGCAGTTAATGCTGTCTACTGCTGCATATCGGCAGAAAAGCAGCAAATTTTTGGTACAGAAATGTGATTTTGCTTTAAGACAATGCCGGCCCCCTCTCAGCCAATCTGACACATCAAAAATTAAAGAAAATGCGTTGGGCAATATTAGAACCCTCTCCTTATAGTTACGATTTATCACCATGAGATTATCATATGTTTGGGCAATTGAAAGAAGCTCTCGGAGGTGAGCGATTCCATGATGATGCTGCTGTTCACACCAATTTGTCCACATTTTTGTACTTATTTTGTCTTTTTAAAACTTATTTTTTTAATTATAAACTTATTAACAGTAAAACTTTAAACTCAAAATGTTAGCTTTATTATGTCGCTTCCGGTGTACACATCAAAATACGGAAGAACATCTTTTTTAGACACTTTGAAGTTTCTTCCTAACCCGGCGGTCATCGCGCTGCTTTTTGGAAAAATATGGTCGCGCTGGGTCTCACGCGCTGGGTCTCACAGACGCAAATAATTTTAGGGTCCTATTTTTGTAAAATTAAGTCATTAAAACCTTTAATTGCTTTTCAAATTATAACAAATTATTGAAAATAATTACGAAGATAAATCAAATATAAACAGGATATTTTTTTTTTAAATGTAAAGGTACAGGATACAGTAAAGTTATTACCTATTTTTCTACATGATCTACTAATTTTATTATGCATTTGTCCCAACGGATTGAAAGTTTTTTAATGCCATGATCATAAAAAGAACCAAGACGTGTTTGCAGCCAATTGCATCAACTAGGTCAGCTTTCAACGCTTATAAGCAACTTTAAATATAACGCCCTATATGATATCCATTGCATGTGGTTTGGGTGATCTTTAAAGCCCATTTTATTTTAAACACCTTAAAAACTGAATTTCAAATAATTTTTTTCTAACTACGCTCCTCTACGTATTAGAGGAAACATTTCCGTGGAATTTCATGTTCTTAGATTTACCGGTTTAGACTATGTGGGCCCGATAATGCTAAAATACATATAGATCTAACTTACTAAAAATTATCTTACTACAGTAACCTTTGTGCCCTTGGTTACATCATACATATGGTCATTAATGACCTTATCATAAATTGCAGTGAAAGTATAAATATTCTGTCGACTTCTTTCTGTATTCCGTAGTAGTCATAAAGTTTATTTTCCCAATTAGGCCCAAATATTCTCACTTTTTTTTTAATAAAAATATTTCAAGGATGTTCTTTACACAAAACGACTATCAAATGTAACAAAGGGACAAAAATTACCTCAGCAAATAAATTCTCGTCTGAAAAAAATATTTGATTAGTCAAAGAAAATTTTATCGACTCGTAGCTAAGAAGCAAATTTATATAAATCGGTTGTTTACTTCCAAATGTTTTTAACTCACGTTATTAAGCTGTGATAAAGCTATGCTTCAAATATATGTTGAGCAAGGTCGAACTAGAGTTTTACTCGGAGTTATTAGTTATACTTCTTATGCATTACACCAAAAAATTGATATCTGGCAATAAAATATGAACGAATTTTGTATAGCGTCAGAGCGAACGAGCTCAAAGCTGTATAAAGCAGGAGATGAATATTTCAAAGCTTTCTATGATTGAGGGTGTATCGTTAATGAACATTTCATGCGCGCCCGTTTCGATGCCATCGACGTCGCAAAAATCAGGAGCATTTTGTAATATTGCGAATTCATAGTGTGTCGTTGAGGCAATCTTCCAAGTACACGCCATTACGGCCCAATCGTAGACTTTATGCCTCAGGAATTGTCGATCGTTAACTTCTAAACGTTGAAGTACTTTAGCTTTAGGCGTTTTACAACTAAACTTATTTCATAATTGCCACAATTTAACCTATAATTTTTCTAGTATAAAAGTAAAAATTAATTTTGATTTTTATCGTTTGTAAGATTTGAAGTTTCGTTAAAGTTAATTTTATTAATAAATTTCAGTAATTCATCTTAAGGCATTGTAAATTGATATTCATTATTAGAGACCGGATTATATGCAACATAAAAAACTTGAAATATGCAGCAAAGTGCTTGACAGAGGCAAGCAAAATGCTTAAAATATGCATAAAAGTGTCAAAATATGCATCTTTAGACAATAATGCTTTTAATTTCTACAACTTTACTTCTGATTTAAAGAATTTTTTTTCTTTCAAACAAATTTCCTTCTTATTGCTTCGCTTTCATTTTAAATAAATTTACTTTTAATGTCAAGTTTGCTATTAATTTAAATAAGTTTATTTCTATTGTACACAAATTTGTTTCTAATTTGAATGGACTTGCTTTCAATTTTGACAAATTCCTGGTATGTGCCTTCCTAAATTCAAAAGTTTTTTCTCGAAATTTGGTGTTTTTCTCTCAAAATTAATTATCTTTTAATAAATTCTAAATTTTGTTTTGTTCTGAGTTTGTTGATCTTAAAATTTCGACATTTATCCAAAAATTTAGCTTGTGCTTCGAAAGCTCTTAATAAATTTCAGGATGAATTGACTTTTCTAAAAATTTTAACCCTTAGACTTTAAAATGTCGACTTTTTTAACTATGACTTTTAAAATTGCGACTTTTAAAGTTCAAAATTTTCAAATATTGATTTTTTTTTGAAAATTTCTATCCCTATTTAAAATTTTTGGTCTTCTATAACTTTACCTTTTTTGCAAGCTTTTAATTTTTTAAATTTTGCTCTTTTGGCAGATTCGATTTTTTTTTTATTTTGGGATTCTTTATTTCGAAATTTTAAAAAATTTGGTATTTTTGGAAAAATAAACTAATTCTTTCTGAATTGTTTCATTTTGGTAATTTTATTTGAAAATTTCAATTTTTTTTACAAAATTATTATTTTAAGAAAAAATGACTAGATTTCCAAAAAGATGAAGGAATGAAAAGCTTAAAAAGTAAAATTTTGAGAATAAAGCAAAATTTTAGAAAAAACATTTATTTTCAGAGAAAAAAACATTAAAATTTTGGTTACTAATTAATTATTTTTTTAAAGATTATAGTTTGCAAAAATTTTAAGAACTTGGAAATTTGGAATTTTTGAAAATTGCAACTCTCAAAACTTCATTTTTTTTCAAATTCCACTTTTTTCAAAATTTGGACTTTTTGAAAGTTGTTACGACTTTTTTCGAATTTGCAAGTCTTTTAAAACTTGGACTTTTTCCGAAATCGATCTTGTTTAAAAGATTTTCTTGAAATTTGCCTCGCTTGCCTCGTATTGAAGTATTTCGTGGTTTTAAAACCTTCTATAATTTCGAAATTTTTAAATTTAGGCTTTCTTCAAAATTTCTTTTTTTTTACCAAAGGGTCCAAGTTTGTTTTGCGAATTTTGAGCCAATTTGAAAATTTCAATTCTTAAACTGTTTGTAAATTTTTTTTTCGATTTAATCTTGTTAAAAAAATAGGCTCTTATTTTTCATTTTTGAAAGATCATTGTTTTAAAAATTTTGGATATTATTATTTTAGGAAAAAAGTATTAGATCAGAAAAAAGATAAAGCTTTTTGGAATACTCAAAAGGAGATTTTTGAGAATAAAGCCAAGTTTTAGAAAAACACTGGAATAAATAATAAAATGTGGAGAGGAAGATAAAGTTTGGGGAAAAAATCTAAATTTCCAGAAACTCTAGGAGTTCAGTGAAAATCTTAGGCAATCAAATTCTAAAATATCGTAATTTTTAGCAAAAAAAAAACCTGAAATAACGGAACTTCGAAAAAAAAAGTCAAATATTAGGAAAAAGTTTAAATTTTTTTAAAGAAAGCAATTTTAAAAACAACTGACAATCTGGAATAAAATGCAAATTTCATTAAAAAATAAGAAATTTGAAAAAATAGTTCAAAATCCCGAAAAAGACGTATTTCGAGCATAAAAAACGAAACTTCGAAACAGCAAATGAAATTTTTCACAGAATTTCAGAATTTTGAAAAAATAGTTGTTTATGAAAAAGATGAATTTGGAAAAAAATCCAAATTGGGAAAAAATATTATGTTGACAAATGTCGAAATTTCCAAAAGATAATTTTTGGAAAAAATTTCGAAATTTTACGAATAAGACGAACTTTAAGGAACAAATCCAAATTTTCAAAAACAAGATTTAAAAAGAAAATAGAAACTTTGAGAAAAATATCGAAATTTTAAAAAAAATAAATACAAATTTTGACGAAAAGCTTGTTCCAGAAATATTAAACACTGAATTTTGAAATAAATATGAAAATTTCAAGAAAAAATCCAAATTTCGAGACAAACCTTGAAATTGAACGAAATTTTAAAAGTGTCAAATTTTAAAAAAGAAATTTCAAGGGAAAAAACGAAATTTACTAAACTTCAAAAAATCTCAGAAACTTAAATATTGAAAAAAAAAACCGGGAAATTTTCAAAAAACTTTTAATTTTCCAGTTGAATATTTATCTTCTTTAGACTGCTTAAATCAAAGGGAGACAGGTGCCCCGACATAACATCAGAAAATATCCAATATTGAGGTAAATGTTAAGATTTGGAGAAACAAGTTGGAATTTTCAAAAAATTACATTAAAACAAATCAACTCCAAAACCCTGAAATTTCCGAAGAAAATTTGCCAGGCCTTTTGTCTTTTTACAAAAGTTCAAAAATTTAAAAAAATAAATTCAAATTTTTTACTTTTTTATCAAAATATTAACTAAATTTTGAGGAAAAGGCAAATCTTGATAAACAAGTCTAAATTTGCAAAAATTCGGATTTTAAGAAAGTGGAAATTTTTAGAAAAGGTCGAATTTTAAAGAATGGAATATCTGAGAAAAGAAACAAAACATTAATAATTTAAAATTTTAAAGAGATCAGATTTTGACCGAAAAGAAGTCAAATTTTAATAATAAATTCGAAATTTTAAAACAACAGTCAAATGTTGCAAAAAAGCAGAATTTTGAAAAAAAAATAGTGCCCATCTAGTTGAATATAAATTTTCGATCGACTGCTTTAACCAAGAAGAGTAACATTCCACCCAGCGCTTATTGTTAGTAAGAATTTAGTCATCAGGTAAGTTCCCATCGAATAAAGCAAAAATATGCATCATAATTGGATTTTAGGTGAAATATGTAGTCACCGATGAAAATGGGTTAAATATGCATTTGCATATGCAAATATGCGAATGCCTATAATTCGGTCTCTATTCATTATACATCGATGGTTTCTATTGGTAGTATTGGTAGTTTGAGCTGATAGTTGTATTTAATAAAATTGATAATTTGATCTGTGGTTGCCATCTAGGCTCTAACGACCCAGGAGATAGTTGCTCCAGTTCACGATGCACAGCAAAACCATACAAATTTTTGCAACATGCAAAAATATTTTCTGATTGGTCGATTCATTCTATTTCTATTGGAAGATGTAATATATAGTGTACCATATAAAACAGACAAACAATAGGTTTATTTAAAAATATATATATATACATAAATTTTTAAGGATTCCAGATTTTGTTAAGTTACTTCAATAGCGTATCGTATATTTTATAAATCGGAAAGCTGTTCAGAAAGAATTTGCTTCGTTTTCTTTTTTTTTCTCAATTTCTCCTCTTTGACAATGTCAAGTTTAAAGTTGGAGTTTTTAATTTTAATTTTGAAGCTGAAAATTTGAAACTAAAATGGAAAATTTCAAATAAATCTTGAGCTTCACATCGAAATTTTTAAATAAAAAAAGCTTAAAAATCTCAATCAAAAAAAATTTGATTTCTAAATTTTTCAATTTGCGCATTACATATTTGAAAATTTAAATTATTTTCAAAACCTTAACTTATTCAGAATTTTAAATTTAAACTTGGAATTACTATTTGTTTTTAATTTTAACATTAAATTTGACTTTTAAAATTTTGAGATTACATTCGATTTCAAAACTTTGACTTAAAAATGTTGAGAAAAATATTAAAATATCAAGTTTTAAATTTAGAGGTAGTCAAATGTTTCAGAAAAAAAGGTCAAATTTTCGAACAAATTCAAGATGTTTTCTGAATTTTGAATTTTATTTTCGATAGTTTCTATCGATATTTAATGAACATTATTTTAAATATAAAGTGCGTATGGTCGACACAGAGATGTTCTGGTTTTTTTCAACCATCTTTCAGGACATTTATTAATGTTCATAAGACAATGAAAAATTATTCATTCCAAGCACACTACGTCTAGTTTACTAGTCTTTTGCATTTTACTGGGTCGGATGGCGATGACGTATTATATGTCACAAGAAGTACATGTGGATGGGAAAATATTGAGCCCATGATAAATTACCTTGCACTATCATGTTGCCATCTTTGGTCCAATAATTAATGGATTTCGGATACGCTTCTGAGTGGCATTCGAGGGTTATCTGTTGCCCTTCCATAGCGCCAACAAGTTGGTTTTGTATCCAGATCATTGGAGGAACTGCAATAAAAATGTATCGTCATATGTAAAGAAAATGATTGGACGTTACTATCAGTAAACACTTAGTTTACGTATTTTAGTTTAATGAATTATGAAGGTACATATATTCAACGAAATGTAATTTAGTTTAAGAATCTTATTAATAAAATTCTAAACACTGACTGACATACAACACACAGCTTAAATCGATCGGTTTACAACCATACAATTTTGCAATTCAATTCCTTATACAGAGTGTCCCGTGTCGATATGTTTAAATTTTGGGATCATAAACTAGACTTAATTCTAAGACTAAAAAACATAAAAGTTGTAGGTCGATCTTATTTTGTTTAAAAGTTATAAAATTTAATCAAAATCAAAATCAAGTAAGAAAAAAAAAATTAAATAATAACTCAATTTATTATTTAAAAATTACAAATAAAGCAAGTTTTCAAAATACTGTCGTCCTTGCTGAATAGAGGCCTGTGCTCGTAATTCAATGGACAAAGTGAATACGTTCAATTAATTCTTCTATCGTCTTTGAAACTTTACTGTAAACTAAATTTTTCATATATCCCCAGAAATAAAATTCTAGAGGGTAAAGGTCAGGGAATTTTGGTGGCCATGCAACAGGATTTCTCCAACCAATTCACTGTGGATAATTGTTACTGAGAAAGTTTCGAACATGTATTCCAAAATGTGGTGGTGGCCATCCATTTGAAGCCACAGATCCCTTCTCAATAAGGTGGAACTTCTTCTAAAAAAGGAGGTACTTCATCAGCAGGACATTGTAAATTTTTAAACAAATTGGTGTAGCTGAAACGAGTATTTGGCGAATTTACCATTGCCGTCTGGTTTAATCTATCTCAATATTAAGATAGATACTTTAAATTTTGAGTTATATTTTAATTTGATCCTGTTGGCACTCTTGCAGAACTACCTAGATCTCTAACTTCTTTTTCCTTAAAAGTTTGCAACATAAAGTTTAGAAAATCTCTTAGCTGTGCTTATTGTCTGTAAAATTTTATAGGCTTGTAACTTTTGAACAAAGGAAGATCGACCTACAAATTTTGCGTTTTTTAGTCTTAGAATTAAGTTCAGTTATGTTCCCAAAATTTGAACATAACGATACGGGGCACCCTGGGTAACGTAGATAAGCTCTAATAGAAGATTTTTACAAATTTATGCCCCAAAGGTGATAAATAGGGGATGAAAATCTGTATCGTCATTTTTGAATTTAGAAATGCGACATTAGTGTTTACGTTTCAGTTTTCATATAAGAGTCAGTTACATCGAAGATTTTGGCGATTCATCTCCTTGAGGGTAAAATATACTTATAAAATAATGCAGAGAATTTGAATTCGAAAGAACAAAATATATACAATAAACGATAACTACAATAATTGCAGAAGAATGTTAACCTTAAATTGTGAACAGTGCAAAATGTTTTGAAAAATGTCAAAAGTTTTTAAAAATACGATATTTTAAAAATTCGTAGCAATTTTCAGAAATGTAACAATTTTGAAGGATGTTGCAATTTTGAAAAAAACAAAGTTTTCGATAAAATTGAAAAGAAAATCAGTCACATTTTTCAAATAATTTCAAATTTTTAAAGGAATCTGAAATTGAATTTTTTAATAAAATATAAATTTTATAACAAAAGTCAAGAAGTTTGAAAAAGTCAAAAATTTGAAAAAAAATTAAACATTGAGTAAGGCCAAAAATTTTGAAACCAAAATTTACCAAAATAATCAAAATTTTAAAAATGATAAAATTTTAATAGAAAGGTAAAATTTCCAAAAAAATAGGATTTTTAAAAATATCAAAATATTCAACAAAGTCAAATATTTAAAAAATTAGTAAAATTTTCAATAAAATTCTATAATTTAAAAAAAAATTGATATTATGAAAATGGTTTAAAATCTAAAAAATAATCAGAATTTTTAAAAACTTTTCGAAAAGCCAATTTATTGAAAAAAGGCCAAATTTATCAGAAGTCAAAATATTTCTTTAAAAATCAAAAATGATTTTGAAAAAAAATCAAACATTAAATAAATATCGAAAATTTTGATTGAAAACTTTTGCATAAAAAAAAGTTTTAAAAATGTTAATTAATTAAATACATAAAAGAATGTTGACGTTTTAAATAATCGAAATTCTAAAAAATATTGGAATTTTTCGAGAATCAATTCGAAATAAGAAAGAATTTAAAATTTTGAGAAAAAAACCAAAATTTCGAAAAAAAATCACAATTTGCAAAAACTTGAAATTAAATAAAAATTTGAAATTTAGGGAAATCTCGGGATTTTAAGAAAAAATTGAAATTTGCGGCAAAATTGAAATTTCGAGAAAAATGTCGCAAATTTTTAAAGTCAATTTTCACAACAAAATTTAAATTTTGAAAAAGTTGACATTTGCTTAGAAGATTTAAATTTTTAAGAATAGAGCAAAAATGTTCAAAAAAATTTTTGAAAGAACATGTCAACATTTTGAGAAAATAGAGATTTTCAAAAAAGGATCGCCCTTTGTAAAAAAATCGAAATTTTGAAAAATGGTCTAAAATGTCAACTTTTGTTAAGACTTATTTTAAATAAGATCAAAATCGTAAAATTCTAGATATCCAAAAAAAGCTAAAATTATCAGCAACATTGAAATAAAAAAAACAAAATCTTGTAAAGTTATAATTTGGAAAGTGTCGCATTTTAAAATAATTAAAATTTTAAATCATACTCGAGCACTTTTCCAAACCATTAAAATTTTGAGAAATTTCAAAAAAGTCAAATTTTCAAGATCAATTTGCACTTTCAGAGAGAAAGTGTCAATCCTTTGAAAAGAAAAAGCAATCAAATGTTTAAAAAACAAAAAAATTCATAATTTGCAAGATAGTCAAGAATTTCAAAAAACTCGACACATGAAAAAAAATATCGCTGAAATTCAAACAATACATTAGAAAATTTTAAAAATTAAATATTTAAAAAGTTTCAATTCGAAAAAATTTTAAATTTTAAGAAATAATAAAATTCAAAAACTAGAATTTTTAAAAGTCCAACTTTCAATAATTCTGGATTTTAATAACAAAATTGTTCAAAAAGTTAAAGTTTCTAAAACAAAATTAAATTTTCAAAAAAAAGAGAGTTTAAGAAGAAGTTTTCGGAAGAAATCTAAATTTTGAAGTCGAAATTTTCTTAGAAAATTAAAATTTTTAAAAATATACCAAACATGTTCAACAAAAATTTTTGAAAGAACATGTCAACATTTTAAGAAAGTCGGTATTTTTACAAACACTCGCCATTTATAAAAAAGTCGAAATTTTGAAAAAATTTCCAAATTTTAAAAAAAGTCTATATTTTTCAAAAATGTCACCTTCTGTTAAGTATAACGTCAGAATTGTAGAACTCTAAATATCGAAAGAAAGCCAAAATTATCAGGAAACCTAAAATTTTTACAAAAAGGTGAAATCTTGTAGAGTTAAAATTTGAAAAAGTTGCATTTTAAAATAGTTAAAAGTCCAAATTACAGTCGAACACTTTTAAAAAACGTCAACAGATTCAAAATATTAAAATTTTGAGAAATTATCGAAATATATTAAAAAAGTCAAATATTCAAAAAATCGCAATTTTGGAAAAAAAGTGTCAATATTTTGTGAATGAAAGGATTTAAAATTCGTAAATTGCAATAGTCGATAATTTCAATGAACTTGACACTTTAAAAAATATCGCTGAAATTTAAACAAAACAGTCGAAACTTTTTCTTAAAAGTTTTTTGATTCTTATCAAAATTTTCAAAAAGTTTCAATTTAAAAAAAAATTAAATTAAAAAAACTGGAATTTTTAAAGGTTCAGTTTTCAATATTTCTAGATTTTTTTTTAGTGGAACGGACTGGTGCTTGGTTATCTTTAAAAATTGAAAAACAAATCTTGTCCACGGAAAGAATTAAAACACAACAAAGGTTGCTCTAAAGCGTTTCGATAGCCAAGCTACCATCTTCAGATTGATACTGAATCCTTTGAACAAAAATGGTTATGTTTAGAAGTTCAAATTATTAAATCAGACCAAATTTTCAAAAGATCATAGTTTTTAGTTTTCACTTCTATCGGTAATCCCCATAACTGCCTAATTTTTTTTTAAAAGTAGAATTTTTTGAAAAGTAATATTTTGAAAAAAGGAGAAAGAGGTCTTGAGTGAAAGTTTTCAAAAAAGTACACAAAAAATAGAAGTAAACATTTTCAGTTAAATCAAAATTTCCAAAAGTAAAGTTTTTCAAAAATTAAAATTTTCGAAATTTGAAATTGAAAATCAAAATTTTTAAAATAATCAAAAATTTGAGAATAAGTCATAGGTAAAAAAGTGGAAATTTTAAAAAGCTTAAACTGAAATTTAATATTTTCTATGCAAGTGTCAACATTTTCAAAAAAATCGAAATTGTCAAGTCAGTTTAAAAAAAATGGAATTTCAAAAACATCGAAACATCGAAACAAAAGTCAAAATGTTCAAAAAGGCACAATTTCTAAATTTAAAATCTCGAAAACAGTCGATATTTCGAAAAAACCGAAATATTTTAAATAAAGAAAAATATTCAAAAACAGTGACAATTTTTAAAAAAAATGGAAATATTGAAAAAAGATTGAATCTATAAAAAAACGAATATATTTAATATAGTCGCGATTTGCAGAAAAGTCAGGCCTTTGAATAGAAGTCAATAACTTCAAAAGAAAGCAGGATTTTGCAAAAAAGGTCAAGTCTTTCAAATAAGGTGGAAATCAAAAAAAAAGTCGACACTTTTTAAATAGTAAATATTCTGAAAAATTGCAATTATTAAAAATCAAAATTTTGTAAAAAGTTTAAATGTTCATAAAGGCAAAATTTTTAAATAAAAGTCAAAACTTTCAAAAGGTCAAAAATTCGAGTCGATATTTTAAAAAATTTGAGATTTTCAAAAGAGCAGAATTATTTTAAACAAAGACGAAATGGTAAAAGAAAAGTGTTCGAGAACTAGCCGAAATATTAAAAAACTCAAAATTTCTAAAATAAAAGCCCAATTATGGAGTAAACATACTCAAAAAAAATGTGAATTTAAAAAGTATTTAAATTTCGAAGTTTTGAGAAAAAAATTCAGGTTAAAAAAATAGAGACTTTTAAACAGCTCAAAATGGTCGATTAAAAAATCATACATTTTCAAAAAGAGGGGAATTTGATGATTTGAGGAAAGGAGTGGGACCTTTTCTCAAATCATCAAGGCAAGAATTGAGAATTGCATACAAACATATATTTGGTTTTGGTCGAATTTCAACCACAAGCGATGCTAGTAATACATAAATAAAAATCTCAACATTTCAGGAATGACTTCGAAACTAAAATACGAATAAAAAAATACTGTTTATAACATTTCGGAAAAAAGTCTATATGCTGCTAATAAAATCAAATGTTACATAAACATGCAAAAACTGTGTTGAAGTTTATATTTGAATTTTCAATAACAAAAACTCCTACATTTTTGAGAATGATGGATAGAATTTAATTAAAAAGTATTTCGTGATTTTTTTCTTTTAATTTATATTTTACGCTTTTACTTTTTATTATTTTCGTAATTTTGGAAAAAACCTTGTTTAATAGAAATCTTAATATAAAAACTATTGTTGAATCTGTGAGAAAAATTCGAAATTTCAAATTGAAGGCGAGAATTTTAGCAAAAAAGTCAAATTTGAAATTACCCCGAAAAGGTCATTATTTCGATATAGACTTCGATATTTTGTGTTATACGATATTGGAAAAATTAAATATTTTAATCAAAATTTTGAAATAATTGCTATGTGTTGACAGTTCTGCTTTAAGCTTATACCTAACTTTTCATTGATTATTCAACTCATAATCGAAGGTTATTTTGTTTGTTTTAAATAAAAAAAAAAGTTTTAAGGGGCATTTCGAAGAGTTGCATCATACTGAGAAAATTTACCACATGGCCCCAACTCCTATATTTTCTTGGAGTTTTGGATTCCCTTTGCCTAGTAATTTTTAAAAATGTACAATTCTTAGTGTCTACATTGAATATTTGTGGAGGCACAGCTTTTCAAATTTATATTTAAAAACAATATACTTCTTCCGGTTGGACCGTGTCAAAGAACTACTAAAAATGTTCGAAGTTTCGCCCAAGATCCTAGGGGATTTCTTCAGGAATAAAGAAAAAAAAAAACATATATTTACTTACAGACCGAGTTAAATGTGCCTTATCATAAATCTTCAAATAGGTTTTCGTGCTTCTCTGATATTATAATTATTTTTAGTTTGTTGGCTTTCGAAAACAACATGCCCTAAAACGGCCACTTTCGTGGCTTCACTGTAGTCTACAATTTTTTTAGGTTTAATCCGCTCGCAAAGGGTAACCCCATTATGCCATCAAAACACTGCGAGTAGGATGCAAAAACAAAGATAAATGGCAATGGACTGCCTTTTTAAACAAGGATAGATTGCAATTTTTGGAAAACATTTCTTTCGGTAACGAGTTCCATAGCTTGAAAGTTCTATAGAAAAAAGTGTCTCTGTAGACAGAGGTCCTCACTATGTCAAGCTATCAAAGTGGAACGCACAGGAATTTGCTGTGTCCGATTGTCTTGTATGCCTCAAGAATCTTGCCCTTGGGGAAATCAATCCTATTAGTTTCTGTGAGCACCTTCCATGATAGTACTTGTAGAAAAGAGACAAGTACCAACCATTTACCTATGCTCTACTGTTTCGAGAGAATCAGTCAAACTATCGTCATCAATTAGGCGAATCTTTTTTTAAATTAAATTCAAAAGAGATAAATGTGCTTTGATGCTGAACTCCAAACATGAGAAGCCTAACTTGAGCTTTGTATAGTGTGTGTAGCTGATGAGATGTGAAGAATTTTAAGCTCTGAGAGACGGATTTCGCAATGGCGTGCACATGATCGTCCCAATAGAAGTCAGTGCTCGCATTGACTCCTAGGTTAGATAGATTAGATCCCACCGAAAGGATTTTACCGTCCATTAGTATGTTTGTTGCATTATCCCTTGATGTTTTCTTAGAGAAAACCGCAGCCTGAGTTTTTGAAGCGTTAAAGTTGACCAAATTTTTTTTATCCCATTCCAGAGAATTATTTTGAGATCCCGAATAATCATCTGCATCTGCTGTTTTCTTAGTCGAGCTGAAGCAGCGACGAATAATTGTTTGTCGGAGAAAAAAGATGACACAAGGCTACTATCATCTGGGTAGCTGTATATATGCATAAAAGTTAAAGCTAAGCTAAACAGAAACAAAGTAGGAGACAGGAGAGATGCTTGAGGCTCCTTTGCAATAATCGCAAATATCTCCGAAGAGATGCCATCGACGACGACCTGAAGATACCTGTCAGCGAAAAAATTGGATATCAAATGAGTCCAGGAGGAAGACTATAAGATGTGACTTTGTTGAAGGCCTTTGAGGTATCTTTAAGATATTTTTCCATAGTTGAGTTACAGATATGAGTAACATATGCCAGTAGATCGCTAGAGGGGCGTGGTTGTCTAAAACCGTACTTATTCTGGTTTGTGCACTTTATTAGCCACAGACCCACATATCTTATTTTCATAAATAATTGCACCAATTCTGTTTAATTCCGTCACATACTTTTATGTGCTTATCTTTTTTCAGGGAGAGCAGAACCTAAAAAAATATCTGCAAGTCTTGCTTTATTTCAATCCTCTCTTGAATACTTTAAATCATTATCATGATGTAAAACATAATTAGTAGCGATAATTTATGATTTAATGTTAAAATCAGGGCCGAAAAAAATATGGGTTCATTTCGGTTTGTCGAATTTATATACTCAAAATAGTTTTTACTTTAAACTTAAAATTGGAATTTTTTTTTTGAATTTTCAACTTTTTTTTCAAAATTTTCCCTAATTCCATGCAACTTTCATCTCATCTTCATCTTTAAGTTTTGATTAGATTAAATTAAAAACTCACAATTTCTACATTTTCCAGAAAATATTGACTTTTTTCTCAAAATTTAAACCCAAATCAAAATTTTAAATTTTAATTGCATCTTTCTTTAAAATTTTCGACTTTTTCTTAAAATTTGGACTCTTATCTGAAAATTACTTAAAATGTTCCTTTTTTTTCCTAAAATCTTGAGTTTAAAATAAAAAAAATCCTCTGTTGTACCTTTGAAATAAAGTAGTAGCGTGTTTTTAATTTAAGTTAGAGAAAGTCAATTTTCCTTACAATTTATTTTGCAAATTCGAGTTTTTCTGGAAATTTTTCTGGAAACTTTCTTTAACAATTCCAAATATACTTCTTTCTTTAAATTTCAATTTTCTTTTCCTAATTTGATATCACTATTTTTTAAAGATAATAGTTAAATTTTCGATTTTTCGTCAATTTTTTTCCTTCAAACACCTCTTTTATTTAACTATTTCATTTTTTAAATCCTGAATTTAAATTCCTGCTGCCTACTTCCCAACTTTTCCAAAAATTCCAAGAGATAACTTTTTCTCAAAATTTCGTAGTTTCAAATTTAACCTAAGAATTTTAAAATTTTAAGTCAAAATTTTAGCAAAAAATCCAACATGATATTCCAATTCCAGTTTAAAGTTAAAATTAAAAATAATAATAATAAAACTAGATACATGTTTAAATTTAAAACTTCAAAAGAAAAAAGGTAAAATATAGAAAAAAGTTAAAAAAAGTTACACAACACACAAATTTTGAACTTTTCAGCAACATTTCCAGAAAAAAAAAGAATATTTGGGTTTAAATTCCAGACATCAAATCAGAGTGGAAATTTTGAAAACAGTTTTTTTTAAATAAATTTGAAACTGCCTTACTGAACTTGTGACTTTCCCGTCCTAACCTAAAACTTTTTATTTTTTATTTTCATTTATTTTTTTAATTTGATCTTTTTAATCGACAGTTCTTGAAAACAAAGTCGAAACAGTAAATATCAATTTTTATTACAAAAAGCTAGTCAAAGTCAAAACTTTAGATAGAGAACCAAAATTATAAAAGAAAAGAGAGAAATCTCTTAAATTTTTAGTTTTATTCGTCAAAGTTCGTATATTCTAGTAGTTTTCAACTCTTTGGTGTATAATTTAAGATTTTTATGGAAATACCTAAACCCGAAATTCCAATTTAGTTTTTTATAAAATTTAAGGTTTTCTCTATGCACCCTTTGTTCGTAGAATTGTGAAATGTATTCAGTCATAACTCGCTATCTATTCACCCTAGATCCCAAGTATTGTAGATTTTTGAAATTAACTTGTCTACAGAAATCCAAAATACTAAGAAAACACAGTGTGTTCTATTTAAAGAGAATAGGAGGGGTTGGTTTGGGGGTGCAGGGGTGACAATTACATTCGGGATAAATCTGACATAATATGTCCCCCTGGGTATGTTTATCGACGTGTTTTTGCATTTTTTTTAAAAATGACAACCTAAAACTTATTTAGGTTGGATAATTTTCATTGAAACGTACTGCATTAGGTGCATAAAATTATTATGATAACTAACAGTTGCAAACAAAATTATTTAAAAAAAAATAAATTGAAAAGCATTTGAACAATAAAGAGAAAAAATTAAAAAAATTAACTTAAATATAAAGCAAAATTTGACGAACATTCAAAATTGGAAACTTAATTCTAGTAAGCTCCTTCTATTTCCAATAACATTAAGCAAAATAAAATAATTACTTAGGCATCGTTGCATATTAACAAAAAATTAAGGATTAAGAACCAATCGAAAAAAAAGTGAAAACAAAATATAATCAGCATAGTTAAGTTATTCTGAAATCATTGTTAATTATGTAAAATAAATACGAATATTACTCTTGTAAACTTGCATACGAGAAATTAAATTTAATTACTGCTATTCTATTACGGAGGATATTCTATCTTAATCCACTACAGGACTAGGATTAAACTTAAACCGGCGCATGCCCCATTCCGAATGCTGAACCACCTCTACGTGGAATTTCCGACGTCTTAGAATTGAATCTCGAAAGCAATGTGCGGTTTGTGTTTAGATCACTTATCTATAACTCGATCGTCTCGAGCTAGCTTCTGACACTACAAACACAAACAATACATTCGGGTGATGGCATTTGTGGAACTTACAGTGCACGATAAGCATGATCCTTTTGCTAACCGAGGGCGGAACTCCATTCGAAGCGATGCACAAGTAAGGACCCATATGTAGTCGATTCACTTTAGTTATGTTAAACGTTGTGCCTTCCACACTCGGAACTGCAACAGAATTCATGATTATTTATCCGATGAACTGGAAACTGCGATAAGCCGAAAGCTTATTCCAAGTAATATACGATATATCGTTTATTCTTGCTATCGAGTGTTTTAGGAGATGCTAAATAATAAGCCCTATGATATGAGGACGATTGTGTTTCCTATTTCAGTGAATATAAATAAACTCAGAACAAAGAAATCTAACTGAAACTATTTTATTGTAAACGATAATATGAGAAACGCAATATGATGGAGAAGATTTGGAAATGCATGTTTCAGCAGAAGCTACTGTTCACTATACATCGACAGTTTCTATCATTTTATTATTATAGATTTTTACAAAAATATCGATAGTTTTAGCTGATTATTTTATTAAATAAAATAAACCCTCAAATTTGAACTGCCGTTTTTGTTTAGGCTCCAACAATCGACTCCGAGGGGGAGATAGCTGCTCCAGTTCGTGACTCACGGCAAATCAATACAATTTTTCCAATAATGGTAAGTATTGTGTTATGCGAAGAATTTTTTTTATTGATCGATTATTATTATTGAAAAACTTAACATACATTTGATTATTGGATGTAACAGGCGAAAAACAAGCTTGTTTATAAATATCTATTTAATAAATCTCTAAGCATTGACTGACAGACAACGTACAACTTAGACGGGTTGGTCTACGAATACGAAATTTCATACAGATGTTCTCCGGATTACGAAGATGAGCATTGAGGGAAGACTTTGCAAAACTGTGCCTCTAAGATAGTAAAAATGGGCAGTAACAAGTAGGAACTTTTTATGTAATAAATAATATAAGTGATTGTATTTAAAGTTGCCTAAACGCCTTGGGAGCTTACATCGTTGATCAATTTGTTTCCACACAAATTTGTACAAATTTTTGCAATTCATCACTGCACATTTTATCTTTTTACGAATTCTTTTCTTTTAGCTTCTAAAAATTTAAACTTGAAATTTTGGCTTTAGTTTGGCACTTGTAATGTTTAAATTGTGCAGGAACATTTTCGTTCTAGGCCTTTTGAAGTTTTTTTTTTTGATACTTTCAAATTATAATTACGATTCTCTGTACACAACCAAAAAATTTCGATCTGTCTTTCGTCAAAATTCCTATTTAGATTTGTAACTTAAAAATTCTTTGAAATATTGACTTTTTTTAAAACTTTTCAGATTAAACTTGAAAAATACGCCATTTTAAAACTTCACCTTTAAAATCGAAATTTCGTATAAAATTCGTTTCTTATATATAATTCGTTCCAATTTTAAAAATTGGCAATTAAGATATGCTTAAAAAAATTAAACATTTTCAGGAACAGGCAAATTTAGCAAAAATTGAAGTAAGAACAGTTCGAAATTTCGAGGATAAAAACATTTTGGAAAAAAAGGAAATTTTCAAATAGTTTCTAAATTTGAAAAATGAAAATTTTGGAAATCTAAAGTTTCGAAAATAGTCAAATAATAAAAATGTCGGGACTTTCAGAAAAAAATGGGAAAGTTTTCAAAATGTCATAAAAATCGAAAAAAGTATGAATATTGAAGAAAAAGCAAAAATTATTAAAGAGAAATAAAATTTTGGAAAAAGTAAAAATTCTGGACGGTTAACAATTTAACATATCGGGTATAACAGGATCACAGTACACCCCCTTTTTTTATTATGATAAAATTTTCACTTATTAGACTTGATATACTTATGAAATGTCAAATTTTTATACAGAAATGAGAATCCTACTGCTGTCACTTTCGCTAAAATTGATACTGACTTTTGATTTTTAAATGTAACACACTATTTATTATTACATTTTTGAAATCTGCATAATTTTCTGAATACAATGCACTTAAAAAAAGTGGTTTTTAAGGGAACAAAAAAAATTTTGGGTCCCGTTTTATTTTTCAACCTTGAAGACTATGACTAATTCTACTGAACCATATTAAGGCTAAAAAAATCAAATCACTTAAAAAAGAAGTATTTTATTTTTTTATCCCGTGATGAAATTAACAAAAATGGTTTTATGTCATAACTTCATTTTCTTAAATGGCGCCATATTGGTACTGTGGTACCACCAAAAAGTATAATTTATGTCGAATCTAACCATATTTTCATTTTTGCTGTGAAATCAATAGAACTGAAGTTACAGCCAAAATAATTTAAAATAGTCGGCTTTAATTTATTTGAAGAGTTATTTAATAAGAACATAACATAGCTGTTTTTGCAGCGCTAATGTGGTCAGTTAGCGTTAATTAGGATGAGTCATGACCTTCTAGGCTGAAAAATGGAATGGGTTCTATTTAAAAATCAAAATTTGGCATTAGTTTTAGCGAAAGTGACAACAGTAGGAATGACAATTTTATATCAAAATTTGATACTTTATAAATATATGAAGTGTAGCAACTCTAAAAATTTTATCTTCACAAATAAAGAAAAAATAGGGGGGGGGGGTACCATGGTCATGTTACACCCGATATAGTAAAAATATTTTTTTAAAACTTAAAGTTTTTGATTTGAACTTGAAACAAATTTTGGAAAAATGTCAAATATTTATAACAAAATATTAAAATTTTGAAAAAAGTAAAAATTCTCAAAATAATTTTAAAACATACAAAAAATTGCAAAATTCGTAGAAAAATTTAACATTTTGCAAAATAGTCCTAAATGTCAAAAATATGCACATTTTAAAAAATATCCCAATTTAAATAATCAAAATGTTCAAATATAATCGAAAATAGAAAAAATTGGGACTTACAAAAAAAACGTCGAGTTTGCAATAAATTCAAATTTGAAAAATACTTTATTAAAATTCAAAGAAAATAATCGCACTTTTGAAAATAAGTCGACAATTTGAAACAAAATTCACAATTTAAATAGGTTCAAATTGGAAAAACACAGTTAAAAAAAAAACAATTTTCTAAAGAAGTTATTAAGTAGATATATTCAAAAAGTGGTAATTTGCAAAAAAGTCGAAAATTCCAAAAAAAGGTATAAATTTTTTGAAAAAAGTCTAAATTTTGAGAAAAATACACGCCTGGAGGGCTGCATGAATTTGTAGTCTAGGTTGCATTCTTCTTGCATACGACATTGTTGGCGATGGCCATAGTTTCTCTATGGACCAATAGGTGGTAGTACTAAAGAGTCACTCGCTTGACGCCTGTGATTTTTTTAGTACTTACTTGTCGGAACATTTATTAGCATTCGAGTTGGATATACCAAACTGACGAGATCTAACAAGATCGAAACCGGTATTTGGTTTCCAAACTTCGAATCTAATAAATGTTCAAACCTATTGGTCTGTGCATTATAGAATCCTTGTCTTCTGGGAACTCTCCTAGAGAGCAACCGCTTCGCTA
This sequence comes from Dastarcus helophoroides, assembly GCA_028583605.1. Taxonomy (NCBI): domain Eukaryota; kingdom Metazoa; phylum Arthropoda; class Insecta; order Coleoptera; family Bothrideridae; genus Dastarcus; species Dastarcus helophoroides. The sequence goes on along the minus strand of CM053327.1, from coordinate 2,860,464 downwards.
GGTGGCAGTGTTTCAACTGTTGGTAGTTCAGCTACCTATGATTCCACTATACACGCCTGGAGGGCTGCATGAATTTGTAGTCTAGGTTGCATTCTTCTTGCATAAAACTTTTCATTGTCAAGTTTTCGAAAAAAATCAGAAATATTTCAAAATCAAAATTTTAAAAACATTAGTCAGAAAGGTTAAAGTTTAAAAAAAAGTCGAAATCTGAGAAAAATAACAAAAATTTTAAAAAATGTCGATATTTTAGATGGTCAACATTTTGAAAAATAAATTAAAAAAATTTGAAAAATAATTCTAAATTTACAAAGCTGAAATTTAAAAACCGCTAAAAAAGCACTTTTCTAAAGAAGTAATTTGAAGAAATTTTTAAAAAGTGGAAATTTGCAAAACAGTCGAAATATCCAAAAAAAAAAAAGAATATATATCTGTATCTTAAAAAATATATAAATTTTTGGAAAAAGTTGAAATTTTGAGACAAAGTCAAAAATGACCCTATCAAACTTTTCATTGTCAACTTATCGAAAAAATGTGAACTTTTTTAAAATGAAAATTTTAAAAATTTAATTCCTTGAAAAGGTTAAAGTTTTTAAAAAGGTCGACAAATGAAAATAAAAACCTGAAATTTTAAAAAATTTCGGAATTTTGGATCAAGTGGAAATTTTGAAAACATATGGAACATTAAAAATAGCCGAAATTTTAAAAAATGTGTTGACTTTGTTTCAAATGTTGGTTATATAATATTTTGATATTGATAAAAACGTCAACATTTAGAAATACAATCAAAATTTTAAACAAAATTTTAACATTAAAAATGCTGGACATTTTTAGAGAATTCATAATTTTAAAAAATTTTCAGATTTAAAACAAAAATCGAATTTTTCAAAATTGAATTTCTCTAATATTCAAGGTTTGAAAATAAATTCGAATTCTTTTGAAAAAACCAAAATTTTGAGAAAAATCAAATTTTGGAAAAAAAGGAATATAAGGGGAAAATTTAAAAAAAAATTGAAATTTTGGAAAAGTGTCGAAATTAAAACAAAATGGGTGTATTTAATACCATAAAGAAAGTAGTGGCCGTGACAGTAGCGAGTCACATAGTAAAGTTTGAAAAACATTGGAATAAAAAAGGAAATGTTGAATTTTTAATATTTTCAAAAACTTCTTATTACATTACAACTTTGTAAATTTAAAATTTGTGCAAAATCTTGACTCAATAAGAATTTCAAGTTTAAACTTGAGATTATTATTTTTTTTTAATTCAACATTGAATTTTCAATTTTAGAAGATTTTGACTTTTACTCGCTTTCTGTAAAAAATATTGTAACCAAATGTAATTATAAAATTTAATTAGGAATTTTCTAGAAAATTTAATAAGGGTAAGCGGCCGCGATAATAAATTAAACGCCAGATAAGCGCTCCAGAAATTTCGGCAAACGATAAGCTGCTGGATTTTTCTAGAATCCGAAACGGGATCTATATATAGGGGTCCGGTAGGCTTTCCCTCAGTTAGTCAAGTTAGTTAGAAGTCAATGAATAAGTTAGCTAATTAAACAGTATTAGTGGATCACAATAGTTGCATTCCGGTATCAGTTTGGAAATAAAGTGGTTACAATTCAGAGCGTACTAATCATTCGAAATGATAATGCACAACAATACTTTTACTTTACCGAATTTTATTTTCCAGAAATTTGAAAGAAATAGACCAAATTAAAAAAATAAAAATTTTCAAGTTTTAATTTGTAATTTTGAGGTAACAATCAAAATTTAGAAAAAAAAAGGATCTTAAACGAAGAGTCCTTAAAATCTCTAATTTAATTTAGAGTAAAAGTAAAATTTTTAGAACGTTTTCATTAATGGATTTAACTTTGTTTAGTTTCAAATTTAAACTTCTACTTATTTTTATAGGTTTTTTTCTAAAAATTCAAATTCAGATCAAAACGCTATTTTAAAAAGCATTACAATAAGGTTACCTAATCTTTTTCCGACCTACTGAATTAATATTTTTAATACAATTGTTATTTATTATAAACTTAGTTTCTTTTTCATCAAAATTTAGACTCTTTCTAAATAAATTAAATTTTATTTCTTGAAATTTCGACCTATTTTCGAGATTGTGAATTAAAATTTAAAATAAAAGGAAAAAGTTTTCTAAAAAGATGTAATTTTAATGTTCAAGGGCAAATTTTTTATGACAAAATTTCATTTTCGGGATCGACGACAAATTTTTTAAAATAACAAAAAGTAAAATTTTAATTTTAAATGGAACATGTTAGGAAAAATTTCAGCTGTAGCTAGAAAGTTTGTGCAGAAACTTAAAATATTGAGCGCAACATATAAAGATCGATTTTTGACACAGCAGTTCAAGGTGCAACAAGAGGAATTGACAAGTTTAAGCCAGGAGTGTCTTAAAAAAAATAACGTTTTAGAAAACACCTAATTTCGACTTTTTAATTCAAGACAATCTGAAAAAAAATGTTGCTTCCAGACTAAAGTCAAAGTCTTAGAAAAAACGATAAAGTTTTCAAAACAAAACAACTATTTTTGAGAAAAAAAAGATACTGGGGGTCCGCGAATTTCTTGATAAAATCGCCTAAAGATAACCATTTCTGAGAAAAATGACTGGGTCTGTTTGGGTCGATGTCTGAAGTGGATGTAACCTAATGAAAATGTTTTATGCAGTAGGCTGTGAAAACGAACTGTATCATCATTACACTGATTTGGTCCAAATTTACAACAGAGCGTAACATTTTTATTTTGAACTAGAAATTTCGGGAAAAAAAATTAGCGTAATTTTGGGAAAAAGTCGAAATCTTAAAAAACAACCAGGAATTTTGAAAAAAAATATTTATTACAAAACTTAAAATTTAATTTGACTGAAGATTTGGAGGAAAGGTCAATATTTTCCTAAAAAATGTGAAAATTGTGAGTTTATAATCTAACTTTCAGAAATAAAAATAGTGAGTGAAAGTAAACTTGTAATTTTGAGATGAAAGTTGCATTAATTTGTATAAAGTTTTTAAAACGAAATCGAAATTTCTAAAAAAATATTCTAAATTCTAGGGTAATGTAACAATTTCAACGAATTTAAATAAACCCTTACTTCTCCCGGTGCTGTTAGGTTCGTTGCGACAAGAAAAATGGTTTTTTAGCTTTCTAGTTTTTGGTTCAGTTCCGGTTCGAAGCCTTGCACATAACTCATTTTTGATTATGAGGGCATAATATTCATACTTTTCCACTACTTTAATGTAAAAGTGTAAATATGATTTTCAATTTCCAATAAATAAGTGAAGGCGATATTAACTTATACCGCAGTCTGTTGGGAAAGAATCTCAGTTTTTAATAAACCTTTAATTCTTGTAGTATCTAAAAGCGGTTTACTCTGCTCTCCATCTTTGACAATTCTAGAACGAAAACCACTTTTAAAAAGGTGCACATAAGGGTTTCAGGTTTTGAAACTATCGCCGTTTGAGGAAAAGGTAACAAACGCTGGCTTCCGGACAAACTCTTGCACGTCTATCGGCAAATAAAAGCATTGAAATTTAAAATAACTATTCTGCCAAGTACAAATAATCTAAGGAACACAAGACAGAATAACCGAAAATAAATACAATTTATAGGATAACATAAATTTCGACTTTCTTTAGGCATCGACTTTTAATAAATTTGTACCCTTTTAAAAATTTCGTCTTTCAAATTTTTTCGAAAATTTAGATTTTCATAAAAAAAATTTTCACTTTCCTGAAAATGTCAACATTTTTTCAGTATTACCACTGTTTGAAATATTTTGCCTTTTATTGATAATTTCGAATTTTTTCTACGTTTCGACTAACTTTAACGAAAATTTCTAATTTTTCGAAAAGTTCCATTTTTTGTAGAAAATTTTGACTTTGAAATTTTTCTCGAAAACAAACTTTCTAAAATCTTTGTTCTTGAAAATTTAGATATTTTTTAAAAACTTCCACCCTTTGAAAAGTTTTATTATTTTAAAAATATAGAACGATTAAAAGGTCGGCTGTTAGGAATTTCATCTTTTTTAATTTCACCTTTTTGTGAATTTAAAATTCTTTAAAATTTTCAACTTTTTAAAAATTTTGAATTTTAAAAATTTTAACTGCTTTGTTAAAATTTCAAGCGATAATTTTTCATAAATGTTTATACTTTTGAAATTCTGGACTATTTTGCAAATTTGGAATTTTTCTGTTTTTTAAATCTTCCATTGTTTTTAAAATGCCTTCGAATTTTTTTAAAATTCTTTTCTTTTAAAAGTTTGACACTTTCTTGCCAACATTGCGACTCTTTTGAAAATTTGATTTTCTTAAAAAATATTTTGACAATTTCTCTAAATTACGTTATTTTTAAGAATTTTGACCTCCTAATGTTTAACTATTTTTCAGAATTTTACCTTTTCAAAATTTTGTCTGTTTTAAAAAATTTTGGGTTGTTTTAATAATTAGAGTTCTACAATTTTGACCTTGCTTAAAATTGAACTTAAGAGAAGTTAACGTTTGTTGAAAATTTTGATTATTTTTGAAATTTAGACTATTTTTCAAAATTTCAACCTTTTTGCAAATATAGAATTTTTTTAAAAATGTCGACTTTTATCAAAATGTTGACATGTTTTTTCAAGGCTTTTTTTGAAAATTTTTGCTTTATTTTTAAAAATCTAAAATTTCTTATTGGAAAACTACGACGTTGAAAATTTTCGACTTTTTCAAAATTTTAACTTTTTCTTGAAAATTTATAATTTTCAGAATTTGCGACTTTTTCTCGCAAATTTAAAATTCTCCTGAAATTTGAGTTCCCGAATTTTTCGAATCTTTTTTATTTTTAATTTCGAGTCTTTTGGACATTTTTATTTATTTTTCGAAATTTTGACCTTTTTCTGAAAATTTCAATTTTCCGAAATTTTGGCTTTTTTTTGAAAATTGCTTCTATTTTCAAAATGTTGACATTCTTTTAATTAATTTCGCCTTTTTTATTCCTGATTATATTTTAAAACTTAATGCAAAAATTTCTAATCAACATTTTTGAATTTTTTAAATTTTAGTGTTTAAAATTTTCACTTTTTAAATAAAGTTTTGTATTCTGATGATTTTAGTCTTTTTTCAGTGAATAATAAGCTTATCAAAAATTTTGGCCTTTTCAAAAGTTCATTGAAAATAATTAACAATTTTTGTTACTCTCGATATTTTTTTTAGTTTTAATCATTTTTAAGATTTTGAACTATTTTGCAAAATATCAATTTTTTAAAAATCTTTTTGACAATGTTACCGCTTTTTGAATTATTTGAATTTTTGGAAATTTTGGCAGTTTTTAATAATCTTATTTTTTTGGAAAAACAAATTTTCTATGAAAATTTTTACATTTTTTAAAATTTCTATTGTTTTGGAAAATTTTGGTTTTAAAATACTCGAAATTTAAACTTTTTTGAAATTTTTACTCTTTCATACGTCCGGATTTTTTATAAATCTTAATTTTAATTGGGAATTTCAACTGTAAAATCTCGCATTTTTTGAAAATTTGAAATAATTTGCCTATATTATTTTCAATTTTATCAAAAATTTGGATTTTTGAATATTTTAAAATTTTTCAAAATTTTTACATTTATTTGAAAATTCCGACTAATTATTAAAATTTCGTGGTTTTCAAACTTTTAATCTCTTTTAAATGACGAATTTTTAAATTTCAAATTTTTAAGTACAGTCAAGCCTCCCTATAGCTAATTCCAAGATTCTACAAAAAAAAGTTGATATAGAGAGGTTTTCGTTACAGGAAGGTAGCATTAAAAATGCACAAACCACATGTAACATTTCAAATTATACAATTATTCAAAAATATATAAACAAATATATGTAGATAAATTAAATTTAATTTAAAAAATCTGTTATTTCTGTTTGAAGAGAGAATTTAAGAAATGTTTGTTGTTCAAAAAATACTTCGCACTTATTTAACGCATTAAAGACACGTTCAGGTGTTCATTCAAACTGTAAACCCCCTTTATGCCAACAGGTAAACAAAGTCATTATCATGGGATATCCCAAAAATTGAGTAATTACATATGTTGCACTAGAGCCAATTAACATCGAATCAAACCTTAACATGTCATTAAAATGATATTAAGAACTTTCTCTGAAGGTAATGCCATTATCAAATGTAATTAAACCTTGAAAAATCTTTGTTCAAATATTCGTTTTAAGGAGGTATTCTGTTTGCGAGGTAATATTACATGTAAATTTATTTAAAATGCTACGTTTCCTGAAAAAATTCGTTATATAGAGGAATTCTGTATATAGAGGTTCGTTATTACTCTATTCTTTTAAATTTATTTTCAAAATATTGCGCACTGTCCACAATTTAAAGTTATCATTCTTCTGCGATTGATATGTGTATTGTTTATTGTATATATTTTGTACTTTCGAATTCAAATTCTTTGAACCATTTTATATATTACCTCTGAGGGGGTTAAAAGCCAAAAACGCCGATAAAAGTGACTCGTGACTCTTCTTTATAGACTAAAACCAAACATGAATTTCGTATTTCTGAATTGAAAAATGACGAAATTCATTACAAATTTTCACCCCTTGTTTATCGGTCATGGGGGAAAAATGTTTAAAAATTTGTTGTTAGTGCTCATCTACGTTATATAAGAAATTTATGCTCAAAGTTTTATAGTTCTAAACCCATCGGTTTAGCCTGTAAGATGTCTATCAGTGTTTAGAATTTTATTAGATAGATTTAAAATGTTGAGTTTAAATTCCAAATTCCGTTATTAAAGTACAAGTCTCAAAATTAAAGTAGAAATTTTCGATTAAAAGTTAAAATGTTCTGATCACCATGAAAAATTCTCTTTTAACAACCTTAGAACTCAAAATTTCCAAAGAAGTCTAAATGAATCCGAGATTTTGATCCTAAAGTTGAAATTGCAGAAAAGAAATAAAAAAATTATATGTTAAATAGAACATTTTGACAGAAAAATCTAAATTATATAGGGTGGTTAAACTTCATATATTTATAAAAAAACCTCAAATCTTCAAGAAAAATTCGAGTTTAAATTCGAAATTCTTAGAAAATTTGTGATGAAGTGAAAATTTTCTTAATTAAAAAATTTAAAACTTCGAACATTATCTCGAAATTTTGAATTTCTGAACAAAAAGTCGAATTTCGAAAATTTATCAAAATTCCGTGATATTTACAGATTCTAAAATTTATTAAAAAAATTTTAATTTCAAATGTTTTTCAAAAGGTAAACTTTTTTCTTGAACCTTCAAATTCAGCTAGTAGTGTTTTCGTTAGTTTCAAATTCATTTTTATCAATTTCGAGATTTTTCCATGCATTCAACTTTTTTTTCTCAAAATGCGGTGTTTAGGCTTTTAATACTGAAGTCAAAATCTCAAAAAAAAGTAATCAAAGTTAAGAAACTGGTTTGTTAAAAAAAAAGTTTTTCAAAAATTTCAGGTTTAACCTCAAAATTTCAGCTAATAAATCGAATTCGAGAATAAAACTTTCTTAATCTTTTCGATATGTAAGAGTTTTTCTGAAAATTTTGAATTTAAATTAATTTTTTTGACAAATTTCAATGTAACCTTCGAAATTTTCGAAGATTTTGATTTTGATTCTCAAAATCCTGACTTTGCCCTTAAACTTTACAATTTATTTATGAAATTTACAAATTTTAACCTTTCGAAATTGGTGTAAAACTTAAAAATGAGTTTCTGGTTTTTTTTTTCGAAAGATGGAATTTTCTTCCCCCTTTTGTTTTGTTGAAACTAGATTTTGAATTTTCAAAAAGAGTTTTGTTTCAAGTGAGTTTTATAGCTAAATTTTGAGGTTTATCTTAACATTGTTAGGTTTCAATAACAGTTTTAAAATTCCAATTATAGTTTTTCTCGTCAAACATTATTTGCGAAATTTCTAGTTTAAACTTAAAATGTGAAAATTGGATTTTTTTAAAATAAATATAATTCGAATAATTCTTAACATTTTTGACTTTTTTCGCAAACTTTTCACTCTAAAATTAAACTTCTAACATTTTATTTTAAAATAGAAATTTTCATTTTAAATTTAAGACATGCTCAATATAATGGGATGTCTCTTTTTTTATAATTACCGTGAATCACATAAATAGTAACCGTGAATCACACGTGGTTCGCGAGCTACAGGTTGGGCACCACTGGTCTAGAATAATATCTGAAAAGCATGCAATATGGAAAGTAATTACGTTGAAATATTTTCTCCCCGAGAGATTCAGTAAGAAGTACAGGCACTTAAATTTTTCTCTGCTTTAACTTAAACTTGGAATTAACTTAAAGTTCTTGATTTATAACGCGAGAATTTCACCTTTGCGAATGAGTACCTTTTCAAAGAAAGTTGGAAGTTTGCACACGTAGGCATGGAAATGTGGGTCTCGGCATTTTTCGGCGTATATTAATTTCTGCTATTTGCCGGTGTGTTTCATCTTCACTCGTATTTGTTTCAGGCTTTTACGCCGGCCGATTCGCATGGTGAATGAATGCACTTAACCAATGTACGAATCCCTGGCGTTTGTCGAAACCGAACTTCAAAGGATCAAAAGCAACGCGGGGCTCTTTAGCCAATTGGATGCATACATCTCGCGCTTTTACATAAAGAGAAACAAATATTCGATCCCTAATTGTAATTACATTCCAGGAAGCTCTATTCTGCTCATTTCAATCAAATTTGTGGATTACCTAACTTCAAGTAAATACAAGTATAAATACTGAAATGTTAGAATGGAAGGGTGCTAGAAACAAAGTAGAGTTCAGGTGTCTTTGAAGCCGGCTTTCTCATCCTCTAGAGCAGGTATTCCCAACCAGTGAGTCGCGTCCTCCCTAGGGGGGAAAAGAGAGGTCATAAGGCAGGCCCGATATGTTGGAAAATCTTAAAGACAAATTCCTTTGAAATCTCAAATCCCCTTATTAATCTATAGTGCCCTACCTGCGCTCCCACTAAAAATAGATTATATTTCTCCCAACTATACGACACAATTAAAAATAAAAAAATGTCCTCTTTTTCTGAAATATCAGTTTTTGAAAACTCGAGTTTGAAGAAAATTGCCCTTTTTTTGAACAGTGTCTTTTAAAAATTTCAACTATTAAAAATTTAGGTTTTTTCCTAAAATTTTGATTTTCTTTTGAAAATTTTTACTTCTTTGGTAATCTCAAGATTTTTTCAAAATTTTGATTCATTTCAAAGCTTTGGCCTCTTAAATTTTTACTACTTTTGAAATTTTGACTTAAATTTCAATATTTATAAGCGTTTCGGCATTTTTTGAAATTTTCGAATTTTTTTAGTACTTTCACTTTTTCAAAATTACCAGCTTTTAAGAATGCTTACCTTTTTTGAAAGTGTCGATTTTTTTTGCTTTTATTCCAGAACTTTGACTTCTTAAATCTAGGCCTTTTTACACGTTAACATTTTTTTAAAATTTAGACCTTTCCCAAGTGGTCCAATTTTTTTTTCAAACTTCGACTCGTTTCTTGAAAATTACCAGGACTATCCTTTATAATTTCTATTTTTACAGTTACAAATATTTTTCAATATTTGCATTTTGCAAACTTCGATTATCTTTTTTTTTTAATTTCGGCTTTCCTGAAAATTTCCATTTTTTTGTAAAATACATATCTACTCTTTTATTCTTTCCCTTTTCAAAAAGTCAATTTTCAATGTTTTCGAAGATCTTAATTTTTTTCAAAATATTGACTTTTTGAAAAATAGATTCTTTGAAAATTTTAACTTTTAAAAACTTGTACCCATTTTTTGTAAAAGCTATTTTGACTGTTATTAGAAAATTTTAATTTCTTAAAAGTCAATTTTTTTTGTAAATATTTGTCCATTTTTCAAAATTCAGAATATTTTCAAAAATTTTGATTTTTTGAGAAAATACTGCCTTCTTCTTTAAATCACAATTTTTTTTAATTTAAAAATAAAACAAAAAATTTCCAAATATTTTTAAAAATTTTGATATTTTTTGGATCTTGATATCTTTTCCAAAGTTCGCCTTTCTTAAAATATTTCGACTTTTCACCATTTCTTAAAATTTAAATTTTTGACAAAATTTTGACTTATTTAATATTTTGGTTTTTTAAAAATTTAATATTTGCTAGTTTGGTCCGTTTTTCAAAATTAAATTTTTTTCAAAAATTTGGAAATATTTGAAAATTCTTTAAAAACAACGAAGATGTTTCCTTGAAAATTCGCCACTATTTCAAATTTTTGAAATTTTTTTGAAAATTGTTTTCTAGAGAATTTATGATTTATTGGAAGTTAATACGATCCCATATATTTTCCAAACTTCCCTTTTTTATTTGAAAATTTCAACTTTTCTAACGTTGGCATTACTACAACATTCGACTCTTAAGCAGTTTTCTTATTATTATCGAATTTTCCATAAAGTTCAAGTTTTTCAAAATTTTTCAAATTCGATATTTTTCAAACTTCGCTTTTTTATTTGAAAATTTCAACTTTTCTAACGTTGGCATTACTACAACATTCGACTCTTAAGCAGTTTTCTTATTATTATCGAATTTTCCATAAAGTTCAAGTTTTTCAAAATTTTTCAAATTCGATATTTTTCAAACTTCGCTTTGTTTTCTGAAAATTTCGACTTTTTTAAAGTTTGGCATTTCTACAACATTTGACTCTTGTGCAGTTTTCTTATTATTTCCGACTTTTTCAAAAAGTTTGAGTTTTTCAAAATTTTCCCAATTCGATATTTTCCAAACTTCGCTTTTTTTTCTGAAAATTTCGACTTTTTCAAAGTTTGGAATTTCTACAACATTTGTCTCTTTTGCAGTTTTCTTATTATTTTTCACTTTTCCAAGAAGTTCGGGTTTTTCAAAATTTTTACACCTTTTAAAAAATTCTAATTTTTTTTTAATTTCATATTTTTGTCAAAATTTCAACAATCTTCGAACTTACTTACGATTTTAATTCTTCTTTTTAAAATTTCGGCTCTTTCAGATTTGTTTATTTTTTAAATTTATTCAAATTTTTTAATTATTTAATCGTTTTTTTTTGTTAATAGAAACAAATTTCGCAAATTTTTAAATTGTAGATCTTTTTAAAATTTGTTTATTTCAAATTTTTGGATATTTCAAAACCTCGATTTTCCGAAATTGCTGTATTTTTTTAATGTTTCAATACTTATTTTTGACATTTTCCACCATTTTTTAAATTTGGATTTTTTTGTTTTTTTGAAAATCCGGTTCTTTCTAAAGATACATTTTCTTTTAAGTTAAAGTTGAACAATTTTAAAAAAAGTTTCGCTTTGTCTGAAAAATTGTACGTTGAACATATTTATGATTTTCGAATCCAGACAATTTTCAAAATTTCGCCTTTCTAAAAATTTTGAATCTGTTTCTTGGAATTTCAACTTTTGTCTGAAGAATTCAACTATATTCTGGACATTTTGTTCTAAATTTAAAAGATAGTAGTTTCTGCTTTACATTTTAACTAGAAAAAAGATCTGAAAACTTTTTGAAAAACTCAATTTTAAAATTTTTGATTATTGTCTCATTTTTTTTTGTTGGTGGAACGGACTGGTCTTTGGTTATTTTCAAAAATTAAAATACAAAACCTGTCCCCTGAAACCAAGAACGAGTAAAAAGCACAACAAAAGTTGCTTTAACGCGTTTCGACAGCCAAGCTATTATCTTCAGAGATACTGAGAGATACAGCATCTTTCTGAAGAAGATAGCTTGGCGATCGAAACCGGTTAGAGCAACCTTTGTCGTTTTTTTTAGTCTTTCTTGGTTTTAGGGGACAAGTTTTGTATTTCAATTTTTTTTCTCGAATCTTCCACTTCAAACTCATATTTAAAACTCAAAATTTGTATCTTTTTCTAAAAATTGTCAATATTTTTAGTAACATCCAAATTTATTACACAAAGCAAAAATAGAATTTAAATGTGTTTTTTAAAATTAGCGAACTTTTATTTTTCCACTGATTAATTTTTTCTTAAGTAGTGATTTTAAAAATATATACGTTTCAAATTTTAAATTTTCATTTTTATCCGAAAATATAGGTACTTTAATTTCGAAATTAAAAAAGAAACTAAACTTAAAAATGAAAATTAAAGAAGAAAATAGAATAGATCTGGCATTCTTAAAATACATCCTTTGGAAAAAAAGCAGGAATTTCAAAATCATTTTTGGTTAGCTTTTCCACTTATAAAATGTAAGAAACTCAACTAAACAGTTAATGAAATGTTATTGTTAAAAATTTTAAAATTTCGCAGAAAACTGTCAAGATCAAAATTTAAAAAATCCTAAATTCGAGAATAAAAAAAATATATTTAAAGTTCATTTGAATAGGTTTGTAACTGGAAAATTCATGTAAAGATTTTTTTTTATTGTACCAATCAAATTATTTAAAGGTGGCATGAATATGTTTTACCTAATCCAAGGAAGCTGAACCTAGAAAAGGTTGGGACTGCAGTATTTCTGCATTTCATATTAAAGCTATGCAGACAGAATATTTCTGTCAGAAAAAGCTTGATACTAGGTAGGTATCCAAAGATTTAGATGAAGGGATGGGCGATGAAAACATCAATTAAAATGGGCATAATTGGATCCCAATTTGTTGCCGAGCCACATAATGATACAACGCTCTAGTAATACAAAGTGTCAACATTGTTTTTGTATTTTTAGATTTAATGTGCTGCAAGCTGTTTTAGTACATATCATGCAGGTAATATCAGCTTTATTGCAAAATTTATAGCAAATGCCAGATAAAGACCGAATTTGTCGAGATAGAGTCGTAGCGCAGGAATTTGTTTTATAAGCTGTTTATTTCGCACATAATTCTGTTGCAAAATGTGGCAACAATTTTAATTGCCTTCAGATATAAAAAAGTGCAACATTTTGCAGCCCTGGAACGTTTATAATTGCTACTCTGTTCGTTTTTTTATTGAATCCAGCAATTAGCCCAGATGTAATCCGGACGTTAATAGTTACACTCGTGCAGTTTATTTTGTTAAGTAGCATGTTGTTACATTTGACCGGCGAAAGAGATTAGTTTATTTAGAGTCGACTCTAATATCGGATAAATAATTGCACCATTAGGGAAGTTAATTAATTGCATCATTCTTCGTGAGGTCTCCTATGTTAATGGGTAAATCTGTGTAATATGAACATTAATATTTATTTACGCTAATTGCATTTGGGTATTACAAATTATGTGGCTTTGCCATTTGAATATCCTTTACCTTTCAAAACTCAATAAAATAACCATCGATTTGAATACTTAAATAAGTAGATATTTGACCCCGATTATTAGCCTGCATATTAAGTAATTTTTTTACGGTAGCTTATGCACGGTGTTTGTTAAAAAAGTGGACCAAATTTTACCAATAAATTCTGTTAGATATTTGTATTTAACGAGACCACAGGCGATGGTTAACTTGATTGAGTTGCAATTATCAGAGACTTGACATTCTTTTTAATTAATTTGTGTGTAGCTTCCATTCACTTCGTTTATTAAAAAATACGTTATCACTGTCCACGGATTTATGTTCCCAATGCAAACCCTGACAGGTTATGTGTCCAGGTGAATCAGAAGAACAGTGATACGCACTTTAAGGAAACGTACTGTCGAAAAAATGTACAGTATAGACGATACAGAATCAGTGATCCTTACGTATTTTGGAAACATTTCTAGGGATTTGAAATGAGTATACACAGTTTCTCTCGCACAGATACTTTGAACAAGAAAAATAATGATACTTGGAAAATCCAAATGGAAACGTTACTCGTCAAGAACGAGGAATGGGGTTACATAAGTGGCGAAATAAAACAGCCGATCACAACGGACGATGAGAATTCAAGAAGAGTTCTGGAAGTCTGGAAGAAAGGTGATAGTAAAGCCAAATCTGATATAATTCTGTCTATTAGTGTGGCTTAGACTGGTGAAAATATACCAATCAAAGGGACCGTCTCGAAAAGCAACTTTGTGCAAACAGTTGATCTTGCAACATATGGATGAAGATACCGACGTACCTGAACATCTAAACAATATTTTTGATGCAGTCGACAAACTAAAAGACACGATTGTCAAAATTAATGCAAACTTATTAGCTGTAGTGTTGTTGTACAGTTCACCACCGAATTTCAAAAATTTTAGGTATGCCATCGAGTCCCGTGATGAACTACCTGGTCCAGAATTGTTACTTATTAAAATTACAGAATAATTTGATGCAAGAAAGAACAACATACAAGAAAATGTTCAGAACGCTCTATTAGTCAAAAGGATATTTAACTTTAGACAAACCACAGCAATCAAAAAGCAGGAAATGGTGGAAATAGAAACATATGATGAAAGTGGTACATTTAAATTCCGTTATCATCGGTGCAGGAAGGTAGGGCACAAAGCCGCAGACTGTACTCAAGGAGGTAAGAATATTTCAAATTCTAATGAAGTAAATTGTTCTGAAAGCTTTTGCTTAGGCACTGTAGAAACGTTCAATGTTGGTTTCAATTGAAAAAAGTTAAATTAGTGTATAGATAGTGAAGTAACATCTTATTTTTATAAAAATAAAAGCTCTTTTTCATGTTTTCGTGACGATTTTCATGAAAACCTTAACTTCGCAAACGTATCACCTACTGAAATTTAAGGAAAGGGTACTGCTACGTTCGCAGCAGACACATTTGGGAAATCCACAAATATTTCTTTAACCTATACGTTGTACGCGTCGAATTTGCAAACAAACTTAATTTTAGTTAGCAAGGCAACAAATAAATGTTTTGAAGTACTATTCAAGGGAGACACTGCTCTAGTGTATGACTCAAAATTCGATATAAAATTGGTTGCAGATCCTGTTGGTGACCTGTATTATGTTCGCGTAGACATTTCTAAAAACTTTGTTCTAGCTTCAGTTGCGTCTCTCTGAAAATAGTAAAACTTTGGCATTCACGCTTAGGACATTTGAATGTAAAGGATCACGTTGAAGGCGTACGCAACGGAGTTATCCGGGGAGTACATTTACATTTAGGTCCCATAGACAGAAATTGCAAACTTGACTGCGAAAAATGTATTCAGAGGAAGATGACGAGTAAACTGTTTCTCAAGAAGTCGGACAAGAGCACGGAATTTTTGGAAATCGTAGACACAGACATTTGGGGTCCGATGAGGGTGGAATCGCTTTCTAAAGCAAGATATTACGTCTAGTTTTTCGTCGATCGTTCAAGATATTGTGCCGTATATTTCATCAAACACAAGAATGAGATTACCGAGAAAACCAAGGAATTCATTTAATATGTTCAAAATTTACTCGATAAAAATGTAAAATTTTTTCAGTTAGATAACACTAGGGGAGACTGGGGTATTGTGAACCGCCTCTATATGTTGGCTAAAAACTGGCAAAAAAATATTTTTTTCTGAAAATTTCAAAGCTCCAATTTGTAGTACAACTAATAATTTCTCTTTGGGTCGCAGCAGTTTGGTCAAATTGTATTAAATTATACAACTTATAGTAGTTGGCGCAAAAATTGCATTTTTTACAATATGGCAACATATGTGTAACACAGTACAAACTTTGTGCAAAACTTCAGATTCCTGTCGAATACTTAAGATTCCGCAAATATTATGAAGATATTTACCTGAGTTGGGTTCTCAGAAAGTATGGTCAAATTGGGGGAAACTCTAAAGTGAAAAAAAAAAAAAACATTTTAAAGTATCCCATTTTCTCTATTTGGTGTCGATGCGAGATAACGGTTCGTGTACACAAGTTGAGTACTGAAGGGAAAATAAGCTTAACAAGAAGTGAGCTGACGACAGTTATTTGTAGCGAGCAACCACTATTAGAGAAAAAATATGATGCTGGTCAGCAATTCCCCGTAATTTAAAATACCCCAGTCTCCCCTACTAAATATATTAATAAGAATCGAGATGACTTCTTAAAAAAAACGAAATCGGAAGACGGTTGACAGGTCTATATTGTCCGGAACAAAACGGCATATCAACAAAGCCGAAGAACCGATCACTACTTGACATAGCTCGGTGCTTGCTAATACAATCTGATTTACCTGCAAAGTTTTGGACAGAGGCAATAAATACCGCAAACTACTTAAGAAACAGATGCCCGACCAAACCTCTAAATGTTCGAACTCTATATGAAATTTGGTATGATAAACTTCCAGATGTATCACGCGTTCAAGTATTTGGTTTCAAAGTTTTCTGTTTAAACAATGATTTTGGAGAGGGAAACTGGGTTCCAGGTGCAAAAAAGAAATATCTCAAGGTTACTCCGAACAAACGAAAGGTTTTCATATTTGGTTCCCCTCAGAACTAAAAGTAATCATATTTTGTGATGTTAGGTTCTTGGACAAGGTCGGAGTGTGCAATAAACTTGTACAAAGGATGCGATAACAAATTGGAAGTCACTGTATAACCTACAGAAACGACGAAGGATGATGAAATCCTTAAAATTGAAAAAGAAAATGAGGAGAAAGACCAGGTAAACAAGATAAAAAGAGGACCAGGGAGACCAAGGCTGGAACGGACTGGAAATAAGGGAAGACCAACAAAAATGTGTAACACAGCAGAATACCGAAGTAAATCTTGCAGAACAAGTGTTTCTAGGCAAAGTACCAATGAAACAAGCTCTAGAAGGACCTGACACTGAAAAGTGGGTTGAAACCACGGCAGAGGAAAATTCAAATATAATCAAAAACGACGCATGGACTTTCGTCAATAGACCCATCGATGGGGAAGTCCTGGAAAGGCAAATAGTACTGAGAAAAAAGTACAATGCGGTTCTATAGAAAGGTGCAAAGCACGTCTTGTGGCTCGAAGATTTACTCAGAAGCCAGGTATTCATTTTAATGAAACGTTTGCTTCCGTGGGTAGATTAATTTTTATAAAACATATTGCACAAGTAGTCCGCTTTAACATGAAAACATAAGATGGACTTGATATTTTTGTATCCGAATGGTACGGTCGAAGAGACTGTTTTCATGGAACCTCCAAGAGAACTAGGCGCAGTGCTTAACCAGATCCACCATAGTGACAAGTGTGATATTAATATCAAACAAATACCTGTGACTATTGTTTTAAAGGACTTGGACTTTCAGAAGTGACAAAAAAAGGCCAAAAGGTCTTGAGAAAAAGTGTTAGATACTTGTATTTAACGAGACCACAGGCGACGGTTAACTTGATTAAGTTGCAATTGTCAGAGACTTGACCTTTTTTTTTTGATTAATTGGTGTATAGCAACAATTCACTTCGTTCATTAAAAATACGTGTCCACGCATTTATATTCACACTGAAAACCCTCACAGATTCTACGACGAAAATAATCTAGAAATTCATATACAATGTTCCTTATAATGCTGTTTTCAGGATGTTTAATTTGAAAAAATAAAAACGTTTTTGAGGGATATTTTTAGGTTTAGGAATTTTTGTCTAATTTGACATAAGGAGTTTTCATAGGAACCTATATCATTTGCTGCGATGTCACCTCAGTACAAAAAACTAGTGGTTGCAAATATTTTTCTAAAAAATAAATATTACGCCACTACCCAAACCGCAAATGAAGACCATTTTTTAAATTTTTTGAAAGAATTACATTTAAAATTGGCAGACGAATACAATTTGTGGATAACGTAACTGTCATTATCTGCCAGCATGTGTTACAGAAACATACTTTTTTAATAATTAAATAGCATAAACGAACACTAAAATAATTTAATATTTTTCAATACGTTTACATATAATATTTCAGAAATCACAGTGTGAAACTTATGAAGTAACTAAGGAAACCGAAATAAAAATAATAAACAACATTTTTTAGGTAAAATATATATTGAATTAAGACAACATGCCAAACATGACTGGCAAAAAAATTAATTAACCAATAATTCAATTTGAGATTGTTTTAGAAATGCTCCACCCCCTCAATTGACTGGCGACATATTTTACATATTTTTTAAGAAATCCTGAATAGTGAAAAATAATAAATTTGGGTTTTTTATAGCATTTAAATATTCTTCGTTTATCCCTATTGTTCATAGATGCAATACTCTAAACCAGGGTCCTAATATAACCAACCAAAATAGTCAAGAACGGTCTTAGATCTGGTTACGTTATCCAAGAAGTGCACTTTCTTGCCCACTTTAAACACAGTTTATTTCAAAAATGACTTCTCTTAGTGATATTTAAAAAGTATACCTTCTATGCTAGAAAAAAATTAAAAATTTAAAAAATATTAGATATTTATTTTCAATTTGCACAGTGGCGTAAGATTTATTTTTTAGAAAATGGTTTCGAAAATATAGTTTGCAAGCCACTAATTTTTTTAAACATGTTTTAAAATGCCATTTCTAAAATAAAGACTGATGCTGTGATCACTAAATTTTGGACAATGAGGAAGGGCACCGTCTTGTTGAAACCAGATATTTCTATTCCGGATATCAGCTTTGACCGGATCAGGAAACAAAATAGCTAAATCAGGAATTGGTTCTTTATGCAAAAATTCTAAATATCCCGCCCCCTTGAGATTTCCTTGAAAGAAAATTGATCCTATAACTCGATGACCAACAGTGCCTTCCCTCATCCAGTGTGGGTTGTTGTCTGTCCAGTAACGACAATTTTAACGATTTAGCTCATCATTTAACACCAAACGTTGATTCATCTGGAAACAGGACATTTTCTATGCTAAGAATATTTCTGTCTAGTAGATCCATCATTTGTTCGCCAAACTAAAGTCTTTTAGCAGGATCATCTTCTAAAAATTTATGGAGGATTGTCATTTTATGAGGATAAAATTTTTGCATTTTTGGAATTCTTGCAACTGAAGACTGGCTAATTTTGAGTTCCGCACCTATCTGACTAGTGAAGACAAAAGGATTTTCTTGGACAGAAAGAAGTACATTAATTTTGACATCTTCATTAAGCGCATTTTGACGGGGATTACTTGTTTTTTTTTAATGCCCACTTTCCGAAACTGTTTTTTTTAAATCTTGCTTGCGGTACTTTGCGATATGGATGGTAAATCAAAATACGTGTCTCTGAATAAACAAATAACGTTATTTTGAATTCTTGTCCTATCTCCGTAGCCAATCATTATTAAAATTTCAATCTTGTGGGTTTCAGTTAAGTACGGGATTTTGATTGATTTCTTAATAAATGGTTTTTCTCACTTAACGGCAAACTAAAAACCTCTTCCATACTACCCTTCTTGTTTGATTTTATTAACTTTTTTTATAAGATTCTGATAATACTTCAACTCAGTTTGACAAAAAAAGTCAAACGAATACTTTCTGATACGCGACTGTTAAACTTTATAAAAATTGTATTACATTGAATCAGATTTCTTGATGTTTCAAATTAGTTCCTAAATTGGTAAATGTCTTTTAACTGACAAGAAATAAAAAATTAAAATTTGATGCGCATATATTATATACCCTTTAAGAAAAGTCAAGAAAAAAATAGGGTTGCTGTTTAAAAAAATTGTCGACGACGTCATACCTTAAATTTGGAACATGCTGTATGAAATTTTCCTACATCAAAATTAATTATTAATTGACATATTTAATCATATTTCTGGAGAGACAAAACTGTCTTTGATTTACTGAATTTATTCCAAGTTACAGACTAGCACTATATAGAAGTATTTAACTTTAAAAATTCAAATATATTAAAATAATTTTAATTTTGTTTTTATTTAAAATTGCTTTACAGAAAGCTTTTAACATAACTTGTATGAATAAAGAAATATATCACTCAGCAGCATAAAAAGGATACATTAAACTTTGATCATAAAAAAAAAAGAATGGGGAAACCTTCAAGCTTCTATTAATTATCCTTGAAACTCCATGTAGTTTTAGAATATCCTTTAATAATAATATCCTTTAATTAAAATAAGTAAATGTTCTAAACATTTTTCGTCTCTTTTTAAAAATTTTCAAAACAGCCCCCTCAATTGTCTTCTTGAAGTTCTGAATTTATTACATTTCAATTGCCTTCTCTATAATCTATAATCTAGATCGTTTTTTTTAATGCCACCTGTACGAGTTTCCAATCTCAAAGATGAAGCAATTCTATAATATAAGCCACCAATAACAACAAAAAACAAGGTCCTTGCTAGCAAGACAAGGATCAAACCAGCAAGAAATTGGCAAGAGGAAAAGTAAAACCCTTTGTTGTCTTGCGCAGCAAGACAAGACAGGAAATTAGATAGCAAGACAGGAAATCTTGCTTTGTGCATCACTAATTCCAACTTCTTTCTAACTTTCAGAAAAAAATTATTTTTTTATCTTAAGCCTACATTGAAAATATTCGAAACTTCTAATTTAGTCGAAACAACAAGTCGAACATTTGAAATAAACCTACGCATTTTAAGAATACACTAAATTCAAAATTTTTACACAGTTTCAGAAAAGAAATATTTCAGAAACTCAGATCTTTTTGAGATTGTTTATGTTTTAAATTCAGTCTTTTTTTTTCTTAAAATGGCAACATGAAACTCACAGATTTAACCTTAAATTCAAAATTGTAGACTTCCTCTAGAATAATTTTATAATAAATATGCTTTTCAAACGAGTAAGTTTCCACGAGATGTAATTTTTTCTAATTTATTTTAAAACTCGAGTGTTCCATATAATTTTACAAAAAAAGAAATTTGAAACAGTTTAAAAAAACTATTTTCGAAATTCGGATTGACTATTTAGATTTCAGTCATTTTCTTTCTAAAATTTAAAATAAATAATTTATACAAAGTTATTACTTAACCTAAACTGGTTATTTTAGTTGAATTTTAAATTTACTTTGGACATTTTCCTTCAAATATCTAAATAATATGAATGAAATACCTATTTCAGATTTAAATACTTAGTTTTCTTCCCGAAATTTCGGATATTAAAAATAAAATTTATAGGCGTCGACAATTAAAAATTGTTTTAATTTATATTTAAAATAAAAAGAAAGCAAAGTATTTAAAAAAAACATGGTAAAATTATATGCAAGAAAATGCTTTTTTTTATATAATGACTTCTTCCTTGACATTTCTAAAGAAAAATCGAAATCTCCCAAATAAGTTTGGATATTTTAAATTTAACTCAAAACTAAAAAACTAAGAAATTTTAAGATTAAATGGTAACATTCTTTAACTTTTTTTAGTGAAAATTTGGCTTTGGGCCGGATATTATCTCAAATTTTAAAATGGTTTCACAAAAATCTAAACTTTGATGTTACAGTTGATATTTTGTGAACAAAAGAAAAACTTTCTAGCTTAAATTCGGAATTCTTAAAAGTTAAAATTTTGAGAAAGAAATCTGAAAATTTTGGTGTCAAATGATTTTGCTATTAAAATCAAAATTTCCATGTTTATCCGAAATTTGGTTTTTTTACCAAAAATTTAATTTTTAAACGCCCTCCAATTTAGAAAATGCTTTTTTCATCAATTTATGACTTTCAAACTTAACATTTAAAAAAACATGGCGTTAACACTTCTGGAATTTGAATTTGATAACTGTTTTACAAATAATTATTTTTGAAGTTTTCTTTTTAAAACCTGAATTTTAAACCAAAAATTTTTAATATCTTTTTTTAATTTCGACATCAAACTCGAAATGTTGACTTTTCGCCTAGATTCCCTCTAGATTAATCTAAAATTTTTAACTTTCAATGGAATTTCGAGTTTTAAATTAAAATCACCGCCAATTGATTTGTTCGGAATGCTGTCTAAATATCAGAGCGGGCAATGTTGAAAAATTTGTTAGGTATTTCGTTTTTTTTTTGTTAGATATACAAAAACATTTGTACACACGAGAGTTTTTTAGTTGTG
The DNA here is from genome assembly GCA_028583605.1 of Dastarcus helophoroides. NCBI lineage: Eukaryota > Metazoa > Arthropoda > Insecta > Coleoptera > Bothrideridae > Dastarcus > Dastarcus helophoroides. The sequence goes on along the minus strand of CM053327.1, from coordinate 2,838,661 downwards.
ACACTTTTTTATGGAACTTTATTTTTGGTCATTAAAATTATTTTGTTTCTTGTAAATTTAAGGGCCCAATTCTGCACCTTACACAAGAACTCTTTGAAAGCTAACTACGACATTTGATATTACTATTCTTAATTTTTGTTTAATTTGTCATAGACAATTTGCCATCGCAATTAATTTGCCAAGAGTAAGGGAAATTTTGGAGTTGGGATTTCCGTTACTGTCACTTTCTGATTCAATGGATAAAAATATTTGCATATTTACGGAAAACAAAGAACTCTTAAATGCCACTCCGGCAAAATTAAAGTGACGATGTCACATTGATACATGACCATAGATGTAATTGGCTTGAATCCCCGCATGCACGTGTCTCACGCAAGCTTTTCTCACGCAATTGCAAAGTGCTAAAATATTATCTTGTTATCGCCTTCGCAGCGAGAACATAAATTACATCGATAAATTACCGCGTTTCACATTTAAATTTTAATTAAAAAGAGTTTAAAAAGCAACATGGATATTTTTACTTCGGTGCACCACCGCATAGTGTTTAGTGAGGCTGCCAAGCGTTAAATAACCAAACTTCATAATTAGATCAATTTAAACGTGAAAACAGTTTTAAGTTATATCGACAAAACTTTCGAGTTCTTTGAGGGTGGTTAATATAAAACCAAAGAACAATCTCGCTATTAATTAAGATGCACTTCGTATATAGCTTAAATTTACTCGGTTGGAATTTTCTCGTCATATATTGAAAGATTTTAAGTCAGAATCCATGCAGGCAATAGAGGCATTAAAAGTTGGCAAAAGTTTTCCACAAGAAAATTAATGCTCTTTGCTTTTATATTTTAAAGCTATTAATTTATATTCGATCCTTTATTACTGATTTTACAACTACAAAATTTCAAATCTAAGATAACTTATAAACAATGTCTGAACCTGTATAAGAGAGAGTTTAATGGAGCCGGAATTTTTTCTCGCTTATAGAGGTTTCCCACCTAGCCAGTTTCTCACTCATAGAGATACAAGAGTTGTTCCTTTCAATTTTGAAGGTATAGAAAACGCGGAAAAAAATATTTATTTATTTTTTTAAATAAATTTTTTATTTGTTTACTTAAATAAATCTGCTAATTATTTTGACCAAATTGGTGGATTGTCTTAAAGCTAAAGTTGTTTATTGTTTCTTTCAAATAAGCAACATCTCTATATTCAAACTTCTCAAACCCATATTAACCTGATCATTTTAATATGAACTGTTATATTTTTTTAATACATGGACCAAAAGGTTTGAACATTTATTAGATTCGAAGTTTGGAAACCAAAGGTTGGTTTCGATCTTGTTACATCTCGTTAGTTTGCTATATCCAACTCGAATGCTAACAAATGTTCCGGCAAGTAAGTACTAAAAAATCAACTGACGTCGCCTGTGTGATTTTTAATACCACCAACCCCTATTGGTCTCTAGAGGAACTATGGCCAACGCCAAAAAGTGTCGTATGCAAATAGAATGCAACCGGGACCACAGTCATGTAACCCTCTACGTGTGTATAGTGAATCATAGTTAGCTCAACTAACAATAGTTAAAACACAAAGACCTAGCAAAGTGTTTGCTCTCTAGGAAGGTCCCAGAAGACAAGGATTCTAATGCACAGACGAATAGGTTTGAACCTGCAGCTACAGCCACATCGTCAATTTCCCAAAGTTTTTAAAAATATTTGATTAGACATATTTATTTTGTGGGAGACTAGTCAAAACTATTTTTTATTAAAATTAAAAAGTAGATCATTTCGACAGTATTTGCTTTTAAATACAGTGAAAGTTCCCTTAAGCGGACACTTTTGGGACTGGCAAAATATATCTGCTTGATGAAGAAGTCCTTTCATGAGGAAATGTGTCAAAATTTCGTTTTATTACTTGTGATTTCGGCTTTTTCAAAATCATTAGAAATGTGGTGGTCAGCTTAAGCATAATTGCATAATCGATAGGAACTAAATCATTATAATATTCTAATATTAAATTGGTATTTCCACCATAAAAATGCCAGTCCACAGTATTATAGTCCAATGGTGCCCAACCTTTAAATTATTTTAAGCCAGCTTAAAAGTTAAAATTTTATGCTACAAAAGCAAAAAAATAAAAAAATTAATAAACAAAATAAAAAAGACTATCAGGGTTGAAATAATTTATACAAAAAAAAGTGGGTAAGCATCCTCAAACATCTTTTAATACAAAACCAGTGGTGTGTTTTTCTTAGAAGTTAAGGAAGCACAGCTTCCGAGCGGAGCTTATTAATATTTTTTTTTAAACTTTCTTTTCACACACTTCTTTTTTACAGGAGTTTAAACCAAACATTTTAAAGCTTTTTATTTACTTAAAACTTCAAATGTCTAAGACCAAAAAAACTATTAACAAAACTTTATCTAAATTTCCAACTTTTTCTTCACATTTTGAAATGTTCACCAAATTTAGAGAATATTTTCTAAATTTTCTTACGTCTCAAAATTTCGACTTTAAATTTAAAATTATAAGCCTCTTAAGTTCAGTATTCGAAAATTTACTAAATTTTGGGTGTCAGTTTAAATTTCTCGTTAATTTAAAATTCATTTTTATCAATTTTGGGCTTCATAGGCTATTTAAACTTTTTTCTGAAATTTCAAAATTTAAGTTAAAAATTTTAAGTCGAAATTTAAAAAAAAAATTGAGATTTCAAAAAAGTTTCATTTAAAAAGGATATTTTCCAATTGTCAGACTTAAAATTTCTATTCATTTAAATATTTCTTTTATTACCCCTTTCTTTCTTTAATTTTAAATCTTGAGAAAAAACCCTAAATTTTAAAACTTTAGATATGTTGAGATTATTCTGAAAATTTTAAATTAAAATCTGGCCTTATTTTTTTCTGTAAACCATCGATTAAAAACTGCAAATTTAAACTCTTTTTAGGATTTTAACTTTGATTCTTAAAATTTTGACCTTGATCTTAAAGTTTGAAATTTTTTTTCCAAATTTTAAATTTAAACTCGAAATTTTGACTTTTTCTAGCAGTTCTGTATTTTAAATTTTGGAGTCGAAAATTCGAAGATATTTTTCTTATAAGTTTTACATTTAAATTTCAAAGTTTATCTAAGAAGTTTTAGTTTAAGGTTAAAAAAAAAACACTTTTCAAAATTCCATTTATAAATTGCCAGGTCTTTTTGAATTTTTTCCAAAAATTACGTATTCAAATTTTCAAATTTAAATACTGATTTTTCTAAATAAATTAATTTCGAATAGTTCCTAGAATGTTTGACTCTTATTCCAAATTTATCACTTTAAAATTATAATCTTTAATTTTTTAAAAATACTTGACCTAAAATCGAATTATCTTATAGAACGTTATTGAGGATATTCCCTTACTAATAGTCTTTTCATAATGAGTGTTTTTATTTAACTAACTTTTACATCTTTAAGATGTGTAAGTGAACTTTGCACCATGTATGACAATTTTCTGTCGGCCATTTGAGGAAGGATTTGATAAGTTTTTTACCAAAATATCGTGTCCGTGTCCACTCAAAGGAGAATCAGCTCAACAGAGATTCGTTTATATGGAAATTCGATTTTACAATTCCGGACTATGAAAAAATATCCACTTAATAGAGGTGTCCCTTATAGGAGATTTCATTGTAATTCCAATATTCTTACTTTAAGTTTTCACTTTTCTCGGCAGTCTCATAATTGCCGAATTTTTTAAATTTATTTATTCTTGTTCCCATTCTTATTTGTAGTAGTTCTTGCGAATTAGATTATTTTATATTCACGAACTATTTCGTTTAGTTCGCTGAAAAGAATCGTTCTTTTTTCTCACGTACACATCTCTCCTGTTACAGTGGAAAGTTTAATAAAATTTTCATCTACAAAACCTCTTTTTTGCCGTCTGCAAATTATCATAGGTCTACGCCGCCGTATTTTAGGCAAAATTAAGTGTTTGAACCTTAGCTCTCAGAACAAGTAAAATATTAGAAAAAATTAGCCAAGATCAAGTCGGATTTGCACAATTATGGTTCCGTACCAATTGCATGCTATAGTGAAGAGTCAATAGACCAAATTAACTTATTTTTAATTATGTATGAACTAGCATCGCTTGTGGTCGAGTAACGACCCATATCAAATGCATATTTGTTTTCAGATGTTCTTGTCGATTTGAGTCAAGTAGTGGAAGTATAATAATGTTGACTCTTTTTGCAAATTTCTACTTATATCGACAATCATGCCATTCTTTAAAATCGCGACTTTAAAAAAAAAATGTCAATTTCTTTCTTAGAATTTCAATTTTTTTCTCGAGATATGACTTTTTTTGGACACTATGATTTTTTATTGTTGAAAATTACGGGAAATTAAAAAAATAAGAAATGCTACTCTTTTTAAAAGTTTTAAATTAAAAAAAAATCTTTAATGAATACAAAATTTATTTCAAAATTTAAATAAATAATTTTCAATTTTTTAAATATGTTGATTTTATAATATGAACTTTTTTTTGAAAGTTTTGGCTTTTCCCAAAATTTAATCCAATCTAAATATTTTTAAAATGTTGAGTACTTGAATGTTACAACCACTTCTTAGAATTTCGGCTGTTTTAACACATTCGATTCTCCTTAAAAATCCCTACTTATTCATTGAGTAATTAGAGTTTTTTTGAAGATTCGATTTATTTTAAAAATTTTGACATTTCAAAATTTCAACTTGTATCTCAAATTTTTCATTTTCCTAAAAAACTATATTTTTCTGAATTTTGACCTTTAACCTGAAAATTTATGCTATTTCAAAGTTTCCATTATTTAACAAAATTTTCATACTTTTTTAAACATTTAACTCTACTTTTTCAACATTTCGACTTGTACTCGAGGTTTCCTGTATAGCACACCATGGATATGGATTTAGTAAGGATATGCAGAAAATATTAATTCGTAAATAGAAGATTTGATCCCGACCGCTTTTTAGTCCGGAAATTTTCGGGATTAAATTTTTCTCATTCCGGGATTTTCGGGATTAACATCACTTCAAAAATATTGTAAAATAGGCTTAACCTAACAAGATATTTTTTGTCAGTGCTCTCAACAAAATTACTTGTCTATCATTTCACCTAAAATAAAATACAAGAAGTTTTATTCCAAAGAAGCAGCGCTAATTAACTCAGTGGGATTGCTATGCTTGTTTGAAATAAAATTTTTGTATTTTGAACTAAAAGGTTTGGTGACAATATACTGGACGCATTGTTATTTCTCAGATAATACTTTCGCAATTCAAATTAGGATATTCCTATCGGATTAGTATTCTTTATATTTAAGAGAAAAGAGAAACTGATTAATACTTTTTGCTTTACTAGCTACATCCTATGGTGTTATGTTACATGAAACTCATCTATTTGGTCAATTTAACGAAAGATTTTTGTTTTTGTCAATAGTTTGTTTTATAAAAGCTTTGTTAATTCATGTAAATTTATAGAGCTCTTATTGATTGTTGAACAAGTACCTATAACTTTAACATAAAGAGCAAGTGATTTTAAGTCCCTTAATCTAATCTTTAATTCTGATCAGTTATAGTGATTAGATTAGCTGCCTGTACACCGTAAAATATCTTGATTTTTGTCTACATTTTGATTTTGATTGATGCAAATTTTTATATTTTATTTGTAACCCTCAATAGCGAAATAATCCCAAGATCCCAGGATTGACTAAATATAGTCCCAAAATCCCGGGATTAGAAATAAAGACCGAGATCGAATTCCCTATTCGTGAAAAAATATTAGATGTATATCCATAATATTGTAACAAATTGTAATTATAGAATTTAGTACCTAAGGAAATTTTCTAGAAAAATTTGATAAGGGGAAGCGACAGCAATAATGAAGCAAACAGCAAATAAGCGCTCCAGAAATGTTCGCAAACGATAAGTCTCATCTGCTTGTTCCTTCTAGAACCCGAAACGGGATCTATAAATACACGGTCCGGTTGGCTTTCCCTCAATTAAAAGTCAATGAATAAGTTAGTTAAATAAACAGTGTTAATGGGTTGGTCAGTTAATTAAGTTAATTACAATTGTAGTGTTCCGAGATCAGTTTAAAATAAAGTGGTTAAAATTCACCTAGTGTTAATGTTCGAACCGATAACATGCAACAATATATCTATATCCATGTTTTGCTATGTGGGCTTTATTTTGCTGTAAACGATTTTATTTGAAAAGTTTTACTATTTGGAAATTTTTAACGTTTTCAAAAACGATGAATTTTTAAAAATCTGGACTCTTTCAAATTTTTGACCATTAGAAAGTTTTAACTTTTTTAAATTCTTTACTTTTTTCTAAAAATTTTTGCTTACTACAAAATTTTAATTTTTTAAAATTCTTCAAATTTTTACCTTATTAAAAAAGAAAGTCAATCTTTTTTTACAATCTGCAGGTTTTTTTGAAAATGTTTATCTTTGCTTGCAAACTTCCACATTTAAAAAAACAAAAAAACCAAAACTCTCGAAATAATAGACCTTTTAAACATTTTTAACCTTCAAAGTTTACGATTTTTCAAAATTTTCACTTTTTTTTTTTCAATATTTTTGCCCAATTCAACTTATTTTTAAATTACGAATTACGTAGTTTTGACTTTTATTAAAATATTTGGCTTTTTTAAATATCTTCGATATTTTAAGAAAGTTTTTCTTGCTTTTTTGAATATTTTCACCTTTTTGAAGATTTTTACTATCCTCCAATTTTCGATTTTTTCAACATTTCGGCTTCTTCAAGATCTTAATGTTTTCTCGAAATATTAAATTTTTAAAAATTTGACATTGTTTTTAAATCATATATTTTTTGAAAATTTCATTTTTTAAGCTGAAAATTGAAAATTTTGATTTTTGTGAGAATTTTTACTTTATTTGAAAATTTTGATTTTATTTGAAAATTTCAAATTTTCTAGTTCTTAAAAAAATGCACTTTTTTAAATGTTGATATTTTCTTAACTTTTGGTTTAGTTTAATTTGACCCAGTAAAAAATTCGAGTTTGACTTTTTAAAATGTTACCTTTTTTAAATTATTTTCATTGAAATTTTAATTTGTAAATTTTAATTTCTGAACCATTTTACTTTTGAAAATTTTGACTTTGGTGAAAATTTTCACTTGAATAGTTTTTTGAAAACTACTATACTCAAATTTCTTTCTACTTTTTTAAAAATTTGACTTTTTATAAAATGTCGAATTTTATTCGAAATTTCATCTTTCTCTCGAAATTGTCGTTTTTTGATAAATTTTGAATATGTATCCCAAAAAGTTTAGTTTTGTTTTTTAAATATCGGCTTAAATTTCTTCTTTTTATTTAAAAGCTTACTTTTCTCTCAGATTTTACTTTTCTTGTAAACTCCAACTTTTTAAAAAACTCTACTATTTCTGGAAAATCTCGCCTTTATTAAAGATATTTACTTGCTGTTACAATTTTTAACTTTATTTAGTTTAAATCTTTTAAAATTTTAACGTCTTTTGGGACTTTACTTTTTCTTAAAAATTTGACCTATTGTTCTACGAATATTTTTTAGAAAATGTTACTTTTTGGAAAAATATTTCAAAAATTTTTGTTTTATTGCAAACTTTCGGCCTTGAAAATTTCGACCTTTTCTTGCGATTTAAATTTTTTTGAAAGTTCAACCGTTTTTTTTTAATTTGATTTTACTTTTTAGGATTTTGACTTTTAAAAACTTCCACTCATTGGAAATTTTAACTTTTCTTAAATTTGAAAATCTTTAAAAGTTTTCACTTTTTCTTATAATGTCGCCTTTTGACTTTACATGAAATTTCGATTTTTATTAAAATTTTGTTTTTTGTTTTCTCAACATATTGATATTTCTAGGGTTTCGTACTTCAAAAAAAAAAAATGACGAAACCCTCAATCTCACTCTCGCGTGCGTTCGTCTGTCCGTTTATTACAACGAGTTTTTCTTCAAAAACTGTGTAACATAGAAATGTTAAATTTTGCACAGCGTTAGTTCTCGATGGCACACGTAAATGCCGTTACCCAGCGATTATAAAAATAAAAAAAATATTTTATAATAATATGAGGGATCAATGTGGTGCCGAAAAAAATCAAGCTTTAGTTAATATATTGTGTGAGGTATCATTTGAAAGAGCTGGCCCCAGGGACCATATATTTTTTAATAATTTTCGGTTCAATCGTCTTAAAGATACAGCTTAAAATGTGCCAAAAATAACCGCCCCCACTTCTGTTCTTCTAGGTTCCCAAAGATAAAATTTAAATTTATTTAGGGTTCGTATTGCCCCATAGAATATCGATAAATTTCAGATTTTTTTCGATAGCCTAATAGTTGTTGAAAATAAATATTTTATATAAAAAAAGGTGTTTAGATTCCAAGGCCTTGTTCACCCATATGGTTTTTATTTTTTTAACTAAATTAACCTGAATTAGCTGAAAGATAGAATGCAAATCAAATTTGACTTTTACATTATTTCATTTAGATGAATATTTTCGGATTTAGCACTAGTTTACGCAACGCAGTAATTGCAGTTAAAATTAAACATTTCATACACTGTCATCAAGTTATTGCAAATTGCGAATAAATGCTTTTTATCTAAAACATTATCAATATAGTTAACAGTTTTCATAAATACTTGGATTGGTTGTAAAATAAGGTGTGTATATCTGAAAACAGACAATTTTTTGTTTTTTAATTATAACACAAGAAAATTTGGATACAATTTCAAATTGGTACATAAGTAAAAATGGTTTAAGTTAATTTATGGACTGATTGTGAGAACCATCCTTGCTTTTGGATGAATTTTTTTCTAAACAAAATTAGGACGAATTGGAATTTAATTGTTTTTTCGTCAGAAAATTGTTGGGTACTAAATGCTTCTCATTTAAGCCTCCTTAAGTGTAGTAATTGGTACGGAACCCTAATTGTTCGAGCCCTACACGCTCTTGGCTGATATTTTTTTAATTCCTGTTATTTTCCTTAAGAGTGGATTTTTTTTCTAAAAATTTAGATCTTTTACAATCTGAATTCGCAAAAACTTTTTCAAATATGTTTTTTTTTTAAAATTTTGATTTTTATCTCAAATGCTTCTATTCAGCACCTATATTTTTAAAATATCTTTTTAGATAATTCAAATTGATTTAAACAATTCTATTTTTTAGATCTTTCTTTTAAATATTATATTTTTGTCAAAATTTAGTCATTTTTATTAAAATTTTTCTTTTTCTGAAAGTGTTGTCTTTAAATTTGGTTTTCCAGTAAGTTCAACTTGTTTCTTCAAAATTTGCCATATTTTCGAAATTTTGACTTCTCTCAAAATGTAATGTTTATAATGTCGATTTTTTCCCGAAAATGGTTTTTCTCTTGATGCAGTAATATACAAAACTTTATTTTTGTCTAAAGAAACCAACCTACAAAAACCTAATATTTCAGTAGATATGTTATTTTTGATAAAGTATGAATCAATATGATCTGTTACATATTTTAAGTTAAAATATATATGTATATTATTGTTCAATAAGTATTTATTTGTCTTTGTAATTAACGAGTTAGTGCTAAACTTAAACTGTCGATTTTTCAATAATTGTTTTTTTGGGGATTTGTCCGGTCTTCAACAAGTCGTTTAATTGTTCTTTTGAGTTCTTATGCAAGTTTGAGCCTATTTTTTTTTATGTTTTTGCAATGCTGTTGTAAAAATGGTTTCTTACATATCTTGCGACTTCTTTGATTCTGTTTACGAATTATGAATGTCATTATTCTTGTTTTATGCACGGTTATAGCCAACTATAAGAATTCAAAGAGTGTAAGCTCAGGGCTTTTGGCAGGTCATGTTATAAATCCTTCTCTTCCACTCGCTAGTCCCTGTCCTTTTGGTAGAAGATAGTGGAGAGATCCAGTGGTTATTTTTAAACACTTGCTCTAATGCGTTTCGATAGCCAAACTATTATCGTCAGAGAGATAGAACTAGTATCTTTCCTTTGAAATGACAGCTTGGTTGTCGAAACGCGTTGAAGTAAGTGTTTAACGTTTTTTAATCTTCCTTTGTCTCAGGGGTCCAAAATTTTTCAGTAAGTTTTTAAGATAACCAAGGACCAGTCCATTCCAGCAAAACTACTGGAGGCAAAAACAAAACGAGATTTTTTATTTTTAGTATAATGTGTTTTTTTTAACTTATTAATTATACTAGAAAAAGCAAGGTAATCGTCAAAATAAAGTTGTCTTATTGTTAAACAAAACTCACCTCAGAGGTGAGGTCGTTTATGATTGCAATTTCCTGCTAAATTAGAACAGTGGAATCAGATCTATTTTGAAACATTTATTTATGACTCATTTAAGTTGTAGAATTTCCGCAGCGCTATCTTACTACTTCATTAACGGGCGAGAACGCTCCGGCTAAGTTATGGCAGGGGCGATTATCGGACATCTTAATGAATGCTTAAAACAATAGGCAGTCCGAGGCTGTAAAGCCCATAAACAAAGTCCGCGAACTTTGAAAGTAAATATATGCGGCTTGTTCGACCCCCAAACAGCACCTTTTCAGTAATAATAGATCTTTAAACCAGGTGTCTTGAAAATGCAATGCGAATAAATAGAACATTCTAGTAGCTTATCATTTATTACTATGGTGGAAATGGCAATTGCTTATTAACAAATTACGGATTAATATAATATTTATAAATACATTGAAATCCCTCTCGAGCGGATACGGCAAAAAATCCTCTTAATGAAGAGGTCCGTTCACGATAAAGTGTGTCAAAATTTTGTCTGCTTCTTCAAAATTATCAGACATGTTTATGGTCGGCCTAAGCATAACTGCATAATCGGCAGGATATAAATCATATCGAATTTTGATATTAAATTGATACTGATGTTAATATATTTCGTAATAAAAAAGCCAGTTTTGTACATTCTAGTCCAGTAGTTCCCAACCTTTAAGTTATTTAGAGCTAGATTACAAGTTAAAACTATTATGCGAAACAAAGGCGAAAAAAAAATAATAAAAAAAAAATAGAAAAATTAATACACAAAATAAAAAACACTCTCAGGGTTGAAGTGATTTATGCAAAAAAGGAAATAAACTGCCTTAAACTGCTTTTAACATATAACCAATCAAGGAGCACGGCTTCAGAGTTAAGCATATTAATATTTCTAAAAAAACTTTTTTTTTCACACGAAACCTATGACCAGAAATTTGGAGTTTAAATCAGAAATTTTCAAGCTTAATATGTTACTTTACACTTGAAATGTCTTAGATTAAATCCACTAACAAAAATTTATCAAAATTTCCAACTCTTTTTGACATTTTGAAATTATTAAGAAATTTCAAAGTTATTTTCGAAACGTTCTTAAAATCCCAAGTTCCAATTTAAAATGTGTATTTCTTAGGAAAAAAATCTTAATATTAAGAAGACAAGAAATCCAAATTTTAACTAACAATGAAAACTGTACAAAAAAATCAAAATTATTTTAAAAAATGCTTCTACAAATTTCGGCACTAAAAATATTTCCTCTTTTTTAAAAACTTTGAATTTCTAATTAAAAGGTAAAATTTCTGAATTGAATCAAATTTTCTAACTAATATTTTTAAGCTCGAAAATTGATTAAAACTTCTGATAAACTTCAAGTTTCTTTTACAAATATTCGAAACGTCTCTAAGTAAAGAATTTAATATTAAACACCGTTTATTTATCCTAAATTAAAAATGTGACTAAAAGTCAACATTTTGTGAATAATTAAGGTCGAAATTTCCAGATGAAATTTGAAAATTTATGATTAATTTTCTTTTTCTACATTTTGAAGTTTTAACGTTATACCTCTGAACATTTGACTCCTAAAATGAAAATTTTGAATATTTTTTAAAAATTTTGAATTCAATCTGGAGACAAGAATTTGCAAAATAAAATATGATAAATATCTTTGTGAAAAAAATTAAATTTGTTTTATATTGCAAAATTTTGAATAAATTTTGAACCTTCAGTTTTCAGAAAAGTGTCGAATTATTAAAAAGTCAAATAAAAATTTTTGGGATAATCTTAAAGCTATTTCATTCAGAAATTTATATTTTTATAAAATTTTAGTTTTAATTTTTTTAAATTTCAGTGTTGAAAAGTTTAAAATTTAAACATAAAATTCTAAAAAGGTTTCTGTCAAAGTAAAAATTTTAATGAAAAAAATCAAATTTTCTTTTTATGTTCAATCCACTCGCAAAGGATACGAGGATGCGAAAACAATTATGAAATGGCAATAAACCGCCTTCTTAAACAAGGATAGGTTCTAAATTTTGGGCAAAATTCCTTTCAGTAACTAGTTTCATAGCTTGGAAGTTCTATAGAAAAAAGAGCCTTCATAGATAGAAGTTCTCACTGTGTCAAGCTGGACCGCACAGGAATTTACTGTCTTCCATGAAAATACTTGTAAAAAGAGATGTCACCAACTAGCCGCCTATGCTCTCGTGTTTTTCGAGAGAATTCTAATGTTGACCTAACTTGAGTTTTGTATAATGTGAGTAGCTTATGGAATGTGAAGTACTTTTTAGCTCTAAAAAAATCCTAGCTTCCGAAAGGCTGATTTGGCAATAGCGCGCACATAATTGTCCCAAGAAAAGTTAGTGCTTGCATTCACTCCTAGGATAGATATATTAGAACCCATCAAACGGATTTTACCGTCCATTAGTATGTTTGTTGCATTATCCCTTGATGTTTTCTTAGAGAAAACCGCGACCCGAGTTTTTGAAGCGTTGCAGTTGACAAGATTTTTCTTACTTCACTTTGGTTTCATTTCGAGATATTAATTGATTGTCTGTATTTGCTGTTCCCTTAGTTGATCTGCAGCAGAGACGGATAATTGTTTGTCGAAGAAAAAAATATGACAATAGGTTACTTTTATCAGCGTGGCTGCATATCGGATTAAAAGTTAAAGCTAGGAGATCGTTTTTGTGTAACAAAAAGAGAGTAGGAGGCAGGACAGATCTCTGAAACACCCCCGCATTAATCGCAAATGTCTCGAATGAAATGCCATCGACGATGGTCTGAAGGGATCTGCCAGCGAGAGAATTGTATATCAAATGACAGAGTCCAGGAGCAAGACCATACGATGTTAATTTGGCTAGAAGATATTGATGCCACACTCTGTCAAAGGCTTTTGAGATATCCAATGCCACAATCCTGGCCTCACCATATTTTTTCATAAATGAGTTACAGAAATGAGTAACAGAGATCGGTAAATTGCCAGTTCACGTTATTGTCTGAAACCGTATTGCCTGTTTGAGATCATTCTATTGTCCTTCAGATATTTAGAAATCCCGATGTTAATAACCTTTTTCATCACTTTAGATGTAACGGGCAACAAAGATAGAGAACGATAGTTCTTGGTCAGATTTCTTATTTCTTTTTGGAAACAGGCTGCATCCTAGCAGATCTCAAGATGTAAGGGAATCCACCTTTGTTGTAAGAAAGTGTAAACAATTTGCTAAGACCAGTAGTCAGCTCTAAAGCGCACTTCTCAAGAACAATAATAGGGAATCATCAAGACCAGAAGCTTTCGTTGAGTCGAGCTCGAGGAGAATCTTCCTGACTGTGCGTTGTCTGAAAACAACTTCAGGGATCAAAGTGTCAATTTTAGAAGGAATAAGAGGTTTTGCGTTTTGACAATCAACCGTTCGGACAGCTGTTAAGCGTCTCTCGCATTTTACAATCGAAATTACTTTTGACTCGATAATAACCTGTTTACAAAAATTTCGTGCATTTACAAAGGTGGTCCGAGTCTCGACTGATGGATTAATTCTCCACCGACTGATATGCGGGATTTTTGCAGGAGACAGCCCGAGCATATTTTTTGCTGAACCAAGGCTTACTGAAGGCAAATTTCTCTTGGAAATGGGGAATTGAGCATTCCATATCAATCAGGATACTTTTAGTGATGGAAATGGCGAACTGTGGAAGGGTTGTCTTAGTTAAAGCAGACTTCTTGTAATGAAAAATATGAAAAAAAGTATATCAGTTCTTTCCAGTTTGTAGAGTTAAAGTGCCAAACCTTACGGGGCTGTGTCTGAGAAGGAAGTGGTATATGAAGCGAATGAGAGGCTGCTACAAGCTTGTGATCGGAATTTCCAAGGGGGTGATGTCACAGTAATTTTATACGAATTTTAAGTATTTGTTAAAAAAAGGTCGGGTAGATTAGGTTGATGGGTATCTAGCTTAGAAATTCTTGTGTGTTTCTCAACCGATTGCGATAGTCCACAAGTGATGGCGAAAGCCTCCGCCACCTTTGCCGCGTCGTCAGTTCGGGAAGAAAACCCGAATCAAGGGATATTGTTTACGTTGAAATCACCGAGAAAGACAACCTCAGGATAATCTGTCTGTAGGTGCTCCACGTTACGGAGAGATAAGAGAAGAGCTGTCCGTATAAGGGATCATCCAAATTTCATCATGATCAGCAGATTCCGTCTTCGTTGACAGGACAGGTTGCTTCACGAAAAAGCACAAATTCCCCCCTTGTGCAGAAAATTTGTGCACAAGTCGTAATTGTTCCCGTAGTGGACCGTATTGATGGATGGGGAGACTTGGGTTTCTGTCACATGGGGTCTTTTATCTTGAAGTTGTTGATAAAACGAGTTTAGATTTGAGTTTAGCCGCGAATATTACAGAACTGATTTTTAAAGAAATAATTTGAAAGAGATTTGGCCTCTGGCACATTAAACTTTTTCGACTCTAAACTGAAAATTTTAAGCCCCAAAAATTCAATATTCGAAAATCTATTAAATTTTCGGTGTTGGTTTAAATTCTCGTTAATTTAATTTAATTTTAATTAATTAATTTTAAGCTTCTAAGGCCATTTAAACTTTTTTCTAAAAACTCGGTATTTGAGCTTGAAATTTTGATTTGTTAAGGAAAAATATATTACAAAATGTGAAGCCTAAAATGTTAACTATTTAATCGAATTTAAAATTTTGGATTTAGACTTGAAATTGATAATTTTTTTTCTAAGATTTTGATGAAAAACTCAGCGTAAAAACTTTTTTTACGATTGCAATCTTGATTTCTAAAATGTTGACCTTGATCTAAAATTTTGAATTTTTTTTTTTCGAAATTTCGACTTTTAACTCAAAATTTTGACCTTTTCTTGCAGTTCTGTATTTTAAATTTTCGAGTCGAAAATTTGAAAATATTTTTCTTATGAGTTTTACTTTTAAATTTTTACTTTTATCTACGAGGTCTTAGTCCATAGTTAAAAATAATACTTTTTAAAATTCCATTTAAAAGTTTCCAGGTCTCTCAAATTTGTTTTGTTCAAGATTAAGTATTTAAACTTGAAGATTGAAAAATTAAATTTTTTAAAATAAGTTAATTTGGAATAGTTCCTAGAATTTTTTACTTTTGTTCCAATTTTTTTGCTCCAAAACTAAAATTTTTATTAATTTTTAAATATTTGACTTTAAAATCGAATTATCCGATAGAACGTCTACATTGAAAATATTCGTTAACGAATAGTGTTTTAAAAATGAGTTTTTTATTTAAAAAACTTTTAGATCTTCAAATTAAGGGAGAATTTTGAACTTTTCATTTTACAATTCTGGACTATGAAAAAATGTCGGTTTAATAGAGATTCCACTCAGTGGAGCTGTCCCTTATGAGAGATTTCACTCTATATATATTTATTTAAGATAGCAATTATTATCTTCATGTGTAAAAGTGGAATCTGACTTACTAACATATTAACGCAGCGTTTCCCAAACAGTGTGTCGCGACTCGGCACCGAGCCATGAAAATAATATACCGGATCTTATTAGAGCTAAACAATATTTATAATATTAGAACATGTTGGTGTCGTAAAATTAGCGTGATGGTGACGTCAAATAATGATTTTTCTTCTATCCAAAATCGCTCTACGTGCCTAAAGTAGTTTTCATTTCAAAAAAATTTCGAATATTGTTTTAGTCAGTGAACAAAAATGTTTTGAGTGCAAATTTGGCTGCCCCAACATATGATTGCCTCTGTGCTGGACACGGAAATATAACACCGATAGGAACGCCCTGGTTATAATATTAGGAAACTTCACATCAACCGTTATCAGATCTATGTTTACAGAATTTCATTAAGCCTGGAATCAAAGCGATAAGGAGCATCTTTATTCGCCTTCTAAGTGGCCGTCAATTGGATTTTTAGTTAGCAACTTCTATAAGCTGCTGTCGTTAAAAAGGCTGAGAAATATTGTATTAGCTTTCGCTAAAGCGAACTGTTTCGCTGCGTAATCGCTTTGAAAGCGATCAGAAAGGCTGTTTTTAATATTCTGACGCATAATATCTCTAAATCTGACTGCAGAGCTCGCTCTTCTGGAAATAATAAAATAAAAACGAAAGAATTTCGTGCCGCTTTTAATATTCAGAATACTCCGAAATTGTATTAGGCAAAAACGTAAATTTTGGATTATTTTTATATTAAATGAATACGTTTTTGATGAAAAAACCTACATTTATAAGCCGCTGCGATTTTTTTGATTCACAAAATGCAACATCGGTTTCGTTTTTAACTTTTTTCCAACGTTCATTCGGATATGTCCCAATTCGTCAAGATCTTGTGTAAAAGAGTATTTGCTCTTGCCATGGGCAAAGTTACGTCTTTCCGTCCCCCTTCGAATTTAGGACCATTATTTTTGAAATAAAAATGGCTTGTTTAGAGATTTTATATAGGGCGAAAAATTACGGTTTCGCGTCACTATGACACTAATTTGCTTTACTGACATGCTGTAATATTAAAAGTATTATACAATGCTAGTCTGTAACAATAAATTCAGTAAATTAAAGACAGTTTTTTTTTCGGAAATATACTCGAACACGTCAATTAATATTTTAATTTGCGCTATTTTTGATGTCCCAAATTTAAGGATATGACGTCATCGACAATTTTTTTAAATGGTAACTCTACTTTTTTCTTGACTATCTTAAAGAGTATATCAAGTTACATATACGTACCAAATTCCAATATTTTATTTTTTGTAATTTAAAAGATATTTACCAAATATTAACTAATTTGAAAAATCAAGGAATCTGATTCAACTCAATAATCTTTCTTTAATAAATGTTTAAAATGTTGTCCGTTTGTCCGTTTACCAACCAATTCTGAACGAAACTGAAACTCGTTTTAAACATTTCTAATTACTTCGGGGTAAATTAGTCTACACTCCTTTCTTATTCGTCCTTTCAACTTCTCAATATTTGCAGGTTTGGTCTTACAAATTTTGCTCTTGAAATACCCCTACAAGAAATAGTCCATAGGTGTTTAAGTCTGGAGACCTGAATGGCCATTCAAAAGGTCCTCTTCTACCAATTCATCTGCCTGGGAAATACATCATCCAGATACTCACGGACAGGTCTTTCAAAATAAGGAGGGGCTCCGTCCTTGTTGAAACCAGATGTTTCTATTCGGGATATCTGCTTTTACCGGATCAGGAAACAAAATAGCTAAATCAGGAACTATATTTTCCTGCAAGAATTCTAAATATCCTGTCCCATTGAGATTTCCTTGGAAGAAAACTGGTCCTATAACTCGATCATCAACAATCCCTGCCCAAACATTTATTTTCTCTGGATATTGAGTGCTGGCCTTCCCTCATTTAGTGTGGGTTGTTTTCTGTCCAGTAATGACAATTTTGACGATTTAACTTACCTTTTAACATAAACGTTGATTTATCTGAAAACAGAACATTTCTATTCAGTAGATCCATCATTTGTTCGCAAAACCGGAGGCTTCTATCAGGATCATCTTTTAAGAGTTCATGGAGGATTGTCATTTTATAAGGATGACATTTTTGCTTTTTCAGAATTCTTGCAACTGAAGACGAGTTCCCTACTTATCTGACTAGTAGGGACATAAGAATTTTCTTGGACAGGAAGAAATATATCAATTTTGACATCTTTATTAAGCGCATTCTAACGAGGATTACTTGTTTTTTTTTAAATGCCCATTTTCCCGAAACTGTTTTTCAAACTTGCTTACTCGGCGATATGGGTGGTAAATCAAGATACTTCTCGAATAACATCATCTTGTGTTTTTGTTCTATCTCCATAGCCAATCATTATTAATATTTTAATCTTGTGGGTTTGAGTTAAGTGAGGCATTTTGGTCGTTTTTTTAATAAATGGTTTTTTTCACTAAAGGACAAACTAATAGCCTCTTCGATCAATACGATACTACTACTCTACATTGTTCTTATTAACTTTTTCTATAAGATTATGATAAGATGTCAACCCAGTTTGACAAAAAATCTCAAACGAATACCTTCTGATACGCCATTTTTTTAATTTATGAAAATTGTATTAAATTCAATTAGATTTCCTGATTTTTCGAATTAGTTATTAAATCTCTAAATATTTTTTTATTATAATAACAAGGAAAAAAAATTAAAATTTGTTATGCATCTGTAACTTGATATACCCTTTAAGGACAGTTAAGAGAAAAATAGAGTTGTCATTTAAAAAAATTGTCAATGACGTCATATCTTAAATTTGGGACATGCTGTATAAAATTTTCCTGCATCAAAAAGAGAGCATCTTAAAATATTAATTGACGTGTCCAAACATATTTCGGAAAAAAACTGTCATTTGATTTACTGAATTTTTTCCAAGTTACAGACTAGCACTGTATATATTCATTTAGTTATACTTTTAGACTTTCTCTTCATGAAGTAAATTTAACGACGCCGATGTTGTTAACCGATAAAGAGAAAATATATTCATTTTAGGAAGTTTTAGGTAAATCCAAGGATGGTGCAATTATTAATAGTTTCAGCTATCGCTCTTCTCTCGTTGGGGCTTTAATACGGCTATCGAACCTTCTAATAAATGCTAGCTGCCAGCGATACCAATAAAGTTTGGGCTGCGGTGAGAGTTGTTCGACGTTGATAAGCAATTTGAATGCTGACACAGACCTTAGATTTCGTTCTGACCCTGGCAATGTTCGACGGGAATTAAGTGCCTTTTTATACCACCTATAAAATGCAAAAAAAGCACCTACCGGTCACCGAAGGCGTAGGAGAAAGTCCCGAAATAAATCCGCTAAATAGTATATAAAAGTTTACTCGGACAGGTTCGGCATTTTTTGATAACCCACTTACTGAACTTTTGTTTCGGCATCCTTTTGTTAGCCGACAGCAACCAACATCGGGCAGGGGATTTTTTATCGATTTGTTTTCCATTGTACGTGTTGCTTGAGTGTTTTGAGCAAGTTGCCGGTCACGTATCATCGGCTTCAAATCACCGGCGGTGAATTGCTGATAGTTTTCGTGTGCATTTGGCCTAAATTTAAATAAGTTGGATTGTACGGAAGTTTTCAAAATTTAGGGCAAATATGTTTCTGTCCATTTAGGTGAATGGAAAAGGCTTGTAAAGGACTAAGTATATTGCTTTGTATCCATTTGGTTTAACAATTTGTGGATTGTGCGATTGTACATACTAGGGCTACGAACCAGCACTGAACTGAAAACCGTTAGATCTGTCGAAACGAAAATCGGAACCGAACCGAAATATCGGTTTATTTCGGTTCAGTGCAGATTCAAAAGTCCACAGTTAATAAAACTTTACTTCTCGCTTCAATTTCAGTTTTACATTAAAATTTCAAATGTGAAGTTGTTTTTATATTGTAGGTACCAAAAACGTCAGTTTTAAAATATATTTTTAATTTTTTTAGGAATATTGAGTTTTATTTTTATTATTTCGACTTTTATCACTAGTGTAAAAAAATTTAGTTATAAATTTTGTATTAGTGATTGTGTAAGGAATTCTCTAGAAACATTTAATAATGGGAAGCGGCCTTGAGAATAAATCATACGGAAGATATGCGCTGTAGAAGTTTCCGCAAGCGATAAGTCTTATCCGTACGAAGTTCCGTTCTCGAAACCTGAATGGTACCTATAAATATGCGGTTGTTTCTCCCTGAGTTATTTAGTCGGTTGGTTAGTTAATCGGATAGTGTGATAGTTGGATAGTCCAAATCATAATTATAGTGTTCCGAAATAAGTGTGAAATAAAGTGTTTACAGTTCACGAAGATTTAGTTTTCGAACCGATAACACGCAACACTAGTATTTACACCAAAATTATGTATAATTTTTGTTAAACAGATTTTAAATATTTTCTTCAATGCCACCTTTTTCTTTCCGAAATGCAGAATTCACACTTTTAATTTTTTCCTATTATTTCAATTGTTATGGACCATTAGTGCCTGACCGGTAGCTCGCAAGCCACGTGTTGCTCGCAGTGACTTCGATACGATTCTGGTGATTATGGCGAAAAGAAGGTATATCCATCCTATTTATTTACCAAATTCATGTCTTCAGATTGAAGTCAAAACTTCTAGAAAAAAGTCGAAACTTCAATGTTAGAATCAGAGAAATTTGAAAAATTTAACTTTAGTGTGATATGTAATATAAAGGTCAAAAATTCTACAAATTATTTAAAATAAGCAGTTTTTAAATTTTAAGTTTATCGAAATTTTGAAAAATAGGTCAAAAAGAAAACTGGAAATTTATAGGTGGAATTTAAAAAGTATAATTTGTAGCGTTTTATAAATTTCTTGTTCTTGCTGAAAAAGACATTTGTGAGCAAATTTCCTTAAAACCTAAAAATATCTAAAAATGTTTGTTTTGAAAAAAATGTTGTTAAGAGATTTGATTTTTTCTTTAAAATTTTGAAGTTTGTCTTAAAATTTTCTATTTAAATTTGAGTTTTTATGTGTTTGTTTTTCTAATATTACGACTTCTAACACGAAATGTGGTCTTTTTCCAAAAATAATAATACTTTTCTTGAAATCTACGTTTTAATCTACAGGCTGGACCATAAGTAATGGTACATAGAGCAAAAGTAGATTTTTCGTATAAAAATAACGTGATTTACATTTACATTTACCTTACACCAAAAGTTGATATTAACAGAGATACAGGGTGTCAAACTTGAAAAAAAAAATGTGATTTTTTCGCATAACTGATGAACACATTTCACTATAGACAAGAAATTTGACACAGGGGGGTTTCTTTGGTCAAGAAATTCTAATTTGCTAACAGATTGTCGGTAACTCATAGGGGGCGCCACTTGCGCTACCTTGTTTTATTCTAAAGCATCA
The DNA here is from genome assembly GCA_028583605.1 of Dastarcus helophoroides. Lineage (NCBI taxonomy): Eukaryota > Metazoa > Arthropoda > Insecta > Coleoptera > Bothrideridae > Dastarcus > Dastarcus helophoroides. The sequence goes on along the minus strand of CM053327.1, from coordinate 2,817,549 downwards.
TAACTTTTTGTGCCTTCATGTACACTTATTTTAAATAGATATTTTTATTAACCTACATTTTTTACGAAAAAAAGGTATACTTTCTAAATGTTGATACAAGCAACCGTTTTCAAGATATTTGCCTTCAAAGTTTGGCTACGTTTGCTTTAAGTTATGTAAATGTGAATTTTTCGCAGTAGGTTTCAAAATTAAAATGAGTCTAAAATAGTTTATATCAAATATTACTCTACTGACATTATTATTACACATATTTTTTAAATTTCTAAAACAAATTTAAATAAAATACTAAAACAAAATTTATTTTCAAAAATAATTATGTCGGAAATGACCTTTTTCATGTAAAGGGATTGTAAATAATTAAAAATCTGGGTGTCTTTTATTGAAATTCATCTCCAAATATCTGCTTTGAGTACCCAGAATATTAACATTTTCTTGTGCGGACTTAGAGAACATATCTGACATCTCTATATTAGAAAATAAATTACGTCTTCATTTTTTGGATTTTCTTTATTGAGATTTTCAAAATTTAAGTAATAATATTATTAGTAAATTCTTATGATTACTTTGGCACCCTGTATCTCTGTTAATGTCAACTTTTGGTATAAGGTAAATGTAGCTAAATCATATTATTCTTATTCGAAAAATCCACCATTGCTCTATGTACCATTACTTATGGTCCATCCTATTTAAATTTGAATGTTTTAAGGACAGAGTTGAAAGTTTGAGACATCTTTATATATGAATTTGGCTTGTTGTCTCGAACTTTAGCTTTTGATTAAATTGAAATTTAGATTTCATTCTAAAACTGCACAATTGTTCCCTTTAAATTTGGATTTTTTCTAGAAATAAAAGATTAAAACTGGAAATAAAAAAATGTCAAGGTTTTATTCACAATTTTATTAAAACAGTCAAAATAAATTACTATTATTATTTTTATTTGGTGAAACGAACTGGTTCTTGGTTATCTTCAAAAATTGATATACAAATCTTGTCCCTTGAACCCAAGAAAGATTAAAAAACGCAACAGTTACTCTCAGAGCGACAGAGCAAGTGTTTGTGGGCTATTCAATCTTTCTTGGTTTTAGGGGACAAGATTGGTATATCAATTCTCAAAACCTATCTATAAAAATGCTAAGTTTTCATTTTAATAGCATTTAAAATTTCAACTCGATTGACTGAGTATTTTCTCGAAATATGAAATATCAATTATAAGTCTAAATTTTGCAAATGAATATCTTCTTAAAATTTTGAATCTTTTGCAGTGTTCCAAATTTGCTATTTTTTTATTATAATCATTAATTATTCGAATCATTTTCCATTTTGTAGCTCACCTGGAATTTTTAATTCAAAGCTTGACCATCTCTGCTATAAACTCAAGATTTCGAATTTTGTTTTTCAATTTATAATTTTAACATTTCTTAGCAGAGCTTATTTTTTTTCAAAAGTTTGATTTTAGCTCTAAATTGCGGACTTTTTTTAAATTCAACATGTTTCATAGCTGTAAGATTTTCTTTCAGAAATTTCAATTGCTTTTTGAAACTATTACATTAAACCACATAACTTTTATCTCCAAATTTTGACTTTACACTTTGAATCTCCAATTTTTTTCTAAAAGTAGATTAGAAACTCATAACTTTCACATTAAAGAAAAAAATATTCACTTTATACTCAAAATTTTAACGTAAATCGAAATTTTTATATTGAATATTTTTCCTAATTTTACAGTTATTTCTTGCAATTTGGACTTTTATTTCGAGAATTTTCAAAATGTTTTCTTTTTTTAAATAAAAAACTAAAAATGAGTCACTCGAACTTAAACCAAGAAAACGAAAATCTTAGACAGGAATATTACAAAAGAAGTTTAAAATTTACAACGAAAACTTATTGAAAAAAGAGCAGTTGAAAGAGCAGATTTTTTTGTTGTAAGAATAAATTTTAAATTTTGGAAAAAGTCCAAGTTTATAAAAAATGTTAAAGGGTCAAAATTGTTATAAATCTCGATTATTTTTAAAGAATTCTGTTTTTTTGAGAAATCTCATTTTTTTTAATAAATGTTGACTGAAAATTTCGATCATCGAATTTTCGACCTTCTCAAAATTTTAATTTTTTTGAAATTCTACCCTTTTTTTAAATTTTCTTCCTTTAAACATGTCAACTTTTTTCAAAATTTTGACCTTTAAAAGTTGCGATTTCGAAAAAAATCGATTTTTTTTTCAATTTCCACCTTATTTGGAAGATTTGAGCTTTATTGCACAATTCTACTCCTTTTAAAAATTTTCGAAAATATTGAATTTTATTCGAAGTTACGACTTTTTGGAAAACCGGGATTTTTTAAAAACCATTTTCACTTTTTTTAAAAGGATTCAATATTTTTTAAATGTCAACTATTTTTTGGAAAACCACATTTTTTGAATATTTCTAACTTTTTGAAATTTTCGATTAAATTAAATTTTGACCTTTAAAAATTGCAATTTTTTAAAGAAGATTTTATTCGATATCCACTTTAATTGAAAAATTTGACCGTTTTTGCAAAATTCTACTTTTTTAAAAAAATTTCGAAAATATCGACTTTTACTAGAAGTTATGAATTTTTGAAAAGCCGCGACTTTTTTTAAGATTTATTCTTTTTTAATTTTCAATTTTTTTTTAAAAAACATCACCTTTTTTGAATATTGCTACTTTTTTCAAAATTTCGATGTTCTCGAAATATCGTCCCTTCGGGATTTTAATTTTTTTTGGAGTTTTGCATATTTTGATTTTCTTTTTTTTCTTGATTCGACATTTTAAAATTCCATTTTATTTTTAAATCTAACTAGAAAGTTTCAAGGTTTTTCAAGATTTTCATATTTTTAAAAATGACTTTTTTTTAAACTTTAGATTATTATAAAAACTTTGATCTTCGATTTCGTCTTTCCAAAATTTCAACTTTTAAGATACTTTACTTTTACAAATTTCGACATTATGGCAAAAATTTACTTCTGCTTTTTTGAATACTTTTTCAAAATTTCCACTCAACATTCTCTTCTACTTTTTTCAAATATTTGAATTTTTCAAAAAATTCTACTTGTTACAAAAAATTAACAAAGATGTTTACTTTTTGTTCCAATTTCGATTCTTCTTCTTGAGAGTTTGACCTTTTTTAGATTTTTTGTTTTTTTTTGAACATTTCAAATTTCTTCAGAATTTTTATTTTTATACTTTACTTTTTGGAGGAATTTCGTTTACTCTAAAGTTTCACGATTTTTTTTTAGCAATATCCACTTTATTTTAAATTTTCGATCGATTTTCACAAATTTGATTTGTTCTCTCAGCTTTTACTTTACTTATTTTGGCCTTTGAAAAATTCTATTTTTTTGGAATCTTTTAACCTTATTAAAATATGTATCTTTAATTTTTTTCCAAATTTTGTATTTTTGTCAATATTTTTAATTTTTGTTTCAAAATTTCAATTTTTTTTTCGAAATGTCATATTTTATTCCAAGTTTTGAAATATTTTTCTTGGTAAGTTTTTGAATTTTTTTTTTCCAAAATATTGACATTCAAAATTTTGTTTTTTTATAATTTTCACTTCTATCAAAATACCAACTGTAGCATTTTTTTATTTCTTGAGTATGTCGACTTTGAAAATTTTGTTCTTGTTCATAATTTTCACTTTTATCAATCATTTCAACCACTTTCCAAATGTTCGACTGTTTCTCAAAATTTAGACTTTTTTTGAAAATTATGTCTTATTTTCGAAAGTTTGACTTGCTCTAAAATTAAAAAAAAATATTTCGGTTTTTTTAAAGTTTGAACCCTTTTTAAAGTTCTGTCTTGGTTTTATAATTTTAAAATTTTTAAAAAGGTAATATTTTAAATTTATTTTATTTTAAATTTTGACTTTCTTAGGTTTTTGAATTTTCGCCTTTTCAACCTTTGAAAATTTTGTTTTATGGAACCTAAATTGCTTTCGAAAACTTTATTTTTAGCTTATAAAACAAAATGTTTAAGTTTTTCAATCGAGCAGAAGTTCTTTCTTTGTAATATTAATGTAGAGTCTAGGCAATATAAATTATCAGTGTGGATTTCAGTTCCAATTTTCACATTTTACCTGAAATTTCGATTTGAATTTTGAAATTTAGACTTTTTATAAAAATATTCAATTTCTTCTCAGAATAAAAAATTCATGCCTTTTGTAATAAATGCAATTTATTTTACAATTTGAGGTTTTTCTAAAAATAATGGTATTTTCTATATATGTATATTACGTAAGTTATTTTTTTCTAAATTTTGAAATTATGTTTTTTTTCTGGTTTCTAATTTTTTTATTGTAATTTTTGATCCTTTGAATTATTGACTGTTTTCTAAAAGTTTATCTGATCCCGACTTATCCATCTTTTACCTCAACATTTTTAAAGACATTTTTCAAATTTCGATTTCTTTTCAAAATTTCTAGTTTCTCGAAAATAATAAAAATTTAAAAATGTAAACTTAGAATTTTGAGAAAAAACGAAAATTTCGAGTAAAAACTCGACATTAATGAAAAAAACCATCAAACTTTTTTTTAGTGTTTTCCTTTTCAAGAATATCAATTTTATCTCAAAACTTCGCCTTTTTTAAACATTTTTTAGTTAACACTCAAGCTTTCATTATTTTTGTCTTAATTTTTCTCAAATGACTTCTTTTTTTTTCTTTTTCTGTTTGCAAAATTGAGTCTTTATTTGTAAGAGGCAATTTATGACTTTTTTAAATTTCAACAAGTTTTTTTTTTGAATATTAATCAGCTTTATATTTACTACTTTTCACTTTATTTAAATTTTAAATTATTTCAACAAAATTGCTAGTTAAAGTTCCAAGTTGTGTCCGTAAAAATTTCTGCACTTTTTTGAAAATCGTAATATTAATTTTGTAATTTCGAACATTATTTTTTACATTTTGAAATTTTATTTAATTTCTAGCTTAAACTCTTAACAAGAGTTGTAGAAAAGTCATGATTTAAAAAAAAAACCTTAATATTTGAAGGGGAGCCGCACTCAACTCAACGAACAGCCGTATTTGTCCACCCTTGACATAGACCGATATAGAAAAGCGATGTGTAAAAATTTTTAATTATTGAATGGTTCAAATTATATTTTGATTTAACTGCTTATGCCGCCCCCTTAAGGTGCCTCTTTGCATCATAGCACGGCACTGCCCTGATCGGTTTATCAAACACTGAAGCGATGCAATTTGTATGACTTCAGTTTAAGTTGAATGAAATGGACCAAATTGACGAATTGTATAAAAAATGTTGAAACTGAAGTTATAATTTTACTGTTAAAGTTTAAGTATATTATTTGTTGCATTTCAGAACCACCATATTATTAAAATAATTGACTATATTGCATTAGTGCTCTAAGGGTTCATACTTTAAGATTTTATCAAGAATATAAAGAAAAGTTTTAACGAGTCCACGGAATGAGGCAACTTAAAATTTTATTCTACCTAAATGTAAATAAAACAAAAAGACTCGAACTAAAATTCGAATCGCTGAGGAAAGCAGCTTTCTTTCCTTAAAAGCGAACTGTTTAAATAGTAAAATCACAGATATATAATACTTTTTCCGAATTTACAACTTTCATTTGGAATATTCGCCATACTTTAGTTTGTGTTTTCCGGTTGAACTTTAAACTTTTTAAGTACGAGAAAATTTACTGCATTATACAGTTCCGAAGTTTCTTGCATTTGAGGATAACGAGCTTATATAAAACGGAGACAATAGATAACTCGTAAAAGTTTTATGTGTTACTCGTACGATGTTAATTTTATATTCACAGTGATATTTTAGTTGCCATTTTCGAACAATAAACTTAATGCACCCTATAAAAAAGTATTACACTCTGAAAGTATTTAATTAGAGCAAACTCAGCATGACGCTCGTTGTTTAGAATTTTTAAGACCTTCATTCCGTTGTATGTTTATAACTTTAACATGGATTTAATTTGCGAATAGTTAGATTCATTAAATAATGCTGCGTCCTTTTCAGAAGAGACGTTATTATGATTTTATATTTAAGCACGAAGTATCAATCAATTGGTTCTTTCATTAGAAATGTTACATCAAAGTTATAGTAACTTAAATCTTGATAATGATTCCGATATTTTAGAGAGGAATAAATAAAATCAGAACGTATATGATCTTTGACATTTTCTTGCGAAGAGAAATGTTATTGTATCAAAGATCTATACGAAGCAAATTGAACATATTTCTTTCCCTTACTAAATATAAATGCTCAACGTAAATGATTATTAAATTGATTTTCTCTGTTTTTATTCTCTAGGAAAATATTTCAGTTTTCTCTTTATTAAACTTTTTATGAAATAGGGACCTATAACTTGAAACAGAACACCGCGGGTGCTTTGGCAATAGTGTTTATTAATAATAAATGCCTAAGAATAAAATTAATGCGACGAATTACCCACGATATACCCACGTGTCAGTTCTTGGAACTTTTTTTTTGTGGTTACGTTTTTGGTTCTTCGTCTACTGAACAAGGCAGTAGGGACTTATTCTGAGCGTTTTTTGATAAATTTTTAGTGTATTCTTTTTTGTAACAATTTATCAAGATGTGTAAATGGCAAAAGGAGCAGGATGTCTATTATCCTTATGGGAGAAGTCTGAGGCCAACCAACCTTTTACTGATGAGAAAGACTCAGGAGGAAAATCGATTAAATTAGTACGAACTGTGACTATTCTACCCAGGAACAGGAAGCACGGAGTGAAGAGAGAGAGAAAGAGAGAGACAAGAACAGAATCGTGAAATGGAAGAGGCGAAAAAAAAAATGAAAATAACTTTTTTATAGGAAAAAATGGAACCAAATGGAATAAAAAAACACCAAATAAAAATGTTAGAACCAAATCTGAAAATATTGTAACTTATTTGCTACGGATGAAGGCTTCTGGAAAAAAGGCTAAAACACCAACAGAATGTTTTCAATTTATAGATGAAGAAATGATAGCAGATATTTTATAAACAAAAATTATAGAATCGCAGGGAAATCTGAGAAATGGAAAAACGACAGTGATAGATAATAAGAAGATAAAAAACTTGTGTGCCTGCAATGTTTTCATATGTTGAGAGCATTAATTACAATCTGCCAGAAATGTGGAAAACCACTCGAATTCGATTCCCAATAACTTACTTACTTTTTAACATGTACTAATGATTTCATTTTTTTTTGTTAAGATAAGGGTTTCTATTTTTACTGATCATATAACATAAAATAATAAGGTTTGTTTTGTATTTTAAAACTTAAGCTCTATAAAACATTGCATATCTTATAAAAAATAATATATATTTAAATTATTAACGTATCTTTGACAAAAATATAAATACTTCTTTAACTTTTTTGGTTTATTTTATAAAAATAACCAAAAAGTTAATAAAAATAAAAAAAGTAGCTCTAAATATTCATACAACTTATTAAAACCTAATTTTGAAATTGGGGTGTCCGACACCCCACGCGTCGACGAGGTGTAAAAAATTCACGAGTCACACGTCGGGTTAAAGGCTTAATTTTGTTGGAACGGACTGGTCCTTCGTTATTTCCCAAAATTGAAATAAAAATCTTGTCCCCTGAAACCTCAGTATCTCTCTGAAGGTGATAGCTTGGCTATCGAAACGCCTAAAAGTAACCTTTGTTTTGTTTTTTAATATTTCTGGGTCTTAGAAGACAAGATTTGTATTTTAATTTTTAAAGGCTTAAATTTTAATAATTATTTAGTCTTTTAAGTATATCTACACGGAATAATAAAATGTAAATAAAATATTAATTATAATTGAAATCTTGAATCTGTTTCCCATTTTGAAGCTTAAAGTTATCTTTTCCTTTTAAACCGAACGCTCCGTTAACTAGAGTATCAAAATTATTGGGATGATACTGTCAATATAAACATAGGACTAATTTGGAATAGCGGATAAATATTTATTTACGCCAAACATTGCAATGATCTAGACCCTGGGGTCTTAACGGACGGGAATATTTCTGGCCAATTTACATTTCCCTTTTTAATTTCAGGTTCACTCTAATTTTATTTTACTCTTGAGCCTCCTGGAGTAACTAGGTTAGATTAACATTGCCCCGGTTTTTAATTAGAACAGAATGGGGTAAAATAAATTCCCTTAACGCAAGTCCCCAAGTATTGCCTACGAATTTCCTCGACGACCACTTTAGATAATTACCGTCCCTTCAGATTTTTACAAGTCAACAATGTGCCCGATAAAATGCAGCGTGGATTTAGTTTGACATGTATTGTCGATGGGAATCAAAACGATGGAGAGAAAATTGGCAAAGCTTTTCGAAACGGAAATTGCTTCATTATACTTATTCTGAAATGTAATCATTACGTTTCGATATTTTTTCAAACTTATCATGTCGGTTTGGGGAGCTGGCATCAATATACTCTCACATTAAAAATTGATTTTTTTATGGTAAATGTTTTAAAATTTTCGCCTATTTTTTGAATTTTTTTGAAAATTTTGTCATTTTCAAATAAATTAAACAAAACAAAAGGTTTTTAAATTAACATGTTTTTTTTAAACGGACCAAAAAGTATAAAATAATTTCTCCTAGTTCCATACAGATTTATAATCTCATACAGATTCCCAACTCCATACAGATGGCCCTGAAAAATTGTCATTATGGTATATTATCGTGTAAAAATACTTATAAGATTTAAAACAAAAAAACTTGGGGACCAGCAGTAAAACTGTTAACCGAACTATTCAAGCATCAATTACTCGTTTATTATTTATTGTATGCGCCCAAAGTAGAACCACGAAGTATTTTGTTTCTTGCGTGCAATAATGTTAGGGGATTGTTTAAAATAATTTTAAATTTTTAGCTGTTTCTGTAATAGTTAAATGCATAACAGTATAGAACTCTTTACCATTGCCCAGTTTAGATACATTGTTTGAATTTTGCATTAGACATTTGTATTAGTTTGCCAGATCCTTTGACCACTTAAACTAAAGGGACAAGTTTGTTGGACATAGTTCCTTTTCAGATTGGGTGTTACTAAAATGAATCAAAGAGATAGAAAGAGCGTGATCTGATATCGTGTACCCATCTAATACGAGAATAACCTGTATTATGTCTAAATTTAAATTATTTATTCATGCAAGGTCAATAGTATTCATTCCTATCTTGTCCACGTGAGCAAATTGAGGCGAAAAATCCGATATTGTTTTGCCGTTTAATATGTTAGATGATGCATTTTCATTCAAAAAACAATATGTCGTCCCCTCAAATTCGAAATTTTGTCATTGCTTAACCTAGCTTTATTTAAATTTTCATTTTCAAGCAGCTCTATTAGAATACTGCCTAATTCGGAAACTCTACAATTAAAATCTCCTGCAGTCAATGTCGGTATATTACCGAAGCTCGTTGTGATTTTCGATAAAGCAACTTGGAATTACTCCAATATAGTATTCAAATCTAGAGAGGGTTGAAAGTAAATTATACAGATAATAACTTTGGTGACACTTTCATAAAGGTGTAAACTATCGTGTGAACTTGTTGGTTTCAATTTTTTTTTCATATTTCATTTTTTCAGCGGATAAAATGTGTAATGCTACCACAGGACTCTCTACGCCTAAAAGATTAAAACGTCGTCAAATATCAACAGAAACGGATGCAGAATTAATAAATTTCCTAGCTGGTGAGGATTTGTAATCATTGTCCTCGACTTTGAAGAAAATAGTGATTTTTCTTGTGACGGTAGTAACAGACAGTGACAATAATATGTCAAAAATAGCAATAGAAACCACCCGATAATCGTTCAAAATAACCCCAAAAACTTTGCCAAATACTGTTGATTGGCAGGCTGATATTAGTTTGTTGAAAATTCTACCATTTATTGCGAAGATCTGTTAAAAATTGTAGTAATATTCGTCAGTTGAAGACTCGAAATTAGCTTATGTTTTTAGGTTAGGTTCATTTTTTAGGTTATGTTTGTTTTTAGGTTATGTTCATTTTAAGTCGAGTTTGGCTCTCGAATTTTTTATTTGTGCAATAATTGTCATGATTGGATTAAAATATTGCATTGGCATCACGTTCCGAGTTATAGTTTCAAGTCTCTAGCTCATAGGGAAGTTGGTTTAAAATTGATGGCAAAATTTGTACACACATCAATCTCAAACGTCGATTGAGGTTAGTTTTTAATCACATAAAAGAAAGTAAGTTAAAAAAAAACGTGTTAAGTACTTCAAAATGTCGACTTATTTTAAAAAACTATTTTTCAAATTTTAACTTTTTTTTAAATTTTTATTAAAATTTTCGACATTTCAGAAAACGTTCGACTATTCCCAAAATTTCAATCATCCAAAATATTCATTATTTCGAAATATTTAGCTTATCAAAATGTTGACAATTTTGTAAATTTGAACATTTTTGATAATTTTGGTGTTTTTCAATATGAAAACTGCACAAAATTTGTTTTGTTTTAAAAAATGTGACCAAACATTTTTCAGTTGGCTTTTTTAATATTGAAATTTTTTTAAGACTTGGATTATTTTTGAAGACTTTTCTACTATTTTCCAAAATTTCAAAATTTTGCAACTTTTTCAAAGTTCAATTCTTTAAATATCGACTTTTTTATGTGTTGAATTGTTTCAAAATTCCAGATATCTTTTGAACATTTAAACTTTATTGGCAAATTTTAACTTTTCATAAAATCTTCTACATTTCCCAAAACTAGGATATTTTTCAGAATTTCGTTTATTTTTGGAAATTTTAATTTTAACATTTTAAACTATTTTTGGAATGCAAACTTTTTAAATTTCAACATTTTTTCGAAAACTTCCGAGTTGGCTATTTTTGGCCATTTGATTCTTTTTCAAGATACGACCTTTTTAAAATTCCGTGTTATTTTCTAAAATTTAGATTTTTTCGAAAATATTGCTTTTTCCAAAATTTCATCTTTCGTTTCAAGTCTAAATTCGAAGTTTCTTGGAAAGATATTTTAAAACTTGAATTACCTTATGAAATTTCTATTTTTTTAATGTTTGCTCCTTTTCTAAAAGTTCTACTTTAACTTGACTATTTTAACCTCGAAAATTCGTAAATTATCCCAAAAAATTTCAAGTTTATCGAAATTTCCATCTTTTTCTGCAACTGTCAAGTTTAGGTTCCAAAGTTTTATTTATTGATTTATTTATTGGTTTATTTAATTATTTATATAGTTATTTATTCATTTATTTACCAAAGTTTGCAATTTTTACTTTTTCAAAATTATGAATTTTTTCCAAAATTTCGTTACTTTTTCAAATTTTCGAATTTTTGAAATTGTCGATTTCTTCAAAATTTTGTATTACTTTTCGAAAATATCGATAAGTATTTTATGAAAATTTTAAGTTTCCATGAATATTTTAACATTTTTCAAAATTGTTGCCATTTTCTAAATTCCGACATTTTCCAAAATTTTGCTTTTTTTTTAAAAGTTGTAGCATTCTCGATTATTGCAATACTTTTTCTGATAATTTTGAGTTACTTTAGTATTTTCGATTCACTGAAAAATTTTAATGGTCTTTGAAATTTTCGACTAAAACTTTGACTTTTAGGAAAATTTAGACTTTTCGTAAATTCCTTTATTTTTTAAAATTTTGACTTTTAAAAATTTGAAACCTTTGGAAAATTCCTCCTTACCTTCATTTTTTCAAACTTACTTTGTAAAATTCGTTTTTTCCAAAATTTAAACCCTTTCAAAATTGTAACATTCTAAACTTTCGAATATTTTTTAATATTTCGACTTTTTTCAAAATTTCAACTTCTTTTTAAGATTTCACCTTTTTTAAATTTTTCTAATTTTGTCGTTATCAAATTTTTGATATCTTAAACAAATTCTCACTTTATGGGAAATATTGATTTTTTAAACATTTAAATTATTTAAAATTTACACCATCACTGAAAATTTCAACTTTTTTGATAATTCTGGTTTATTTTGGTGAACATTTTGATTTTATAAATTTTTGATTTTTTTTAAGCAAGAGTGACATGCAAGATCTCTAAAACAAATTTTGATATTAATCTTTGCATTATTTCACAAATTTGGATGATATTGAAAACTCAGAAATTATCTACAAAAATACTTAAATTTCAAGTTTAAATTTTAGAGATTATAGTAAAAGATTTGGGAAGAAAAAGCAACATTTCAAAATAATTAAAATTTTTAAACAAATTGATTTAAAAAAAACTTTCAGATATTTTTCTCTACATTTAATGCTGCTTTCCATTTCAAATTAAAACAAAAATTTAATTGAAAAAAAAACTCGATATTTTCAAAAAACGTAGAATATTTCCAAAAAAGAAAATGAAATATTTTTTAAAAATTCCAATATTTTCAATAAAGGTAAAATTTTCAAGAACTGAAATTTTGCAAAATTTTCAAGACCCTTGAAAATCTCGGCTTTTTCAAAAATTTCTTCTTTTCTAAGACTGCAATTTTTTTGAAAATTTTAACGTTATGGTTTGTTTCTTTTAAAAATTTCGGTTTTTGAAAATTTTGGCGTTTTAAAATTTTGATATTTTTGAAAGATATTTTCTTGGTTGCATAGTTTTTATGTCTTTTAAAAATGTTGAGTTTTTTTTTAAAGTATACTTTTCCAAAATTTTATTTTTTCCCAAAATTTGGCTTCTTTCGAAATTAAAACTTTTTTGAAATATACGGTTACGACTTCTTTCTTGAAATTCTCGATTTTTTAGTCTCAACAATTTTTTTAAAATGTCGACTATTTTAGAAATTTTTGACTAGTTTTCAAGAATCTGCGTTTTTTTTACAATTTTTGTCATTTTTTTAAAATTTGCTTAGATTTTTCAGATTGTCGATATTTTTTGAAAATGCCGACTTTTGAAAGAGCTGAAATTTTTGAAAATTTTGATTTATTTTTGAAATTTCAAAATATTTTTAAAAACTTTTCAGTTCAAAATTTCAACTATTCAAGATTTCAAAATTTTAATTTTCAATAAGTATTTTGGACTTTTCTGATTTTGATTTTTCTGACAATTTCAACTTTTCTTCAAAATTTAGACTTTTCAAAAATTTTGATTACTTTTGGAAAATTGTCTCCAGATTTTTTCCACATTTTGGCTAGTTTTGAAATTAAAGTTTTCAAAATTTTAACTATTTTAAATATTTTTAATTTTTTCAAAATGTCTAGATTTTTTTTTATTTCTAAAATTTTTGAAAATGTTTATTTTTTAATTTCAAATTGTTTTGAATTTGGAAATTTTTGAAAATATTGACTTGAAATATCTACTTTTCGAAATTTTTAACTTTTTTCAAAATTGTTAATTTTTTAAAAATTTCGATTTTTTTTAGAATGATTTTCATATGTTTTTTATTAAAAATATTTTGAGTTTTCTTTCTTACAAATTTAAAGTGACTCTAAGACGAAAATTCGAAACTTATTTTAAAAAAATAAAGCTTTAACACTTTTTCAGAAAAAATCAATTCCTTGAAAAAGTCGAAATTTGGTAACTAAATTCGAAAATCCATTTTATAGTAAAATAGTTTGAAGCAACTAAATTATTTATTTAAAAGAATTTTGAAATTTCAACTTCTCTCGTAGTTTTTAAGGTCCAAGCAAATATCGAATAGCATTCGAAATTTTATGGAAATTCAAATTGAAAATATTTTTTTCTTAGTTTTTTTTGAGATTTTGAGTTTTTTCCACAACATTTCGTATTAAGTAGGATTCCGATTCTATAAATTTCAAGTTTTTCTCCACATTTTAACGTTTTTTTCTTAAAATAGGCATAACATGCTTAAACTGAAAAATTCATAATTATTTATATTTGTATATTAATGTCGAAATTTTTGGGTGTAAATTTCTAAAAGAGTTTAGTTTACTAATAAACTATATATTTCTCTATATAAGTTGGAGGTTTTTTAAAATGTTTGGTTCGTTGGAGACAAAAACTGAAAGTTATAAAGAAAAATGAGATCAAATTAAAAAAAATTTTGAAGGCGTAAAAATAAAAAGTTCAGTTTAAACAAAAAGTTTAAGAAAAAATGGAAAGCTCGGGAAAAAATTGAAATGTATCGACTTTACAATTTAAGATGTCCAAAAAAATAAAATTTCCCATAAAAAAGGCACATAAAAAAATTTCGAGAAATAATTTTAAATCACAAAATGATAAAATCATATTCTTGAAATTTCGAGATTAAAATTAAAAGCGTAGAAAAAACGCTAAACCTTTCGAGAAGAAATCTAGACATAAATTTGTGTCATAGAAAACTTTAAAGTTTAAATTTTAGTAATTTTATAATTACAATCAAGATCTTGAAATGAGAAAATCAGAAATTTACGATTTTTTTTATCGTCAGCGCTTAAACAAACGATGTCACAAACAGTCAAAAACAAAATTGATTGCTACTAGTGAAATTTCAGCTTTATAAACATTGACCAAGAATTTCAAAAGAATTTTAATTGCTAAATGTCGAAAATGGAGTTTAATGATCCGAGAAAACGTTATTTTTTTTTAATATTGAAGCATTAAAACACATTAAAAATGAGTTAAAGAACACAATAGGAAAAGAACGTCCAAATACCTTCACTTTAATGAACTTAAAAAATGAGTTTCCTAGAATTTCCAGCACTGGCAAGGGGCCTTTTACCTTGAGACAAAAATCCCTCTTTGACTTGATGGAATCCTACTGCGATTTATTTCCAAATGAAAGGTAACCAAATAAAAGCGAATATTAATTAATTTTAAAAATTTTATTTTTATTTTGAAGATACTATGTCTAATGTGACTGTTTGTCACTTGCAAGATCCAGAGTTGATAAAAACGATTAAATTCAACAGTTTCATGGATCACGTCAGCGTTATCGTTGAAGATTTGGTTAAAATCTGGTCCCGAAACTTTATTGTCACCTCGGGTGAAATCATCTAGCATGTGCAGTAGGCTACTTACCTATCTGCTTAAACTAGACATTTTTAAGACACAAAAAAATTGACATTTGAAGATTAAAGTTAAAACTTTGAAAAAGCGTCATCATTTTCAGAAGAACCGTTTTAGAGAGAAAAAATGGACACCTTGAAATAAAAGTATTTGGAGAAATTAGGTTTAAATATTAAATTTGAAAAAAACACATTTCAAGATTAAAGTCGAAATTTGAAAATTGGAACCAACATTTGGAGACGAAAAAAACGAATTTTGAAGGTAAATTTCTCTCAGAAGCTAGGTTTTCCTTTTAGAACTAAAAAGTACTTTACATCTTATCAGCTGCTTACTCTATGCAAAGCTCAAGTTGGACCTACACTAGAATAGTGTTTTCATGTTTGGGGTTCAGCCCCAAAGCACACTTTGGCTCTTTTGGATTCAATTCGAAGAAAAACGATTCTTCTAATTCAGAGGTCGGCGACATTTTTAGGACCGCGGGACACTTTCAGAAAGAACATTTTTAAGCGGGCCGCACAGTTTAAAAAGTTCCTCTTGTCTATCAAATAAAATAGTCCGCTACAAGGGTTTGGCAAGACTGTCACTCTATTTGTAATATAGTCGTAAAGAAGTCGAGGTTTTAGGGCCTGATCCAGCGCTGAAGGCAAGTAGAAGAAATGTTTAGGACGGCAAAAATGAAGGGAGTGTTAAGTCATGAACTTTATCATCCGTAAAGCTGGGAATAAATCGCTCATAAATTTTCGAAATTTCGAGTTTAAACCTGATATTTTTTTATTATTATTTCTTTTATTTTTATTGTCTAAATTTCCGATAATTTTAAACTTTTATATTTTTCATTTTTAGATTTTTTAAACAAAAGTTTGATTTTAAGTGCAATATTACCAGTGTATTATCATGAAAATAATTTTAAATAGAGGTTTCTTAAATTTCGATTTTAGAAGTTTGAATTATTTCTCGTTTTTTTTACATTGAACCCAAATGTTTTCCACAATAGTTTATTTCCAATTTTTTATTTCAAACTTAAATTTTCCAATCTTTTCGATTTCATTGTTTTTTTAAATATTGATTTAAATCTCAAAATATCGATTTTTTTCTTGAAATTTTAATTCTGGCTGGAATGCTTTGAAACTGATTCTTGAAAGTTTTATTTATAAATATTTCAAAAATTTTCATTCCACTACTGCAATATCGATTAATTTGCTCTATTTGCAATCGAAATTAATTTTTTCAATAATAGATTGTAAATTTTTTATTAACCTTTTCGGTTTTTTTGGTTTCAATCTTATATTTGGAATTTTTGCTTTTTTGTGAGCTTGAAAAATGCACTTTTTTTCAATTTAATAGAAATATTGAATTTAAACTATTTTTTTTAAATAAATAAAATATTTTTACAAAATTTCAAATAAAATATCCAAAATTTTTACTTTGTCCTTTAAAAGAGTTTTTAAAACTGGAACCTCAAACGTGATTCCTTTTTTCTTCTATAAATATTAAATTGAGTTTATTTTCAAAATTATAACTCTTTCTGCAAATGCAAACATCTTCTTCTCAAGACTTTCACTGGTATTTTAATATGTCGATTTTATTTCCATATATCGAGGTTTTTGTATTTCCACTATTTTGAAAAATTTCAGTGCAGACATAAAATTTTTGAAATTATGGCCAATGGGATTGATCCCGTCCAAAGGCGAGATTTTTGAGGGATACAAGACATTTGAAGGCAGCAAATTCCTGTGCGCTCAACTTCTATAGATCTTCCAAGCTATGGCATTCGTCACCGAATTGAATTTTTACCAAAAATTACAATCTATCCTTATTTAAGAAGACCGCTCATCACTATCTATCCTTGTTTCCGCATCCTCCACGCGGTGCTTCCAAGGCATGGATTGCCCTTTGCAAGTAGATTAAAAAAAAAATATTTTGTAATGATTACTGCCTAACTTTGTTTAAGCGATATATTTAAGGACCGTAGATTGTTATAGCAGGATCGCGATAATTTTTGCTATCCTGACTGTTTATGTAGGAAAACCTCAATAGATTTCAACGATTGATCCCTTCTTTATTTCTTGTGAAAATAGCAATTAGTTCTAGTAGGAATATAAATAAGTGAAAGAAGCGTCATTTTCTGGGGTGATTTATCGGGAAAGCATGAAATCTTCCGTTGGGCGAAACGGACGAAAAGGAGGTGTAAACGATGTCAGTGAAGGCAAACCGGGGCTCTATCTTGGGCGGCCGAGCGGAACACTTCATCGCAGTGGGCTACGGCCACCGCTGCTAAATCATTCCACTCGTTCCACTCAAACGTCTGTATTGTTGCACGAATCCCCGCTTCCGTTATCATTCATGCATGTATTAAAACCATCCTTTAAATTCATTGTTATGTTTATGCCTGTCTCGCATACATTACACAAACACAATGTATATTAATTCTTCCTTGCCTGATATAATGTTCCTCTGCAGACTTGTCATTACTAAATTCGAACGGAGATATTGTGCTTAAGTGTTTGATGTCTTTAAGTAAATGCACACGCCCATTTATGACTCCTTGGTGCTAATTTATGAAAAGCAAGAGAAATACATCTCTCTATGAATCACCAAGGTTATTTTCAAATTTTCAATAGCATTCCTTCACAGTCGTAGTTGCATTCATGATCTTTATGAATCCTAGTGTTTTCTCTTAGAAAACAGCCGGTACAAGAGCTGTTTTTTAGTTTTTCATATAGCCTTAACAAAAGACCATATATTAGATTTCAAATATTTATTCTCAATGCACTTTTGCATTTGCTCAAACCAATTGTTAAAGCACTTATTTCGCTCTTCGGGGGGTATGTTCTAAATATTAATTTGGAAAGCATCTACAACCTACAACATCTTCGGTTGATTGAAACCGTTTTCTAAGCAATGCATTCTAGATGGTTGAAAATGTAAAAAAATCGTTGAAGATTAGGATAGGGCTATAAAGATGACGTTTAGGCAGTTCAATATTTTGTTACTCCAAAAAATCCATTATATGTCGAGCAGTGTAGGCACTAGCATTGTCTTGGTGGATGATGATTCGACGATGTGGGTTGTTTTTTTTTTGTAGCTTATAAATGATTTGTGGCAAACAAGCGATTGTGTACCATTTCACAGTTGCCATAAGGATTTTTTCAAGAGAAATTTTAAAAGGGGAAGCGGGTGCGATAATTAATCAAACGGCAGATAAGTGCTTCTAAAATTTCCGCAAACGATAAGTCTTATCTGTGCGTTCCTTCTAGAAACCGAAACAGTACCTATAAATAAACGCGGTCGCCTTTCCCTTAGTTAGTTAGTTGATTAAACAGTGTTAGTGAGTTAGGTCAGTTGGTCATTTAAATGAATTACAATTGTACTGTTCCAAGATCAGTTTGGAAATAAAGTAGTTACAATTCAAGCAATTTTAATTTTGAACCGATAACGTGCAACAATATATTTTAACTATCTTGAAGCTTCGTTTTTATTTTCAATATTTCGACCACATTTTGAGGTTACAAGTCAAAATTTCGTAATTCCTTTCTACTTTCTAGAATTTCTAATTTCCGTTTCTCAAAATTTCAATTTTATCTCAAAATTTTTCCTTGAAATCCAAAGTAGAAATTTTAAAGTTCGACATATTTCTCTTTAATCTTAAACCGGTTTATTTCTTCACCATGCTCAATTTCTTTTCAAATTTTGGTACTTTTTTGGAAATGTTGTCGAGTAAATTAAATTCTTTTTATTTTTTAAAAAATTCGACGTTAAATAAAGACTATTTTCTCAAAATTTTGAAATTCAAAGTCAAAATTGAAAGAAAATGTAGAAAATTTTAAAAATAAAGTCAAACTTTTGAAAAAAAACATGAAATGGTAAAACTTTTCTACAAAATTTTATTTAAAATTTTGTCTTTTTTTACTTAGACTTTTTTCTTAAGATTTTGAATTTACGAGTCTTAAGTTTTTTTTTAGATTTTTTTATGAATTAAGAGTTAAAATGTTATTATCTTTTAGATTTTTTCCAACACAAATGTTCAATTTTTTTTCGAAACATCTGTTTTCAACTCAAACTCATCTTTTTCATAACGCCATTTTGGGTGGAATTTTTGTCAACATTGAAATTGGCATTGATTTTTTGCACATTCTTAGTAAAAATTAATTTTTTTTTAAACCTACGATATCCGCTTTGAATTGAAATTTTATCTTCTTTTTTAAAACTTAGAATTTAAGAGAAATAATTGCTTTTTTTCTAGAATTCTGCATCATTTTTAACTTTATTACTCCGAATCTATAATACAACATTTCAATTTGCTCCAGATATAAATCTTCAATTTTCAGTCCCTGTGAGTTGACACCAACAATTTGCAGAAAACTATCAACATTTAAAATTGTTGAAATGACTAACGTCTATTGTTTACAGAAAGCCAAAATTTTGAAAAAAAAAAGTGGAAATCCTCTATATAAATCATAAAGTCTAAATTTTGATAAAAAATATAAATTTTTAAAATAAGTTACCATATTGAAAAAAGTAGATCTTTTGAAAAGTGGATACTTTGAAAATAAAATTAAATTATATTTAAGTGCCATTTGAAAAGGGTCAAAATTTTTAGAAAAAGTTGAAATATGAGAAACACTCAAATTGTGAGAGACTAGCTCTTCACATAAGGCTAAAATTTCCCAAAAAAATGTTAATAATGTAAAAAAAGTTTAAATTAAACAAAGTAAAATTGTTTGTAGTTTACAATTGCAAAAAGTAAAAGCAAAAATATAAAAAAAAGTTAAAACTCTTTGTCTTAATTCTCAAAAAATTCCAAATTTTAAAATGTCCATTTTTAAGTTAACTTTATATAAAAATTTTTAAAAAAGTAAAAAATTTAAAGTCAAAATTTTGAGGAGAAAATCGAAATGGTCATTAAAATGAAAAATGTTGAATGCCGATGGTTTTAATAAATCGAAATTTATAAAAAGGTTAAAATTTTGAAAAACGGACAGAAATTTAAAATTTGAATGCTTACAAAAAAGTCAAAATTTGGAAATAAAGCCAAATTTTTCAATAAAGGATCTCCATATACCAAATTCCTCTATATAACGAATTTTTTCAGGTATTGCAGCATTTTAAGCAAATTTACACGTAATATTATTTCCATTTAACGAATAGGATACTTCCTTAAAACGAATTTTGGAACCAAGAACTTTCAAGGTTTCTTTAGTTTTAATAATGGCCTTCCGTTCAGAGAAAGTTCTGAATACCTCATACCAATGACATTTCAAGATTTGATTCCTTTTTAATTGTCTCTGGTTCAAAATAGGTAAACACTCAATTTCTGGGATACCCCATGCTAACGACCTTGTTTACCTACTAGTATAAGGGAAGTTTACAGTTTGAGAACACACCTGAACTTGTTTTCAATGTGTTAAATAAATGCGAAGTGTTTTTCGAAAAGCAAATATTTTCTAAATTCTCACTTTAAAAAGAAATTACAGATTTTTTTTAATTAAATTTAATTTATCAACATATGTTTGCTTACATATTTTTAATAAATGTTTAATATGAAATTTTACATGTGATTCGTGAATTTTTAATGCTACTTCCCTATAACAAAAACCTCTCTATAACGAATTTTTCTGGAAGATCTTGGAATAAGCTATAGGAAGGTTTCACTGTAATGTGAATTTTAAAATATAAAAATTTCAAAAACTCAAAATTTTCCAAAAGTCTAAATTTTTAAAAAGGTCTCCTTTTTCATAAAAATCGAATTCTTCAGGAAAGGGGTAAATATAGTGTCAGAGAAAAAATAATAGTATTGAAAAAAAATCCATTTTTGAAAAAGGTCGATAGTTTTATTAGGAAAATTTTAAAAAGTTTATAAAAGCTACAGTAAAAGTTGAAATTTGAAAATAAGGTAGGAAATTTAAAAAATAACTTGAAGTGAAAATTTCGAGAAGAAGTTAATATTTTGGGCCAAAATTTTTAAATTGTATAAAATAAAATTTTCCAAAAAAGGGCCGAAATTTTGAAAAAAATAACAGTTTTTGTAATAAGTCAAAATAAGTACAGTTTAAAAAACAGCCAATATAAAAAGGGAAATTTTGAAAAAGGACAAATTTGGAAAAACTAAGAAAATTTTTAAATGTCAAAGTTTAACAAATGTCTGAATTTCTTATAGGAAACTATAAACAGTGGACATTTTTCAAATAATTTTTTTTTTAATTAGAATTTTTTTTTAAAAACCATTTTTCAAAAAAAAATGGATTTTTTATAGTCAACATTTTCAAAATGGTCAAGGTTAGACTTTTCAAAAAAGGGAACAATTTTGAAAAAAGTGGAGATTCGCAGCTAATTGAAATTTTCAAAAAAAGTCAATATATTCAAAGGTTCAGAAAAAATAAATCTTTGAAAAATTTCAATAATTAAAAAAGTGAAAAATTTCATAAGTTAATTTTTTCATCATTTGAAAAAGCCGCCTTTTAAACCAAAGCATAAAATACACGTCGTCAAGTTGTTTAAAAAATTTCGAAGAGAACAGGTCATAATTTTTATGTCTAAAAAAATTTCCTATGGCAAAATACAAAAGAATTTAAATCGATTAATAAAAATGTTAAAAAAAGCCAAGACTTTATTTTAAAATAAAAATTTTTGTCTCACATTTATAGGGATACAAAAGGCACTAGAAATGTTATCTCTTTTTCTTATCAATTTTATAAATATGATTATGGAGATAATTCTGCCAGTCGGTATTTTAGTTTCACGGCCCGATGCTGGGTCGTGACCCATTACAAAGGAATGAAAATTTCAAATGGTTAAATTTTTTTAAATAAAATACGATATAAACGGCAATAATGTAACCCTTTAAACATATGTACTCCTTAAACATAACACACAATTTTTTACTTTAGCTTCTTTATATAATTTAAGACGAATTAATCAGGATCCAAGAAAAACTGTCAATAATTAATACTTTTAAATTTCCAGTGTCTCATAAAAATTAGGCTCCAATATTCGTGTTAAAAATGAGCTGAAATTTTCGACCTTGAACTCTAAATTTCTAGAATAAAATAAGAGAAAAAAGTAAAAATTCACTTATGCATGTAATTCAAAATTTCGAGGTTTAGTCGAAGGTGTTTTTTTTTTAGAAATTCGAAACTTAAATTTCTGAGAAAGGAGCAGAAAATTTCTGTAGAAACGTTTTGAGAATGAAGTCGAAGTACTACGAAAGTAATGATTTCGAGATAGAGCCCAAAACTTAAACTTAAAATTCTATATTTTGAAACAAAAGTGCAAATTTTGAATTTCGAGTCCAAAATCTTGTAGAGACTTGAAAATGTTTTCAAATTATTGTATGTTAAGGTCGACACTACTAGAAATTGCAAAATTAAATTTAGTCTATCTGAAAATTCGAAATTTTAGGGGGAAAGTAAAAATTTGGAGTATGAAGTTGAACTTTCGTGTCTAAAGCTGGCATTTTGAATTAACCCCTTATTTTTTTAAATATAACATAAAAATTTCAAGTTTAAGATATAAAACCAATTAAAGAAAATTGGGATTACCAACGGTTTTAGGTCTTTGGTCAATTTGAAATGGTCATCGAGCATTAATGCGAATTGCAAACTAACATTTTAATTAAAAAGTTATGTAAAATGTTATTAGTGACTAGTGACGATCTCTTGACCTGTATGTATCGAAACATCTGTAGTAGAAATTGCGAATTCAGCGGGCCTTAAGAAATCATTGAATTAAATAATTAATTACGAGAGGCTTAATTTGAGGTTAAATTGCTCTACTTGGGAAAAGCTGTTGTAAAAAAATTGTAGACGCATGTCCAGATTTTGACACAAAGGCTACGACCATCATTTTGGACATACTGCTGGATCTGGTGACTTTAGTTGGTTTCTCTTCATCTTGCAACACACATAATTTTGGCGCAACGGACTTACCCTTGGTTATCTTCAAAAATTGATATACAAATCATGTCCCGTCTCTCTGAAGATGTTAGTTTGGCTATCGAAACGCGTTAAAGCAACTTTTTTTGTATTTTTTAATCTTTCTTGGTTTTAGGAGACAAGATTTTTATATCAATTTTTAAAACACCCAAACACTAGACTGACCTTTATTCTGAGGTACATAAGAAAAACTCCAATACTTGTCGCCACTGACAATATTTTACGCATTTTTGGAGCGACCGCTGTTAAAACCATTTGGAGTTCTGCGGCGCCAATTGATACGTGCCATCAGTTACTTCTCGGTCAACAGATGCGAGATCCAACGAAAAAGTTATTTTCTCACGCCTAACTCTTCGTAGAAAATATTTTGGAATAAGGTTTTACAAATGAACAAGAAATTCTCCATCTCGCGGTAAGTAAAACGACGATCGTCATTAATCATCTCATGCATAGCAAAAAGTCTTCCTGGGTGACTGCTCTTTTTGGGTACCTGGCCCAGGATCATCGCTGAGATTTGTGCGTCCATTTAAATTCAGGATATCCAGAGCGAGAAATTGTCGACTGATGTGGTGCTTTATTACCAATAACAGCAATTTATTCGTCAGGACATCCTTGTTAAAATAAACCTCCTTGAAAGGAAATACTCGAAAGTACCCTGGATTCAATTCCACATTTCTGCACAACTCATTAACTTTCAGAATTCACATAATTTGTATTTTGATGAAATCTTCAATACGTCGCTTGCTTGGAATTATAAGGTTCTACGTTAAAAGGCAACAGCTTTGAAAGAATGGTCTTACAAGTTTTTAGTATTTAAAAATAATAGCTGATTTAATTAAATTAATAACTTAAATATGTTTTCTGACTTATCACCGGATCAGCAGCCAGAAACAACTAAAAGTACATGATTTATTTGTCTTAAAAATTAGTCAAGAACAAAAAAAAAAACTATTGCCTTGTATTTTCGAAAATCTTTAATTCGTTCTTAAAATGTAACATAGAACCTTTTTAACGTTACAAAGTTGGAGAAGTAATAGAATCAGATACAAAACTTAAAAGATTTACTGTAACTAAAACTTTTAATACAACAAAAAAGGAAAAACTAAGGTCTAATATCATTCTTCCACTAGCTTTATTATGGAAATCGAAGCCAACAGTTCTCTACCTTTTCTTGACGTACTGGTCACCAGTTTACCAAACGGTCGCGTCTCTCTTTCCGTATATCGAAAACTCAGCCATAATAATCGTTATTTGGATGCAGAGTCCTATCATCACCCTTCCCAAAAACGTTTTGTCATAAATTCACTGGTTTCACAAGCTGTAGCAATTTCACAGCCGATAAATCTTTTAGACGAATTGGACAAAATTCCTTTTAACCTCCGCAACAATGGTTATAAATCGCACGACATTGAAACTCATTAAAAGACATCTTCACCCTATCACTCATTCTTCACAAAATTCAATAGCTTCTTCTAAAGCCTTTTTTTTTATGGTTACGGAGTAACAGATCAAATCGGAAAATTATTGAGAAAACACAACATTAAACCCAATTTTTTATCATCCCCAAAAATCTAACAGCTCCTCCCATCTCCCAAAGATAGAATTTTATCCTTTCGTTCTAATGGTGTGTACATGGTTCCTTGTTCTTGTGGTTCAGTGTACATCGGAGAAACGGGGCGATCATTTAACACGCGAATATCCGAGCACCAAAGATGTCTTAAGTCTGGTTTATTTTCGTAGTCAGCCATTGCGGAACATCAACATGAGACCAGGCATAAGAATCTTTTTAATAATATTTTAATTATATTCAATATTTCCAATTACTATAACAGGAAGATACGTGAGGCTATTTAAATACAAAAGTTTCCCAAAAACATCAACAGAGACGACGGTTAGATGCTTTCCTTCATCTGAAAACCAACCATCGGAAATTTTCGGGAGTGATCGCGCAGACGAATGGTAGATAAAGTTTCCCTTTCTTTTCTCTCAGAAGAGTTTTGCCTCTGGAATGGTTAGTGAGTTATCGTGCTCTTCTGTCTAAACTTTCTTATCCTTTGTACCAAATTTTCAATTCAGAAGAGTTTCGCTTTTGGTATGGTAGACATACTGAGTTACCGTGCTCTGATGTTTTGAAATGGCCCCCTTTTCACTTTTCATTTTTGTATATTTCCTTGTATTTTATTTCTTTGTTCCTGAAGAAGCCCCATACGATGGTGGGCAAAAAACACTTTTGGTAGTTCTTTGACAGGGTCCACTTCCGGAAGAAGTATATCCTGTTCTGTGAAAGCCTTCGTTATCATGTCTAATATCTTTGAATAAGATAATATTTTGTGAAGGCGCCTAATTCAGGTTCGTTTCTTTTTCTGCGCTCATTGCCTTGGTCTGCTTCTTGGAGTTTGTCTTGGTTCGCTTCTTGGAGCTTACCCTTTTGTCACTCATTTTACCTTTTGGGTTGAATTTCGTGGTAGTAGGTTAGTGGTAAGCAATAACAGGTTTGGAGTATTCCTGATGAATTTTGGGCATGTCTGGCAGCACAGATTTAATGACTTCCCTCTTTTTCAAAGAAAATTCTACTTTTACTTTGCTAGTTTAAGGATCAGAAAAACTAAATGACTTATTTCTTCGGTAGTTCTTGTGTTAGGCTTAGCATCAAAGTATTTGTCGTCATGTGATGCTTTCTAACCCATGTTTAGAACTCCCTTTTTAATTTGTAGAACTAAAACCTTGGTAAAAGAAACTTTAATTGTGGCACTTTGCTAAAGACTGGATATCAAGGAAATCAGAACGTTTTATCTGGATTATAATATACGGCATTTAGCTTCTTTCTTTTAGTAAAATTCTAACAAGAGAAACTGGAGAATCATATTCCACTTTACTTAAAATTCGTTCGAAAACACTGTGTACTGAATCATTTTCTTGTACACAAGAATGTTCTAGAGTTGAATATTAAAATGTTATCATTTCTTTATTTTTCTTTTGTTTTGTGGAACAGAACTCTTGTTCCATAAAGTCAGTTTTTTTATGTTGGGGTGATCCTCAATTATTTGATTTAAAATCTTGATAAGCGCACCTGAAATATCATTACCCTTGCGACTCATCATGATTTCAGGCCAAATAGCGTAATATACTTGCTCATTAAGAGAAAAATGTGCTGTCGAGTTATTCAATGACATTTTACTTTTATAATAAAACGAGGAAATCTCGACCTTAGATCATTATAAGACATTTTGGAGGTCAAATGTTACCACAGTTTTGTTTTTGTTTATGCTGTCATTATTCCTGTCTTGTCTTGATGGTTCTTTTTCTTTCAACATGCTTGAGATTTTATTCTTCTTGTCCATCATTTTCTTCTTAATCTGCCTCAAGCTTTTGTAATTCACATACACTGTCTTTTTTAGGCTTATGGAAATAATTATTTATGTAATTACAGAATATGTATCTTTATTGTAATCATCTAACAGTTTCCTTATCCTTATCCGAATTATAGCCCCTTTCATAATGTAGATCTTCTGCTTCAGTGTCACTCATTTTTCCCTTATTTTTGCTGCCTTATTTACTACACTCTGCAGAGCTGAAGCTAAATACCTAAAGTTCGCCGTTGCCCCCTTAATCACTGCAATACATTGCAGAACATCGCATAGGTTCATGTTGTATCATAGAACTTTATGGTTTTGTTTGTGTGATTTTAGTTTGCTACAAAGTTCAATGTAAAACAGCTGAGCAATGAAGGTGTTTGTACAGGCAGAATAAATTTATTTATTGCATAGAACCTTGTTAATGCGCATTCAGGACCTTTATTGTTATCCTAGGAGATTTGAATCAGATGGTTCTAAGATACCCGTAGAGCTATGTGGTGCTGTTAATTCATATAGCGCTAAAATTGTAACATAGAACCTTATACTTTTAAGCTTTGTCAGCGACGTATTAATATAATGTTAAGGTTATATTTTGCATTTTGTTACTTGCGCCCTTTAGGTGGCTATACGCATAATTAAAAAGACAGCCCTCGTATAGTAGACTAAGAATTCTTCAGTATCACACGTTTACCATAGACTTACCTTCTTGTCCGTTTCCTAGAGGTATTGCTTCACCACCTTCCCTTCTCCATGCTATCGTAGGCTCTGGGGAACCAGTAGCAGCACACCGGAGGCTTACATTGGACCCTTCCCTTACTACCATATCGGTACTAGTTGGATAATCCAAAATATCAGGAGGAACTGAAACAAATATAGATTTAATTCTGTTATCCATAGTCTAAAATAAATAGGTTTTCATTTTCATGCTTTTACCTCTCCGTCCCCCATTTCCCTTAAAATGTACGTTCTTTTACGTGAATAAGCGTTCATCGATCTATTGTAGCGAAGGTTATCTATACATCTCGATTTGTGGATGTAAATAAAACTCCCCAAACTACTTCAATATGTAGCGTAGGCAATGAAACTTGCACAACATTAATCAAACATTTCACACAATATCCTGAGACGTTTACTGTCCTTTTCAGGAATAAAGTACGTTCGCTTCATAACACTGAATAAACTTGAAAAATGAAGGTTTTCCAGCGCTCGTCGGTCATTTTTCTATTGTTAGTTCTCTGGGAATAGGGCGCGTTATCTAGCAACAACTATAAATCTAATTTTTAGCAAATTTTCTAATTTCACCTGAATATAGAGACACATAAAGATTTGTCTTCTTAAAGAGTTGTCATCTCTAATTATTATTAAACAAAAAAATATGCAGTACTTTGATAGTTATCTAGAAGACGTAGAGAGATTTCCTTTTACATTTTGGTATTTTTTATTTAAAGTTTTACAGACAGTATATCTCACTCAAGAATAAACGTTCGTTAGCTTCCTTATGTCCTTATGGGACACATTGTTTTACAAAAGTGATTCTATGTTTATCGGACATCCCTGCAAAATACTTTCAATTATTCATAGTGTTTGGTTTAGCCTGAATGCTACACAACTTGGGATTTTTAAATATGTATTATGTATTATGTATTTTATTCAAATTTTAATTTTTTTCTAAACTGACTTAGTATATCATACAATATGTCTTAAAGGGTGGGTTTCTGGCAATAAAAATAAAGAAAACTTTTCTTAAAGTTGTCTATTCCGATGTGCATTTTTTTACATGTGATTAATGCAATACTTTTTTGGGAAAATTTGCTTTAGCCTTTAACTTTAGGTTCTGAGTGCTCGAGGGATCTGACAGAGCTGATATATTTGCAAAGTATTAGGCAACGTGATCATCTTAATGAATCGCGTCTTATGATTTCGATCGAACTCACGTTCGACGATGGAGGTTCTAAAATGTTTTTTTCAGAAATTGTAGTTGTTTTACTAACCGATATCTGCAACTTCGTCTGCTAAAAGAAGAGAGAAAATTCTTGGATTATCACTTATAATACCCACGTTTTTGAAGAATTCGATTTTTATTGTTTGACTTATTTTAAAAATTTCAACATTTTAAAGTATCCCACTTTTTGTCACAATGACAACTTTTTCTCATTCGACTTAAAAATTTCAACTTTTTTTCCAAATTTTGATTTAATTTTGAAATCTTTGTCTTATCAAAATTTTGATTTTTGAAAACTGTTTTCTAAACTTCTATTTTTTTAATATAAATTTTAATTCTCTTTTCGAAAGTTTGTACTTTTTGTATAATGTTCGTCCTTATAAAAATTTTATTTTTTCAAAATTTTAAATTTTTCCGAAGTTTTCTCTTCAAATTTCTATTTTTTTGGATATTTAAATGACTTTATCTCAAATTCGGCCTCCTTTTAGATTTTTTGAATTTAATTTTTCCAAAACTTGTCAATTCTTTTTAAAAAGTTTAATTCTTTGAAATTTTCGACCCTTGAAAATATTAACTCACTTAAAATGTTTAGTTTTTATTTGAAATTTAACTTTTTTTTTTAATTTTTGTTTTTCTCAAAATGTTGGCTTTCTGAAAAATGAATATCAAATTTTTCTAATAATCTTGACTTTTTTTAACATATCGACATTTTTAACATTTGAACTTTGTATATTTGAAAATCTCAAATTTTAACTTATTTTAAAAATTAATCATTTCACAATTTAGCATTTTTTAAAATTTGATTTATTTTACAATTTTTTAAATATTTTAACAAAAATTTTGATCTGTTTTCAAAATTTTCACTTTTTTTATACATTGTTAATGTTATAACATTGTTTATTTGAAAACCAAGAGCTTTTTTTGAAATGTTTAGATAATTTTAATTGTTCACTTTTGTTCAAAATTGTGATTCGTTTTCAATGTTTCTTAAAATTTTTACGTTTATGTATAAAGTTAGAATTCCATTTACAAGTTTTGACCATTTTTGAAAATTTTTTTTTTCGAAAAATTGATTTGATTTCAGATTTATACTTTCTAAAAGTTTCAAACTTTGAATTCTAATTGTTTTTAAAACTTCGTCTTTTATTATTAAAAGTTTGCCTTTTCTCAAAGTTTGGCTGACTTTAGAACCAAATCTTGTTTCAAAATATCTACTTTTGCAAAATTTTAACTTTCTCTGAAAACTTCGATTTTTTTTCTCATTTTTTTCAAACTGTTGATGTTTTTCCCGAATCTTATGGGAAACGCCTGTGAGAAATTTCTTGTCCTTAGACTCACCAGTTTATTCTGTGCGATGTATGTTAGTCAACGCTTACAGATTTATTAAGTATTTTGTTAAAAATATTGACCCGAGAGTTACGTTTATCAATTTTTCATTTGAATTTTACAATAATTTTTTTGATTTACAAAAATCTCCTAACATTTTCAAAAATCTAAGTTTGATGATTCAGGTCTTGGAATATTAATTGTTTTTGTTTTTCAAATTAATCACTTTGTTATCTTAGAAATATGCCTACATGCGTATAACATCATAATAACGACCTTAGTGGTGTATTTAAAACGGTGAGATTTGTTAATATTTCTACATAAAGAAATAATTGGGGAACAGCCGAAGGGTTAGGTGTGCTTTCAATTAATATTATTATTATTGTGCACCTTTAATACATTGATAGTTTAACGCAATAATTTCAATTTGATTCACAACATGAAATACTCATTAGTGGAAAATGTTCTTTGATAGAGAGGAAAATTCACCACCGCATCAAATCAAAGGGAGAGAATAATATTAAATTAAATGAACTAAACGTGTTGTGTTGTCCCAATGGTTTAATTGTTGGCATCGTAGGCACAGTATATTAAACCATATTTATACAAAACAGGAGAATGAACAAATAGTTTATAAACTTCCAGTTAGATATGTCACATATCTTTCTTTGTCACATAAGGGCAAAAATGTTGAATTGAGTTTAGTTGAAAAAACGTTTATTGCGTTTTGGCTAAAGGCAAGGTAATAAAATTGCGCCAACTCTACACTTGGAACGTTTACATAGTGCAAAGAATTTTGATGTATCTACTGGATACAAACGAAAATATTTCGCATTGTGCTCAGTTTATATGAATTATAACTATATGTACATTCACTAACTGTCTGTGTGTGTAACTGTCGGTGCTCCAGAGATAATATATGTTTGACAATACTAATACGATGTTGATGTGCAATAAATCAAAAGAGTGTAAATTTCATTACCAATAAATATTGGAATCGTTTCCACACGATACAAGCATTCAAGTCACAAAGATAAACAATAGGTCAGTTTGACAAAGTCTATTTTTAAATATTTTTAATATTCTGACTTGTTCATTAGTGGTTTCGAACTACACTACATATTTCTTAGTTATAAGTTTTCAATTCTTTCAGCAGTCTTCAAAACTGTATTTTTTTAATGAAAGAACTACGACGAGTTGCGCCATCTACAAGTATTGTAGATATCATTAAAATATAAATATAATTTAGGTAGTCACCCGATATTGTACTGATCGATTTGATAAATGCTCAATTGGAAATAAAGGTTAAGAGCTAGAAGGAAATTCGTCCTCAGAGATTTTCTCACTGAACCGACAAATATTTGTGGTGAATAGAACGACTAAGTCTCACGTCCGTCCTTGCTAGAAAATAAGATTTCCTGAAATATTCGGTAAATGCTATCACACAATTTAATTTCATGGTTCACTTCTAGTTTTCCTAACTCATATATGTCAATAAAACACAACGGAGTGGAAGAAATACATGATAAACCACCACAGTGGATATACAGACGACAACACTATCAACCACAAATATTTTTATTAAGAAATATCTCTTTTAATGCTGGCTTAATTGCTTATTTCTGCAGGGCCATGCAGGGCCAAAGAAATGTTCATATTTTATTTCCCTTGTTAGAGATATAAATAGTGGTGAGTTTGTTATGAAATTTTTGCTAAATATACACCAAGGTATAAGCATTTAGATAATAAAATTACCTCACTTACAGTCAGTTTTTATAAAAAGGGCTTTAAAAATATTTGTGGTTTTACATGTGCCGTAACATGAAAATAATTTAGTTATGGGTTGAAAAGCCTAACATTTTCTGTTTCGTTACTTTTTTAAATATAATCATTTTATTTTGGTGGAAAAAACTGGTCCTTGGTTATTTTTAAAAATTGATTTATAAGTCTTCTTCCCTTAAAGTACCAAAAGTACTGAAATCAAGAAAGATTAAAAATCAAAACATGACTTGAGCAAGTGTTGTGTTTTTTAATGTTTCTTGGTTTCGGAAGACAAGATGTGTATATCAATTTTTAAATATTTTGGGACAATTTTGTTAAGGGTCGTACATAATGATGAAATTGTACTGAAGGAAGTCGTATTTTGTAATCAGGCAATAGTGGACTTTAAAAATAATAACTGACGTAACTAACTGTCAAATAATTATATTATTGCAGTGCTAAAATTGATCTGAATATGCCAATGTTGTTATTAGAGAACGAAAGCTATCAAGCACATTTTAAATAAACCTAAATTGGAGTAAGAAAGATTATTAAAGTAGTTTCCTTTAAAAACTGGTCTGTAAGGACTATGTTTTTTTTATATTTAGTCCGCTGGCTAAGGATAACCCTATTATGCCTTCAAACCCTTGGGAGTAGAATGCAGAAACAATGATAGATGGCTATGAACCGCCTTCTTAAACAAGAATAGGTTGTAGTTTTTGGGGAAAATTCCGTTCGGTTACGAGTTCCATAACTTAAAAGTTCTATAGGAAAAAGAGCCTCCATAGACAGAAGTCCTCACTGTATCAAACTGAACCGCACAGAAATTTGCTGTCTTTGACTGTGTTGTATGCCTTAAAAACTTTACGCTTAGGAGGATCTATCCTATTAGTTTCTGTGGGCATCTCCCATAAAAGTTCTTGTAGAAAAAAGATGAATTACCAATCATCCGCCTGTGCTCTAGTGTTTCAAGAGAATTAGTTAAACTTTTGTCATCAATTAGGCGAATCGCTCTTCTTTAAATTGAATCCAAAAAAACTAGGGTATGCTTTGAGCTTTATGCAATGTGAGTAGCTGATGAGATCTGGAATACTTTTTAGCTCTAAAAGGAAAGCCTAGCTTTGAGGAGGCGGATTTGGCATTGGTGCGCACATGATCGTCCTAAGAGAAGTTAGGTTAGATTAGGATAGGTCCTAGAAAAGACAGATTTAATTCCATCGGGAGAATTTTACCGTCCATGAGTATGTTTGTTGCATTATTTCTTGATGTGTTCTTTCAGAAAACCGCCTGAGTTTTTATGGCGTTGAATTTGACTAGATGTTTTTTACCCCACCCAAAAATAATTTTAAATTCCGATTAATCATCCCCATCTGCCGTTTCCTTTAACCATCTAAAGCAGCGACGGAAAATGGTTTGTCGGGGAAAAAAGATGACATTAGGCTACTTTCATTTGCGTAACTGCATATTGGATTGGAAGTTGAAGCTGAGAGATCGTTTGTGTAACAGAAACAGAGAAGGAGACAGAACTGACCTGTGTGGCACCTCTGCACTAATCGCAAATGTCTTGGGTGGGATGCCATCGACGATAACCTGATGAGATTTGTCGGCGAGAAAACTGGATATCAAATGACAGAGTCCAGAAGAAAGACAATAGGATGTAAATTTGGCAAGAAAAGGTCAGTGTCAGACTGTGTCGAAGGCCTTTTCGATGTCCAATGCCACAACTCTGGGCTCATCATTTTTCTCTATAACTGAGTTACAGATATGAGTAACATATGCCAGTAGATCGCCAGTTGAGCGTTGTTGTCTGAAACTGTATTGCCTGTTCGGGAACCTTTTATTCTTCCCCAGATATTTAAAAATCTCGATGTTGATTAACTTTTCCATCACTTTAGATATAACGGGCAACAAAGATATAGGGCGATAATTGTTAGCCAAATTGCTTTTTCCCTTTTTGGTTACAGTCTGCACCCTAGCAGACTTCCACATATTAGGAAATACACCTTTATTGTAAGACAGTGTAAACAATTTGTTTAAAACAGGGGTCAACTTCGGAGCGCACTTCTTAAGAACAATAGAATGGATACCATCAAGGCTAGTAAATTTTGATGTGTTGAGCTTAGGAACAATCTTTCTGAGCGTGCGTTGTCTGAAAACAGCTTCAGGCACCTTAGGAACAATAGAAGGTTCTGCGTTTTGAGAATCAAGGTTGGAAATTTTAGCAAACATTAAGGCTAGCAGGTCAGCCTTATTTTTAAAAGTAGTCCAAATATTGTTTTTGTCATCGAGTAAGTGTAAAAAATTTAAAAATTTAAAATTCTTTTAAATTGACTTTGCAAGTCCCCAAAAAAAGTTGGCACCATTTGGACAGTTGATAAGCCTCTGGCGCATTTTACGCTTGAAATCACTTTTTGCCACGTCAATAACCCGTTTACAAAAATGTTGTCCATTCATAGAGGCAGTCCGAGTCTTGTCTAAGGGATAATTTCTCCAACGACCATATGCACGATTTTTGCAGGAGACAGCCCGAGCACTTTTTTTGCTAAACCAAGGCTTACTGGAGGCAGACTTCTTTTGGAAATAGAAAATTGAGCATTCCATAGGAATCAGAATGGTTTCACTGATGGATTTTGGGACTGCGGAAGGGTCATCTGAGTTAAAACAGACTTCTTGTCATAAGAAAGATGAAAAGAAGTCTCTTAATTATTTCCAGTTTGCGGAGCTAAAGTGTTAAACCCTACGGGGCTGTGTCTTAAAAGAAGGTGGTAGTTGAAGTGAGTGAGAGGCTGCTACAAGCTTGTGATCGGAATTTCCAAGCGGTGACCTCACAGTGATTTTGATACGAATCTGGGAAATCTGTAAGGAAACGGTCGTGTAGATTAGATTGATGGGTATCTACATCAATAATTCTTGTGGGTTTCTCAACCAATTGCAATAATCCACAAGTGATTGCGAAAGCCTCTGCCTGCCTTACCGCGTTGTCAGTTCGGAAAGAAAACCTTAACCAAGGAAGGTTGTGTACGTTGAAGTCACTAAGAAAAACAATCTCAGTTTTTAAATAATTTACCTGTGTGTGATCGAAGGTTACGAAGAGATAAGAGAAGAGCTGTCTGTATGAGGGATTGTTTAGAGACAGATAAAGTAAACAAATCAATAATAATTTGCTTTTGGAGCAGATTTTCAGCCAGATCACATCGTGGTCAGCAGATTCCAGTGCTTTTTATCGTTTACGCTTTACGTAAAAGCACAAATTCCCCTCTTGTGTTAAAACTTTGTGTGCAAATCGTAATTAGAGCAAAGCAAGTGGACCGCATCGATGGATGGAGAGACTTGGGGTTTTGTCAGAGAAGCACATGGGGTCTTTCAATTTGAAGGTGTTGATAAACCGAGATTTAGCCCCCGAATGTTACAGAACTGAAATTTAAATAAATTATTTGAAAAAAAACTTGGCCTGTTATGCATTAAAATTTTTTGTCGATTTTGAATTTCCTCGCATAACCTCCACCCGGACATCCAAACGGGGGGGTTGTTTAAGTCCAGAATTTTTTGCACGAAGGGAATGTATCATTTATATATTGAAATTGTGCTGCCACATGTGCAAAGTCCGGTTAATTTGTCAGGTTCTGGCAAAAATGCACGACGTACTGAAAAGAAGTTTGTTATTAAATGATTAACTGACATATTATTAAATGTGGCCTGTAAATGGAAGCATTTAAAGGAGTTCGTAAAATTTCCAGTAACATGTTGCTATTGTGTACGATTTCACTTAATTGGTCACTAAATTGACAATTATCGGAGTTTTTTAGAAAAAAAGTTTAACCAAAAAAATATTAGTTTTTTTTTGGTGAAACGGACTGGTCCTTGGTTATATTAAAAAACTGAAAAACAATAGTTTTTCTAATACATAACTAAACTGTGTTTATGCAAATTTTTAGTTTTTTTCCAAAGCACTCAAAGTGACAAATATTTTTGAGAGCCTTTATATGTATAGGAATATATTGAAACTGCAAGACTTTTGACTTAATTTCCCACAAGTTTAGACACTTTTGTATTGCTAGTGAACATTTACCAAAAAAAAAACAACCCACTAATAGGAAAATAAGTCAACCAAAATAATTAAACCAAAAGCGAGTTGGACTCGCACAATTAGGGTTCCGTACCAATTACTACAATGAATAATCTTCAAACCAAATTAAATAATTTTTACACGAATTCGAAATTTTATCCAAATGTTGTTGTGTTATAGCTGAGAAACAAAAACGTGTCTATTTTTAGATATACACACTTTTTTTTTACAATGAATCCAAATATTTATGGAACTGATAATTGCGTTGATAACGTCTTAGATAAAATGCATTCATTCGCCAGTTCGCAATAAGTCGTCTTATTAAACTGTAAGTTTTAAATCTACACTGCAAACGAGAAAAAAAGTTGATACTCAGAGAAAACACTAGAAATTAAAAACATTTTTTAGTAATTTGGTGTTTTATTGGAATATCTACCTAATTTGCGAAATCTTCAAATTTTTATTTCCTACTCAATATTTCAGTGTTAGCGCTAAAATTTTCGTTTTTTTCGGAAAATGTTAAAAAATTTTTTCATTGAGATTGAAAATTTTAATTGCGAGGAAACACTTAACACTTTATCTGAATACAAGGGTAATTTATTATTATGCCTTATGCCGGGAATAATATACTAATAATATGATAATGTAACGCAATCAAAATAATGAGTAAATGCGTGTAAGGAACTTTAAATACAACCGTATGCATATTCATTACATAAAAAAGCGTTTAATGGCCATTTTTAGCCCCTTGGAGGCTAAATTTGGAAAAGTGCTTTCTTAGTGCTCACCTACATATTACGGAAAACACTTGTGTAACATTTTTATGCTACTTGAGGCAGTCGCTTAGGCGGTACATTGTCTGTCAGTCGGTGCTTAGAGATTTGTTAAGTAAGGAAACTTCACTAAATATGGGCATTTTTAAAAGAAAAGTGGTATATTTAAAAAGATAATAATCCAAACACAGCTAATAATTTGTTAGTGCCAGATAATGATTTTTTATTTTACTGTTCATCATTGAAAAATTATAATAAGAGTACTAAAACTGTCATATTTTAAAAAACAACTGATATGCCCGTATTAGGAACTAGGGTTTCCATAATGGACACACTAGAATCCCATTATGGTCAATCCAATTTTGTTACAAATTGTATGAAAAATGTCGAAAATCTAAAACAGATTAATTTATTAAAAAAATTATCATTAAAGAATATAATTTGCCTATGAAATGAAAACAATAAAACATAAACATGAGAACTCAATTTATTATTAACATGATTCGAGTAAGTTTAACAAAATAAACAAAAACAAAAAAAGAATAATTTTACAATAGTATAAAAATTAGTCACTCATCATCGCATCTTGGACATTTCAAGTTAGGGAGTTTTTTCTTGGAAGTCAAACCTAAATATTCCTCGTGGACCCACGTGTGACACATTGCACGCTGCCGCATATCTGCTTGTTTAATATCTACACTTATTTAGACAGAGACTTTAGGTCGGATTGCAACAGTCTACGCACTTCGTTGGGATTGCGAGCATTTAATTGGTTGGCAGACACATTATGG
The DNA here is from genome assembly GCA_028583605.1 of Dastarcus helophoroides. Classification (NCBI taxonomy): domain Eukaryota; kingdom Metazoa; phylum Arthropoda; class Insecta; order Coleoptera; family Bothrideridae; genus Dastarcus; species Dastarcus helophoroides. The sequence continues at coordinate 2,780,682 of CM053327.1, read as the reverse complement.
TGCAAAGACACTAATTTATTGTACCGAACTCTGATTTGGTAAATTGTTTTCTTGATGGATTCCAAGGGGATGTCGTATAGGATGATATAATTGGAGATGTAGTATAGTGTGTCCACGATGGCTCTTAAAACTTTGTGCCCCATAAGTCATCTTTCTTCTTCTTCTTCTTTTTCTTCTTCTTCTTCTTCTTTTTATTCTTCTTTGAGTTCCATTTTCTATCGAAGGTTGGAAGTCATCATGGCTATATGAACTTTGTTGGCCATCGCTCTGAAAAGTTCTGCGCTTCTGCATCTAAACCATTCTTTTAAATTCCCGAGCCAGAATATTTTGCACCTGTCGACATTACGTTTTCCTTGAATTTTTCACTGTGCTAAGAGTCGTAGTATTGAACATATATGTCCTTTCATTACATGTCCTTGATATTTCACTTTTTTTTTTTTTACTTGTTATGAGGACTTCTGCTTCATTTCATATTCCTCTCACCACTTCCATATTTGTCACTTTATCGGTCCAAGATATTCGTAGGATCCTTTTAGCACCAAAGTTCAAAAGCGGTCAGCCTATTTATCTGTGTTTGTTTTAGTGTCTATGCTTCTAAACCGTAAAAAAGGATGGAAAATATGTAGCACCGGAGTATTCTTAATCGCAATTTTAAGTCTGCATCACGACAGCATAGGAATTGTTTAAGCTTGATAAACGACAGACGTGCCATTTTAATACGTGCCTTTATTTCTTCTGTTTAATATATGTTTGATGTTATCCATGTACCCAAATACCTGTTATTCTCTACCCTTTCAATGTTTATGTTTCCAACCTTCAGTCGTGCGTTTCCAATTATTGATTTGGTTATAATCATGTACTTGGTGTTTGCTAGATTGATTTTAAGTCCATATTAATTACAGTGTATATTGAGGCACTGTATTAGGTTCTGCAAGTCGTCAGTACAATTAGTCATTACTGTATCATCCACAAAACGTAAATTGTTGATGATCTCCCCATTTACAGGTATGCTTTCTGTAGACTCCGATAGCGCCTCTCAAAATATTATTTTACTAGAGGCATTAAAAAGCATTGGCGATAGCACGCGATAGCGTTAATTGGTCATCCACTTTGATTTTGACAGTTTGGTTCCAATATAAATGAAGCATTATTTCCACATCACGGCTGTCGATGTTTTTATTTATTAAGATATCTATCAATTTGCCATGTTGGACCTTATCGAAGGCCTTTTCAAAGTCCACGTAGCACAAATACATATTGTGGTTTATATCAAGACATCTTTGAGCTAGTACAGTTAGACCAAACAAGGCCTCACTTGTGCTCGAACCATTTCTGGGGGTAAACTCTGTGTCTCCAATTTCCATAAGTCCATACAGGTTTTGTTGTGGTTTTGCATAGCAATACCTTATTGCCCAATGACAGCCTGCATCTACGACCAATTAGTTAATACACTGGACTCAGTTTAAGGGCTAGTTGTTTTTGTTTGGTAAATATATGTTTTTCCCACGTAAGGTGTCAATCTAAATGCATACCAAAATATTTCGCATCTTCTGCTTGCGGAAGTTGGCAGTTGTTTATTCTTACAGGTGGGTAGGGTATCTCCTTCTGCGCAAAATGTTATATGGGTGGATTTAATTTCGTTGACCTTGATTCACCGTATTTTGAGCCAATTCTGGATTTTGTTTAAGTTATGGTGCAGGTTTCTTGAAGCAGAGAATGGATCAGTGTGGGATGCCAAGATAGCAGTATCATCAGCATATGTGGCAACAGTGATGGTTCTTGTTGTTGGTATACAAAACATAAAATACAGGATTTAGAAAGATGCCTTGAACGACGCCAGGTTGTATGGGGCGTAAATCCGGAAATTCGTTGGCTTGTTTCATAACGAAATACCTGTCGGTTAAATAAAATTTGACCAGTTGGTAATGAGAATGCTTCACTATGTTAAAAGCTTGTGATATGTCTTGGAATGCTACGGAACAATATCTTTCGGCATTTAAGTACCCATTAATTTTGTTGACCAGTCTGTGAACTTGTTCTATTGTTCCGTGTTTGTTTCTGAATCCAAATTGGAGGTCTGGGATAATTTTTCTGCCTTCTATTACCACATGGAGTTTTTGACGAACAATTTCTCAAATTTATTGGTAGCCGACTTATGGGTCTTTACGACGAAACGTCTTCTGGCTTTTTCCCAGATTTAGAGACGATAAAAATTTCAGCAGCTTGTCATTTGCTAAGGAAGTAATTTAATTTTATTATTGCATTAAATATGAAAGCTATTTGTTTGTAACATTTTTCAGACAATTATACGAGTAAGCAAGATCAAAGTCAGGAGCCAGTTTTATATTTATATTTTTCTTGATAACTTGTCTTTTTTTATTGTATTTAAACCCACATCAAGGCAGTCCCATTTAAAATGGCACATTGAGGAGGTCGGTTATTTCTTTTTCTGCTTCAGAGGTGAGCTCTGAAGGGTAGGGTTGAAAACCTTTTCTAAGTGTTTCGATAATGTTTCAGCTTTTTTTGTCATTTCCAACTCTATGTATTAAAAAATTAGGTGAAAATATTAACATTAAAATTTCGAAAAAAAAGTCTCAATAGAAAAATTGGTCTTAAGCTCAAAAAATTTTAAACCACATTTTTTTAGTTAAAACTGGATATTCCAATAGTTTGAGAAACAATTCGATTTTATTTAAATTAACTTTTTTTTTTAATTACTATAATGTATTGATCTGAATTTTCTGCTTAATAGTAAATTTAAAATTTACCTTTAACATTAGGAATTGCTGAAATTACTTTAAAACAGTCTTTCTGAAAAGAGCCTAAATTTAAACTCCTGAGATTAAATCAAAATTTTGAGTTGAGTTTACTGAAGAAATTTTCTGATTAAAGTTAAAACGTTTAAAAAAATCGAGATTACCAATTTAATGAAAAAGTATAAATTTCGAATAGAAATTCAACATTTTAAAATCAAAGTCAAGATTTTGTGGGTAAAATAACAATTTAATCTTGAAACAAAAGTCGAAATAACTATATAAAAATTAACATTATGAAAAAAAAAAATAAAATGGGTACAAGATATCCAAACTTTCTGGAGAAAAATCAAAATTTGAGGAAAAATTAAGATTTGCTCCAAATGCAGGATACCTACCTAAATTGTAATATTTTCTGAAAAAAATTAATATTGGTTTAATTTTGAGATCAAATTTTTTCGAAATTTGGGGTAGTCGTTAATATTTTTAATTTGTAAAGGGGTTGTTTTTTGAAAATGTGTAAAAGATACTATTTTAAAGCACTGTTTTTAAACCTTTTCAAGGTGTTCGCCTAAATATGAGATCATAAAAATACAACTGAGGAATGCATAAGCTTTTTTTTAGTTATCAAAATTTGAGGCGCCATGAGGGATTTTTTTGGTACTCCAAATTTCTTGGGCGCTCGTGACATTTTTTTTGGTAGTCAAAAATTATTACATAATTTATGTGCGTCTCTCCTTTTTTACAATAGCAGAACTGTGTCGCTTTCAAAAAAGGGTTGGAAAACACTATTCCAGGGCATCACTTATTATAAGAAGAAACAAGAAATCTTGCTTCTCGCTAATTTTCCGACAAAAAATCTTGCTTTCGTTAAAAGAACTTCTTGTCTTGTTCTGCCCTTGCTCAGAAACTTTTTGTCTTGTTCTTGTAGCAAGAACTAGACAAGAACTAGACAAGAATAAGAAAAAGCATGACAAGAACGAGAAATTCCTAAAACTTTAATTTGATTCGAACCGCAATAACTGCATTGCTTGCAATTTAATAAACTAATGGTGATGATGCTAATAATGTAAAAGACAAATAGTGACCCAAAATTTCATCCCTTTTGGGATCCATATAAATTCGATTCAAAAGTGGTTTACAAAATAGCTTATGGTAACGGCTTAAATAGCCAAAATTTTAAGTTAAGCATAGTCTTTGTTTTGGAAGTATGACGAGTCAAATCTGCTAGTAGACCTGTTTTTGGCATCTCGTTCATTATGTTCAAGATATTTGAAAATGACACCCAACAAAGGATTTTTTTTAAATATCTCGTAGCTTATTCAAGCTACGTCGATAAAATTTTAAATGCAGCAATTTTATTTTACTACAAATTCATTGCTGGTATTAGAAATTTTGTATCATCGTCAGTGAGGTAAAATCAAAGGGAACTTGACAAAAAATGCACAGTTTAAAATTTGTTCAAAATGGAGCACAATTAACTTATAAAATTGCGTAATAATTTTTTGAAAGCGATATATCCCAGGGATTTTCAGCAAGATGATGTTTCTACGTAAAATATGCAAAGAAGTGTCTTTTACTGTTAAAGTTTACAATTTTTTCCAAGCAAAAGTAATTCGGGTATTGTTTATCGAGAACCTCCTTGGTTATATGTCACTGGTTGCAATACACAAAAAATTAACCTTCTGATAAAAGTGTTATTGATGTTACTTGAATAGCACCTGAGATAGTTAGAAAAATTTACTAGTTGGATGTCATTCTCAAAGGATTTTCGCTCATCATATCTCGAAAACAAGAATTACCCTCAACTTAAAATTTTGCCTTATTTAAATATCACTTTAAATTATCATTTGTATCACCTTTAGATAAAATTCACGAGGTTCCAAAAAGGGGCGAAAAATTGGTCTTTTTTGGGTCACTCTTTGATCCGCATTCTATCCTTCAGTTTCATGAAGTTTTTTATTAAAAAAAAATTATTATCTGGGTTAAAAAGTCTTGGAATGCAAGCATCTTTTTGTATGAAAATGGTTTTTTCGCAACCACTGTTATGATGTAAAAAACTCTGCAATTCTTTGACAATCTATGGCCCAATATCTACTGAACTTATTTAAATCTAAATTTTACATTTAGAAGCCTAGGAGAACAGTCGCGGTCATTATTGACACATTTTATGGTATACATTAAAGAGAATAGGGCAAAAAATTATACAAAATTTATTTTGAGATGCTTAGAGGTATTTCTTTCAAATGATATCTTACACGATATGTTAATTTAATCGTGGTTTTTCAGGAACCTAATTTACTGCCCGTCTCGTTATAAAATATTTACTTTTTCCAATCGTTGGCTGACGGTATTTGCGTGGGTCATCGAGAACTAACGCTGTGCATTTGAATTTTTTACGTTACACAGATACTATTCGAGGAAAACTTCTTTGTGACAGACGGACGGACGGACACGATACTGACATTGTAAGGGTTCCGCTTTTTCCCTTTAAGGTTCGGAACGGAACGTACAGAAGGTTTTTGAACAATTAGCTCTTTTTACTGAAAGATATGTTGATGCCAACCCTTGAAAACTTACCTACGACGTCTAAATATCCTACTTGACTTTTCATAGGGTCAGTATTTATTTGACACATATACCATCCTCTGTCCGATTCTCTGACGTCGCGTATGTGCAAATACCATGTTCTGTGTTCGCTATGTGTTACTCCTATCCTATGATTCTTTGTTATGACGTGGCCGTGAATCGTCAGTATTGTTTGCGTGTCCACCCTTAGCCAGGCAACCTGAAAAAAATCAGAACCTTGTAAAAAACTCAGCTAGAAAAAATCAAATTTGAAGAAAAAACCCAGTTTCTAAAAATTTTTCTTAAAAATTTTATTTTCATTTAAATTTTAGGTTAATTTTAAAATTTACAAGAATTAATTTTCTTTAAATTTCGTAAAATTATTATTCTCAAAATTTTTATGTTTTCATTGAAATTTTAATTCAATTCCAGAAAAACAAATTAATTAAGAAAAGAAATTTTATTTTGAATAAAAAGCTCAATTTTGAATTGATATTTTTGAAAAGGTAAGACATTTAGTCAAAACTGTTAGAATAAGACGAATTTTGAGAGACGGGATCAAATTTTAGAACATTTAAAATTTCTAAAAAAGGCTTAAATGTCCATGAATATTAAGCCTGAGAAATATCGAAATTCCGAGAAAAAGGAGATTTTCGGAGTAAAAATCGAAAGCTTCAAAAAGCAAAAAATTCTGAAAAAGAATTAAAATTTCGAGAAAAACATAGACATTCTGAGAAAAATCTCGATCAAGAAAAAGATCTAAATTTAGTAAAAATAAAAAATTTCTAGAGAGAGTCACATTTTATCGCAATTTCGAAAAAATGGCGAATTTTAAGGAAAATTTCATAACTATTTAACATTATTAATGATACAAACGCAACAAAATTTAAAAATTTCACAAGGTTTGGATAAATATTTGCTAACATCAAACCAGGTTTCACATTGCTGCCACGTTTTTTATTTTCAATTTTACAAATATTTCCGTAGCTATTAAAAACTCATAATTACGATTTTTCAGGACTATCTGTATGGAGTTAACAATCTGTATGGGTTTATAAATCTGTATGGAACTAAAATAAATTATTTTATACTTTTTGGTCTGTTTTAAAAAAACGTGTTAATTTAAAAAGTTTTTTTTATTTAAATCATTTTAAAAACACAAAATTTTTAAAAAGAAATTTTTTATCCCTTAAAGTAAATAATTTTGACAGTGGCAATTTAAAATTTTTATTTGGCATACCATTAACCAGAGAATGCAGTTTGGACAAGTTGCAAAGTTTATACACGATGTTCCAAATTCACCGGAACATTTACTTAAATTTCAGACGCCGTTTTCTTTGTGAATTTAAAAGGAACACCCACTATTTTTTTTATTTTAAATATTGACATATTCAATTATCTTTAAGTTGGTATTACGTTATCTACGCCTTGATTCAGTAATTCAAAAGATGTAACTAATTTCGTGAATTGTACTCTGTATTGTCCTATTTAAAAAAACAGAGTTTTTTTGAATAAAACAAAAACAATGAAGATCATAAAATTTCCGCCTCCTGTATAATAAATGTAAAATCTGATTTTATTATTACAGTCTCCATAATATTTCATGACTTTAATCCAAATTTCATTTTTTTAAGTCAAATAATAAAAAAGATACAAAGAGTCAAACTAACCCTCTCTTCTGTCATTTTTTTTTCAAAAAACTAAAATATCTTTGAAACTATTAAAGCTAAAAATCAACATGTATATATAAACTCACCTTATTTTTTACATAAAATCCAAGTAAAATATATAATATGGGAGTTGCTGTTCAATATAGCCGGAAGTGGGAAGTAGTTAAAAATATTTTTAAAAGGTAGTTTATCTTCAATTAGCCCAATCGACCGAATTAGTTTTCCTTTTTAATAAATGGTAATCCATATAAAGATGATCTCCCAACTAAAAAAAAACTTGGTATCTCCAAATATGGTTTGTATTAGGAGCCTCCAACATGGTGGGGCCCCTAAATTATAGCTTACATAGCTTATATGTAAATTTAGCACTGGGAAACATCAACATTTTTGACAATAAAATAATAACTTTGAGAAAAAGACATTTTTTTTAATTTAAAAGTTATTTCAGACTTTTAATTTTTTCTCCAAATTTAAAGTTGAAATTTAAAATTTTTTATTTTTAATCAACAAAGACTAAGAAACCAAATATACAAAATAAAATCTTTGATTTTGGATCTTAAACACGAAAATTGGGAAATTATTAGGAAATGTTTGAAATTTATTTAAAAAATTAAAGTTTTAAGACAAAAGTTTAAATTTGAAGACAAATTACAACATATCTAAAGAAAGACAATAAATCTCCAAATGAAATGGATATTTTAGAAAGAATCAAATTGTAAAAAAAACTTAATATTTTACATGAGAGAAAAGTTCCCACAATTGTGGGAAATAGAAAAATTTCAATTTTGAAACGAAATATGCATATTTTCTCTCGATTCTTTCAATTTTGTACTAAAAACTTTAAAGAAGTTTGTTTAAAATTGGAGCCTAAATATGTCAAGTTGTCATAAAAATTCGTGAAAAATCATTTAAAATGGCCATAATATTTCTTTTTTGTTCATACAAAATAGTATATTGTGTATCTAGTAGTAAAAGCAAAACATTCTCGGTCGTCGACGCAAATTGTGGCCAGGCATCATCCGAGGCTAAATATTGTAACAAACTGTATTTATAAAATTTTTATTAGTGATTGTGTAGGCTTAGGAACTCTCTAGAAACATTTGATAATGAGAAGCTACCCCGAGAATTAATCATACGGCAAATAAGCGCTCTAGACGTTTCTGTGAGCGATACTCTTATATGTACGGAGATCTGTTCTAGAAACTAAAACGGTATAAATACGTGGTCGTCTTTCCCTCAGTCAATCAGACAGTTAGCTAGTCAAATATTTTGATAGTTTGATAGTTACGTGAATCATATAATAAGTGTAGTGTTTCGAAACAGACAGTTTTGAAATAAAGTGTTTATAATTCACGAAGTTTTAACGAGAATATGCTTTTACTATAAGGTAAACATACTAGTATTTTTTTTAAATCGCAATAAATATTATTTAAATTAAGGAAATTTTATAAACTCATGGCATTGTCAGTCACTCAATTTTCTATGAAATGCTTCCTTGAAAATCACTATTTGTTATTGTTATTATTTTTTTCCATTCCACCCGTATATGCACTGTTTTCTTTATACCTTGCGAGCAGGATAGATAGACCATATCAGTCTAGTGAACGGTTATAACGAAAGTCGCGCCACACTAGTGTGGATATGAAATCGACCAATCATGGCATGCGATAAAGACGAATGTCATTTTTAGATTAGGAATTATACCACAGAATCTGTCAAACTGACTTCGGTATTTACCAAAGAAATTATTTAAAATGAGTGCTTTTAGTGTAGAATCAGTAAACTTTATCCCAGCGGACATTCCTGAGGCTGCAAGTGATATATTCAAGATATGATTACCTTAAAAATCAAATAGTAAATATAAATTTTGTTGCGATAAATTTATGACGTTTCATTGACACATGAACACTATATAAAATATATTAGAAACTGCAAATGTCGCATGAAAAAAAATTAATTTGCTAAATCGTATTTTAGTCTTTGATAGATCGTAGTCGTGGGAAAAATTCGCTGTACAACTCGAGCGGATTGTCCATATCGCACTCGAACGATTGAGGTACTCCGCCTTCGGCGTCGTGCTCAAACTTCGTTCTCGTGCGATATGGACATCATATCCGCTCTTTTTGTACAAACTACTATTGTTTGTTTCTTGTTATCCTGTAACGAAAAGTTACCAACTTTCTTGACTTAGAACGACCAAAACTTTACAAGGCTGTTTTTTCATAACTAAAATACTAACGTATTGGGAGGTCTAAAATTGCTTCTAAAAGCAAGCCTTCTCAATCGATTTCAGAAAAAATATATTTTCAAATAAATAAAAAAAACTTCAGCTGATTTCATGTGCTTCCAATACTAGAAAATCACTATCCCACACACCTAACAATGAAATATTTAGCTAGCAAAATCACCTTAATAGGTAAAAATACTTTGTCGCCCAAATAAATAATGAAAAATTAAAATAATTTTTCTGTGACGAAGAAATTTGTTTAACACCCCAATATTTATTGTGTACAGTTGCTTACGAATGCAGTTTTGGTTTAAAATGGATCCACCTTGTTCATAATCGCAAATGGTAGCAAATGAAAAGCTTTTTAATCATTTAATGAATTAGTGGATAAAAGGGCGGCGAAAGGAAATGGAAAAGCAGTATTTTGGTGTTGCAAAATACTACAATTTACAAACAGAATATTAGAGTTTTCTGTCATATTTTATAGGAGATTTTATTTCTTACGGTAACGCTTACATATAGAACTATTTACCAACGCTGCTTATCTCCTTGATGAAAATACATAATTAGGCCAAGCGGCCTACATCTGCTTCAGTTTATTTCGTAAATGTTCAGAAAATATGCAGCTCAAAGACCGTTCATTTATATGCAAAGTGTTGTAAAATTTATTAGATTGCTCAACAGTGTACAAATCAAATAAAGAAAACAGCAAACCCTGTTAAATTAGTAATTAATTTTATTTTAATAAAATTATTAATACTTATTACACATCACGACCGTCTCTCATGGTTTGTTTTGTTATTGTAGATGCCAAAAACTTGGCTTTTTGCGATAAATCTGGAGGTATTGACAAATCCTTAGACAAGGGATGCACAAAATTTTTAAAACATCAATGCTGTATTCAATTGATGTATCGGAAAAGATATGTCGATATGTTTTCGATACATCGGTAAATTTATTCGATATTCGATGTATCACATAAATACAATACCATAGAGCAGGATTTCTCAACCAGCGAGAGGAGCCTTTTTTAATTTCCTTATTTTAAAATTCCTTCTTTTTAAAACAAATTTTTCGTTATTTCAAATTTTCGACTTTCCTAAACATTTTGACGTTTTCAAAATTTGGCATCATTTAATAAAAAACTTCCGCTTCTGTTTAAATCTTCGGTTTCTTTTATTAAACTTCGAAGATTGGATCTATCTAAAAAAAAATGAGTTTTTAAGAAGTAATTTTTTTGAAAATGTAGAATTTTTTGAAAAGTTAAAATTTTTTACGAAATTATTCCAGAATTAGGACTTCTTTTTCCAGAATTAATACTTTTTCTTAAATTTTGATGTATTTCAAAATTTTTACTTTTTTAAAATGTCAACATCAACTTTTGAAAAGTTGGATTATTTCGAAAGTTTCGACCTGTTTTAGGATTTTAGAAATTTCAATTTTTTTTAAAAATCCGATTTTTTTTTCGAAACTTGAACTTTATTGATAATTTCGGTATTTTTAAAAGACATTTTTTTTTCAATTTCTATCTTTATTTAACGACATTTTGCCAAACTTCGATTTTCTTAAACCTTCTTTGGAGCTTGTAACTTTTTTAAAATATTCATTTTGTCTGTATTAAAATTTCAAAATTTTTCAAAATTTTGACTTATTTTCAAATTTTTGGACATATATTTTTTTAAGATTATCTATTTTTCCAGAATTTAACTTTTTCGAAAAACTTTTTGCAAACCAGTTTTTGAAACTTTTTTTGATAATTTCGAATATTTTGGAAAATTACCCCCCCCCCTTTCATATTTCAATATTTTGATATTTTAAATTCATACAAGTTTTTTTTAGAATGTCGACCCATTTTTTTTAAATTTTAACTTTTTTAAAGATTTTGACATTTCCTAAAATGTTTCTCTAAAATTTCTACTTTTTTTCAAATTGATTTTTTTATGGAAAATTGGACTTTTTTAAAATTGCGACATCTATTTTTCAAAATGTTGAAAATTTTTCTGTTTTTTAAAAATTTAGATTTTTTAAATTGCATGGCTTTTTTAAGACTGATTTTTTCGGGAATTTTTTTTTAATTTCACTTTTTTTAAAATTTTTGACTGTTTCAATATTTCTACTAATTTGAAAATTAAAATATTTTTTTAAATTTAATTTTTTGAAAATTTTTGCTTTTAATGAAAATTATTCCATTTTTCAAAATTTTTAATTTTTTAGAAATATCTAGATTTATTTAATATTTTAACTTTTTTTAAATATTTTAACTCTAAAATGTTGACTTTTGCAAAAATTTGGAATTTTTTGAATACCCCGCAATATTTTTGAAATTTTTTAAAATAGGCACTTGAGTATATTACATAAAAATGTCAAAGTTTTAAACGAAAATCTATTTAAAAAAAACAAAAATTTAAAAAGTGAAAACTTTTAAAAAACTAAACATTTTAAAAAAGGATCCATTTAAAAAAATTGAAAATATTCAAAAAAATTCACTTTCTTAAAAATATTTTAAATGTTAAAGTTTTAAATATAATAATATCTTGCAAAAACATTTCAAATCTTTAAGTAGAAATTTAAAAAAAATTCAAAAAAAGTCGAAATTTTAAAGAAAGTGAAGATTCTTCAAACAGTCACAATTTCCAAAAAGGGCAAAATTGTGAAAAATGTCTAAGCTTTCATAAAGAATTAAATCTTTCAAAAAAACTTTAGAATTTAAATAAGGCCAACATTTTATAAAATGACCAAATTTTCGAAAAAAAAATTTAATTTTCATAAATAGTCTAAAATTTAGAAAATATTCGTGATTATGAACAAACGTCAAAAATAAAAAAAAATGAAAAATTTTCAGTTCAATCTCCTAAAAATTTAAATTTTTGGAAAACCCAAATTCCGAAAAGAGTCAGAATTATCAAAAACTTCGAAAATTTTGTTGGTTAAAACGTTGAGAAAAAAGATAAAAATACACAAATTTTAAAAATTACAATTTAAAAAAAATCGAAGTTTTCAAAAAAATTAATATTTTCAAAAGAAATTCAACATATTGGAAAAAATCAACATTATGGAAAAAGCTCAAATTTTCGAAGTAAATCAAAAATTTTAAAATGCAAGGAAAGTTTTGCAAAATAATCCAAAATTTTAAGAAGAATCGATTTACAAAAGAACCGATATTTTTAGGTAAAAGCGAAATGAGAAAGTGGAAATTTTTGAATATTCAAACTTTGAAACATGACGAAATTTCGAAATTTTCCGAAATTTTCATAGAAAATTAGGATTAAAAAAAAACTTTTAAAAAATAATGTCAACATTTTAGAAAGATAGTGGTAAAAGTTGCCCTTTTCAAAAAATTCCAAGATTTTGATAAACTGAAGAAATGTAGAAATTTTCAAAAATCACCCGAATTTCAAGAAACAGGTATTCAAAAATTCGAAAAAATGTGAACATTTAAAAAAGTGAAACATTCTTAGTTAAATTTTCAAAAAAGGCAGAAATTTTTGAAGAGCCTAAATATTGAAGAAAAGTGAAAATGATCAGAAAGATTCTAAACTTCCAAAAAATTAGAAAGCAAGACTGAAAATGTTGAGAAACAGAAAAAATCTGATTGGAAAGTGAAAAAAAAAGATTAAATGCTTTTTTTGTAAAGGTGGCAAAATTTTGATTGAATATTTTCAAAAAGATTGAAATTTTAAAAAAACATCAAAAGTCAAAAAATTATTTTAAAAAGCTGTTAAAAATCGAACAGTTTGATTAAGTTTAAATTTGTAAAACAAACTGAAAATTTTAAAACCAGCGAAAGTATGAAAAAAAATTAGAAATTTTGCAAAATAGTTGAAAACCTCAAACAACTCGAATCGAATAAAGTCGAAGTTTTTAAAAAAGGTAGAAATTTATAGGAAAAATCATAATTTAAAAAGAAGTTAAATTGTAAAGAAGTAAGAATTTAGGAGTGAACATTTAGACAAAACGTCGGAGTTTTCAAAAAGTCAATGTTTTTAAAAGTGTAAACATTTTGGAAAATAAAATCTATATTTTTGAAAGCCAAAAAAAACAATTTTTTTTTAAGACAAAGATTTAAAAATATCCAAATTGTAAGAGTCGAAAGTCTTAAAATACGCAGATGTTGCCAAGAAATCGAAACTTCTGAAAAAAAGTTTAAATTTTAATATACAATCGTAATTTTGAAAAAAATAAAATTTTTCCAAAAAATTGGATATATTAAAAATCTTTGCTGTCAAACTTTCGAAAAAATCTAGAATTTATGATAGAGAAATATTTTTAAGAAAGTCAAAATTATCAGAAAATACGAAATTTTCAAAAAAGTTAAATTTTGAAGCGGAAATTTTGGATACTTGTAAATTGTGTGTAAAAATAATTTTGGAGTGAAACTTTTGAAACAGCTGATATTCCGTTAAAAAATCCGACATTTGAAAATGAAGTCGAAATTATAGAAAAAAATTCATTTAAATAATTGACATTCTGATTTTGTCAGAGAAGTTGAAATTGAAATGTTTAAGAAGTCAAATTTTTCAAAAAGATTACCTGCTCGATACGTTTAATAACAGTAAAGAAATTGTAATTTTTATTAAAGTTAAGTGAGCAAAATTCTGAAGAGTTGATATTTTCGGAAAAGCCGAAAGTTTGAAAAGAGGCTAAATTTTAAAAGTCGAAACTTTGAAAAAAGTCGAAATTCCTAGAAAAAGACCAAAATTAAAAGGGCAGAAATTAAAAAAAATAATATTTAAAAAATCGATTTATTTAAACAAATTAAAGCAGTGGCTGTGAAATAGTGAATGAGATCACGTGACATATTAGCTAGTCCCTAGATAAATTTAAAACGTCGAGAGAACTTATTTAACCAATCGATACATCGAAAAAATGTATCGATACCGTCGACACATCAGAACAAAAGTTTCGATACGAAGATATCGAACATCGAAACGAAAACATCGATGTTTTTGATACATCGATGTATCGTGTGCATCCCTACCTTAGACTACTATAGAAGCAAACAACATTTGTAAGTCAAAATATTTCCTGATTCAACATAGTCTCCTCTTAATTTAATATATTTATTACATCGAACCTGGAACGCCTCTAAACCTAAAAAGCATCAGTCTTGCTCTTTAAAGTAAAAAAAGTAAACAGGTGTCCTGAAGGAAATTTATTTTCCATCCGTTGATGAGGCAAAGATAAAAACGTCATACCTGCTGAAACCGTTGGGGCTTGATGGGATCCATCACTGTTTTGAACAATAAAATATATGAATGCAGAGGTGTGTAGAGAGGGAAGGACACTGAATGAAATGGGAGTTAAATTGAAAGATTCTACGAATAAACCAGATTTATGTCCCCAGTCTCGATTATACGAGCCCCTTCCCATTTCAGTTGGCCCAGCCATTAAAATCTTAGGTTTTTGGTTATTAATTAAATACAATAAATACTACAAGCTGTTTTTAGCCAAAAAAATAATTAATAACATATATTTAATAATTTGCAGTGAAAAACACCAACTCTAGTATTCCCTATTCGGATTTGTAACAATCAAACGAAAATGTTGCAATAATACGCCATTACAAGGTAAGCCTACATTCCGAAGATGACTGTGGACAACATATGTCAAAACAATTACTATTACTCACAGCTGTCAGAATGCATTTGATGCAGCTTTAAGGTAGTTGCATTTTTCAAAAAGTGTAGAGGAAAGGATGATCGGTGAGAAAATTCGTTCACTTATCATTAAATTTTTTAAATGTGGAAAATCAAACTTTAAAATTGCAAATTCATTAGAATTACCGCGGTATAGTGTAAAAAATATAGTTAGAAGGTATAAAATGACCGGTTCAGTCACTACAAAGCCCCGATATGTGAAAAAGCAAAATTATCAGTGCAGACAGAAGATCATTAAAAAGAATTATCAACAAAAACAGACGTGCCAATTACCTTCAGTTAAGTGCTTTGTAGAGCGGTAGTGTTGAAAGATGTATTTCTATATCAACAACTCACAGAGAACCTCATAAATTGGGATTTGGGACTTATAAGGTGTGTTTTTCAATAAAAACCTTAAACTTGTAAAATTAGGAATGACAATTTTACATTAAGCCAAAGAAAAATCACTTTTAACAACACAGCAAAAGAAAAATAGGTTCATATGGGCAAAATAATATGAGGATTGGGTATTTTAGTTATGGCGCAATGAGGCACGGTTCGAAGTTTGTATTTGATTCAGTCAGAGTAGAGTTATTCAAAAAAATAAATGAGGCGTTCTATCCCGACTGCCTCAAAAGAAAAGTAAAATTTCCTGCATCTGTCATGGTGTGGGGTAGCATGTCATCAACAAGAGTAGGAAAACTCCATACAAACAAATACCATTTTAGAAGAACCACTTTTACCGGTCATGAACGAATTTTTGACATCCTGCTAAGAATTCGTGTTTCAACAGGACGGCGCAGCATGTCACACCTCTAAAAGAAGCTTAAAATGGATAAAAGACCATACTATACCACCTTTAAAATAGTTTTTTAGTATTCTGGATTTATCACCCATAGAAACTTTATGGCACGAGACGAAAAAGGTGCGGAAACATCATGCACGAACAATCCCTGAACTGAAGCAAAGGCTTCAAGAAATATGCGATTCTTTGACACCAAAATTTTGCCAAGATTTGGTTAATACTATGCCCCAACGAATTATAGCTGTTATATAAAACAAAGGAGATGTTACCGAGTGGTGAATAATAAAATTGTTGTTTTCTTAATTTAACGTATTTGTTCACATTTTTTCTATTTGTTTACATTTTGTGGTAATTATCAGTTTTATTTATCTAATATGCATTTTATGTAATTACAATGTATTAAAAACACTGTTAAAAGAATAAACAATTTGGAATTCGATTATTTCTTTCTATTTTTTTGCACCCCAATGCGAAATCTCTAATAAATCTTAAGGTGGGCCAACTGAAATGGGAAGGGGCTCGTACATTGTGGCACCTCGTATCTGAATAAATGGAAGTAGAGGGCGCATTAATTACTGACAGAAGGAAAAGAACTGACTTGGTATGGACAGTATGGATACGTACAAAGAGTGGAAAAATCAAACCTGACAATTTTTTCCATGAAAGATAAAAGTTTATTTTTTTGAGTAATTGCGTTTTTTCCGAAAAATTGTTACGTAAGGTACAATTATTCTTACATTATCATTTCAGTAATAAAAACGACTATAAAAAGAGCAGTAATAAATTTTGGCTACCATTTAAAAAACCGATGATGACGTCATTTCGCAAAGATGGGTGACGTCATAAATAAAATTCGTCATATGCTGGATTTAAAAAAATCAAATCAATCTGTACGAGCGTTTTTATTGGAAACAGTACAAGAAAATATTAAGAGATATTATTACTGAAACATTATGGAATTTTTAATATCTTTTGTTTTTTAAATGTTAATAAAGCTTAATAGTTATGAATTTCTCAAGAAAATACAATTTTTCAGTTTGAAACTACTAGTTTACATATTAGTTCATTCTTCCCTACAAAGCGGTTGGTTTAAACATGGTTATACACAACATTGCTGAATCATTAAATAATATTTCCATGTTTTCTCATATTTCCCAACCGCATCAGAATTCCCAACGGCCAATTGTATGGATTCACTTTATACCTACATGAATTCTCCATAATTTTGTTTGTGATTTACGTAGAGGAACTCTTACCGGAACTGTCTGTCCGTTTTATTGCTGACATGTAGCGATAGATATTTTACGAGTCCGGTAACATCTCCGGATTAAGTCACGCGTCGTCCCCTCGCCGTTTTATGCGATATTTCAACTCCCTTGTTACTTGCTCAAATCGGTAGAGAGGGTGTATCTTCATTGTGGGTGAATCTATACCGCTATCGCAAGTCACGGATCAGATAGCAATGCACATGTAGGGGATTCACCTAATTGATTTTCTATAGAGAGACTTCTAATCGTAGAAATAAGAATGGTGACTTTATTCTCTTGGATAACACTGGTCTAACATATTGGGAGCCCTTTTAATAAAAGAATATATTTTTTCTTCAGTACCCCTATAAAAAATATCATTTGTTATTAATAAAACCGAAGCGTCTAAGTGTCTATCCGTATGTCTGCCTGTCTGTTGACTT
Source organism: Dastarcus helophoroides (assembly GCA_028583605.1). Lineage (NCBI taxonomy): Eukaryota > Metazoa > Arthropoda > Insecta > Coleoptera > Bothrideridae > Dastarcus > Dastarcus helophoroides. The sequence goes on along the minus strand of CM053327.1, from coordinate 2,763,333 downwards.
ATATTTGTTCAGGCCAATCGCGGAAACTGCTAACTGGATTTGAATGAAAATTTTACTAAACTGTAGAGTATTTTTACGGGCATTTCTAAGTACTCAAACATTTTATTTGAGGATATAAGTTTTGTCTTCTTCTGAATTGACCTCGGAGCACACTGAAAGCCTTACCGGTATTGACGCTTACTTAAACGTGTTAATCACTGGTGGTTTTATGTTCATGCTCACGATTGCTTATTGCTTGACGTTTACATACAAAGTAATGAATTTTGTGGATAGTTTTTCATAAAGCATAAAAGCGTAACTCAACTAGTGCGAGGAGCTTCTTTTGAATCATAGAATCGTCAACAATCTAGGACTCTTAAGCCTATCAGGGTAACTATTATTTTATTCTTTATTTTTGTGGACTTTCAGTTTTTGGAAATTAAGTAAGGTTTTGTTTTTAAAAATCTACAGGCAATTTGAAATTTTTTTCATAAAATTTAAAGCTCTAGTTAAAATTGTGAAAATTTCAACTTAAATTCTTTAAAGAAAGTTTTTTTCTTTTTCAAAATTTTTATATTGCGTTTCAATTTTTGTTCTCTTTTGCTAAAATTTTGATTGTATATTTACTACTTAGACATGTTTTACATATTTTTCTCTTTATTTGGTTTTAAAGTTTTCCCGACATTTCGAGTTTCCACTCAATTTAAAAAAAAGTAAACATTTTCAGATTAAAGTGGAAAAAAAAAACTCGATACTTGTGACAAAATCACGACATTTTAAAATAAAGGTGCAAGTTTTGAATAAAGACTTTAATTTTTTTTAATGTTAGTATGTTAAAATTTCGAGTTTTAAGTAAAAATTTCGCGATTAGGTGTACTTAACCTTTAAAACGTTACAGTCAAGATTAAAATTTTAAGAAAAAAATCATGTCGAGGCTAAAATCAATACTCTTTTCAGAAAAAAATCTGAACGTCTTTAAAATTTAAATAAAAAGTCAACATTTCAAAAAAAGGTTCCAACATTTTAGCTTGAACTTGAAATTTCGAGATGAATTTTTGCTTAGAAAATTTGGATTTAAAGTGAAATTTAGGTGAAATTTAAGAAACCTCAATTAAGATGTATTTTTATGATAATACATTGGTAATTTTGTATTTCATATTGAAATGTTTCGTAAAAAATAAAAATTCAAAATTTAATATTCGAAAGTCTGAAAATACCGGAAATTTAAACAACAAATATAAACAATATAATAATAAAATAAAAATTTCAAGTTTAGTCTTCATATTTTGAAGGCTGTTAGTCAACTTATTCCTTGCTTTACTTTGGGTTAAACACGGGCTAAAGCGAGCTTCATTTTTGCCGTCCTGGATATTTGTCCAGATTGTCCCAGCGCTAGATCGGGCCCTAAAACCACTACTTCTTTACGACTACATTAAAATTAGTTGTGATACTATTGCCGAAACCTTTTTTCAGTCGACTATTTTATTTGATAAAAAAAAGAAACTTTTTTAACGGGGCGGCCGGCTTAAACATTTTCCTTCCTAAAGGGGCCCACGGCCCTAAAAAGGTTGCCGACCACTGGTATAGTGAAATGTTTTTGTAAAGAATTTAAACCAAAGTAACTGTGGTTCTTGGTAATTTAACAATAATTCACGGTATACATATAGAGAAAGGACAAAACTATGCCTACAACTTTTAAGAAATAACCTAAGGAAATTTGTAGGGATTTGGAGAGGTTACTGTCGATTAAGCAAATACCTACACAGAATGGGAATTATAAACCACTCGAGTTGTAGGGGGTGTTCAGAAGAAGATGAAAGTGTCGAGCACGTGATGTGTCACTGCCCGGTACTAGCACTAGCATCAATCAGAGGATTTACGTTGGGGGACTTCTGGCCTAGTGTGGCCAGTTTGAGAGAGGCGCATGAAAGAGACGTTCTTCAGTTTTTCAACAGAGATGGGTGGCTGAATGAATCTCCAAGGACATCTCAATTACGGGGATAGCACAATGGGCCCAGAAACGGTGGCCTAAAATTTTAGGCAACCCACCTCGAATCCAGAATCCAGACATATATTGATACTTTTGTTCAAAATGAAGCTGGAAGAAATAACGCTGCTGAGAGTGCTTAGCTCCTTCATGAACTTGGGCGTGAGCGGTGACAAATAACAAGACGGCAGGGAAGCCCCAGATTTGTACGTTAGAAAGGCCTACCAATTGTGAAATATGGCATTGTTGGACCTTGGGCAAAGTCGTGGAGGTCAACTAGTATGTAAATAAAATAGGCTTAAATGTGGGAAGGTTAACAAAATATTCTTCAGTTTTCTATTTTCATAATTTTGCAAAGCCGTATGGATTAGACATCGATGTTTCATTTTCCTTTGGATAAATCAGCAAAATGCATAACGACATATTTTTTTTGTACTGAAGCGTACAAATGTGAAAGAAACATTGATGAAGTTGATAAAGCAATAAAACAAACGTTCACTGCTGATCTGATTGAATTCAATGACCCTTCCTCGTAGTTATTCCTCCTAAGATTAATTGCACACCTGAGAGTCATTGCCAGAAATATTTAAAGTAATTTTTGGAGTTTTGCAATTCCATAAAAGAAAAATTATAAGGCTTTAAAGATGATTTGTGTATTTGTCTATTGCAACTAATTGTAAGTATACTATCAAGTTAAAATTTAACCCAGTTCTAAATGTTGCTGACGCATATTCATCTATTGCAAAAGAATTATTTTGGTCAAAAAAAAAGAAAGGTACTTAAAATAAAAAATCTACAACACTCAACTGTCTAAGTAAAGCAATTGCTAAAAATAATAACATTTTTTTGTTAGGCTGTCCGAAATTTGAAGAATCGATGACATATCTGACTCTTATATCACATGAAAGAATTGAGTTTGTGAAAGCTGAGTCATCGATTTGAACATGTAAAGGAAAAGAAAATATCATGGGTTACTAACATATTCGTACATAAAAAAGAAGCATCGCCTAAAAATATTTTTGACCCTTATTCAGTGTGGTCAAAATTTGTTTACTCAACATTTTTTTACAAGCCTGTTACTGTTGCTGTTTTCCTTCAGTACACTTTTTACTTCACGTAATTTTACAAAATAGAATCTTGCGTCGCCCTGCGAATCAGTTAACAAATAAAAAGTTTTTATCAACTCTTTCTAAGAGAGTGCCATCCACGTTTACTAGAAAGGCTGCTTGGATTAATAGCACATTTTCATCAAAGGAATAACCAACATTCGTTAACAGTTCATATGGAAGTAATAGCTCAAAAAATATCTGTTATGTAAATGAAAACATATTTTTTTTAACTACTCCAATATTCTGTGTATGAGCTTTAATATTTTATAAAAGCTAAATACGGCTTTCCATTTTCTTTGACCGCTCTTTTAAATTATGATTCACTGAATGGTTAAAAATGTTGCTACCATTGTGAGCAGTAAATTACAAAGTAAGCTATTTCGCGTATTAAAGTGTTATGTTTGTTATTTCGCTTGTTAAATTGGAAAAGTTTAACCTAATAATTACAGAGAGTGTTAAGGGCTTTCATTAAAAATGCTAAAAAAATAATAATTTTAGGCAAATAGTTTTATATGAACATGTATCAGGAAATTTTTGAATAAAAAAGATACGAGGTGTTAAAATTTCAATAAAAAAACAACCTTTCTTTCTTCACTTCCAATTTTTGAAAATATTTAAACCAAATTTTACATACATGTTATATAGATAAAGGTTCATATAATAATATAAAATTAGGTTTCTATTTTAACTTGTGGTGGAATTACAGGTCACCTGTGATACTACTTTAAAAAAAAAGCGGTACGACACTAAACAAAATGATAAAGCATTTAATTTTAAATAAAAGATATTCCCTGACATTTCTTTTTATAAGTCACTGGTTGCGTGATATATATGGTTTTGAAAAACATCATTCTCATTGATACCTTCACTACGAAAAGTTTTTTCTTAAAACGGAGGTTAATAAATCCCAAAAATCTAAATTATGGTAAAACAAATATAAAAAATGTCGTGACATAATTTTGTCGAAAAATTTCGTTTCATTTCATCCAGACTCCTACCATTTTTTTTTGTTAAGTGAGCATCATAAGTTTCCTTAATTCCGCCATTGGTTGTGACAGAAACTTCTTATCAAATTTCATGGTGGTCCATCTATGTATTATGTGTGTAGAATCTGGTTTGATTATCTTTGAACATTATAAAATTTTTAACTAAAAATTTAATACTTTGCATCTTTTAATTAAAAATTTCCGGATACATAGTCAGATACAACTTCTTGCTTAAAATTAATTTTTTTATTACTTGTTTTATTTAAAGTAGTTGAAACATTAGTATCCTTATATTAAAGAGTTGATTATTAATTTTAGGTTAAAGGGAATGGTTTTTATTTTTCATTTATCAAAAATCGTATTTAAAACACGCAAGAGGGTGCAAAAACAGATTTTTGTAATGTCAAATAATTCTCCCAATTTCATTTTTTTTCTCAAAATTATGACGTTAAGCTTGGAAGTTTCCAAGAAATAAGATATAATGTTTTATCTCAGAATTGTAAAAAATAGGTCCAATTTCCAAATTTAGGAAATTTTTTTAAATAAACCTGAATTTGCAATATATTTTTCCAAAAAATCTTAATTTCCTGTAAAAAAGTTTGCAATTTTGAGTTAAAAAATTAAAATTTCCAAAACACATCTGATTCGAATTCTGAGCTTTTGAAAGTTTTTACTTTATCAAGAAACAAAATTTCGACTTATTTTATTGAATATATTTCGGCTCTAAATTCTTAATTTAAATTTGAAAATGTACATATTGCATTTTTGCCTGTTAATAAAATTTTGTAAGCCTAAGAAATAGAATTTTTAAACAATTTAATGGAAATATTGAATTTAAACTTTTAAAAAAATTGTATCAGCAACACAAAATTTTAATTTTTTTTCTTGAAAGGAGATTTTGAAACTGGAAAATGTTTTTGAAGCCTAAACAGAAATTGTTTTTAATAAATATTAAAATTTTTTTCAATACTTTAACTTTATCTGCAAATACAAAAATTTTCTATTGAAAACTTTCACTTTTATTTCAAAATGCCTAGTTTTTTTCCAACTATCGGGGTTGCTTTTACATTCAATCAAGAAATATTTTTTTAGATTTCAAGCATGGCCTTAAAATATTAAAATTATGGTCAACATTTAAACAAAATAAAGGAAAAAAAAGTAAAACATCTCTAAATAGTAAATTAACAATCAGCAATATAGAAAAATAACAAAAATGAAAACAAAAATAAAAGCAATAAATTTCGAAAAAAAGAAAAGGCGTCCACAATATTTTGTCGGTTTAATTTAAAAAGATTAAAGTTGAAATTTAAAAAAATTGAAGTTGAACTTGAAATAAATTTTATAGGAAAAAATTTAAATTATTCGGTGATTTTCAAGAACACATCCTGAATTTGGAAATAAAAATAAAAAATAAAATAATAGTGGTCGTGGCTGGCTTGAGGCCCGCAGATTGCCAAACATTGATGATTAAAAAAGAGCTCCTCCCGCAAACTGTCTCAAGAGTTGCAACGAGAAGGTCCACGTGCCCTATGTGCCCGAGGGCCACCTGTTGCCAACCGCCAGCGGTCATTCAATATACCAACGCGCTGGTATATTGAATGGACCTGGTTTCTATTCTGTTTGTTCAGTTTGGTGCATTGCGTTATGTTCTTCAGGGCGTTGATTGTTTAATCAATTGTCAACTATTTCAAAAATGCTATTAAATGTCATTTTTTCAGCATTCTTATTTGCTAAGTTTCTTCTTAATATTCTTAATGGAATCCCAAATCTACGAGATAATTCGTAGATATCAATATTGCCTTTTGATATAAACTTGATTGAGAAACTTTAAGCTAATTATTTTCTCCATCAATTTAAACCTAATGGAAAACCAACAAAAATATGGGGCGTTAGTAGTTAACCAGAATCCATTTTAATTCTTTTTGGACAGGCTGTCCCTAGTGGATTTCCATATGTTGAAAATTAATGTATTTATCGTAACAAAGCGTAACCTGCATGGAAGTTAGCTCAGGAATGCAGCTATTAAGAACAGTAGCGGAGGTACGATCAACGTCAGAAGCCTTCGAAATGTCCAGATCGAAAAGAGTTTTTCGGATTGAACAATGTCTGGAAACAACTTTACGCATTGATGTTTCAATGCAAGAATGGGAGGATCTGAGTTTTGTGAAGCAAGATAAAAGTTTTCAGCGAATAAGGAGTCAAGCAGAACAGCTTTTTGGTTGAAGGTTGTCACAACACTATTGTTCTCATAGAGCAAGGGTGGAAAATGTAAGGGTCCTAATTTTTTTCCAATCGACTCTCCAAATGGCCGAAATGACCAAGAGTAGTTTAAAAAAATGATTAGTATGACGCATTTTACGATCGAAATCACTCTCTGGCTCGTTAAAAAAGTGTTTACATATCTTCTGCTTTTTGAACATTGATAAACATCGCTCACCCCCAACTCAGTCTATTATGACATAAGAATAAATCATTGCCCAAAATACGTTTTTACTGCATTAATGCAATCTTATAAAGTGTTTATATTTTTATTCTCACAGGTGATATTCTACTATTACATTATTTTTGAAATAACTTATGCAATGTATATACCTTTTAACTTAGTTTATATTCGGCATTTATATTTTTTATAGCTTATTCGTATAAAAACTTCAATTTTAAATTCGGGTTTCTTAATAAACATGGACAGTTTTACGTGGCATAAAATATTAACGTCAGCATGACTGTTATATTGTTATCTAGTATATTATTTAGTATAGTTACCTCCCACGATTTTTATTACTTCAGTTTTGATGAGCACCGAAGTTGTCTATAAACAAAATTTGCATTTAAACTACTACTTTAGCGTTTAGTTACATCAATCTGCAATGAAAAACTTAAAAAAAGTGTTGTAGATATAAAGGTGTTAGTATCTCAAATCCATAGCTGCTTTGCATTATTTGCTGCCTAGTAAACAGTGTGTTGCATGGTGTTTTTATTAGGCGATATCTCAATTAGTTAATAAGATAGAGGCATGAACAAAATAAATGTTTGAGTGGCATTAATTATTCTATATTTATTGACCATCAAAACTTTGGTAATTCCTGCCACACAAAAGAAACCACGCTCCCGCTTTTTACACATTGTACCACCCATTTTTGTTTTACTGAAAATAAATCTGCAGTTCATTTTAGATACAGCCATGCGCAGTATTTTATTATTGAAGTGATGTGTTTCCAATAAAAAAAAATATAATATTTCTGGGGTAAAAGTGAGATAGTTGCCCTAGGACAGGGATGGCGAACCTTTTTAAGACGTGGGTCAAAATTTGTTCATATTTTTATTAGTACTAGCTCGTGGGTCGCTAATGCCCATTTGCACCAGAGTTAAGCTTAAAAATTTTTAAATAAGTTATTTTAAATTTCAATTGGCTTAACTGGTAAAAATGGGCTTAGTCTGATGATATAAAATTTTTTATCCATACAAATTGGAAAATCTAAATAAACCGGCTTAAACAAAGAAATGGTTCCCTGGCAATCGTGGGTTAGTTAAAAATCTTGCGTAAATAAGTGCCTGACCCACGGGTCATAGGTTCGCCATCACTGCCCTAGGATGATAGATGTCCCAAAATTTAAATTGATGTTTGCAAACATAACATGATGCTAGCTGACACTTTTATGCAATTGTGTACCCTTAATCATGCTAATGTGTGGGCGCCAACCAAAGGTCATCTTTTATGTCGTAAAGTTTGAGAAACTTTCTCACTGAGAACGCAAAATACGAAAAGATGATCTTTTATAAGCGTGCAACTTTTTATTTTATAGAGTAAGTTGATATTATTTAATTGTTATTTATAAGTATATGGTTTTAGTATCACTAATACTTTGTAGGTATGAAATTTTGCTTGCAGTGTTTTGCATTAAAAAGTAAAGCGCTGTCCCCACTGAAAATGATACCTTTTTCTGTATAGATGTACTTAAAGGAATTCATTTCGTATCACTTAAGCTGAACTTTGCATGACCTTTAAGCAGTGTTTAACATTGTCGCGTACATGTATAAAAAAAAGTAAAAGGTCTCTTACGTGCTGAATGAACACAACATAGGTATTTAAACCGCAGCTTTTGATGAAATAACAAAAAGCAATGTTGAAATCAACGCATTATCTCGTAGATGTGGGATCTCATTGAGAATATTAAGGAGAAATTTTGCAAATAAATATGCTGAAAAAATAAGACCCAATAGCTTTTTTGAAATAGTTGGCAATTCATTAATGCAATTCATTAATGCAATCTAATAAACTGAAGAAGATAACGCAATTCATTAAACTGCACAAACAGAACAGGAATCAGGACCATTCAATATACCAGCGGTCGACAACAAGCGGCCCGCGGGAGGTATGATGAAGCTACTGCGGCCTGTGAGAGGAGCTCGTTTTTAATTATCAATCTTCGACAATCCCTGACCCTCAAGCCAACCATGACTACCATTATTTTATTTTGTATTTTTATTTCCAAATTAAGGATTTTTTCTTGAGAACTACTGAGTAATTTAATTTCTTTCCCATAAAATTTATTTCAAGTTCGACTTAATTTGTTCTAATTTCAATTTTAATCCTTCTAAATTAGGCCCAAAAAATCTTGAGAACGGTTTTTCTTTTTTCGAAATTTGTTGTTTTCATTTTTGTTTCTATTTTTGTTTTTTTTCTATAATATTTATTGTAAATACACTATTTAGAGGTGTCTTACATACTTTTTTCTTTATGTTGTTTAAACGCTGACTATTATTTTGGAATTTAAAGTTCACACTCGAATTTAAACAAGAAAGTTTCTAGTTTTCTTGATAGTTGGAAAAAGCTTGACATTTTGAAATAAAAGTAAAAGTTTTGAATGGGAGATCTTCGCATTTGCGGAAAAAGGTAAACTTCTGAAAAAAATCTCCTAGTATTTATTACAAAATATTTCCGTTTTGGCCTCAAAAAATTATTTAGTAACAAGAAAAAAATAAAAATATTTTATTTCCAATGCCAAAACGACAGATAAGCGTTGCAGAATTTCGGCATAGGATAAGTCTTATCTGCTTGTTCCTTCTAGAACCCGAAGCGGGACCTATATAAGGTGGTCGGCTTTCCCTCAGTTAGGGAGAAGTCGATGAATAAGTGAGTTAATTACTTAGGTGAATTACAATTGTAGTGTTCCGAGTTCAGGTTTGAAATAAAGTGATTACAATTCACTAAGTGTTAATCATTCGAACCGATAACGCGCAATAATATAAACATCGGGGCATCAAACTCATATAGCAGGCATCTATCCTCACAACTTGTACTTGGTATTTTATCCCTTTTAAATATGTAGGTTGCAGTCTTATTTGTTTACTTTTTACTAAGTAGTATAGTTGCTAAGATTCATGGCTCTCATAAGAAATAATAGTATGTTTAACGAATAGATTTTTTTCGGAAAAAACATCAATTTTAAAATGTGGATAAACATTCCACTTTCACCTCATATGCAAGACGTTGTTAACACGCGATACCTTTGTTAGTTGAAAAGGTAGAAGGGTAAAAAAATGAAATGGCATCAATTAATTCTTCATAATGCAACTTCAAAACTCTGATAGGTGCTACCACCCTGAAGAAACTATCCCCAGCTTGTTTTTCAAATTGCACTCCCCACGTATCGAAGCATTATTTTAAAATTTTAACTACCTGGTGCACCAGTATCTAATGCTGTCAACAAAAACTGAGAACAGGTAGAACTTTTAATCCTCAAGACAGATCCTGATGATTCGTAGGGACCGAATTATATGCATTTGCATATTGCGTATTTCACGTAAAATCCAATGATAATGCATATTTTCGCTATATTTACATTATTTTTCGATTTAAAGGTTTATTAAGCGTTGGGCGAAGCGTTTAATCTCCTTGGTTAAAGCAGGCTCTTAAAAATGTATATTTAACAAGATGAGTACCATTTTTTTTTTAAATTCTGACTTTTTAGAACCTTTGTCCTTTATTTAAAAATTTTAAATTCATTATTAAAACTCAACTTCTTTCTTTTCAAAGTCTGATTCCTCAAATGTTAAATTTTTATATCAAAATTTTTCCTTTTTGTTTCTTTGTTCAAAATTTCCATGCTGCAAAATTCGACCTTTTCTAAAAATTTAAACTTTTTTAAAAAGCGAATTTTGGCGAATTTAAATAATTTTACTTTTTCTCAAAATTTGGTGGATTTTTGGATAAAAAAGTGAGAACTTTGAAAAATAATTTCTTTGAAAATCTGAACTTTTGTCAAAAGGCAAAAACGTAGCACATTCTCTTTGGAAATTTTAGGGTTTTCAAGATATTTTTAAATTCTATTTTTTGAAAATATTAACTTTTTTCTTAAAATGTTAACATTTATTTCAATATTGGACATTTTCTGATGTCATGGAAGGGCACTTGTCTCCCCCCTGAATTAAGCAGTCAAGAGAAAATAAATATTCAACCGCAAAATTTTAAATTTTTCTCAATATGTGCCGATTAATTTAAAAATTTAAATCTAAGATTGAAATTTCCGTCTTAAAATTAAACTTTCTCCTAAAATTGTGTCTCTTAATTTCAAGGCATTTTTTCGAAATTTCGTTTTTCTCGAAAGGGTATTTTTTTCAACAATGGTTTCTTTTTAAACTTTTTCACCTCCCAAAATAAGAACTTTTAGGTTGTTTTACTCTTTGCTTAAAATTTGACTTTTTCTCAAAATTTTTATGTTTATCTCAAAATTCAGTATTTTAATATTTCTGGAAAAATTTGTCTTTATTTTATTTTCAACGTTTTCTCAATAATTTTTTTTTTTTATATTTGTATTTAAAAATTTTGATTTTTACTCTAAAATTTCGTTTCTCAAAATTTCGACAATTTTCTCAAAAATCATCTTTTGGAAATTTCGACTTTTATGTCAACTTCATATCCATTCTGAAAGTTGGCAATCATCAAGGCTATCCTAATTTTTGATGCTGATCTAAATAGCTGGTTATTGAAGCAGTTATACCAGTCTCTTAGATTTTTTAACCAGGAGTGTCGTCTTCTGCCTACAGTTTTTTTCCTGCGATTTTCTATTAAGAGTTGCAGTAAGCGATATCTTTCCCCTTTCATGATAAGTCTTAAATACTGTAGTTTTTATGTTTTAATTGTTAGCAAGAATTCTCTCTGCTTTTTCATTCTTGTTAATACACTTATATTAATAACATTTTTTATCCATGGTATTCTCAGAAATCCATGGTACATCCACAATTTAATACTCTTCAGTCTTTAAGTATTCTTCTTCCTCATTGTTCATGTCTCCGTTTCATAATAAAGCACCGATAGTACATATCATTTCATCAACCGAATTTTCAGATCGAGACTTACATCTCGGCCGCACTATGCCTTTTTCATTTTCATAAATGTACTTCTTGCTTTCTTCATTCTTATTTTTATTTCCCTAGAGCGCTGTCATTGTTCTCGTTTACGCAGGTTACTTGGTAATTGTATTTTCTCACATATTAGCCTTAATGCCTTGTTGTGAACTTATAAGTTGCCGATATTTTGTCTCAACTTTGTTACAAGCATGATTTTTGTTTTCTTTGTGACCATATTTTTCGCTACACTTCACTATCTTGTCCATTAATATCTGTATGTCTTTTAGAGATTTTGCGAGTAAGATTGTGTCATCGGCATACCTTAGATTGTTCATTGGCGTGTCATTGATTTTAGTGCCTATGTTGTGGTCTAATAGTGCTTCCAATGCTCTACTGACTATATTCTTTTAGTAAAGATTAAATAAAGTAGGAAGGGCACGCATCCTTGCCTCATGCCTCTTTTTATTTCAATTTCTTCAGATGTATTTTGATCTATTTTTATTTTAGCCTTTTGATTATAATATAATCTTGATTTTGATGGACTGGACGGACTGGTCCTTGGTTATCTTCAAAAATTGAAATAGAGAACTTGTTCCCTGAAACCAAGGAAGATTAAAAAATACAACAAAGGTTGCTCTAACGCATTTCGACACAAGGTGTCATCTTCAGAGAAAAACTAACATCTAATCTTAAAATTAACCCTTATATACTAAGAATATTCACTTCGTGCGTGATCGGCCGTACCCGAATTGGATGCGCATGCGCGTTCAGGTGCGGCCGATCACGCATGAAGTGAACATTCTTAGTATATAAGGGTTAATTTTAAGATTAGATGTTAGTTTCTCTCTGAAGATGACAGCTTGGCTGTCGAAACGCGTTAGAGCAACCTTTGTTGTGTTTTTTAATCTTTCTTGGTTTCAGGGGACAAGTTCTGTTTTTCAATATAACCTTGATATTATTCTGATATATCTACTGCCTAAATCCTTATCTTTCAGCAGTCTCATCAGATGATCATGTCTGGCTTTATCAAATTTTTTGTAGTTTATAAAGCATGCATAAATATCTTGGTTCATATGCAGGTATCTTTGTGATATTACACTAAAGACAAATACTACGTCTTTCGTACCTACACCTCCTCTGAATCCGAAATAAGTTTCGTTTATATCTTGCTTAAGTTTAAATGTAACCTGTTGTGTATGATCTTTAAAAAAGCCTTAATGTATGACTCATTAGATTTATTTTTCGATATTCAGTACAGTATCTGGCATTTGTTTTCTTGGAAAGTTTAATTAAAGTGGATTGTAGCCATTCTTCAGGTATTGTTTCGTTCGAATATAGAGCATTGAGGAGATTCACTAGTACATAGATCTTGTCTTTTTCTATAAGTTTTAGGATTTTCATTGAAAGTTTATCTGAGCCAGCTGCTTTTTTATTTTTTATACTTCTTATTGCATGTTATGTATAAACCCCTTATCTGTGTGGGTGTTCTCGAGGTAGGCTGTATTTCTTTCAATTTCAAAACGTACCTCTATATCACTTTCCAAAGTTTGCAACTTCTTCTTTGTATTTATCATTAGTTTACCACTTCGGTCTACCAGGATTTTTGTTGTCTGCATTTTTGTGTATTTGTGAGTTTTTTAACTTTCTTATGAATGTTATAGAAATTGTACTTAGCTTGAAGTTCTTCTATCTGTTTACATTTTTTCCGAAAAAAAAATCTTCCTTTGCTAGTTCTATTGTTATTCTTTTTTCGTTCTGTTTATATTTTTTATTGTTTCCTTTCTAACATGCTCTTTCATCCATAAGTTGCAGTATCCCATCTGTCATCCATTCTTGTCTATGCTTATTTCTTAATTTTTGTAATAATGTTTTGTTTGGTTCCTCTACTGCCAGTTTGAAAACTTTCCATTTTTCCTGTATGTGTGTATGCATTTTATCTTCTTGCAATTCGATGTTGGTTATGTTGTAGTTGATCATTTATTGAAGATTTCTTCTCACCTCTGGTTTTTGTAATTTGTTCATATCAATTTGAGGTTGGTAGCCTTTGTGCTTAATCTTCTTTAGTCTGATGAGTACCTTTGCAATTAAGGCATTATGGTTCGAGTTAACATCTGCGCCTGGGAATGCTTTAACTGATTTGGCAGCATTTCTCTATCGCTCTTTTATCAGTATATAGTCATCTGATTTCTGACTACCTTTGTAGCGCTATCTTATGGAGCTTTCAAAGAGTATAGTCTCCGTTTTGGAAGTCGATAAAGTGTGTTAGTTACAATCATGTTTTTGTCTTGACAAAACTGTCCACATTCATTATGGTCCTAGAAATCTCAACTTTTTCTTCGAAATTATTCTTTTTCATTTTTGAAAATTTTGATTATTTTTGTTTAAAATTCATCAGAGACCACTGTTCTTAAATTTAACTTTCCGTGGCAAATTTTTACTGTTTTTCCGAAGTTTCATCGTTTTGCTCAAACCATGCCCTTTTCGAGATTTTTGACTATTTAATTTTTTTTTTCTCAAATTTGCATCTTATTTCAAAATTTAAGTTCTTTTTAAAATTGACTTCGGAAAATTTCAAATTTTTTTTAATAACCGACCCTCAAAAATTCGACAGTTTTTCTTGAAAGTACGCCTTTTTTTTGAAATTTCTCTATTTTAGGTTTTTTCTAAAAGCTTAGATCTTTTATAATCTAAATTTACATAAATTTTAATTGCATTTCTAAAGTTTTTAGAAATTTCGATTTTTTTTTCCCGAGATTCATCATTATTTTTCTCTTAAAACGGGTGTTTTCCCTAACATTCGGTTTTATTTTTTAAATTCCATTTCTTGGGCTTTTCATTCGAAAATCATCTTTTTTTTTAATTCTTTCCACTTTGTGAGACGAGACTAGCCGGCGTCCTCTCTAATATCCTTTTCTGTATGATTAATTTTGTTAGGCCGCAACCGATTGATAATGGGTTTGACCGTAACAAAACATTTGTTGTGAATGACTAGTTGGCGTCTTCTATATTGGTATTTGAAAAAATATAAAAGTCATATTTTGATAAAAATACAAGATTTTAAAAAAAATCGAAATAATTAATGAGTCTCGAAATTAAAAAAATGGAAACCCCTAAAGCGCAACATTTAAACAGAATAAAAACTTTTAAAATAGTCATAGAAAATCCAAAATTTCAAATAAGTATACAAATTATCAAAATAATAATCATTGTTTAAAAATGTTGAATTTTGAAAATCGCAATTTTGAAAGTCACTGTTTTAAAAAAAGTCGACACTCTGGAGCCTCTTTTTTTAAAAACTAGACGACATATTCAAAAAAATTTTAAGTTACTTGAAAAAAATCGAAGTTAAAAAAAAAACAAAATATTTAAGGTCAAAATTTTGAAAAAGAAGTAATTGAAATTTTTGGAAAAAAGCCGAAATGTTTAAAAAAGTCAGACTATGTTGAAATTTGTTAAAAAACATTTAAATAACAACTTACATTTTTGGAAAAATGTCAAAATTTTGAGATCAAAAAACTCAGAACAAAACAAAATTCTGAATTTATTAAAACCAAATTGACTTAAAAAAATTAATTTCCAGTAAAACTTTTAAATTTGGATAGCCACATACTAAAACTTTTTTAAAATTAGTTTAAACTGACAAAAAATCTGTACAAATTAGAAGCAAGTATATTCAAATTAGAAACAAGTTAATAATAAGCTCTATTTAAATTAGTAACACATTTGTTTAAATTAAAATTAAACCGATGCAAACTAAAAGCAAACTTATCGACATTAAAGATAAATTTTTGTAAACTAGAAGCATTAAGAAGCAAATTTTAAAAAAAGCGAAATTGTTCAAATCGGAAGAAAATTTGTTAAAACTATTTGACACATTTTATGCATATTTAAAGCATTCTGCATGCATATTTGCATCCATATTTTAAGCTTTTTATGTTGCATATAGCCCGGTCTCTATTGATAACAATCATTGTCAATAAACTTTCTTACCATCTTTTGCTTTAGAAACAGTACAGTAACTATTATTCTTTTCTTTAGCGGTTCCAAGTTACTTCTATGATGAAATACCACATAATCTGTTTTCAGAACAGACCGAGGACTCTTTCTTAATGAAAAAGTGAGAGGTGCAATTTGACAAAAAGGGGGGAAAAGGGTTTCTTCAGGGTGGCAGTAACCAGCAAAGTTTTGAGGGCGCTTGATAATAGATTATTATTGATGCCATCGAAATAATTTTTAATTCACGTCTATATCTCATCAATTAACAGATATATCGCTTAATAGGAATATTGTCGGACACGAGAGAAAAAGATCCCCAGTGAAATGTGAATATTTTCGCTCCTGAGCGAGTCTTATCTCACATCGTAAAAATAATATATTTAATCGGATATACCATAAAATCCTCTAAATTGTTTCGCATAAAAGTAGTTTTTAAGTAAAGAAATGCTCCATCCCATTGTAGATAAATTTGAATCCAGTTAGGAAACCACTATCCAATTTAATTGAATAAGCTTGTAATAACCGTTGATATAAAGTAGAAATTCTCAGAAACCGAGTACAAGTAGGAAGGTGTAATTTACATAAGCCCTTTAAAACCTTAATTAAAAGTGAATATAAATTTAGATTATACCCTGCAAGGCCTTTGGTTTTTTAATTTTAAAATGGAAGGCTTAGACTTTTTATTCTTTAAGTTTTATTTATGTGACAACCTTTTTGTAAAATATTTAGGATTTTATTGCCGAGATTTCCTTTAACAACGTGAAACTTAACACATTTAAAAGCCAGCTTCCTACCTCTTTCCCCTTTTGTCTCGTTATTTCGCAATTTTCGCGTTGTCAGGGTGAATTTCAACCCAGGTTGTTTGAATCACACATTTTTTCTATCACTGAATTAATTAAAAAAGACTCTTTTATGCACATTTTCCATTAGAGCCCGTAATCTAATTATAAACTAGACAGAATTGTGCTTCAAAGTTCATTTATTTAATAAAGTAAATAAGCCCAATTCATCTCTGAAAATCTGAACTTCTCAGTGACTGAAAACTTCCTGTGACATTACGTCACATTCGTAATCAAAAAGTAAAAAGCGTTTTTCCTTAAATTAAAGTTATTCAGCTGCTGCAGCGAGTGGTGTGCTTTCACCAAAAGATCCTGACACGAAAATTGTTTCAGACACGTCAAGTTTAATTCATTAAAAGAATTCGGAGAGAGAAACGTCTGAAGCGCACAGCTGGAGGCGCCTGCGAACTCCAAATATCGCCATAAACATCCAGATCAAAATATCTGACTGGAATTCATATAAAGAATGTTGAATGAATTTTACCCCCTGGCTGGGACAATCTATACTAATGTGGGATTCTTTTTTTTAGTTTAATGTTGTGTTTGCTATTACATTCTGTGACTGTGAAAAAGAGAGATTGTTGATTGCCAAGGAAATATGTTTTTGTTCAATAAAAAATAAATTGCTGACGGAGGTCAAATAACGTGAGAAAATAGTGCATATGCCGCTTTTTTCCTTTAATGTCTACTTTCATTTGTACATTGACTAATACGTGTGTGTAATAAATGATCACTCGTATGTTTGCTTTGTTAAATTTTTTTAATTAAGCAATCCTCCACTAATATTATAAAGAAAAAATTCTTGATCAAAAAAAATTCCTAATCATCAACGTAAAGTCGCAACTACTGAAGGCAGTAACACAATATTTGGATAGTAGATTCCTTTCGTGGTATAGGCGAAAAATAAGGAGACGTTTTTGAAAGTTTGTCCTCTAAAGGGGTAAGTAGGCAAAATGAAGTTTAGAAACTACCATGGAACAAAGTTAATACTGAATTTTATAACCTCAAACCTTGTATAAATATTCTACTAGAGAAATTATTAGACATGTATTTGCCCCATTTTGAGAATTCAACCTCTAAAGGATAAAAATTGGGTGAAAGTAAGTTTTGGAATTAGAATGGAACAGAATAATGCGATTTTTGTACTAATATTTTGTGAAGATAGTCTATGAAACAGATAATGAAACACCTATTTGACCGATTGTAACATTCCTCCTTTAAGGGGATAAAAAGCAATTTGAACAAAAAAATCTAAAAATTTATTTTTTATTTCTAATTTTTTGTAAAGAATTGTATAAAATTAACAGTTTATTATGTTTTTTAATATTTTAAAAATTTGACTCCTAAGGTGGTGAAAGTTTCGATGCAGAAATTTAAGAAAGATTTTTATAACCCAAAACTGTTATGTAAAAACTGTGTAAAATAATGATTAAACAGGTATTTGGTAGATTTTAAAAATTTAAGTCCTAGGCGAGGTCAATAAGGATATTTAATTGAATATTAAAAAAATGTTAATGGTTTTTTTTAAGTCAAAATTAGGTATTCAACACTGTAAAATTTTAAAGGAAAAAAAATTTCAAAAAACGTCGAAAACTTCGAAAGAAGTTAAAATTTTGAAAATCTTAAAAAATGTAAAAATTTATAATGGACAATTTTCAAAACCAGGCGTGACTTCAGAAAAGGCTGAAATTTTTGTAAAACGCGAAAAAAAGTCGAAATTCGAAGAAAAAGCTCAAATTTCAACACACAAATCACAATCAAATTAAGTTAAAGCTTCAGAAAAAGTTCAAATCTTGGAAAATGGTTGGAATTTAAAAAAAAGTGAAAATCACGAAAAAGTTTAAAAGTATAGATTTCTAGAAAGTATCAAAAAATTCAGTCAAGATTTAAAAAAAAATAATCGAAAAAAATAAATAAAAAAAATTGAAATATTTAGAGTTAAATTTTCGAGGATAAAAAACTTGTGAAAAGTCAAAATTTTGAAAGGTTTTAAAGTTCAAAAAATGAAATGGTCATCATTTACAAAAAAGTGAAAATTATGAAAAAAGGTCAAACTTTCAAAGTATAAATTTTGCAACAAAATAAAAAAATTTGAGAATAAGCGAATTTCTTCCAAAAAAGTAAGAATTTCGAAGAAAAGACGAAATTCTGAACAAAATTGAAAATTTTCAAAAAAAAAATGTCATTGTTTTGAAAGATTCGAAGTCTCAAAGAGGCAAAAATGTTCAAAGAATTAAAATTTTTAGAAAATCTATTTCTTTTTATGTTAAAACTTTGATAACAATAACATTTTGAAATTGTGAAGTCGCTGGTATCATAAATACAAATTTCCAGAATATTCGCATTTCACAAAAAACTTAGCATTTTGAAAAGGTCGAGAAAGGTCGATATTTAAAAAAATTGTGTGTCAGTAAAAAGCTAAAACAAATTTTAAGTCAAAATTCTCACTAAAATTAAAAAAATCAGAACTATATAAAATAAAAAAATTTCTAAAAATCCCTAATTTCAAAAGTAACATTTTCCAAATATTGAAATTTAAAAAAAATTAAATTTTTGAGAAAAAGTCGAGGAGGGTTCAAAAGGGACACATTTTTTTAGGATGGGCCAAAATTATGGAAAGCTTGAATCTGTGATCTGAAATTTTCAAAAAATTTAAATTTTTGAAAAAAATTCAAAACTTTCAAACAAGGTTGAAATTAAAATAAATGTCGATTATTTTGTTTAGAGGGAAAATTTGAAAACAGCTATTTTCGAAAGGGCTAAATTTTGAAAGAAATTTTAAATTTTTAAGTCGCACAGTAGAAATTTTCAAAAAATTTAGTATAGAAATAGAAATATACAATAGAACACAAGTTAAAAAGCCAAAAATTTAAAAAAATAACGAAATTTTCAAAACGTCTACATTTTTCAATTCAAAATTTTTAAACAAAACTGAATTTTTTCAATTTTCCAAGAAAGTAGAAACTTACAACAACAAAAAATTTCGAGAAAAGGTCGAGATTCTGGAAGTTCCAAAAATAGTAAAATGTTAAAAAAGTTGAAATTTGAAAGAGTATAAATTTCAAATTATCATAATTTCGAAAATTGAAAATTAAAAAAAAGTTGAAATCATTTGAAATGTTAAAATTTATAAGTTGAGATATTTAAAAAAGTATAAATTAAAAATATAAAAATTATAAAAAAAACTTGAGTAGAAATTTTGAAAAAGAGTCGAAAAGGTGAATAGTTTTTACATGATCAAAATAGTGACTCCTTTCTGAAAATTCTGGAATAGAACTGCCATTTATTTTTTGTTTCAAATATTAAATTTTAAGTCAGTATTTCAAATGGGAGTAAAAACTTTCATTGAAACCTATCAAAATTTCGACTTTAGCTCCAAATTTAAAGTTTATTATACATTTTGAAGTTTTTTCCAAAAAGGTGAATGCTTAATATTTTCTTGAAATTCCAAAAATCTGAAATAAAACACAAATGTTTTCCTTAGTTGCAAGTTTTTGTCAAAATTTTCTTGAAATTCTGCATTAAATCTCCAATTTGTTATCCAAATTTCGAGTTTTTCTTGGTTTTTTTCACAAATTGAACTTTTATTTTGAAGTTGAAGTGTAAGTCTAAAATTTTTAAACTTTAAAATGAAAGTAAAAAACCCTAATGCAGAAAAAGCTTTACTTATTAAACAAAAATGAAGCAACTATGGAGGCTGCCGCCTGGAGTGAAAACTGAAAATTAGGAAATAACAGTGTTTATGCAGGTAAACTTATGGTTTCGCCTTACCATCACGCTAATTTTCGTTACCAGGACGGAGCATGCTGGTAATGCGTGATGGCAACGTGACACCATGAGTTTACCTTTAATCCAAAATCGCTTAAGGTGCTTAAAGAAATTTTCACTTCCATAATTTTGATTTTAAACCCGAAATGTTTGCTTTGAAAACTATGAAGTTTAAGTAGGAATTTAATTTATAATTTTTAAATTTCAACTTTAAAATAAAATTTTCAAGAAACGTTTTTGTAACAATTTAACCAAAAATAAAATTCCATTGTAAAACTTTAGATTTCAAGAACTTTACTTTAAATTCAAAATTTTTTCTTCGGCTTTAATCCCAGTTTTTAGATTGTATTCTTTTAATTCTAAAATTCTAAGAAAAAAGTCGAAATTAGAAAAAAGTCACTTTTGGAATCTTGCAATAAATTTTTCGTATAAATCTTGGTTTTTATAGTTTTCAAACCTAAAATTTTAAATTAAGTAAAATAATTATAAAAATCCAAGTTTACCTAAAAACTATGAAAGATGAAATTAAAAAAAATAAAAATTCTAAGCTCTCATTGGAGAAGTTGTAAAAAAACTAAAAATTTTCCACAACTTCTCGAAATTTTACCCCCATCCTCCAAAAAAATTAAAAATTTTTGCATTATGTCTTATTTTTCGAAATTTTGATTTAAAAATCGAAATTTTAGGAAACAAGTTTAAAGTTTTGAGAGGTAACTTTAAATAGTTTTAAAATTCTACTTTTTCCCAAAATAAGTTGACTTTTAGTCTCGAATCTTTGGCTTTAAACTTCTTTTATGTCACAATTTCTAGCTGCAAAATTTTATGCCAAAATTATCGATCCATTTTTTTAATTTCGAGTTTGCCCGAATATTTTGATCTTATTTTCAATATTAAAAAGATGTTTTGATTAAAATGATTAAAAAAAAATATTTAATAAAAAAAATCATAATTTAAAAAAAATCCCAATAATTTTCAGAAAACAGCTTGGAAATGTTCGAAATTTTGACTCAATTTTCTTTAGCTATCAATCTAAACTTAGTACTTCCAATTTCCATAGATATATTTTTTAATTTGGAACAAAGTTAAAATTCCAATGTAACTTCAAAACTTTTAAGTTGTAGAAATAATATATTGAAAGGCATTTGAATGTGTGACTGAAAGCCCTTAATTTAATAACTTAATCATGATAATTCAGTATAAAAAAAATAGTAATTTCGGAAGACTCAGAGATTTGTCCTTTCCAATCGCTTTTTTTGTATCTCAAACTAGAAAGTCAGCTATTTCTGAAAATTTTGATTCTAATTTCAAAATTTTAACTTTAAAAATAAATTTTCGAAAAAGAAAATTATCAGAAAAAATTTCGGGAAAAAGGTCGAAATAGCAAAAAAAGCCGATTTTATAAAACAAGCCGAATTTTCCAGAAACTTTTGGAAATATGTATTTTTCAAACTCCTAAGAAAAATAATAAAATAAATTTAAAAATATTTACATATTACATATTTAGAAACATATCTAAATATTACATATTTAGAAAAAAGCGAATAGTGAAATAAAAATCATTCGGAATAAAATAAAAATACTGAAAAAATGCACATATTGAACAAATGAAAAGAATTTTTTAGAAATATTTGGAAAAGTTATACAAAAATTTAAAAAAAGAAGCAAAACATTTTCTTTTAGTATAAGCTTTTTTTAAAGCTAATACTTAAAGAAAAATTGACAAACAAATCCGAAAAAAAAAGAAAAATAAATAATTAAATTGGAAAAAAGAGACACGTACAGAATAGAGAGTCGAAATTTCTCGAATTTTATATTTACACAAGGTCGAGTTTCTCAAAAAAACATTTTCACGAGAATCTGTAAAAAATATTGAAACAAATTTAAAAATAGTCAAAATATTTAGAAAAAGGCGAATAGTGAAATAAAAATCATTTGGAATAAAGTCGAAATACTGAAAATATGCAAATATTGAATGAAGAACAAGTCAAATTTTCTAGAAATATTTAGGAAAAATTATACAAAAATTGAAGACATTTTGAAACAGAAAAAATATTGAAAAAGTTGAAATTTTAGAAAAAAAAGCGAATTCTGAAATAAAACTTGGCGAATAAATTCAAAATACTGGAAAAAAGAGACGAATATAGAAAAGCCAGTTGAAATTTGTCAAATTTTATATTTACACAGGGTCGAGTTTTTTGGAAAAACATTTCTACCGGAATCTGTGAAAAATATTAAAGTTTTAAAAAAAGGGGTAAATTTGATGAAAAGCGGAAATTTCAGAAAAATCATTTAAAACCTAAAGGACGACAAAATTTAAGAAAGGAGGCAAATTTTAAAAATAAACGCGAAATTTCTAAAAAAAAATAGTTTTGAGGACAAAAGTCGCTTTGAGAAAAAAACGAATGCCAAATTAAAATTTTGGAAATTAAATTGATATACAGCAAAAAAAGGAAAACTAAAAATTTGGAGAAAGTTTTATTCAATAAAATTCGATTTTTATTAATTTAGCAGAATTTTAAGAAAATTAGAGAAATTAAAAAAAATGTAAAAAGGGCGAAAACTCTTAATACATATCTTCATTATATCAGAAAAGAAGTTCCCAGAGAATACTAAATTTTGAGAAAAAAGGCAAAATTTATAAATAAAGCAAAACTTTCGAAAAAAAGGTGAATTTTGCCATAAAAAATCAAATTTGAAGAAAAAAACGGATGCTCAAATAAAAGGCTGAATTGTACGATAAAAGACCAAATTTTTATCAAATGATGTATATTAGGAATCGAAGTCGAAATTTTTAAATCTCGAAATTAGAAAAGAAATCTTAATTTCCAAAAGGCTGAATTTTGGAAAATATTTATTTACTTTTGTTTTGAAAACATAAAAGTGTATTAATTAAATAGTGCAAATTTTCAAAGAATGTCCAAAATTTCGAAAAAAAAAAATTGAGGTTTAGTAAAAGAGACTTAGATTTCTTAAATATTCAGGAAATAAATCGAATTTTCGAAATATCTGTAAAAGGCGAATTTTGAAATGGAAATTTTCATAAATTCTGATTCAAAAAACTCAAACTTTTGTAAAATGTAGAATTTTAGAAAAACCTAAGAAATATTGACAAAGTATAATTAAAAAAAGACAACATTTTCGAAAAAGAGTACAATTACTAAAAAAAATTAAAAATTTCTCAAAGAAAGTTATATTCTAAAAAAAATATTAAAATTTATATGTAAAGTGGAAATTGTGAAAAGACGAATTTTAGAGAAAGAAGCGAAAATTGAAAGAAAAAAACACGAAGAGAGAAGCAAATTGCAAAAATAAAGGAGAACGTCCTGAAGCTGTTTAATATATTTTTTCTTGTCATTTTTTATTGATTTGATGAACAGACCTTATTTTGGGATTTAACTAACCCCTTAGACTCGTCAAAATAGCAGAATTCTGTATTTAAAAAAGAAAAAATTTTGAAAAAAGAAACCGAACCAACTTTAAGGGTAGGGGTTGTCAAGTGAGCTTAGCTTTTAATAAAACTATCTTTGATGGAACGGACTGGTCCTTGGTTATCTTCAAAAATTGAAACACAGAACTTGTCCCCTGAAACCAAGAAAAATTAAAAAACACAACAAAGGTTGCTCTAACGCGTTTCGACAGCCAAGCTGTCATCTTCAGAGAGAAACAGTTTCTCTCTGAAGATGACAGCTTGGCTGTCGAAACGCGTTAGAGCAACCTTTGTTGTGTTTTTTAATTTTTCTTGGTTTCAGGGGACAAGTTCTGTGTTTCAATTTTTTAAAACTATCTTGTCAAAAGTCGCTCAATGAGCCTAAAGAAGTTTGCACTTGCCAAATAAAATTAAATTTCGATTATTTGAAAGTAGTTCTTTCGATATGAATGCGCAATTTTCTTCTTCCTGGTTTGCTAGATCGGTTTAACGAATGTTAGCAATCATGTTGGCTATCATTATTATATTTACAACTGTTTAGAAAAGCTGATTTGTTGTCTGTCCGAACCATTTGTCACCCTAATATTACAAGGTCTTATGTGACAATTATGTCATTTTGAGAAAAATTTGTTCAAAAAAATAACCCCAGGTCCAAGTCAGTCAGTTTGGTATTTTTTAAAATTTTCTTTCAAAAGGTGTTTTATTCGGGGCAATCAAGGTGCTTTTAATAAAAACATCCCAAAAAATGCAAAACTCTCAAAAAAAAGCATTTATTTAAAAAAAACATAGAACTCTGATATTCTTAAACCTTTTTTTTTTCAATAGAGGTAACATAGAACTTTGGAACTGAATAATATTTCCTAAAAACAAAATAAACAAAGCTTAATTTTTTTTTTTGATTCAAAATTGAATCATAATATTGCCTATCCATTTCAGAAATCCACTTATACATGGATTTTATTGCATCCACCCTAGCTTGTGGCAGTGCAACAATTTTATCACACTTTTTTAATTGCAAAGGAATGGTCGGTTCTGTTTCGGCCGTAACTTGAGCCTTTCGCAAATTTCGTTGATGCAAGTTTACGATCTTAAATACCTCAGATTTTCCTGTCGGTTCAAAAGATTCCTTATACTTGAGCTCATAAAGGTTTTTTGAAAATTGTAAAGATACAATTTTTGAGAATGGGACAGTGTTGTAGTTCAACTGACTTGAGCAGGACTGAAAATCTATGAAGTCTTGTTTCTTCATTTGAATTATTGTGTAGGGTTTTGTCCGTTTACTTTCAGTAGAAAGCGAAGAAGTGATACCGGGGAATAATATTCTACTTTGTTTAATGACCTTTCTATAGAGCTGTGGATGGCATCTACTTCTTGAATACAAGAATGTCCTAGAACAGAAAATTTCATTGTAATATTTTGTAGATTTTTGTGGGTTTGAATGAGGTGAGAGAGAGCATAGCTCATAAGACTGTTTCTGTTTTGAGGAATGCAGCTATCGGTCCACAAAATTATTTCTGTAAATTTCTGGATGGTCTTTCATTATTTTATCCAATATTTTATAGACTGCGCTTGCCATGTCATTTCCTGTTCTCCCATGTAAAGCCTCGGTCCATATCGCACAATAAACTTTTTTTCCGACAGATAGGTGACCAGTCTTATTGTAAACATACAATTTGCTCTTATAAAAAAAGTTTTTTATATCTGCCTTTGGGCAAGTTAACACATTTTCGAGAGCAAAATATAATATGGGCTTTCCACTTTCCTTATCTTTTTTTTCTGTTCCCTCATGTATTCTTTTTCTTTCAAATGATCTATATGCTTTCTTCCTGAATTTTCATCCACCGTATTCTCTTCTTTCTGCACTTTCTTTTCTTCGCAAGTATCGCATCTATCTTTCCGTGGTTTATGAAAGGCTATGTTAAAAGAATCGGAAAATATTTTTCTATATACGCAAAATAAAACCGGAGTTTTTTGATAATCATTTGCATATTCTAAATACAATTCATAAAAATTTTTAAATGCTCATTTCGCTTTCGAAATATTCTTTGTTGTTTTTTTGCGGCAATAATGTGATTCTGCAAGTTAATGTGCAGCTTGACGAAATCACTATCTCCAGGTGATGTTACCCGTTTTTGATGTTTCCCTTGCTTACTTTTACGTAATGTATTGGTCAAGGTTTTATTTGCATGAACTGTATACATTGGTTTCTGGCTAATACATAACGTCCCAGTGTAAAAAGCTTTGCATACTTGAATTTTATGTCCATTCAACTTAAAGTAAAACCTAAAGGTTCTACTCTTTCTAGAATTTTCATTATTATTACCTTTTCTTCTTCTCCAAGGAACGTCAACTTCGGTGGTGTTTAAAATATAATTTTTCTTTTCAGTAGCAGAAAGCAAATAATAATTCTTAAAAATGTCCTTTCTTTGATCGTCACTTATTTTGCGAGAGCAGAAATTAGCATTTCTGGATACAATCTTTTGTATTTTTAATTTCTTTTGCCGGAATGCTTTTTTTCGGGAAGAAATATAGTCAAGGCCCCGATCAAATCTTGCTCTTCTTGCATTACATGCCCATTCTGAAGTATTACTCTTCCGTTTTCGTGTCAATATTTTTTTTGTTTCATCGATTATATCTTCTCTAGAACCAGTAATTGGATTTTGAGGATTTTCTGCGATATGGTCACCCTCAAAATCCTGGGGATGAGGTTCTTCTTCAGATGCTTCTTTGATCTTTGCGATATGGTCACCCTCAGAATCCTGGGGACGGGGTTCTTCTTCAGGTGCTTCTTCGATCTGAATTTTATTGTTTACTGAAACTTGTTTTCTCGTTGGAATTTCTAGTACTGGGATCATAGAACCACCAAGCCGACTCCTAAAAAAAATTTAAATGAAAAATGTTTCCAACACCAAGATTAGGCTATAACCGAGGCCATTACCTGCAGGAATCAGTTTGTAAATTTGAAGAAGCATCTTTACCTGCATCATATTGCATTTGCAGATTTTTGGATTTTAAATCATGTCTATTATTTAAGGCTCGATTTATGGTTAATTTCTTAGTCTCAGAGCAGCCAGGTTTATTTCTAGAAAACACAAAAACAACCGTTGTTGTTGTTGTGTTTTTTAGAAATAGAATTTTAGAATCTGATTTAAGAAGGTATAATATTGTATATTTTTCGTACCAAAAATATATAATATTATACCTTCTTAAATCAGATTCTAAAATAGAATGATCACTTTCACTGCTACTGCTACTTGAAGATTGGGAAGACTTGG
The DNA here is from genome assembly GCA_028583605.1 of Dastarcus helophoroides. Taxonomy (NCBI): domain Eukaryota; kingdom Metazoa; phylum Arthropoda; class Insecta; order Coleoptera; family Bothrideridae; genus Dastarcus; species Dastarcus helophoroides. The sequence continues at coordinate 2,736,617 of CM053327.1, read as the reverse complement.
GAATGTCGTAATAGCGGCCGCGAATTTTTATTCTAAAAAAAATATTGCTTCAAGCCCCCTAACCTAATTTACAAAATAATCTTTTACCTGACTACTTTTTTGATGTTTTTTGATGTGGTAGGAATTCCCCATCTTTATTAGAGTCATAGCCGTGGCCATCACTTGAATCACTATCACTCATTTTGATATTTTAAAACAAAACACTGCCAGAAACCATTAATTACATGCTCCCACAATTTAGAACTAAAGAATGTAACACAACCTAGTATTTGTAGAAAATGGAATAAGAAGCTTGTGTGTTACAACATAGGACTAAGTAATAGTATTTTTATTAAAAAAAATAAATTACGAAGTCCTATGTTTAACATAAACCCTTGGTATACACATGACTTATTATTTTTGACATACACCTTTGATTTCCACAGGATTAACAGAGTTCTATGAGAGCTAAAGTGTTCGTTCGATAATTGTAACATAATTTATGTCACATGGGCCAATCATACATCAAAAACTTGAAATATTCAAAAATGTTACATAGGACCTTGTAATATTGGGGTGACGCATTGCCTTAGGTTTCTAAGCCAGGATGTTCTACGTCTACCGGGTCCACGCCTTCCATCAAATTTTTCCAGCATGATCAAACGCAACATGACATGTACCTCCGAATGTCTCATGATATGGCCAAAATAAGTCATCTTTCAAATCTTCATTGTATTTACAATTTCTTTATTCTTCTTCATCCTGTTCAGGACCTGTACGTTAGTGACATGGACCATCCAGCTTATTCTCAGCATGCGTCTGTATGGCCACTTTTTAAATGCTTTAAGCCTCTTCAAGCTATCCCCTGGTAGGGCCCATAATTCCACTTTATATAAGAGAACAGAAAAGACATAACACCTGACCATTCTCATTCTAAGATCATAGTTTAGTTCATGTGCAAATAGAATCTTCTTCGTCCTTACAGAGGCAGCCCTAGCTTACTTAATTCTTGATTTTATTTCTATAGCGTTGTCATAATTTTCGTTCAAAAGTTGTCCTAAATACTTTATTTTCTGTACCCTTTCTAATTTATTTGGACCAATCGTGGGTTGAATTGCTTACTGACGACCGATGAGTTTGGTCTTTTAGTGTTAAGTATAAGGCCATACTGGACTACATGAATTGACTACTTGATTAAGGAGGCTTTGATGTTCCTCAATACTATGTGCAAGAAGAAGAGAGTCATCTGCATATCTAAGATTATTCAGTGTTATGCCGTTTATTTTCACTTCCTCTCTGGTACCCCCTATGACCTCTTGAAATACTTTTTCCGTGTGTAGGTTGAACAGAAGCGATGACAGAATGCAACTTTGCTTTACTGCTCTTTTAATTAAAATGCATTTAGGTAAACTGTCTTCTGCTCCCAAAATTGCTTTTTGTTGCCAGTAAAGGCTAGCGATGAAACGTAGGTCTTTATCATCTATTTCTGTTGTTTTTAATATTTCCATTATTTTTTTATGCTTTACCTTGTCAAATGCCTTTTCAAAGTCAATAAAGCACACGACCACATCGCAATTCACGTCTTTACATCTCTGGGTCAAGTTTTAAAAGCCAAACAACGGTTCCCTTGCACCCAAGTCTTTACGGAAGCCAAATTGTGTATTTTTAATATGTTTTTCTATTTCGAGGTTGCTTTTACTTTGGCGCATATTTGCTGATAAATTTTCTTTAGAAACAATTTCAGAACATGACTCATTAGTAGATCATTGCAGTTCTTTGCCTTTGCAGTCTTAGTCACCCTCAACCAATAGATGGGACGTCTCCTCCATCATATACTGTGTTAAATAATTCAACCAATAAGTTATTCGTTTTCCCTTTAGAATTTCCAGCATGTCAGTTGGTATTTCATCCAAACCTGTTGTTTTTCGGTTCTTTGCTGCTTTGATGACTTTCACCACTACATCTCTGGTAATTGGTGGTCCAGTTATATCTTCATGCATCCCAGGATTTATATCACGTTCATCTTTAAACAATTCTGTGATGTATTCTTGACATCTTCTAAATTTCTCTTTTATCTGAAATATTGCGTTCTTATTCTTTTCTGTTATAACATTTACACCATTGTGTTTGTGCCCTCACATTTCTTTAATTTTTTTGTGCAGGTTAAAGTTGTCGTGCACTTTTCGTATTCTTCAATTTCTGAGCGTTCATGGACAAGGTACTCAGTTTTTACTTGTCTACTTTTTTTATCTCTACGTGAATTTCCTTGTATTTGTAATTTCGTCCTTGAATTTTGTTGCCTTTTACTTTTCATAAGGTCCAGGATTTCTTCGGTCATCCAAATATTTTTTTCATTTGTTTGTCTGGCTTTAGTTTAATGTCCACATCATCTTTAACACTTTCAGTAAACAGTTGCCATTGTTGTACCATGGATTCTATTTTTCTTGGTCCATTATCTATAGCTTCTTCTATTAGTCTGGACACCTCATCTCTAACTGTTTCTTATTCAGTTTACTTAGATCCGGTTTTTTATAGATGTTTTTTGCATTTATTTTCTTGAGTGCGCAATACTTACGAATAATTCCGAATTCAGGACTTTTTGAAGAATTTTGAAGTTTTGCTACTGCAGTCAAAATTATGAGAAAATAGTAAAAATTTTAAATTTAACATAAGTTTACAGAAAAAGGGATACATTTTAAATTTAAACAGGAAATTTTGAGAAATTCATAAACAGTTCGAGGCAAAACTAAACATTTGCACAATAAGTTTTTGTATTAATTTCAATCGAATAATATAAATTGTAAGAATTTTAGGTTTGCTTTTAACCACTTAATGCGCTAACCCGTGTCTGACTCAAAGGCTTCTTTCTCGCAAATTTTAAATATAGTTATAGAAAAGTTAAAGTGTAAAATTGAGTTAAGACTGTAAATAAATACTAAGAAGCATTTAGTTTGATTTCTAAAAGTATTTTAGCCCAAAACCTTTTACAAGTCCTTGCAGCACAAGATTTGCTAGAGGACGTAACAAAAATATTACTATTTATTGCAGTAAATGGAGCTAAGCCAGGTAACATATAAAATAATGTTTATAAATATTGATTAAAAAGCACATCATATAAATAAAAATACCAAAAATTATGTTTTGTCTTCTGGTTACAAGTACTGGAGAAGAAAACATGAGTATTTCGATGAGAAACTTTTTAAAAAAAAGGGGTAGCTCAAGTTTTCATTTTATGTGGGTTAGAAGTTGAAACAGTTCACCGCCAAAGCGATGATATGTCGCGTCTTACACGAGCGAACATATTAAGTTGTAAAAAAATATTATATGCCCGTTTATATATTTTGTAATTTATTCATCATAAAAACTATTTAATATATATACATGAAACTAAATTAGTGAAAAAAAAACTGATCATCCTTTGGCAGAAAATTCCAAATTCATGTGTGCATTCACTGGTTAAAAATAAACGGAAATCTTTAAATTCTAAGCTTTTTATTTTCCACGTTGTTCAAAACGTTCAAATTGATAGTGCGACATTTGCACATAAAGTCACTAAAAATGGTAGTAATGCATTCTTCATGCAGGCGCATTTTCCTGAGTCTTTTAATTAGGTTAAAAGAGTAAATAAACGTTACCTCTTTTTATTTGATTTTTAACGCTCTAACGTCGACATTAATTAAATAATAAGTCAAGAACTCGAAGTACTTTGTAAATATTTATAACGTTGGCAAGTTTTCACGTATAGCCTGAAACACTTTGAAGAATTTTTTAATGAATTAAGCTCAATATGGCGGAAACATTCTTGAGGGTTCGCTATTACCTTATTGCAGTCAGCTACTTTTCGCAGGTAAATAAGTTTAATTTAGGAAAATGTTTCTTCCACTTTTTAAATTTAGAGCGCGACTTACTGTCAACATAAAGTTTGGAGAGCGCACATTCGGGCGCGGAGTTTTACTTTAATTAGAGAAATCTTGGCTTGCCCATTTATTCATTTGCGTCCGACTCCGAATTAGAAAGATGAATCTTTGAAATAGCTTACCTTGAAAGTTGATAAGTTGTCTACTCCGCATTCTAAGACGGCTTCTCTTCCCACAGGTACCGTGACGTTGGATATGGGCCCAGTAAACTTGGGAATGTCTGGAACAAATCAAATTGGGGCAACATAAATACCTACGGTTTGTGCAAGAAATAATTGGTAACTTTAGCCTTTCATTGCTTTATTTCAAAATCAGTTTTTACTCCAAATTGTTAGTTTTATTTATTTTTATTCATTTAAAAAGTTATAGAAATTTTAATTTTTCTATTAACATTTCAGGTTTTGTATGTAATTCTTTCTTGTTTTTTAATATTCAATTAAAACCTTTAATTTAATATTTGAATCTCAAAAAAAATTATAATTTTTAAAGAATAATTTAAATGTTCAATATTTTCTCAACATTTCTAATTTTTCGATTTTGTTTTAATTTTGAATTTTTCCTGAAAATCATCAAACAATAACAGCATAAATTCAGAATCCGAATTTCTCTTTTAATTTAGAGGATTTTGTAAAATTTAATTTTTTGTGCTAGTTTTCAGTTTCAACAACATAACATTTAAAAATATCTTCATTTTATTTTATTTCAGAAATCTCGATTTTTATCTAAAAATTTTCACCTTTCTTTAGAAAGAGAATAAAAGTCAAAGTTTTAATCAACAAATAAATATCTGCAAATGAAATTTTAAACTAATACTAAATAGAATTTTAGAAAAACCTAGAAAGTTTTTGAAATTTTAAGAAATTCCAGTCCATTTCGAATTCTAATTCCAAAATTTTGGTTTTCTACTCGAAATTTGCTGACCTTTTTTATTTAATTTCAAAAATCGAAAATTTGGGATCTAAAACTAAACTTCATATTTCTGAAAAAAGTGCCATCTATAAGATATGTCCAATGTTGATTGATTTTCTTAAATTTTTTCGACAAATTTGGAATGTGCATAACCAGTTACGTTCATTATTATCAAATCAACGAATACTCATACATTTATTTAATTTAAATAATTTTCTGTTAAGTATTTGGTTTAACACAATAAAAGTATCATATTTCTTGGTTTCATAACCAAAGCTTTTGCTCTAGAGAAAATTTTAAAGTTGGTAAAAGATGATATATATATATTAAAAAGTTAAAGTTCATATACATATTTAAAAAAAACACTGAATATAAAAAAATTAAAAACTTGAAAACAGACGAAAATTTTTAAAACATTCCAAATTTTGAAAAAGTCGAAATTTTGAAAAATAGACAATTTAAAAAAAAGGTGCAAAATTTCAAAAATCCTAAAAAACTGTAGCAATTTATAAAATACGAAATTTTCAAAATAAAATGGAAAATTTAAAGAATTTTAAAATTTTGCAAAAAATCAAACTTTTGAAAAATGTCAGAGTTTTGTAGAAAGTTAAACTCTTCAAAAAAACAAAGATAAAAAAATTTAAATTTTCAAAGAAACGTCATACTGAAAAAAAATATACAGGGTGGACCGTAAGTAATGGTACATAGAGCAAGAGCAAATTTTTCGTATACAAATAACGTGATTTAGCCACATTTACCGTGTACCAAAAGTTGATATTAACAGAGATACAGGGTGCCAAATTTAAAAAAAAAAATGTAATTTTTTGCATAACTGATGAACACATTTCACTGGAGACAGAAATTTGGCATAGGGTGGTTTCTTTGGTCAAGAAATTCTAATTTGCTAACAGATTTCCAGTAATTCATAGGGGGCGCCACCTGCGCTACCTTGAATTATTCTAAAGCATCGTAACTTTTTCGTGCCTCTATGAACACCTATTTTAAAAAGATATTTTTATTAACCTACCTTTTTTATGTCAAATAGGTATACTTTTTAAATATTGATACAAGCAACCGTTTACTTTAAGTTATGTAAATGTGAATTTTTAGCAGTGGGTTTCAAAATAAAAGTAATAGAACTGGCTTTAAAATAGTTTATATCAAATATTACTCTACCGAAATTATTATTACATGTATTTTTTAAATTTCTAAAGCAAATTTAAATAAAATACAAAATTTACTTTCAAACATAAGTATGTGGTAAATAATGTTTTTCTAGTAAAGGGAATGTAAACAATTAAAAATCCGGCTGTCTTTTATAGAAATTCATCTCCAAATATCTGCTTTGACCACTTAGACTATTAAAATTTTCTTGTGCGGACTCGGACATCATATCTCTCATCTCTATGTTAGAAAATAAATTACGTCTTAATTTTTTGGATTTTCTTAATTGAGATTTTCAAAATTTAAATAATAATATTGTCAGCATAGTAATATTTAACATAAATAACTTTCAAAGCTGACTTATGATTACTTTTTTTTCAAGCCTACTTCGAAAATTTCATATCTTAGTAATTTAAAAGCAAGGTACATCAAGCTTTAAAGGCAAATATCTTGGAAACGTTCGCTCGTATCAACTTTTAAAAAGTACACCTTTTTTACGTAAAACATATGGGGAAATGAAATAACCCATTTAAAATTAATATACGCGGGTGCACAAAATAGTTATCATGATTTAAAATTATGCAGGTTAGCGCCCCCTATCAGCTATTGGTAATATGTCAGCAAGTTAGAGTTTGTTGACTTAGGAAACCTTCTTGTGCCAAATTTCATGGCTATATTACAATTCGTTTCACAGTTATACGAAAAAATCAAAATTTTTGTTCAACTTTGACACCCTGTATCTCTGTTAATATCAACTTTTGGTGTAAGGTAATTGTAGTTAAATCACATTATTTTTATTTGAAAAATCCACCATTGCTTTGTGTTCCATTACTTATGGTCCTCCCTGTATATATTTTAAGAAAGTCGACATGTTCAAAAATTTCGAAATTTTTAAAAGTTTAAATTTTAAGTAATAGCTTAAAATTAAAAAAAACAATCAACATTTTGAAGAAACGTTGAGATTTTAAAAAACTTGAACACATTTTAATAAATTTTTCTAAAAAGAAGTTCGAATTGTTCAGATATTAGACAAGCAAATGTCATCAAAAAAATCAAAATTTTGAAAAACTGAAACAATGGTTAGGTAAAAAAAAGTTTAAAATTATCACTCTTTAAGAAACGAAAAATTTTTAGTAAAAACGTTCAAATATTAAATTTTGAAAAATGTATGAAGTGTCGAAACAAGTCAAGATTTTCAAAAAAAGGTCGCAATGTTGAAATATTCAACATTTTGGGAAAATTATTCATGGTGGACACTTATTGGTCGAAAACATTATGCATATTAATTTTATTTAACATTTCTACAACCCAGTTTAAAAATATTTAAATTTTTCTTAATGAATGTTGACTATATTCTAAAACATTTTTTGAAATATGACTATGTAATATATAAATTTTTTTAAAACGTTACCTCATGACAGTTAACAAAAAATAGGTTAGTTTATTTTACATAGAATAGGAAAAAAAAATGAAATAAAGAACACCAAAATTAGATGTGAAAAAAGTTTTTTGATAAATTATGAAAAAATAAAAATATAAAATAGGGTTGTAGCACTGGACATCGATGTTTCGCTCTAGTTTGAGCTTGTCGCAGTGTATAACATAAATAAAAATTTTATTATTTCCAAACTGGGTCGTAGAAATGTTAAATAAAATTAATAAAAATTTTGAGAAAAGTCAAAATGTTTAAAAAAAATCGAAAATTTACAAATCTAACGAATTTTTTAATTAAATTCCAAAGTTTACCAAAAAATTCGACACGCCATTTTAATAAAATATAATTTAAAAATTAAAAATTTTTAGATAGTCACAATTTCAAAAACGTTAACATTTTAAAACCGAGGACATTTTAAAAAATTTTGAAATTCTTACTGAAATTTTAAGCCAAAAAATCAATAATTGTTGAAAATAACTTCAACATTTTAGAAAAATGTTGAAATTTTGGAAAAAGTCACCATTTACAAAAAACCGAGAATTTTGAAAAAAAAATGTGAAATTTTAAAAAAAAGTAAATATTTTAAAAAGACAAAATTGTCGAAAAGCCTAAATATGTTAAAGAAAGGTCGAGATAATTAGACAAACTTTTAAATAAAGTATAGGAAGAAAATTGAAATTTTCGGAAGCAGTCAAAATGTTGGTTCGCTAAAATTTAAAAAAGAATAAAAAAGTTACTTCTTTTAAAAAACTAAAATGTTTGAATAAATATTTTTAAGATAAAATTGAAATTTGAAAAATTTTGGTGAAATGGACTGGTCTTTTGTTACCTTCAAAAGTTGAAATACAAATCTTGTCTCCTTACACCAAGAAAGTTTAGTAAACACAACACAGGTTGCTTTAACGCGTTTCGACAGCCAAGCTATCATCTTCAGAGGGATACTGTGTCTCTCTGAAAATGATAGCTTGGCTGTCAAAACGCAGATTTGTATTTCAAATTTTAGAAATAACGACATTTTTATAAGAAAAGTTTAAGAAATGCTACATTTTGTTCTACAAAAAGTTTTACAATAAAACCCAATATTTAAAGAAGTAACAAAATTTTAAACAAATCCAAACTTTTGCAAAATGATCTGATACCAAAAAGAGTTGATATTTTAAAAAAATTTGAACAAGATCAAAATTGTAAAAAATTCTTAGAAATAAAACAAAAGTTTAAAAAAAAAATTAGAAATATAGTAAAAAAAAATTAGAAATTTTGTAAAAGTTGAAACTTAAAACAAGACAAAATATAAAAAGTATTAAAAAAAATTTGGAGTGGAAATATGAAAAAATTTCACGATTTTCAAACGGTCCAGGTTTTCAAAAGTATCAAAAGGTTAAAAATAAAATTTTAAAGAGTCAATATTTGAAGAAACACAAAATCTTGAAAAAAAAATTTCGAAAAATAAAAAAGTAAATTAGATAAAATATTTATTTTCAAAACAAGTAAAAATTTTTACAAAAGCAAAAGTTTGAGTTAAACTCAAATCTCTTATAATAACAAATCCAAATTTTAATGTCAAAATTCTGTTAAAATGTAATTCTGCGCCAGTCAGGCTTCCACAATTAGGGTTCTGTAGAATTTCTACAATGAACAATCAATAAACCAGATTAAATCATGTTTACCTATGTATGAATTTAAAATTTAATTCAATTTTTCTCTGTTGCAATTAAAAAAGTAAAAAAATGTCTACTTTTGGATATACACACGTTTTTCTACAATCAATCCAAATATTTATGGAACTGATAACTATCCTGATAATGACCCAAATGAAAAGCATTTATTCGCAATAAGTTAATGATCGCTACAGTTTAAGTTTGCCTCGGATCGAGCTAAAATATTCAATTCCAATCGCATTTACTGACTGAACTAGTGCTAACGCTGAAAATATTCATCCGAATGAAAAAATATAACAGACAAATTTGATCCGCATTTAACACTTTAGCTAAATCAAGTTTTTTATAAAAAAAAACTACCATAGGGGTCAAAAAGCCTTGAAATGTAAGCAACTATTTTTTCAAAAAATATTTTTGTTTTCGACAACTATTACAATATCGAAAAAATATGGAGTTTTTCGATTATCTATATTGTAATCATATTGAAACCTAAATGCCATCTTTAAAAACTTAGGAGAATAGGCGGGTAGTTATTTTTGACACATTTGGTGAGTTGTATCTTTAGGACAGTTGGACCAAAAATTAGAAAAAAAAAATATATTTTAGGTTCCCTACGATGCCTTACACGTTGTATTAACTAAAGGTTAATTTTTCGGAGACCAAAACAATTTCAAAAGTCGAAATATTGAAGAAATTTCAAAAATATCAGGTAATTCGACATTTAGAAAAAATAAGAAATTTGAAAAAGTAAAAATTTAGAATACAATCAAAATTTTTGTTAACTACAATTTTCAAAACATATCTTAAAATGTCGCATCTTTTAAGGAGTCAAAATTTTTAAAACAATTAAAATTCTAAAAACATACTGGTGAATTTAAAAAAATAAATTAGAAAAGTCTCAGAGTTAAATAAGTTCATATTTTGAAAAGACGCCGAAATTTACAAAAAAAAAATCAAACATTTTCGGATGTAATGAAATTTTTATCCTCATTTTTAAAGTGGCGTGATTTTAAATATTCAAAATTTTTTTCTAGTCAGATATGTAAACAAAGGTTTTTAATATTTTCAAAACAGAGAAACTTTAGGAAATAAAGTAATTTTTAAAAATTTTGAAATTTCCATAAAAAGGTAAATTTTCCATAGAAAGCAGTTGGGACTTAAAAAAATAAAAATATTGAAGAATAATATAAACATTTAAAAAAATTATTATCAAAAATTTGGAAAAATCGATGCTTTGAAAAAAATCAAAAACTTGGAAAAAAACGGCACAGTCGAAAAATTTTAAGAGGCAAAAAATTTGGAAAATAGTACAAAAATTTCATTTTATTTATTTTAAAAAAAAAGGTTTTCTGGCAATTTTTAAAAAAACTTTCAAAAAATTTGACAAATTTACATTAAATTAAAGATCAAAATTTTTGACTCAATATTTTTAAAAAGCGTAAAACTGAAAAACAAAAAACGCTAGTTTAGTTAGTATTTTGAAAGAAAGCTGAAATTTGCAAAACAAAGTCTAAAATTTTTAGTTAACGAAATTTTCAAAAAATAAAAATTTTGCCACACAACTAATTGTAAGATGTCATAAAGATTGACATTTTAAATACAATCAATTTTTCAAAAACACTCAAAGTTTTAAACAATTAAATAAAAACACGAAAGTTTGTAAAAAAGGTTAAAATTAAAAAAAAAAACTAGATAAGTCAAAGCTTACAAAAATGCACAATTAGAATTTTCAAAGTGATAATTTTAAAACAATTTCAGAATTTTTAAAAAGGTCAAGTTTTTAAAACTATCAAAATGTCTAAAAATAAAATCTAAACTTTTATAAAATTTAAAAACAAAAACAAAGTTTTGAAAATAGGGGAGATTGAGAAAGTCAAAACAAAAAAATATACATACTACTGTCAAACCTCCCTTTAACGACCTCCATAAAACGAATTCTGCTATATAACGAATTTTTTTAGAGAACGTAGCATTTTAAGCAAATTTACACGTAATATTACCTTCATTTAACGAATAAGATACCTCCTTACAACGAATTTTTAAACCAAGAATTTTCAAGGCTTAAATACTTCTAATTATGGTCTTTTGTTCAGAAAAACTTCCTAATACCTCATGCTGAGGACCTTCCAAGGTTTGATTCGTTTATAATTCTTCCTCGTTCAAAATTTTTTGGGATACCCCGTGCCAATGACTTTGTTTACCCGCTAGTTTAAAGAAAGTTTACAGTTTAAAAATAGACCTTAACTTGTTTTTAAGGCGTTTAATAAGTGTGAAGTATTTTTTGAACAGCGAACCTTTTCTAAATTCTCTCTTCAAACAGCAATAACAGATTTTTTAAATTAAATTTAATTTATCGACAAATGTTTGTTTATATATTTTTAAATAAATATGTTATATCAAAGGTTACATGTGATTTCTGCATTTTTAATATTACCTTCCAATAACGAAAACCTCTCTATAGCGAATTTTTTGTAGGATCTCGCTATAAGAAAGTTTGACTAGTATATCAAGTTTTTAAAATAAGTAGAAACATTAAAGAGTCGAAATTTTGGTGTGTGAGAAGTCCTAAAAAACCATAATCTCGACAACTATATGAAATTCAAAAAAAAGTCAAAATTTTAAAATAAAATCGACTTTTAGGAAATATCTAACCTTTTCAAAAACCAAATATTTTTTAAAATTGTCATGGCCAAAGTTTAAAAGAAATCTAAAATTTTTAAAAAATAGAAATTTTTTAAAAGTCACCATAATTAGAAACATTGAAATTTTCAAAAAGTCGAAATTTTGCTAGAATTTTTAAAAAGAGCATTGTTATAAAAAACCAATGTTTTGAAAGAAGTAAAAGTTTTTATAAAAACTTCGACAACGAATTTATTTAGAAAACTTTAAAATTGAAAAAAAGTCGAAATTTTTAAAATTTTAGATTTATAAAGGATTGAAATGTGCAAATAGTCAAATTAAAAAAAAAAGCAAACTTTTTGAAAATTGTTGAATTTGAAATAAGATAGGCAGTTTTGGAGGCTGCCGACAGAAGTGAAAAAAAACTGAGAAATATGTAGTGTAGTTCGAACCCATACTAGTAAACAAGTCAGAATATTAAAGATATTAGAAAATAAAATGTGTCAAACTTACTTATTTTTATATATTTGCGGTTTGGATGTATGGAAGATATAATATTTATTGATAATGAAATACACTTTAATATGATCTAATGTTAACAGCCGAATTTTCTTTTAACCCAAGGGCATGTTGGTTGTGTACGATGGTCACGCGAATCCACAAATTCACTTCCTATCCAAAATCACTCAATGCGTTTGAAGAAGTTTTCATTTGAAAAAAAATCGAAATTTTCAATCAGGAAAATTCTCAAAACAACATTTGGAAGAAAAACTGGAGATATTGAAGAAGAGTCGAAATTTTAGAAAAAGACAATTTAAAAGCCAGAATTCTCAAAAAAAAGTCGAAATTAAAGGATATCGATTTATTTAACAAGTTAAAGAAAGTAGAGGTCTTGGCAATAGTAAATGGGGTTGGGTGACATATCAGCTAGTTCAGGAATAAGTCAGTATTTTCAAGTAGCTACTGCATTCTGCAAGTGCAAAAACATCAACAAGCCACTTTAGAGTTTCAGCTTGATTCTAAGCAACTCTCAAAAGCAACATTGAATTAGCTGAAACGCGAACCAGTATAATCCATTGAAAACGTAACCGTATTAATCCAATTCCTTCCGATAAAATATATCGTCTTGGCATCGACAGGTTAACTTATTTGAAAGTTCATTTTGTTGAAAAGTTTAACGATCATTCCTAGAGTGCAGGTAGTTGCAACGGCCCTGAATGCAATGCACCTAAATCCCGTTTTATTTCAGGGCAAGTCACATTTTATGGTATACGTAATGACATTTATTCGCGCTGAGACCTTTAAAACATGAATAACAATGTCATTCGCGCTACATTAAGCAGGGGTTTGCTCTACTGAAAAACTAAGTAATCCGCCATAAGCTTAAATGTCAATATTCGATCTAAGGTCTAAGGAGATTTCCAAATCAAATGTAGAGTGTTTGTTCTGATAAGAAAAAGCAGGTTTCATAAGAGTTCGTCAGGGCTTGACCCGTTCCACTGACTGCGATCTTTTATTAAAGCTTGGGACAATTTTTTTCTTTCCTTTTGGCGCTTCAAGTGGGTCCCTCGTTTGCGCAAACATAGCAGATAATGTCCGACGAATTAGGTCTTTTCATCTAAAAGCTCACAAAGAGTCTTGCCCTTTCGCAGTCGGGAGCCAGATTCCATCTGGGCGTAAATATTTCAAAACAAATGTGTTATCTTGCAGGAAAATATGCCATTATGTTGCGTTTTAGACATTTTTACTCGTTAACTTTGCAGAATAGTTGCTCATGTTGATAAGAATTTACTAAAATTGAACATTGTAAGCAAAGGACTTATTACATGCAGCGTGAAGCAATGCAAATATACAATGGATATTTTTGGTGTCGTTAATTTGACACACGCAATGAACACAATAATAATATTAAATTGCTCGGACCAATTTCACTTTACACCATCGCCGGCGAATTATTTCACTAGTTTATCTTCCAATTGCTATGTCAACTCTATGATCACAGACTTCTATCGTAAAATTGGCGTAATCTGGTAAATCCCCGCTAAAATTTTTATCAGTGGACTTCATCTGAGGGAAAGAGGAATGAAGATTCATGGGTCCCCTATATTCGTTTAAGTTTTCTATCTCTTATCTAACCTAACTAAACTAATATTATAAAGGAAAATATTCTGACGACTGAAAAATGTAATCATTAGACACCGGATTTTAGGTAAAATCGTATGGTCCTACCTTTTCACCTTTTTCGACGTTTTTCATGTGCTTTTTACCTAAAATTTAATTTCGCTCATTTCTTTGCATTTTTCTATGTAATTTGCATCTATTTTCAAATATTTACTGTCAACGCTGAGTAATATAGAGCTATGATAAGAAGATTCTTATGGCCCATACTGGGTGGTATGGATCTGAAAAGCAAATGGTTTCAACAAAACGGAGCAACGTATCATACTGCACATGATGACATAATCACATGAGCAGTTCGAGCGGTCTGTTATATCGTGAAATGACGATGTCAACTGGCCGCCCAGATCATGCGATTTAACCCCACTCGATTTTTTCCTCTGGGGTCTCCTTAAATCTCATGTCTATGCCGATCAACCACGAACGGTTGACGCCCTGAAAGCCAATATCAGGCATAAAATTCCTACGGTTGAGCCACATCTTTGCAATCAGGTCATCGAAAATTGAACTCGCAGAATTCAACTTACTAAGCAAATCCGCGACGTATATTTTTTATTTGAAATTTTAATGTTTTTAATTCGTTGTGTACATATTTTGTAAATTTTCCAATTTTTCAATTTTAAAATTTTATTTATATTTGGGCTCTTTTAAAAAAAATAATTTTTCATAGAAGATTCCATTCAAAACTTTTTGCAAATAGGTTGTAATTTTCTGAAAATTTTGCCCAACTTTTAATTGTTTATCTTTGTTTTATTTTCAAAAAAACATATTCGAAAAATTTTGATTTTCTTGAAAAAATTTTGACTTTTTTGAAATTCCGACTTTCTGAAATATATTTTGCAAAATTTTTCTTAATATTATACAATTTTTGACCAAATTGAAACTTTTCTAAAAATGTCGATATTTTTTTAAAATGTTGAGTTTTTTTCAAAATTTATAGTTTTTCAAGATTTTTGATTTTCCTCAAAATTCTAACTTTTTTTTGTAAATTTTGGTACTAAAATTTCGACTTTTTTTTTGAAAATTTTATCCTGTTCACAATTATACTTTCTTTTGTAACATTTTTATTTCGAATTTCGAATTTGTAGCTTAGGGCCCCCGTATCATTGATAAGGCTAATACGGTGGTAGCTAGGCCCCTGACTCCTAGAAGAAAACCAAATTTAAATAATAATGTAATATGGCACATAAAGTCAAATTTTGAAAAAAAAGTTGAACGTTGAGATTAAAATCAAATCTAAAACAGTAAATATAAAAAAAAAGTCAAAAGTTTCATAAAAAGACGAATTACGAAGAAAAGATCGAAATTTTCAGAAACGCAAAAGGTTAGAATATAATAAAACTCGAAATTTCCAAGGAAATTTTTGCTCTTTTTAATAAAATTCGGTTCTATTTTCGGAAAAACAGTGGAATATTCGATAAAAAGAAATTTCGATAAAGAAATCGATATTTGGATAAATAAAAAATGTCGAATTTTAAAAAGGATTCAGATAGAGCCAAACTTTGATAAAAATGAAGGAAAAACGATAAACTCTTAGCACGTTAAATTTCGGATCTATTTTCGGGAAAATTTTCAAAGATGCGATAAAAAGAAATTTCAAAGAAGAAATCGATATTTCGAGAAATAGAAAATGTTGAATGTCAAAAACGGTCCAGAAAGAGCCAAACTTTGAGAAGAATGAAGGAGAAACGACAAATTCTAAGCATGTAAAAATATTTAGCATTTGACGAGAAATATAGGTCAGATTTTTCATTCGAAAATAAATTTGTGAAAAAGTTAGATTTTGAGAAAAAAGTAGAAATTTGGAAAAAAAGAATTTTGCGAATAAATGAAAATATCAAGAGAAAAAGAATTTTAAAGTCGAATTTTTAAAAGAAATTTTTAAATTTCCTGAAAAATATTGAACTTAGATTTTTTTTTAATGAAAATTACGATGAAAAAGTTTCTGGTTTTGGCAATAAAATGAACTTTGGTAAAAAACGTTCGATAAAAATATGAATATCGAAGAAAAATCAAAATTTGCCGAAATATACATATAAATTTCGTTAAAAACCATTTTGACACAAAAGTCAAAATTTTGTAACAATGACAAATTTTAAAAAGAGAAAACGAAAGTTTCAGTAATTGTGATTAAAAAAATTTAATTTTCGGCAATACTTGAATTTCTAAAAAAAATTTTTAAAAATGTTGAAATTTCGAGAAACAAAATTTAGAAAAAAAGTTTAAGTTTCCGGATATATTAAGGGCGACGGGAGTCGACAAAATTTTGGAACCACTGGCTTAAACTCAAATTTTTAAGTTGAATTTGAGAAAAAAAGTAGAAAATTCAAAGTTAACTAGCGAAATGTACACTATTGGTTTTAAGAACGATTTTCGATACATTCCGGTCCGCGTTAAATAATGAAAATGTTATTGGGCATATTGCCAAAAAAAGTTGCTCACACCTACCCTATATGCATACATTTGTAAAAAAAAGTGTCTGATGCAACTAAAGTGGAGAAACCCTTAATTGCCCAGCACGAAAAGCAGATTTAAGTCTATTCGCGTTTTCGAGATTAAATGGCTTTTACGGAAACAAGGGAAACTGCTCGTGAAAATCACAAATTGCTCTCCTCCATTTGGTCATCCACCTGTTTCCGAACTTTCTTGACTCGTTTAGACGCAAAGCACTAAAAACTATCATTAATATTTTTAAGAGGCCAAAGTTTCAGAAACAGACACTATCTTGAACATCTTAAATATTCTCAAAGTAATAAATTAAACTTAGTTGTCGATGATTCTTAGCGAGTGGCGGAAACGAGAAAACTTGGAAGCAACAAAGAAAATTAACACTCGACCCAAAACAAATTACTCCCACAACAACATGAAGCTTTCAGCAGATTAATCAATGGCGATAACTTGATATATGATCACAGTTGGCTATGAGTTATTATGGTGCTAAAATCACGCAGAACGTTTCGCCTTTCTCGTAACATATCCACAAGGTGGTGACAGCCACTAGACAGCCATGGTCACGCAAAATTCAACGCCTCCTTGTGAAACAATCAAGATATCAAGTTATTTGCTTCCCTTGTGTTTCGACGAGGGGAATTTTAATAAAGCGCTATTTAAGCTTCTCTAATGAGAGAAAATTTTGCTGGCACTTTTTTTTATCTTTTAGAGCATCGGTTTACCGGAAAGCGCTTTTGCACTTTATATATCAAGAGGGTTATAAAAAGCGGGACTTTTTTCAGCGGTTTGTTAAATGTTTGTATTCAACGATTTTGTCTTGAACTCTCCGCTGGTTTCTAATGAAAGAATAATATTTGCATAATTTTAAGAAATCTTATTGTACGGTTTTAACTTTTAAGATGAAGTCATTGCAAAGAATTAGCTTGGGCCCGTTTCATCATACCGGAAGAGGAACTTGGGCAAAAAAACTTGTTTCTGGGCAAAATTGGAACTTTTGTGCTCGCATTTTTCTATAAATCCTCATTATTACACTGGTGAACAAAATAAAAATAATTTTTTGAGACACGGACAAAACAAAGTGTTTATTATGTCAAACGTACCCAAAAAACCGGAAATAGCATTTGATTTTTTCTATCACCCACGGTTTTCTCGCAATAAGACATTATTTGCTGCTTACACTAGTAAAATATAAGGATATGTGTGTAAGTGTACTAATAAACATTAATCTCAGAATGTTGTTGTCGATGTTTAACGCCGACATGTTGCTCCTGAAGTAACTTTTAACAATGTCCAGCAATAATCACCATGTTCATCATTTACCGCACCTAAATTCCCCGGAAAAAATCAAGATGAGAATCCAAAAAATGAATTTTTAGAGACATGTTACATCTCATTTCTTTGTAAGCATTAATTGGTTTACTCACACTATTTTCATAATTGTCCGCCTTCACATTGCCTAAAAAATTTGCAGCAACTGATTTAGAAACATTCCAAGCTCGTAATTCAATTTCATTTAGAACACTGTTAAATATATGATGCTTCATGATTTTCCTTATTCGTGGACTCACAAATATGCTCTCTTTAATTTTGCCTTACTAAGTCTCGGACATGTTTGTTTTAAATGCAGAAACCTTCTCCCAGTTCGATCCATAGCTTTTATAAAATTCTTCATCAGTCCCAACTTATTATGCAAAGGTGAAAGCAACATGTTTTTGGGATCAACTAGTAGTTCATGAACAATGTTTTTGAGGCTCGGAGTTAATACCTGACGTAGTGGCCACTCCTTCTGTTCACAATGACGATCTCGCGCACGACTGTCCCATTCACAAAGAAAACAACAGTATTTGATATACCCCAGTTGCATTCTAAGAAGAAGGGCTATTACCTTTAAATCCCCACATATGTCCCACCCATATTCATTATAGCGGATATTATTTTCATATGATTTCTGCGTGCGATGTAGGTACAGATGGATATTTATTACCGTTGTGTAGCACTACCGTTTTTAAACTAAGCTTAGAGGAGTCAATGAACAGGCGCCAATCATTTGGATCATGTTTCTGTCCAATCGTGTCAAACAAATTGTTGACATCAGAGCAATATATCAAATTCCTTTCTTGACAGAAACAGTATATGAGGTATTGTTGCCGTTTTCGGTAAAAAGTAATGTTTACTTCACCGTGGAGAAGATTCCATCCTTTTAATCTTGACGCTAAAAGTTCTCACTGGGATTTTGACAGATTGAATTCTCGAACTAAGTCATTAAGTTCGTCCTATTTGATCAAATGCGGATCTGTTGAACATCCTGGCATGTCAAACGAAGAATCGGTGGATTCGACTTTTTCATCCAAAGACCAAGATTATGGTGGAACCGGGACAGCAAGTTCATCATTATGCCTAACGGGCCGCAAAGCTGATGGTTAATTAAAATACGTAACAGTATGTTTCGATTTTGGTCCAATACCTTTAATATCTGTGAGGCAAAAATAACAATCAGTAATATGGTCTCTTGGTTCTTTCCAAACCATTGGTACCTCAAAGGGCATTTTACGATGGTTACCTTTTAACCAACCTGTTAACAATGTTACACAGTTCTTACAACATATATGAGGGGCCCATGGTTTATTTAAGTCGCTAACTATATTTCCAAAATAAAGTTCGTATGCTTTCAACACAAGGGGAGTAAAAGTGCGTTTTTTGGATTTAAAAGTTAGCTCTATTTACACAATTTCTGGGCATTGTTCACAAAGCTGGTCCTATCTCAATAAACGAAAAGCAACACACCGTTTTAACAAAAATTAACAGTACTCAGAACATCTCAGTATTCTTCACAATAGAAAACGTAACTGAATCGGCCTCTATTAGTCTACCAATAAACGCAATATGCTCTCTAAACATGAAGCTTGCATCTAATAAAGAGGAATAGACAGGTCTTAACTTGATATATGTAAGTCCTCGCATAAACACCGAGAAATGAAGCAATGTGAGATGTTACGTGTTGTAATTCATAAAAGTACATGTTGTCTGTAGGTAATAAAAAATTCTGTTTTTAGTTTTGATTTTAGGGTCTTAAAATATATAAGATACTCTTAAAAATTGTTATGTCACAAATCCTTTGTTTATCAGTGTTATCTGTGTGCCTATTTATTTATTAATTAAGACCATATTATAGCGGGGTTATATTTTTGTAATATTTTACTTTTCTTTTAAACTAGCGTTTCCCAAACTTTTTTCCCTGACCCTGTTGTTTCTTGGTGATCCACTGCTTGATGTTTTAACTATTTTAGTGTATAAATATCAACCGTTTACGAGTATTATGAAAATTTTGCGACCTGGTATTTTATTTTTGTGCCCGGTGCCGTGTTAACTACTTGGGAAACGCTGTTTTACACATTTCGCATTGTTATTTTGATAATACCTTTCTTTAGTCATATTACTAGCTGCTATATACCCTATCTCACTCACTATTGTTGTTTAGGAGCATTGAACCTGATTTGTCACGGCAATGGGATCAGGTACATTTTAGTGCATGTCGATAATTATTTACCCATTACCCTTATCCCATTGTCGGAAATCTTGTAATTCGGGCGAGCCTGATATTGGTTCCCAAGAACGGGGTTTTTCCCAGTCGTTAAAGTAATTCGTAAAATTCCTAATTTGGGATACGGATCCTATCTGGCTTCGTCATGGGCTCCTAGAAATTACTAATGCCTCCCATTAATGAGATTTATCGTAGGTATTTATTGCTGAAACCTTTATGCAGAAACGAGAGAAATTACAACTTACAACTTGAACGGGTGCGTTTCTTTTCACCCTTTACACTTTTACATTTCAGTTTACCCGAACGCAATTCATTACTTGCGCGTCGGGCTAAACTAACGATAGTTCAACTTTTACCAATCGTTAGTTTAAACAATTGTCACGAGCAGTGTTTTATTTTAATGTGTTCAATGAATAATTTCGATATTTTTCCAAAATTTCGAATTTTTTCTAAATTTTGATCTCTTAAATTTGGGTTTGCCCTTTTCCAAAGGTTCGACTTTATTTTGAAAATTTCCATTTTACCGAAAATTTCGCCTCTTTTTTCGAATCTTAACATTTCTAAAATTTCGGCTTTTTAAAAAATTGAATTTTTGTAAAAATATTGAGTTTTTGAATGGTTGGATTGCTCTCAAAATTTAAACCTTTTAAATTTTCGACTCATGAAAATTTTGACTTTTCAGATAATTTCGCGATTTTCAAAATTTTTTCTTTCGATAATTTTAGATTTGATTAAAAACGTTACATAATAATGCCTAGTTTTTTGAAGTGTCGGATTTTATAAAAATTTTGATTTCAGTGCAAAATTTCAACTTTTTTCTCAAAATAATTTTCGATTTCAATTTTTCTCATTATTTTTCAGTTTCAACTTTTCCAAAGATCTGTATACTGCAATAAAAATTTTCATCTTTTAGAAAAAATTGTGACTTTTCAGTGTTTTGGTTTTTTTGTAGATCTTGAAAATTTCGAACTATTTCTGAATTTTCACCCTTTGAAAATTCTTACTTTTTCTTTAAATGCAAACAGGACTCTCTTAATAGGCCCGGATTTAAGGTAATTGGAGAAACTCTGTATCATCACCCAAAATAGCAGAAATTTATTTTTAAATTTTCACCCTTTGAAAATTCTTACCTTTTCTGAAAATGCAATTTTTTTAAAACAGGACCGGATTTAAGGCTATTGGAGAGAATCCGTATCACCACCAAAATTAACAGATTTTTTTTTAGTTAAAGCAAACTGCTTTTGATGATAATGGATAAATTATAAATCAAATAATTGACATCTCCAACCCTTACTTCACAGAATTTTTTAATATTCATAACTAATAAACTTTATTAACAATAAAAACGCAACAAAATTTAAAAATTTCACAAGTTTTGCGTTAAATATGTAATGCGAAACCTGGTCCGGTGTTAGTAAATATTTATCGAAAACCTTGTGGAATTTTAAAATTTTGTTGCGATTTTATCGTCAATAAAGTTTAATAATTATGAATTATAAATCATTCAAATAATTAAAAATATATTTATTTTGGGTTCGCATTGATGGATGAGATTTATTATTGTGTTTATTATAATTCTAGCTGCTACCCGCGACTTCGCCAGGTGGAATTAAATAACTCTTTTTCTAGAAAACGTTAACATTATATTTCCTCGAGGTGTGATTTTCCAAAAAAAAAAACTTTCCATATTAGGCATTGCTCAATTCCCGGTGCAGTCATTAATTGAATCTACTAATCAAGTTTAGGTTTCTATCTCCAGAGATATAGGTTATGCATTGGTCCGTCAATAATTACCTACATGGGCGTAGGCAGGATTTCCTTCATGTGGTGGGGCAACATCATTCAGAAAAACTAATGGACAAAAAATATAACTTTTCAGCTGAGTAATAATGTACATATACTTTCACCTAAAAACTACACGAACTGGGGAAATAGAATTTTCAATTCAGATTGTAAGTCGACATCTCGAAAAAGAGCCAAGCTTTAAGAAGAAATTTTTTAGAAAACTTCAAGAAATATCAAAATTTCAAAAATATGAAAATTTCAAAAAAAAACTAAATTTCCAATGGTGGCAATTTCCATAACAAGTCAAATTTTGATAAAAAAATATTAACTTGCGACTTTCAAAAATATTTTTTAGAATTTTTATTTTATTTAAATGTTAAAATATTTCTTAAATTTACCAAAAATCTTTTTCTCAAAATTTCATCAAAAAAATAGTTTTCATACTTAGATTTCTATTAATATTTTGAAATTAACTAATTTTGTAAAATAGTTGAAATTTTCAGAAAAAAAAGACCAGAAACAGAACATATCAAATTTTGAGATAAAAGTCAAAATTTACAGAATAAGATGAATAACAAAAAATAATTGGAAATTCCTGAAAATCTAATTTAAAAATGAAATTAAGAAAAAACCGGCATTTAACACAAATGACCTCGAAAAAAAATCATGATTTTGAAAAATTACGTACAATATAGAGAAATTAAGAGGAAAAGATCGCGCTTTGTAGGGAATGTAAGAATTTCAAAAAAAGACTAAATTTCCAAACGTGGCGATATCCATAATAAGTCAAATTTTGATAAAAAAACATTGCATATATTTCTCTTAGAATTTTTATTTTATTTAAATATTAACATCTTCTTTTAATTTGCCGCAAATTTTTTCTTAAAATTTCGTAGAAATATTGTTTTCAGACTTGGATTTCTATTAAAATTTTGAAATAAAAATATTTTTTAAAAACGTCGAAGTTTTCAAGAAAGAAAATCAGTATATCAGTATATCAATATATCGAATTTTGAGATAAAAGTCAAAATTTGCAGAATAAGAAGAATTTTGAGCAATAATTTAAAATTTCTGAAAATTTAATTTAAAAAAGAAATTAAGCAAAACATGCAGTTAACAAAATGGACTTCGAAAAAAAAAAATACGATTTTAGAAAACTACGTACAATATAGAGAAATTAAGAAAAAATAATTAAACTTTCTAAAAACTATTTTAGCTTTCCAAGAGAAAATCAAATTTTAACATCAACATTGGACTTTTGAAAATAAACTAGTAATTTCGAAAAAGGCAAATTTCTCTAAATCTTCAAAATATTTTTCTTAACATTGTTATTAACATTCTAATCTAATTTATAGATAAAAAATTTTCAGAACCATAAAACATCACATTTTTGGGATAAAAGTGAAAATTTGTTCAAAAAGGCAAATATTACTAAAAATTGAGGAATTTTAAAATAAATAAGCAAATTTCGATACAAAAGTTGAAAAAGTAGAATTTTGAAAATAAAATCGGAATATCAAAAGTCGAATTCTGATTAAAATATATATTTTTATTTTAAGAGAAAATATAAAAATTTAAAAAAAAATTATCCAAGAAAATATTAAATATCGAATATTAAGATCAAATTTAAAATTTCCAGTCGAAATTTTAAAAAAACCCGATTCTAAATTTTCAGAAATAGCTAACTGTTAAGAGAACTATACAAATTTGAAAAAAAAACAAAATTTCTAGATAACATTGAAATGGACAAAAAATTCAAAATGTTCCAGAAAAAGTCAAATTGTTAGAAAAAAGTCAAAATTTTAAAAAACATAATCTACACTTTGAAAAAAAGAAGACGAAATTACAAGAAAATAATCAAAGTTCTGCGAAACAAATCTAAATTTTGAGAAAAAAAAACAATGAACGTAGATAATATTAAATATCGGATACTGGGATCAAATTGAAAATTTTCAAAAAATCAGAATCTAAATTTTCAAAAAGAGATAAATATTCAAAAAATTATCAAAATTTAAATAAAAACAAGACAAATTGTAGAAAACTTTAAAATAGATAAAAAATTTAAAAAAATGTTCCAGAGAAATCAAATTTTAAGAAAAAAGTCGAAATTTTGAAAAACATAACCTAAACTTTAAAAATGAAATACGAAATTACGAGAAAATTCTGCAAAAAAGATATAAATTAAAAAAAAAAAGCACTCTTTATTGTAGTGAAAATTTGAAATTTTTCAGAAAAAGTGAGAGTGTATCCAAATTAAAAAAAGGAATAAATTTTTAGGAAAAAAACAAAATATTTTGGGAAGAATATGAAAATTTCTTGGGTAAATATTTCTTTTCTCTTGACTGCTCGACTCAGAGGAAGAGAGGCGCCCTACCTTGCCTCATATGGCGTCAGAAAATGTCCAATATTGTGTGATACACGTCGAAATTTTGACAAATAAATTGAAACTTCTAAAAATGTTCTTACTAAAATTTAAATTAAAAATTACTTTTTTAATTAAAAGATCGACCAGATTTTAAGAAAAAGGTAAATTGTAATAAACAAGCTGAAATTTGCAAAATTAAAAATTCCAAATTTTCAGCAAAATTCGAATTTCCAGAAATGGCAAAATTTTGGAAAAAACGACAAACTTTTAAATAAAAACTTGAAATTTTGATTAGGCCATGTTTGATAAAAGAAGTGGAATTTTAGAAATAAAGCAAAAAAAATTGAATTTTGAACCTGGCAAGAAAATTTGTACTCCCCTAGTTGAATACATAAATTTTCGGTTTACTGCATGAACTAGCTACGCCTATGGTTAGCTAGGATATGTTCCCTCACAGCATGTATAAAAGAAAATAAAATAAAACGATCTAAAATGCTATTTAAAACAAATAAGTAACAGAAATAAAACTTTAGGTAACCAGCTATCCAAAGTTACAAACAGTTTATGCAATTTCTTGGTTTGAAAATTGCAAGAGTTCCATTTGTTTTTTTTTACGCTAAACTCGATAACAGCACAATCATTATTTTATTTCAGCTGGCTGCTCAATCAAAAAAAAACTAATAAAAATAGAAGGACTCGCAAAAAATAATCTAATCGGACTTCGCACTTACTAGATTCGAGCCTGCTTGTTAAAAATTTCAACAGTTTATAAATGTAACTTTTCGAAATTGACTTTTTAAAAATTCTGACCTTTCAAACTTTCGACCATTCTTCAAAATTTTACCTTTCCTTCTAATTTTATTTAAAAATTATAAATATATTTTAAAAAATGTCGCTTCTTAATCATTTCTGCTATTTCATGTCAACCATTATTCAAAATTTTGAATTTTTATGCAAGTTTTGGATATTCTCAAATTAAGAAAGTTTTAAAAAATATTTTTGACATTTTCGACTATTTTTCAATTTTTCTTTGAAAATTTCGCTATTTTTTAATTTTCATGTCAAATCAAAATTTAGAAATTTTTGGAAAGTTTTACCTTTAATGAAAATTTTGAGATGTTTAAATTTTTTTCTTTTTTATTTTAAAAATTCTAATCTAATATTTCAACTTTTTAAAAAAAAATGCTGGACTTTGCTCCAAATTTTAACAATCAAAAATTTCAACTTTTTCCAAAATTTTTCCTTTTGAGTTTTTTGACCTTTCAAGATCTCGAGCTAACTGATAATTCTAAATTTTTCCAATATTTCGGCTTTTATTTACAATTTGACTGAAAATTTTACATATCAACGTTTTCAAAATTTTGAATTGGTTTAAAAACTTTTTCACTTTTTCGTAATTCTTAAATCTTCTAAATCAACTTTTTTATATTTTTGATTTTATTTTTCATTTTATAAATATTGGCCAATGAAAATTTAAAATTTTTTAAAAGTTTTGGTGTTATTCTCAAATTCTTAATTTTATTGAATATCTTATCCATTTTTCAAAATTTAAATACCAGTTTAGCAAGTTTTTGACATTGCTCCTTATTTTCAAAAATTGTGACCTTATCTTTAAAGACAAATTTTCAAATTTTTTTCACTTTATTAACAATTTCGAATTTTTTAAAATGTAAACAGTTCTTCAAAATTTAAATTTTTATGAAAATTATTGGTAAAATTATCGACTATCTTTTTTAATTTTAATTATTTTGCAAAATTTCGAAATGTTTTTCAAATTTCCGATCCTTCACTTGAAGAGTTCGATTCATCTTAAGTCGGACATTTTTTAATCCTTTTTTTTTTATTTTCAACTATTTGGCAAAATTTTAAGTTTGTATAAAAATTTGTACTCCCTTTCAAAATGTCGACAATTTGTTTTTTTAATAGTGACTGTCTTACGAAAACTTTACTTTTTCCAAAAGATGAATCTTTTTTTTTAAATTTAATTTATATTTTTTTTGAAAATCTTTAACTTTTAAAAAATATCTGACTTTTTTGTGCCTTAACTATCCAAAATTTTGGTTTTTTCCAAAATGTCACTTTTTATATTTCTACTTTTGAAAATCTAAATCTATTGGATAATTTTTTTTTATTTCAGCTTTCGAAATTTTCGCTTTTATTGAAAATTTGACTGAAAATTTGGCAGTTTCTCAAAATTTCAACTTTTGGAAAGTTTTCAATAAGGAAACTTCCCTAATATTTATAAACTTTTTCAATGCTTTCAAATTTGTTAAATTTTGACTCTGAAAATTTGGCTTCTTTTAAAAATTTTAAATTGTATAAAATTTATAGCTTATTCTTGAATTTTTAGTTTTTTTCAGGAATATTTTGTCTATCTTGCAAAGTTTAGATTCAATTTCAACAAATTTTTAACATTTTCACTCCTTTTTCTTAAATGTCGAGTTTTCCCAAGTTTTCAACTTTTTTTATGAATTCCCACTTTGTTTACAATTTCTATTTTTTCTAAATGTTCTAAATTTTCATAATATTAGCCGTTTTTCAAAATCTAAATATTTTGTAAAATTACTAGTAAATTTTTTAGATAAAATTTTTCACATTTTTTAATTTTAAATATTTTCAAAATTTTGACATTTATTGCAAAGTTAAAAGTTTTTTGAAATGTTAAATTATTTTGTCAAAATTTTAATTTTTATAAAACTTTTGACCTCCTTTAAAAGGTGGAATTTATTTTTTATTGGTGACCCTTTTTTGGAAAGTGAAACATTTTATCAAAATAGTATGTATATTTTTATTGAAAATTTTAAAGCAAATCGCTAACTCTTAAAAAAAACATGACTTTTTTAAATTTGAACTGTCCAGAATTTCAACTTTGTCAAATTTTCACATTTCTATTTTTTAAATTATTACAAATTTTTCGATCATTTTGACTTTTCTTCAATATTATGCCTTTTTTCAAATTTCAATACTTATTAAAAATGCGGATTTGTTTGAAATCCTAACTTTCTTTTGGAAATTTAATTTTCTATAAAAGTATCGACATTTTTAACATTTTCTACCCTATTTAAAAATTTTGACTATTTGAATAATTTTAGCTTTTTTTCAATATTCATGTTTCAAAAAATTTTAAAGTTTTGAGAATTTGAGTAAAGCTTTTTCAATTTTTTAGTGCTCTATATTTTTCCTAAATTTAAATGATTATGTAAAACTAGCGCCCTCGAGGGGCAACATCAATATAAATTCAAAATTCGTAATTCTCACACCGAAAAACATAAAATTCCCAAATATTAAATGTGTAGCATTAAAACTTTCTCAATTTTTAAAAGATTTCAAAATAAAATTTAAGCTTTGAACGCCCTGTATCTCTTAAACCAGCCACATTGGTTTAAGGCAGGTTGAGCTCAATCCCAATATTTTGATGTCTAGTATCTCCAGTTTAGCGATGGTCAACTCTTTATGATCACCTTGTATATCATTTACGTGAACACTTTTTAAAGTTAGATGGCAGCACAAAATGTTTATCAACCATTAGTTCAATTATTAACAGATGCCGCTATACTTTTATTTTTAATTTATTGCATTTCCAGAGGCTATTTGTCTAAATCGTAGTATTTACGAATTTTTGAAACTATTCTATTTTTACAATAAAATTACTGATAACTGCTTAACCAAAAAAAAAAATACTACATATTTATCTTTACAAAGTTTGTCTAGAAAAATGAGATCTTTTTAATTATGCAGAAATACAGGTATGTTTCTGAACAAAAAAGTTTATTGATTGACGTCCTTACTTTGATTTCCAAATCTGGAAAAGTATGCAAATATGACTTAGAATGGACCTTATTTAATCCAATTCAAGAACCATTTCTCCGATTCCTTATATCGTTTTTTCCTTTTCTTATAATAGAGCTGAGACATAGAGTTTCGTTTACCCTGTACAACAGGCGGGACTTCGTTTTTTTATTCGATACAAATAATGCGATAAAAATAAAGTTAGGAGCAGGTTTCGCTTCCAAACTCTCGTCAAGGGTGGTAAAGTTAGAGGGCACCATTTGGCTGCCAACCTTATAAAATTTGGTAAATATGGTATTACAAGTAGGGTAGTACCATTTGAAATTTTAAAGTGGGGTTTGATAAGGATTAGAGAGACGAACTAATTAATTTGGCTTGACCGTCAAAAAAAGTCCCCTCAAGAACATAAATCAAAGGATTTCGAAGAATTCTAAAATATTTTTTGGTTTTCTAATGTTAAAGACGACTTAATTTCTTGTTGAGAGGACCTGTGTAGTATAGTGCGGTTGGTAACCCTAGCTGTAACATCACTTTTTTTCCAAAAACCCTCCGATATATCTATCCTTTTTTTAAAATTTTTATTTAAAATTTGCACTCTTAGATTATTATTATTATTTTTTGATTAGTACTTATATATTTTTCTTAAAAATTTGATCTTTATAAAATAACACATAAAGAAATTTGAAATTAATAAATTAAAATTAAAATTGTTTTTTTATGACTAAAATTTGAAAATTTCTATAAAAATGAAACAACATTTAAACATAAAAATTATTTAATTTAAAGAACCAGGGCTTCTTCGAAATCGACTAATTTTTGGGAACAATTTTCGTGCTACAATCAGCCTTAATCTCAAAGTTTTCACTTTTCTGCCAATATTTCAGTTTTTCTTACGATATCTCGACTTTTATATGATCGTAGTCAAGATAATTTCAAGTTTATTTTCGGAATTTTGACAATAACCCTGAAATATCAAGAATAAAGATAAAATTATATGTTTAAGGTAGGTAGCAAGAAAACATAAAATATGTAGTAGAAATTTAAAAAAAATGTCATCATAAAATTTCAACTCGTAAGAAAACTTTTAACTTTTTTAGAAATTGTCCTCTCCAAATTCAGTTTTATCTAGAAATTTTGATTCTTTCTTTATATTCCAAATTCTCTTAAGCTTTCAAAAAAGAATGTTCTAATTTTACGTCTACATTTAAAACTTCCGAAATTTTTAGTCTAATCGAAACAAATCGAACATTTACAATAAACGTAGGTATTTTACGATTTATAACATATTAAATTTGGAATTTTTAAACAGCTTAAGAAAAAATCTATTTTAGAAACTTAAATTTTATGGAAATTACCTCTTTTAAATTTTAATCCTTCCCTTCTCAAAATATCGACTTTAAATGAAAACAATATTAAATTCAAAGTTATGAACTAGGAGCTTTCCACGAGATATTACTTTGTTTGAAATGTAAATCAAGTTTTACATAAAATGTAATAAATGAAACTATTTTACACTAAAAAGCTTGAAAAAGTCAATATAAATAATACAAATCCGAATTATAAAATTAAAATTCGTTAAAAAAATTGAGTTTTAGGACAAAAGACAAAATTGCTGGGGACAAATACAAAACTAGAAAAAGACCTAATTTTGAATTTAATTAGCCAGTTTTAGGAAGTCAAAATTTTGAAAAAAAACTTCTCGAAATTTTTTATTTTAAAGAAAAAAAATTAAAAACGTCAAAAATTTAAATTATTTTAATCTGAAATGTAAAAGAAAGCGGGCTTTTGGAAAAATGAAAAATGGTAAAACGATAAGAAAAAAATGTTCCTAGTCGTATCTATGTTATATTTGTAAAAAATGTACAAAGAATATCTTACTAAAGCACCCGAATACATATGTCTCTTTCTGATTTTGCTATATTATCTAATTATAGTGAAATCAGGCCAGAATTATTTTGCAGAAACTGAAAAAGTCTTATGCGAATAATTCACTAGTGTAACAGGCAGATAGGTCCAGCTTTTCGAACGTTTTTGTATTAAAGGGCATTTTCTAATAAAAGAAACAACAAAAATAGCTTTCTATGTTAAAATATGTAGAAAGATAACAGAGCAATTTATTTCCACTAGTATAATCTCATTGACTGGCGTGGTTAAAATGGAGAGGTACGATTACACAATTAACCGATTTTATTCATCCACCCATTCAAAATGTTTCGCTGTACAAAGAAAATTTTCCAGCGGTTTACATTGTAATTGTTCTTTCATGCTCTCTTTATGGCTGATAGGTCTCTTTGTAACTGAGCATTTCTTTAATTATAGAGCACGAGTATTATGTAGAGCATTTAAAAAAGTTATTACTTTAACTTAATTTCTAGTAAATACACTTAGTTGACATTTTTTAATTATTCTATTCTGTTATAAAATATGGCAGTTTTTAAAATAATGAGGCAGAATGAATTCAGTGGCATGCTATTTTAATTTATTTTTAAACTTGGAGAACCATCATACAAAACAGATTTTAATAATTTGTATGCAGATCCAGATACCTAATATGTAGAGACCAGATTTTAGGCAATTTGCTTATGCATGCATATTTTGCATATGTTGATCACGCTGGTATATTTTGGCATATTTTTATTAAATTCGACAAAAAAAGTGCAAATTTTAACAGTAAAATTAAATGTCATTATTTTTTGAAAATGTAGATTCCACGGGTAGATTTTTTTTCAGTGAGCAACTATATGATTATTATTACAATTTTAAGAAGGTCAACTACACACATTGGGCTCACATATTATTTATTTTTTATACATTATGCAGTGGCGAACACAAATAGATTGCCTTCTTTATTTAGTGATCAAATTTTCAGTTTTTGAATTAGTTTGATAACTATTTTTTGAGTGAAATGACTTTAATATTTTTTTAGTTCTTAGCGGTGGCGTGTCGTGATTTTATAAATAGGAAAGCTGATCGGAACCCTTTTAAAAGATTAACTACACTTCTGTCTTCAACTGATTACATTTTGTATGCATTAGTATTCAAAAAGTAACATTTCTTTGTGTCGTATTTCGACTAGCCGAAATACGACAAAAAGAAATGATTTAAATTCAGGATTTTAAAACAAAATTCAAATTTCGAGAAGATGGAATTTGAGCAAAAATATATTTTTTTTTCTGAGAATTTATTTAAAACTTAATCGTTTAAAGAAAATCTAAATTTCAGGAAAAGCTAAATTAATTTCTCGAAAATGTCAAAATTTTCAAAAAATTTTGAAACAAGTTTAAAAAAAGTCGAAACTTTTAAGTCGTCATCCTGAAAAGTCCAAACTTACAAAAAAGTGTCATTTTTTTTAAAGTAGACAATTGCTTAAAATTATGAACGTGGAAGTTTTAAGAAGGGGTTGAAATTTTGAAAAAATCGAATTTTTCAAGGAACAATCCTAATTTTCAAAAGGTTAAAATTTTTAAGTCAATATTGCCAAAAAAAATCAAAACCTCCACAAAAAGTTAGAATGTTGAAAAGATTGACTTTCTTTAAATAAATTGTCAAAATTTTAAGAGAAAGATTTAAATTGAGAAAAAAATCAAATTTTCAAAAAGGTCCAAATTTTTAATATAATTAAAGATTTTGAGAAAAACTCAACATTTTTAAAAAACTCAAAATTTTCGAAGAAATCTAAATTTTCAATTAAAAGAGTCGACATTATGAAAAAAAGTCGGAATTTTGAAAAGAGAAAATTTTTAAAAGTTAATATGTTAAAATATCTAGATTTTTTAAAAAAAGTCACAATTTTCAGCAATAAATCAAAATTTCAAAAGGTCGAATTTATAAAAAATCAGCGTGGAAATTTTCAAAAAAGTTAAAATTACAAAGAAATTTAAATTTCAAGAACAATTTGAAATTTGGAGAGAAAATTGAAATTTTGAGAAAAAGTTGAATGGTTGCCAAAAGTCCAATTTTTCAAAAAAAGCCCAGTTTTCAAAAAAATCAAAATGTATCAATATTTTCAGAAATAATTCAAGTTGAATTTTAGAAAAACTTAGACATGTTTAAAAAGTGGCCAAAACGTCACGAATAGAACTAAATTTTGAAAAATTCAAATTTTCCAAAAAGTCTAATTTTTCAACATGATTAAAAAATTTTAATAAAAGTGCAGAATTTACAGAAAGAAAAATAAAATATTTTAAACAATTTAAATTTTCTCAAAATTTTAAAAAAGAAGCGGAAATTTTGGATGGTGTTAATTTTTTGGTCTTAATAAGTGAAGATTTTCTGTAAACATTTTTTAAATACATGTATTTTTGTGTATTTTCAAGAAAGAGTTGATATTTTTAAATATTTTTAATTTTTCAAATAAATAGTTCAAAATTTCAGCAAAAAATAATTTTTCAAATAGAGTCGAATTTGGGGAAAAAGTCGAATATTAAAAAAATATATATAGTGTTAGAAATATAAAAGAAAATACACGCGTACCGATATCAAATTATATTTCGTTTCAATAACTAATGAAATATGGCCAAATAACATGTGAGCGGCGTGTTATCCGAGCGCCTCGAATTGAATGACAACATCAACTTTTTAATCTGCTTGCAAAAAAGGTTCCAAAAGTACGCTTCAGCGATAACGTTGTTGTCCTCTTCAATTCAGGCGACCGGCGGCGGCTCCAGTAACACAAACATCCGATAACGAAACTATTATAATCGGCTCTTTTCTAACAATAGTATATTTTGAAATCAATTTTGTTATTTGGATTTGCAAAAAAGTTGCAATTTAAAAAAAGTCAAAATTTTCAGAATATTTAAAATTTAAAAAAAAACTATTTTTGTAATTTTTTTAGAAATAGTCAACATTTTTAAAGAACCCGATTAAGGCCGTTTTTAGAGTCACGCGGGTGGCACCCGTCACCCGCGCGATTTTTTTCAAACCTGAGCACCCGCTAAAGTTTTCTCTGTTTTGCCTTTTAGAGTCACGCGGGTAACGGACGGGTGTTATGCAGATATTATAAGTATAAATGAAAATAATCATTATTGCCTTAATTAATTTAGAGTTTATCCATTGATAGCCTCAATGTCTGTGTGTTGGTGTCTTTAAAAGTTTCAAGAAAATTTTGAAAAAAATGAGTAAGTTACAATTAAGCTTTTGATGAGATGGGTGTAGTTTCCTCAAGTGATCAGTTTTTTTTAAAAAAGCACACCAACATTTCAGTACTTAATAAAAATATTTTCACTTTGTCTGGGATCCTATGAGTTTTAAGCTTGAATGTCTGACTACTTGCCCCAAGTGTCCTCCCCATGCGCACAGCAAATCCGTCAATAACTAAGCTTTCAGTTTCGATATATTCAATATTCATGATTGTGCACCATAGGAAAAAATGAACAAATGGCCCGTGTCACACTGAAAGACATAATATGTCCCAATGGCTCTCACGCGAGCGGGTGCCCGCGAGGCGTGAGAGTAGGCGCGGGTGCAAAAGACACCCGCGACGGGTGACGCATCCGCACGCGGTCACCCGTTCCACTCTAAATAACTTGCTGCAAATAAATGTATTCTGCCTACCCGCGCGCGGGTGACGGGTGCTACCCGCGTGACTCTAAAAACGGCCTTATTCGGAAATGTTCAAATTATCAGTCAGAATTTCAACAGAAGCTAAAATTTTGAAAAAAGTGTAAATTTTATTATCGGAATTTACAGCAAGATCAAAGTTTTTTAAAGAAGTCAAAATTTCTAGAATATTTAAAATTTTTAAAAGAGAAATATTGTAGTTTTTTAAAAAATAGCCAAAATTTTCAAAAAAGCCAAATCTAAAAAAAAAAATTCAAATTTTTGGCAGGGATTGAATTTTTCAAAAAAAGGCAGAATTCATAAAACAGTCGAAATTTCAAGAAATAAAATTAATAATTTTTGAGAAAGCCGCAATTTTTTAACAAAAAATCGAAAAATTTTCATAAAATCAAAATTTTTGAAAATATAACTTTTATAAAATTTTCTCAAAACTTTCTTTTTAAAAAGAACGAAAATTTTAATACAATAAATTGGAATTTCGAGCAAGAATTAAACATTAAAAAAAAATTATTATTTTTGAAATGTCGAAACTAAATTACTAATTTAAAGTCGGATTTAAAAAATAAAGATGAATCTTCAGAGAAAATCGAAATTTTGAAAGAATAAAATTTTCAAAAAATATTTATTAATTTTATTTATTATTTCTGCGACCCAGTTTGGCAATATTTAAATTTTCCAAATTGGGTGGCACAAATGGTAAATAAAATTAATAAACATAATATTTTCGATCAATAATAGTCTACCATGGAGAATTTTTTAAAAAGTTAAAATTTTGAGAAAAAAAGTTGGAATTTTAAGAAAGAACCGAAATTTTAAAAAACTAGTTTTTCAAAAATTTTGAAGTGCCTAAATTTTAAAAAACTTTGAAAAAATTGTTAAATGTTGATCAAAAACTTTACCAATACCAATAAATAGTGGTCGCAGCTGTTGTGTCAAAAAAAGAGATGTTAAAATAAAATTAATTTGGATATTTTCATTTTGTAAGGGGAAGGGGGGCGCTTTCTTAGCTTCCATGTAGAACACGCCATTGGTTCTTAGACCGCTTTGATATTTCTACGAGACAGTTAAAATTAACTGAAGCAACTCTTCTGGTAAAAACTTTTTTTCTGATGATTTTAATGAAATGTTTCTGGTTTCTACCTTATTTAAAAGAACATGAAAGGTTATTTAAATGCTTAAAACGTCACCAAAAACTGATGCTGAATTCAGAGGTAATGTGGAATTGTCCTTGGTTATCTTCAAAATAGCTTGGCTATCGAAACGCGTTAGAACAACTTTTGTTTTAATTTAACCTTTCTTGGTTTCAGGAGACAAGATTTGTATATCAATTTTTAGAAGTAATACGGCTTTAGAATTTTCAACAGAAAAAGCAATTTCAAGTAATTTTAAAATAAGGTAAAAATTTAGTTAAAATGTTTGATTTTTTATACGAATTTGTAACAGAAAAAATTAAATGAATAATCAAACATAAATAATGCTACAAAAATTCTGAACAGAGGTTGCTCTATTTATATCTATATTATTAAAATAATATGCACCAACAAATTTTAGTTCAGATAAATTGATATTTATTATAGGAAAATATAATGTTAATACTTTTGATTTAAGGTTATTATTTTAATAATAATAATATTTAATAAAAATAATATTGAATCGTTTCCAAATGATCATTAAATGTTCGCTTTATATCGAACCCAATTTTTTCGATTTATGATGCATATAATGCATATTATTGTGCATATAATTGTTACTAGGATGCATATTTTGTTCAAAATTTGCCTATAATATGCGCATATTTTATTTAAAAAGCTGTGCATATAATCCGATCTCTACTAATATAATAATTTACTAAATAAACCCTACTTATGGTAATTAAACTGGCATAACTATTTTTATACAGTGTCTTCCTCTGGGAATTACCACGATCGATATCTGGCAAAATATTGATCTAAACAAAATTAGGCAGTATTCGAGGCTGCCGACAGAAGTGAAAACTGAAAACTAGGAAATAACAATGTCTGTGTAATGTAAACAAACCCACATTAGTAAACAAGTGAGACTATTAAAAATATTTTAAAATAAATACCATCAAACTGACCTACATTTTTATATTTGTGGTTTGGATGCTGGTAGTCGTGTAAAAAATAAATCTACTAGAATCACCTACACATAAACTGTACACTCTAAATTGCGAACCCGACTCGTTTTTGGCTGATTTTTTTTTCTAAATTTATGTATATTGTTGGCAAAAGAACAAGTTTTATTTCAAATTTTATTAGTTTATAAAGGCAAGGTCAGACAAGCATAATGTCTTATAAAGATTTACCTGCTCCATGTGCAATTTCCCAGTTATATTGCTTTTTTTAATTAGCCTAGAAATACTCCGACGTTCTTTCACTAAAAGACAAATTAAAAATTAATCCTGCAAATGTACCGCAATGAATATAAATGTCCTCATGCCGGTTTCCTGTTGAAAGACATAAATAAAATTCAAATGATTTGTGGGAAAACGATATTGCAAAGGAATTTTTCATTCAAAGATATGCACTTGTTTTATACTTCGTAAAAGAACCATTATTCAAGCAACTATTTATCAGATCATACTTTCTTGCATAGTAAATAAGGACGAATAATATTTCTATTAATAATGATTGCAGGATGACGGGTATCGGTATATTAGCATATTAAATGGCAGAATAGCATTATACAGCTACACGATATTAAAAAAAATAGACAGTCATGAGGTCTACCGCCAGAAGTGAAAAGTTAAAACTAGGAAATAACAGTGATAACACTTTTCCTCATGTCATTGAATATGAAGTAATTTGTTCTGGAATCTAAAATGTTTATATCTTTTGATATTTTTGGGGTGCATACCTACAAGTTTATATTATTTACGTTAAACTCAGAAGAAAGGCGACCAATACTAGCTAGCCTTGATCCTGATCAAATCTTTCCATTAATTCATCCTGTTATTATTCAATGTATTCATTACAATTATCCAGTAGTCAAATCTCTTGTTTTTTAATTATATAATGGGTTCAATTCAAAGGTATATAGGGTATATGGGTATATTAGAGATCCGAAACTGTCCAGTATCGGAAATAAAAAGATATTCGAATTCTCATCCGAAACCGATATAAAAGTTTCCGATAATTTCGGATGTTATTTGAAGTAATTTTCATTCTAGACGATTACTTTTTTAGATCGATTTAAATAATTATTACTAGGACCACTACTTTCTTTAACGTATTAAATAAATAATTTTGTTTTAATTTTGACATTTTTACAAAATTTCAATTTTTCTGAAATTTTCACATTTTTAAGTTTTCCTTTTTTTAAATTTTCGCTTTTTGTGTAGCTATGAATTTTTTAAACATTTTGATTTTACTTCAAAATTTTCACTTTTTACCAAAATTTCAACCTCTTGCCAAATAGCTAATTTTAGAAATGTCAACTTTTTCTGAAATTTTAAAATTTTTTAAAATATACAGGTTGAACCTCCAAGAAAATTATGTCGACTTCGTTATTTCTTATATACGCAATATTAATTTTTTTAGTTTTCGAATTCAGCATATTTTTCTGATTAATTTGATATATGACATGCCATACTACAAATGTGACAAAGTAGATTAAATGAAGTAATTTATATTTTTAAACAAAAACAATTATAGTTTGCGATGCAAGTGGCACTTTCAATAATAAAAATACAGTACCTATTTGCGTAACAATATTAATTAAAAAACCAAAAATATTGTAACAAGCTGTACAATACTGAAACAGTTATTATTATAATCGTAACATGCATACACCCCTTCAGATGGGGAAATTCTATGAAAAGGTGTAGATGTTCTAAAAATTTTGTCGACAATTTTCACGAAAATTCTTTTAACCTTGAATACTTATTCGTGTAACGTGAAATATTTAACAAACTAACATTTGAAATAACCTTAATATTTATGCAGATTATCCGTATAAGAATACTTTACTTCTAGAGAAGTCTAGAAAGCACACTTAAGTATGAGTCATGGGAAAGTCGCTTCTAATAGAATTCTTAGAATGTTTTGGGAATTACGTCATTTAAAGGGAATCATGCACATTACGAATATTAATAAATATTTCAATATTATGCAGTTTGATACAAGATTTTTGATTTTTTAATAATAATAACTGTTGCTTTTTTAGGGAGTGTATATTTTATTATTAAGAGTTATAGTGATTGCACTGCTTACTATCATTTTTTTTAAAATAATATACTACCTTATTTAACCCACTTTGCCACATTTGAAGTATGCCATAACATACATTAAATTAATTGGAAAAATATGCTGAATTCAAAAATAAAAAAATCCAGTGTGTTTTTTATAAGACATAAAAAAGTTGTATGATTTTCCTAGAAACAGCTAAATTTAGAAAAAATCAACGTACAAAAAAGAAAAGGCCTTAAAAAACAACTAATTACAGTTTTTGATTTTTTTCGATCAGACTTCAAATAAACAAGTTAGAGCTGATTACACAGGCCCACAAAAAAAAAAAAGTGGTGTGTGCTGGGTGTCGGACCCACATAGTCCGGCGTATTTTTTCCCGCTGAACACGAATCTGTAGTCTAAATTGGGGGTCAAACTGCTAAAAGTAGAGAAAAACCAAAAAAACCGATAAAAATCACGATCTCGTATTTTTTTCTGTTTGATATTATCATTCTTATAATTTTCGTCTTTTCCTGACCCTTTTTTCTTCAAATGACCTGTGAAGTGGATTTCTGCTACGTTTTGTTCCTTTTTCTTGAGGTTCTCTGTGTAGCATCCAACAGTAATCTGCAAACATATTTATTCCCCACTGTCCCTGAAACCGCCGTTCAAACTCTTTGAGATCTTGGTGAAATCTTTCTCCTTGCTCTTCACTGAAGTCTCCGTTATTCTCCGGGAATTGGTCAAGATGCGAATCAAGGAAGTGCATTTTCAAATTCATTAGGCAACCTGAATGCTGAAAATTTCTTATCATATTTGCCACAATGCTTTTGTAATCAGCATCCTTGGTATTGCCTAAAAATTTGGTACACACTTCCTTGAAACTTAACCACGATGCCTTTTCTTGGTCATCCATGACTGCAACAAACCCTTCATCTTTGAATAACTTTCGGATTTCGGGTCCATCGAAGATGCCTTCCCTTAGTTTAGCATCAGATTTTTTTTTAAACACAGTACGCAGGTACGTAAAACATTCACCATCTTTATCAAGAGCTTTGACATACTGTTTAATTAAGCCAAGTTTTATATGAAGAGGAGGAATGAGAATTTTGGCTGAATCAACAAGCGGTTTCTTTATTATATTATGTGATCCAACCTTAAATGAAGATCGTAAAGGCCATTCTTTTTTTACGTAGTGATTTTTTCGATCCTTACTGTCAAACATACACAAATAGCATGGATATTTTGTGAATCCAGATTGCTGTCCAAGGATCATGGACAAAATTTTTAAATCACCACATACTTGCCACTTATGTTCTTCGTACTTTATCTTCTTTAGGACAACTTCGAGGTTTGAATACTCTTCTTTAAGTACAGTGGAGTGGGCTAAAGGTAGAGGAGCGAATTTGTTGGTGTTGTGGAGAAGGACTGCCTTAAGACTCTGTTGAGACGAATCAATGAATAACCGCCAATTTTCTGGCTCATATAAATTTGGCTTAAATTCATCGATAAGTCCTTTTACATCAGTGCAATAGAGTAAATCTTCATTTTTTTCAAAATATTTACGGAAGGCTTCTTCTCGATTCCGATAAAACGAAACTTTAGTACCTTTTGTCAATAGATTTCTCTTTTTCATATTCGAAGCCAATATTTCAGCCGCTTCTTTTGAGAGTTTAGCCTCTCTGAATAAATCATTCAGATGTTTTTGATCGTATTTTTCCGGCTTCCGATCTTCACCAATAGGTCTGTATTCTTCATTGCTCGAAAACTCTTCTTCCTCAGATTCGCTAGAAATGTTTTCACTACTAGTATCAAACTCTTTATCAATAAAAGCTGAATTTTCAGGATCGACGTCGACTTCCATTGTGTCTAATCCACTAGTCAGACTGTCTTGTGACGTGTCATCTTCTAAACCTTCTATGAAGTTTGCAACTGGTTGTTGAACACTTGACACAGAAGGATAAGAAATTTTATCCTTATGCATTCGGCCCACAGTGTTGACATTTGTTGTGCAAAAGTAACAATTACTTGCATCAAGTGGCTTTTTCCATATCGCTGGAGTTTTAAATTTAAGATTCGCCTTGACCTGGTGCTTTTCAAATCTATTGATCATATTATAACATGAGCCACAAACAAAATTGGGTATCCAATTTTTGAGATCGAGGGAAACTTTCATATTGAAGCACTTTTCATACAAAGTCACGAAACGATCTGTTAGTTTCTTTGTATTTTTTATCCCCATGTACTTTGCACAAACGTAGCAAAAAGCATTGGGATTTCCAGTACATTTGTGATTGCCACGAGTACTAGAAGTTCCAGCAAAATTTTCAGTAGAAGAATCCATGAAAATAAATAAACCCCGCACGCTAGAATACCTAGGCCTAAGTATGAGGGCTTTCCGACTTTGACAAGGACAATGTCAACTCGTCGTCGAACACACTACGGCATCATTCTCATATTCTAGCGCTTCCCTGCAAAACAGCGCGCCTTCGCTGGCTTCGATACGCCGAAATGTTGACTAGCGAATCATTCTACACATCCCGATAAAGGGCAGTTGTCATCGTAGTCCAATCATTCCGGAGTAGCAGGTTTCTGCCGGTAAATGTACCGATTTAGTTAACCATTTCCTTATTTTTTGTCAAAAACAAAATATCATCTATGTGACACTTAAATAAGACACAATAAGTAGTGAATTAACGTATTTGCACATTACGGTTGGATATTACAGAGAGAAACAAGTAGAAACTGCAAGATGATAATATCATACAGAAAAAAATACGAGATCGTGATTTTTATCGGTTTTTTTGGTTTTTCTCTACTTTTAGCAGTTTGACCCCCAATTTAGACTACAGATTCGTGTTCAGCGGGAAAAAATACGCCGGACTATGTGGGTCCGACACCCAGCACACACCACTTTTTTTTTTTGTGGGCCTGTGTTATTAAAAATGGCGATTTTCAGTTTGTTCTAAATAAAATTAAGATGAATTGGAATTCAATTGTTTTCTCAACGGAATATTGTAAGGCATTAAATTCTGCACTACTTTGTCCATTTAAGGTTTCTTGTATCTCTAATAGTTTACGAGCACCCTATAGTGGGAATGATATTTGGTTCAACCTGTATACGGTTATTGAAGCTTTCCATTTTTTATGTTTCAGTTGTTTTCAAAAATTTAAGTATTATTTAATTTCAACTTTTTAAAGTTTAAATTCTTTTTACAAATTTTGCATTTTTAAAAATCTCGATTTATGTATCTGAAGAGTTCCAATTTTTTTGCAAAATTTCTATTTCTTAAGAATTTCTATTTTTTGTAAAGTGTATTTTTTTGAAGGCTCGATTTCAACCATTTTAAAGTTTCAACTTTCTTAAACTGTCACCTTTTTCAAAATATTATATATTTTTTTTTGATTTCGACCACTTTTTTAAGTTCCAACTAATTCAGAATTTTGGCTACTTGAAAATTTCTTTTTTTTAAATTGTCAATTTTTTTAAATTTTTTGCCTGTAATTTTGTGATTTTTTATTAATTTTTATAGTAGTATCGAATTTTTTAAATTGTCAACTTTTTGTTCAAAATTTTAATTTTATTTTAAATATTTGATTAAGAAATTTTAATTATCCTAAAAAAAACTGATTTTGTTGAAGCGGCTATCCGGGGCTAAACTACCCATTAAAAATATTTTTAACTTCCTCCCACTTGCAGTTACACCAGAAGTAGACATTAACTTTCCTATTTTA
Source organism: Dastarcus helophoroides (assembly GCA_028583605.1). Taxonomy (NCBI): domain Eukaryota; kingdom Metazoa; phylum Arthropoda; class Insecta; order Coleoptera; family Bothrideridae; genus Dastarcus; species Dastarcus helophoroides. The sequence goes on along the minus strand of CM053327.1, from coordinate 2,695,343 downwards.
AATAGCAAACCCATATTTTATTTGGATTTTTTGCGGACCATCGTTTGTAATAAACTGGATCTCAAATAAGTAGGCGAAAAAGTCATTGTCTATTTTACCATTATGGGCTTCATAGTATTAGTCAAATGTACATTTGTATATTTTTTAAATGTGGCTCAATATTTTGTTATTATCAAGATATCACTGCAAAATATTTCTGTATATTTTAGCCAAATAATAAATTAGAATTTATTTATGATTAAAAAAAATCATTAAATTATTTCCATTTCGATTTTCATTATAGAGTTTAATGCTTACCAATCCTTAGTTCAAATTTAACAGAATAGCAGTTAAAGGACGGATTTCCTTAAACATTTTTTGTTGATTTTTATTACTCCACAAATATCTGTTTAACAAACCATTTTCACGAAATTCATGGCTCCACAAATGTTTTTTAATAAGTATTCTTACAATTAACTAAAAACTTATTCGTCCTGTACGGTTATCTTTTAAATGTTATTTAGCCTAAAATTTGTAGGCCATTTGATTATGCTTTTCTTTTTTGAAAATGTTGTTGTACACTGCCAAGTTGCTACTAGAAAAAAAAAAGATACATTTTTCTCTTTTATTTTGAATTATACCTCTGTAACGGTGCAATATTTTAAAAAAAATAGTCATGTAATGTTTGTCCTTTTCATGTAAAGAATCCAAAAATAATTAAAAAACCCATAGGTCCTATTTAAAAAACAGAGTTTTTTTGAATAAAACAAAAAGAATAAAGATCATACAATTTTCGTCACCCTGTTTAATTAATGAAAAACCTAATTACGTTATTATAGTCTCCATAATATTTCATGATTTTTGCCCAAATTTCATTTTTTTACTCAAAGTAGTAAAAAAGATACAAAGATTTAAAATAACCCTATTTTGTGTCATTTTTTCTTAGAAAAATTAAAATATCCTTAAAACTATTAATGATAGCAATAAACACGCGTATATAAACCTACCTTATTTTTTTCCGTAAAATATAAACAAAATATAAAATATTGGGGTTGCTATTGAAAATAAGAAAGTTAATGTCTACTTTCGGCATAACTGGAAACGGGAGGAAGTTAAAAATATTTTAAAAAGACAGTTTGATTCCAATCAGCCTCGTCAACAAAATCAGTTTGTTTTTATAAAAAGTGGTACTCTATATAAAGGTAACCTCCCAAATAAAAAAAAACACCCGGTATATTTAAATCTGAACTATTTTTGAAATTTTGGGTTGTTTTTCAAAATTTCAACTTTTTAAAGATTTCGCATTGTTTTTGAAAATCTCTTAATTTCTTAAATTCTGAAATTTTTTGGAAATGTCATCTGTTTCAAAATGTTGACTTATTTTTTTAATATTTTGATTTTTTTTTGAAATCGTCACTTTTTTTAATTGCAACTTGCCATATCGATTTTTTTGAAAATTAGGACTTTAAAACTTATCAAAAGTCTTGTTTTATTTTGTTTCAGAGTTTTTCCAAAACTTGCCACTTTTTTCAAAGTTTTTATTTTCTATAAGAATGTTGATCTCAAAATTTCGTATAATTTTCAAAATTTCGTCTTATTCTGAAAATATTGACGTTTCTAAATTTTTATTCATTTTGAAAATACCAGTTAAGCCAAAATTTCAATATTTTTAAAATATCAGCCTTTTTAACTAAATTTTAAGATTTCGACTTTGTTTAAAAATTGTTAACACTTTTTAAATATCAATTTCTTAAAATTTTTGACTTTTTTAAAATTCGACACTTGAAAATTTTTTTCTTCAAATGTTCAATTTTTTTAAATTTAGATGTTGTCGTGACTATTTTACCCAATTTTACATGTGCACTTGGAGAAATACTTAAGTGCTTATCTTCCTTATGCCAATACCGAATTATTCGAGGATGGTTGCGTTTACGAAAAAAAAAAAAAAATGGTTCGCAAAACTAAAAACATTTGCGTTTAATGATTAATTTTCATTTCTTTTGAAAATATTTTGCACTGTTCCCAATTTAAAATTAATTTTCTGTTGGAAGTCGATATCAGTGTCACAGATTTTGTACTTTTGAATACAAATTTGTAGCATTACCTTAAGTAGATTACCTCCTAAGAGGTTGATTGTTAAGATCACTGATAGAACTAACTGTTATTTATAAACTGAATTGTAAACACCAATTTTTATATTTCCAACTCTAAAAATCAGGAAATTAAAAATAAATTTTTATTCTCTGCGGAAGGAATTTTCAAAAATTTCTTTTTAATACCCACCTACGTTGTATAAGGAACTCATGTGCCAAATTTCATACTTCTAGACCGAACGGAATAGGTTATGAGTTGTCTATCGGTCAATGATTAGGGTTGTTTTAAATAAATATAAATTAAATATCTTTTATTTCGGTCAACAAAAATCATTCAAAGATATTTGTAACCGAAATAATATCCAAAACAATCGGATATCCGATATAGTTTCAAATCCGTATCCGTAACAGAAACCCATGTAATATTCTAAATATATCCGTATCCGTCTCCGTTTATATTAAGGGTGGTTAGGGATATGATGTTTCGGATGTGGATACGGAAACCGATATAATATTCGAAATATATCCATATCCGTATCCAGCTCCGAAATATTATATTCCTAACAACCCTAGTATAAACTGTAAACATTAGAGCATGTCGCCTACGAGAATTAGCGTGATGGTAACGCGAAATCATTAATTTTTTTGTTAAATGCGCTCAATGCGCCTAAATAAGTTCTCAATTAACAAAAACATTTGCGCTGAAAAATTGTAATTTTGAGAAAACTAGGTATATGATGTCGAAATTTAAACCCTCTTATGATTTAAAATCTATTTACTTCAACACGGTCATTTAAAATAATATATAGAGTATTCTGTCTAAGATTATCCAAAAAAAAACAAAATAGTGTCATCTATAATTTGATGCAGAATGAGCTCGAGACATACCAGTCTAAATATTAGTATATCAACGGTTACACCTGTTCTGGTAAAAATAGGATTATATGTAGTTAAAAATGTGGAAGGTTGGAAAATAATATTTTAAAGTGCCTACTTTGCCTTATAAAGACAACAAGTTTGTCACGTTTAAAAGTTACCTATCCTCTCTGAGAGGACTGACCGGTCAAACTCAATAAACTATCTACATCTGACAGGTACGCTAAAATAATAAGATAGAACTTTATATTTTATGCAAGTTATACACCACACGCTAGCCTCATAAAATATTAAAGATTTTTTCAATTTCGTTAGTTGCCTAACTATTTCAGCCTATAGAGATAGCAGGACGTGTAAACGTGTCTATTTTAAAATGGATATTATAAATATTAAATGTGTATCCTCTTCACAACTGTCCCAGCAATTGAAGTAAAAAAAGATTAATTTTAAAATGGAATTTTATAATAGTTTATCTAAAGTTTATGTCTTATTGCTAGAATAGTTAGAAAGGATCCCTTTGCAAGTGGATTGAACTTAAAAAAAATTGCTTAAAAGTAATTAGGTATGTCCGAAAAAAATATTTTGCATAAAGAGGAAAAATATTTGGCTTAAATATCGGTTTATCAGTTATCAGATTAAAGACGTATATATTAAAGGAATTTAATCTTGATGACACATCTCTGCAGCTTATCAGTGATTGCATCTTAATTGAGGGCTTTGGGATTAATACAGGTGTACCACAGGAGTCTGTTTGGCTCCTATTCCATCTGTATTAAAAATAAATGACCTCTTGGCTTTGACTTGCGATCCTGTAGATACCGAAGCAGATGGCAGTAGCCTGGGGTTTTTCTTATCCTCCGCCAAACAGTGACGACTCGTCTATAAGCACTATAGAACTGCAGCAACCCCAATTCCGCTTTCGAGTTTGTTTTCAATATTTTGTTCTTTTCTGAAGACTGTTCCTTAAATTTTTTTTATAGAAATATTAAATTTTCTTTAAATTATTTTTATAAAATTTTTAAATGACTTTCATGAAATTGCCACATTCTAAAATCCATTTTATTTTTAATTTTGATCAACAACGCATTTTCGAAAACTAATTTTTGTAAAGGTCTTAAGAAAGAAATCAATATTTGTAGGAGGAATTGAATTTTTAGAAAAAACCCTAAATTTCTTTAGAAATGTCCAAGCTGTGAGAAAATAATTAAAATTTCAACAAAAAATCAAAATCCAACTCTCCCATTTTGATTTTTCTTTAAGAAAATTAATACTGAATTTTCAAGTTTTTACCTAAGATCCTAATGTCAACTTTTTTTGTATACAATTTTTGAGAATTTTCTAGTTATTCGGATTTTTTTTTTAGGAAATTTTTATTTTTCTGCCAAGTTTCTATTTTTTCTCAATAATTTATATAAAAAATTTTTCAGAAATATCTACCTTTTCTGGAAACTTTGTCCCAAAAATTTTTTCTAAAAATTTCAGCTTCTCCAATTCGTTTCTTACTTTTCTTGAATTTGCTTTAAGAATGGCAGAATTTTTTATATTTTGATATTTTGAAGCTTATTTTATTTTGTAATTTTAACAAAAATAGTGAGAAATAAAAACCCTGCAATTTCTATAAAAATGTCAACATTTTTAAAACAAACGAAGAAATTAAAAAAATAATTAAATTTCTTCTACTTCCGCCTTTTGATAATTTTCTAAGAAAAATAACTGAATCTGGAATTTTTTCATTAAATTACAATATGGACTTTTTGATACAGATATTTCAATTTTTTTCTAAAAATTTCGATTGTATTTTAAATTGTTTTATTCTTCAAACTTTAATTTGTTCTCGAAATTTAACACATATTCTTAAAATTTGGCTACCTGTAAAATTCCATTTTTTTTATCCGAATCTCTCTTAAAATTGGGCTTTCTCCTTCTTTGGGAATTTTGACTTTTTTAAGAGTTAAACTTATTCGAAAATTTCTCGAAACTTTTAATATTCAAAATATGCCTTTCCTTTGGCAATTTGACGAGTTTTTTCAAATTTCAAATTTTTAAAATCATTGTTTTTTGAACTTCAGTATATGCACATGTTTTTTTTTAATTTGATTGCCCTAAGGACTTTCGGCCTTCTTCATGAATTTATTTATTTTTTGCAAATTTCATCAACTAACTGTTTCTTAAAATCTGTTAACTCTCCCAAAATTATGTCGAAATTACTTGTATAATAAAAAAATATTTATTTGGAAGAATTCAGCTTTTTTCTCAAAATTTTAAAATTTTATTTAAATGAAATTTAAGACCATGAAAAAAATATATTTAAAAATTTAAACTTTTCATTAAATTAGTTCTTTTCTAAAAATTTTGTCTACTTTGTGTCAAATTTAGGTCAAAATTGTAATAGACAATATCTCTTCGGTAATTTCAGCAAATTCCATAAAACTTAAAATTTATGTCAGAATTCATCAATGACAAAGTAAGAATGGCCGTAAAAATGTTTTAAGAACTTCTTACTCTTCACGAAATAAGCACATTGTTAAAAATTCCATTCTTTTTATTTTGTCTCAAAAATCTATCTAATTCATCCAAACATCGAAATTAGGTATAAACTTTAGTAAAAAATATTTTTTGGGAATTTTAATATTAATTACCAATTTTCAAGGTTAAGTTGAAATTGACAATTAAAAAGTAAAAACAGAATCGTGAGAAAAATATTTTTAAAAATTTCGATCTTCCTCAAACCCGTTGTCTTATAAAAAATTTTGTTTTCTTACCTTAAAATTGTATTGTTTTTTTAATTATATCAAAATTGTAATAAAAAATACTTTCAGGAAATTTCCGAAAAAAATAAAAATGATGGAAAAGTTTATAAGTTGGACATTTTTAAGCATAGTCCAAACTTTTTAAGAAGTTGAAACTTTGGAAGATATAGAAATTTCGAAAAAAACTAGGATTTCAAAATACTCTTAAAATAGGGCAAAATTTCCAAAAAATTCCAAATTTTAAAAATGAAAGGTAAAAAAATTGACAGCATTTAAAATAAGTCAATAATTTTGGAAAAGTAGGTAATTTTGAAGTCAAAAATTTCGAAAAAGTCAAAATATTTAAAAATCTCGTAATTTTCGTATTAAAGTTTCCAAGAAGGTCTGAAATTTTCAAAAACATTTTACAATTATGAATGAAAAGTAAATATTTTGGAAAGGTTTCTAAAAATTTCTAGAATTTAAAAAAAAGGTGAAACTTTCAAAACTTTTCAAAGTATTTGAAAGAGGTGTAATTATGAAAAGTAGATTAAAAGTCAATACATTAAAAATAAATTTAAATTGTTTATACAAAATTTTCAAAAGTAAACAAAATTTCCAAAAAAAGTGTAAAATTATGAAAAAGTCCATAATTTTAAGTCGAAAATTTAGATAAAATCGAAATTTTAAAAATATATAAAAATTTTTATAGAAAGTGAAAGATTTTAAAAGAAGTTAGGATTGTCAAAAAAAGTCAAAATTTTGAAACGTAAATATTTTAGAAAGTCGACTTTTTATAAAAATTGGAGAATTTAAAGAAGAAAGGTGAAATTTTCAAAAAATTACAAATTTTTAGAATGGGCAAAATTTTGAAAAGTAGATTAAAAATCAACATTTTAAAAAATGTCAAAATATCTTTATGCTAAAAAAGACCATTGTTACTAAAAAAAAGTCAAAATTCAAAAAAAAGAATTACAATTTGTAACTAATAGATTGGAGATTTGAAAAAAATACCAAAACTTTTAGAACTAAGCCAAAATTTTGAAAAAAATTCAAAAACACATCGAAGAAAGTCGACCCAAATAAAATTAAAAGTTTGTAAAAATAGAAATTTTCAAAATTAAGAAATATAAAAAAACAACATTTTAAAAAAAAATAGAAATCTAAAAATGAGCAAAGTTAGATCAAAATTGTAACAAAAAAATCCTTTTTAAAAATTAATTTTTTTTTCTTACATTTCAAGGTCACGTCAGAATTTACCAAAAAAAAGGTAAAAATCGTAAGACAAATATTTTTAGAAATATCGAACTTCTCCCCAACTTTGCCTTTTCTAAAAAAAATCGATTTATTTCCCAAAATTCATCTGTACGCCTAAAAATAACAGCATTAAAACCTTAACTTTTCTGAAAATTTAAAAGTTAAAACCTAAATAAAAATAAAACTGTCGAAAAAAATATTTTTGGAAATTTCTATAAGATGCATATCAGTCGAGGGTTATCTTGCAAATTGTACTCTTGCTCTTTTTTATCAATTTTTTCAAGAATGATGCCTCTTCTACATTCATTTCCTGCTTGTGCCTATGCGTCAGAGCAAGTATGCTGCCTGCAAAAAATAGGTGACTCCTTCTAAAGGATATCTTTAAATAGAGAACTCGATTTTACCCAAGTTTCTGAGTTATTATTTCCCAATTATTTCGATCGTTAACCTGAAAAAAAACTAAAATTGCTTTTTAAAAAACTTTCCAGCTTTTGAGTTAACAAAAATAATTCAAAATATTTATGACTGAAAATATAAACCTAAGGAAAAAGTCGAAATGTCAAAAAAATAAGTCGAACATATTTAGGGGGGATTAAAGTCACCAATTGACCTAAAAATTTTAAATTATTTCACAAAAAATGATATTTCGGGTTTGAACTAGAAACGATAAAAAAACTGTAGTTTTTATTCGTAATTTTGAGAAAAAAAAAACGAAATTTGGAAGACTGACATTTTTAAAATAAACCAAATTTTATTAAAGAATATCAGGAAAAAACTCGATAATTTGAATATACATTCGAAAGATTTGAATTTAAATTTCGAAATATAAAAATAAAAATTATTTGAAAAAGCCTAAATTTAGAAGGATCTGAATTCATATTAAAAATTTAGGTTTCTAAAAGTTAAAATTTTTAAAAGTAAACAATAATAATATAAAAATTACATGCTTAAAATCGAAACATTTCACGAAGTTGAGCGATTTTGGATATGGGGAAAACTTATGGTTTAGTCTGACCGCCATGCGCTATCAAGATACTGTAATGTTAAGAGCATTCCGGTAAAATATATAACAAACTTTGTTTTTTGTTCTAATATATTATCTTATTTTTAATATCTTGCCCACACAAAATTTTGCATCGCGCAGAAGTTCAAAAAAATTAGTGGGAGCTTACGTGCTTCTGTAAGAGCAGAAACTATCAGGTGACCTAACTAAATAAAAGTTTCGCGTCTGTAAGTGAAATCAGCTTCTGTTAAACAGTGAGTCCGTAGCTTTATAATGATTTACTGTCAATTCCTAAAACCTATTTATTTGGCTTTATATTAAGCCGGCGACTGCGTTGGAGGTTACGTTCCTAATGAATTTAAAGTTAATGTTAATGGAGCTCCCCTAACAACCTGTTCCATTTATAAAACGTCAGATTTATTTGAAATAATGATGGGAATGGCAAAAGCGAATATTGTCGTTAACATCTTTAGTGTTTTAGCAGACAATTAGTGCAATCTAAATCAATTAGGGATAATTCGGCATTTTGCTACGTTTTTAATTTTATTTTTAGAGTTATTGCAAAGGAAACAGTTATTTGTTTAATAGATTATTCAAACGAAATCAGCATATGTTAAGCAGTAAAATCAATGGAGATGGAACAACGAATCCTGATTAAATATTTGGCGACTGCTGTCGAGCTAATTACATTGTTCCTTCAAATGTAATTATAAGGAAAATGTGTGCGAGTAATCACTCGTGAATGAACAGATTCGCGGATGGTCACCCCTTCATGCACGAGAGAGCACATTACATGCATATGCCGCAAATGTGACCAGATATTCACTATCTAAAACCGCATGTGTAACAATTGTTAGAATTATAACGAGATTTATTCCTACAATTAATCATTTTAACGATAAACAGGATAATACTGACCGCGTCTTTTTACTTCGTGGCGTTAGAACACCAAACCCATCACGATATTTTGAAGTGAAGACTTCTGTAGGCGCGTTAAGAGACTTATATTAGGGGAAGAACTTACGGTTTTGCGTCACTATCACGCTAATTCGCGAGACCGGCCAAAACGCTAATACGGGGCACCATCTTGCTAATTTTCGTCGCCAATATGCTCTAACATCAATAGTATAATACAACTATCAATAAGACACGTTACAGCATTAAAAAATGCTTGGTGGGCAGAGGGGGCTGAATTCGCGACCCATCACGCAATATGCAATCTTCTTATGCATTGCGCCCTAACCTCTTGTTGAATTAAAAGGTTCACTAGCGCAATGAGCCATTCTTACTTCTACAACTACGACAGTAAATCAAATATGAACCATAATTTCTATCATGTTGCCATGAAGTGTACGCATACTCTTAAACATGTTAGGTAGAGATATCACGTGACTTCCTGTGCTCAAGCAAGTTTCGTTCTCGCCGTTCGTCAGTTGTTAATACAATGAGTAAGCAAGAGGTTCATCCGCACGTTGCGCAGCGCATTATTATTAAATTTTTTGCCGTTGAAGGTTTAAATCGCCAAGAAATTCTTCGTAGACTAAAAGCACAATTTGGTGATACTTGTTCAAATAAAACTCTAGTGTATGAATGGCACAAGAGAAGAACATGACTCCACAGGGGGCACAAGCGCAGAAAAAATTTAGTTGGAGGATGTCACAGGCCATAAAAACTATCAAAAAAGGAAAAGCGGCTGGACACGACCGAATCACTGGCGAAAGGGTGAAGAATTTGGGCCCTAAAGGGATTCAAATATTAACAGAAATCTATAGCCAAACACGGAAGAAAAGCAAAGTACTAATGGACTGAAAAACTGGCATCATAGTACAATTATTCAAGAAAGCAGAGAGAAAAGAGTGTAAAAACTCTAGAGGTATAATTTTACTAAGCATACTATCCAAAGTACTATATGAACGAATTCTCAAAAAAAAACTAGTAAGTCAAACTGATAAATTCACTAGAGCAGTCGCAGAGTGGCTTCAGGAAAGGACGAAGCATAAACGGCCCTATTTTTACGCTGAAACAAATAACCGAAAAATCCTTAGAAAGAACCATCAAAACATTCTAAACCCTTATCAACCTTAGAAAAGCCTTTGATTAAATCCCAAGAGCAAGTATAAGAAGAGCGCAGGAAAGAAAAAATCTTCAGAACAACCTGATAGAGGTGATAATGAGCTTACACAAGGAAAACAGGAATTATATAAAAGCAGACAACAGACAATCCGAAGATTTCCCAGTTAATAGTGGATTAAGACAAGGAGAAGAACTAAGCCCAGTGCTGTTTAATTTGGTTCTAGATAAAACGATGAAGAACACAAGAGGAAAAAGAACAAAAATGTATATTGAACACAAACATCCAGTATATTTGAAAGAGTGGGCTTTTGCAGACGATTTGGTTATACTCGCCAAAAACGAAAGAGATCTTCAAAATAACCTTCAGGTCTGGAACATATCACTAAGTCAAATAATGAGAAAATTAACGAAGACAAAACAAAAATAATGGTAACAGGAAAAGAAAGCTCACAAGCAAGCATAACATTGAATGGGAAGAAAGTGGAACAAGTCGATACGTTTAAATACCTAGAAGTAAATATAAATAATAAACGGTACCACGAGGTGGAAATAAACGGAAGACTAGAAAATACAGCAAAATTATAACTTAGGTTAAGGAAATCGTTCTTCGAGAAAAAAGAGATCTCTCAACAAACCGAGGTAATCGTATATAGAAAAATATTTGTACCAATTCTTATCCTTGCATGGGAAACATGGGTACTAACAGCAGACATGAAGAGGAAACTGCAGGCCATGGAAATGAAGTATCTTCGAAAACTAGCTGGCGTTACCAGACTGCACAAGATAAGAAACATGGAAACAAGAAAGCTCCTCGACATCGAACTCTTGCTAAAAATAATTAAGGACTGCCAGCTCAAGTGGTTCAGACATCTAACCAGGCTAGGAAATGAAAGACCAGTTAAACTACCATGGAAAGCGAGAACACATGAAAAGAAGGGTAGAGGAAGACCTAGAAAAACGTGGAACGACTGTCTGGAAGAAGTACTAATAAAAAGAGGCACGAACTTAACTCAAGGAAGAAAAAGGGCAAAAGACAAGAAGGAGTGGGGAAAAATTATTTACGGCAGTGCCGACAAGAATAAAGCTGTTTAACGCCTTTTGCGCAAGTCGATTTTCTGCATGTTGGTCGTACGGTTAGTGCTGCCTACTACTGCCAGCTATTGGATATTGGATGAAGCAAAACGTGCATATCGGCGGAAGAGGCGCGAATTTTCGGTCAGAAATGTAATTTTGCTTCACCACCATGCTCGCCCCGCGACTCTAAAAATCCTACCTGTTTATCAAAGAATTCGAGTTTTTTTTAAGATATCGACTTATTTCCAAAATTTTAACATTTTAAAATGCCCACTTATTATTTTAAACTTTAAATTTTTTCAAAAGTTACATTTTTTCTCGAAATGTTGACCTATAATCCGAAAATTTTAGCTATTTCAAAGTTTCCACTATGTTATAAAATTTTGATAGTTTTTGAAACATTTAACATTAACATTTTTTTTTGTTAATCTTTTTACAAAATTTACATTTTTACCTTATTTAAAGACTTCTACCTATTTAAAATTTTCGATTTTTTTAACATATCGGTCTTTTTCAAGATTTTAATTTTTTCTCGAAATGTCGACTTTTTGAAAATTGTGACTTTTTTAAAATCGATATTGCTTTTTTCTATATTCTGACCTAATTTTGTAAAGATTTTGATTTTTTTGAAAATTTCAATTTGCACTTTTTACAAATCGTTAACTTTTTCTGAACGTCGACATCTCAAGTTTTGATTTAATTTAATTTGGACCCCTTTAAAATTTCGACTTTGACTTTTTAAAAGTTTAATTGTGTTCAAAATTTTTACTTTTTATCGAAATTTTAATTTTAATTTTTACAAATTTGAATATACCCAAAATTTGTTCCTACTTCTAATCAAATTTCTCTTCGCTTTTTGTAAAATTTGTCTTTAATAATATAAACATTTAGCTAAACTTCGTCTTTTTCTACAAATTCTCTTTTTTTGTGAATTTCGAATATGTGTTCTATTTTTGTTTCGAAATATCGACTTTGATAACGACCTTTTTTTTTAAATGTTGACCTACTGTAAGTTCTTATTTTTCTTGAAAACTGAAGCTTTTTTGAACAGTTTTACTAAGAATATTTACTTTCTGTGAAAATTTTGAATTATTGAAAGTTTGAATCTTTCAAAATTTTGAACTTTTTCATAATTTCAAAATTTCTTAAAAATTCCAACTTTTGTTTAGAATTTTGTATTTTCTTAGAAATTTTACTTTTTGGGAGGATGCTCTGAATTTTTTTTTTTGGTTTATTGCAAAATGTTGACTTCGAAAATTTTGACATTTTCTCGCAATTCCCGTTTCCGTACCATTTTTTTAAAATTTGACTGTTTACTTTTTTGAAGATCTTAACTTTTAAGAAATTTTACTTTTGTAAAAATCCTGTTTAAAATTCTGAATCTTTTAAAGTTTGACTTGTTTTTAGAATGTCGTCTTTTTCTCAAAATATCCATATTTTTTTGGTAAATATTAACTATTCTGAATTTTTTATTTTTTATTCGGAAAAACAACATCTAAAATTTCGATTTTTTAAAATAATTTTTACTTTTATTATTTAAAATTCCAAATATTTTTCAAGTCTTTCACCTTTTTTTAATCTTTTGACTTTTTCTTTTGATTATAGCGATCTAAGTTCAAAATTTCGAGTTTTATTTTTAAGAATTCAAATTTTTTTGAGAATTTGATCCTGTTTTAAAATGTCTTGGTTGAAAAATTTCAACGTTTTTTAAAATTACAATTTTTATAAAACTTTTATCATTTTTTTAATTTTGACCTTTCCGTGGATTTTCATTTTTGTTGTTGAAAATTTCCTTATTTTAAAATTTGGTTAACTTGAACCAAAATTGTTTTTGAAAACCTTACTTTTACCTTATAAAAGAAAATTTTTTATATGTTTTAAATTTCAATTAATTTTTTTTACCCCTTATCAAAAAAATAAATTTTTAATATATTTATACAGCTCAAATATATAAGCGGCAGATTAATTTTAAATTAAATTATTGGTCCCACATTCTAAGTGCTATTCAGGCAAAAGACGCTAAGCACTGAATTCCAAAGTTCCAAAGAAAACTGATTGGCTCATAGCTTTATTTCCGATTTTAATTTAAACAAACCAAGTGTTCTCGAAACACTTCGCGGCGTATTTTGTTCCTACTAAAAAAACTGGAAAATTCTCAGCTCCTGTCTGAAAGCCACGAGAGCAGTCTTTCGAAGGCGGAATAAAAGTGAACGCAAGTTGTTTTTCAAATTATGCACTTAAAGAAAAGTGACTTTGGAGCGGCCACTTTGCGATTCAACTTTTAATTGAGGCATAATCCGACCATATAAAAATCTCCTGCCCTATTTCGTCGATTCTCTATCCTTCAAGTGGTTCATTAGCAATGCAGGTCGTCGGCTAATGGAATCCGCTGAACATTTCAGAGCCAGCGAAAGTTTATTTTACTTTAACTTTTTCAGATGCAAAAATGCTATTAAATTACTTCAACGCTTGCGAAGTTTCGAAAGCCATATCTTAAGAAATCTGTTTAATTAGTTTTGATACCGTTCAGAGGTAAGTGGCAAGAACAAATCTGTTCAAAAATCTTCTAAATCAAATGCAACGTCTACACAATAGATCCGCCGGATGAAATCCGGTTATCCAGAATTTAAAATCTTTTTCATATTCGGGGATATTCAACTATGCGTAATTCTTTCATAACTAAATTATTGAATGTGTTAAATTCAATTTAATTTTTTCTACTAGTTTTGAATAATTTTATCCTATTTCGAAAATTTGTCTCTAATGTCGTCTTTTTTTATAATTTTAAATTAAAAACTTAAAATCTTGACTTTCCAACTTCTTTTCCAAAATTTTAGACAAATCCTTGCAACTTTCATCGAGAAATTATAAGTTTACACTTTCAGTCTTTAATTTTTTTCTGAAAGTTTGATTTAAAAACTCACAATTGCCACACTTCCTAAAATATTTTGACTATTTTTAAAATTTTAGTCTAAATCTAAATTTCAAATCAAGTTACACGAAGCTACTTGAAATATTTATTTTCTTTTCCTATTTTGCCTTTAAAATAAAAATGTTACACTCTGTTGCAACTTTGTTGTAAAACAGTGGGGTGTTCTACATGGAAGTTCAGGAAGCATAAGTTTTCTATACAAAATGTATATTTTTCACCAAGTTTTAGTGTTTCTGGAAATTTCAACTTTTTTCTCAAACTAGTAGGTTAAATTGAAAATTTTTACTTCATTACTTCAACTTTGATTTTGAATTAAAAAAATTAACAATAATCTGAGGATATTTCTGTTTTTAAAGTTCTTAGTTATAATTGCGACTTTACTTGCTTTTTTTTTCTAATGCACAGACCAACATTTATTAGTTTCGAATTTTGGAAACTAAATACCGGTTTCGATCTTGTTGAATCTCGTCAGTTTGGCATAACCAACTCGAATGCTAACAAATGTTCCGATAAGTAAGTACTAAAGAATTCACGGACGTCAGGCGTGTGACTCTTAGTACTACCACCTATTGGTCCATAGAGAAACTACGGCCATCGCCAACAATGTCGTATGCAAGTAGAATGCAACCTAGACTACAAATTCATGCAGTCCTCCAGGAGTGTATAGTGAATCATAGGTAGCTAAACTACCAATAGTTGAAACACTGCCACCTAGCGAAGCGGTTGCTCTATAGGAAAAAGTTCCCAGAAGACAAGGATTCTAATGCACAGACCCTTTTTTTCTCAAAATTTTCATTGATTATTTGAATATACCAATTTTTTTTCTCGAAACCCAAATTTAAAATTTAACAATTTTCTTGCGGCTTCCTATGATTTAAATTTTGTCTCGAAAATTGCAGTTTCAAAATGAACATTTTAGGAAAAAAGATTGAACATTATATTTCAAATTAAAGCAGGTATATCTTAGAATCAAGGTCGAAATTTAGGAAAAATTGATATGGTGGCATACATATATTACAAAATGTCTAATTTAAACTTTCAGTGATTTACATGTTTACTCACAAATGGTCATTATTATTCTGAAGTTAGGTTTTGTTTTAAATATTTTGCTTTTAACCTCGAAACTGTAAATTTTTTCAGATTGTTTGGAACTTGAAAGTTGCAGTTTTGTTTCCCTTTAAACATTGTACTTTTATCTAAAATAGTACTATTCCTAAACATTTTATTTTTTTGCCATATTTCTAGTTTTAATTCAAACTTTTTTTCTTGTTCTTTTTAACTTTTGTATTAAAAATCAATTTTTTTATATTTATCTTCAAATTTTAACCCTCTTTACAGAATTTTTACCTAAGTTTATCCATAATTTTGTCTTTAAGATTGAAACCTAACTATTTTTTCCAAAAAGTTATTGTTAATCCCGAAACTTCGATCCTCTCATAGAAAATTTCAGTTTATAAACTGAAATTGCGATTTTCTACAACATTTTTAAAAATGTTGCTTAAAATAGCTGTTCAATCTCAAACAATAGGTTTTAAGCGCAAGAGTTCTAGTATAAATTGAAGAATATTTTTAATTTGAGTTTTAATTTGAAATCTAAAAAATATGTCTAAATACCAAAAGGTCGACATTTTTGAAAGCAGTTTAAATTCTGAGGCGATTTTCGGAAAAACAAACTAAATGCGTGAGCGGCAGCTTTCTAGAATTTCGACTTTTATCTCACAATGTCGAATTCTAAAAATTGTGGACTTATACAAGTTTAACTTTTAGTTTCTTTAAGTTTAGTTTTAATTAAAAGTTAGCATCAAAATATTGAGAAAGAGTTATTTATATCCTCTAGAAAAAAAATTTGTTTGAAGTCGAAATTTAAAAAAAAAAAAAAGAAAAGGACAAGTAAAAAATCGTTGGTCAAACCAAGAGCGTACTCCATGGAAATTGATTCATAGTTTGCAGTTAAATTTTCTTAGAAAAACAAAAAATTCGACTTCAAGCTTAACATACAAAAATCTTATTTTGTCCCCAGAACTTGTCTTAGCATATTAATCTTATTGCAATTTTCATGTGACCACTTACAATGGTTGTAAATAAAAATATTTTGTTTGGTGTAAAGAATCTTGATTAGGAGACAAATATTCAGCTAAAAGTCAATAGGTCACATTGAATATCACAGGGATTATTATTTGTGGCTAATGAAATTATGAAATAAATAAATTTGACGTGTCAGCTGTCACACAATTTACGTAATTAAGTCATTATCTAAACAAGCAGCACAAAACAATTTCTATGAAAGAAATAGAAAATATTTGGTTAAATTTATTTTTCTGGAAAACGAAGGGGATTTACCTCTTACACTTTTACATTATACCTAAAAGGAACCTAACCTACAACACTGTTGCGTGTTACCGGTTCGATAATTAAGACCCCGCGAATTGTAAACCCTTTAGTTCAAACTTATTTCAGAACACAACAATTATAATTCACTTAACTGACTATCTAACTATCTGACTATCTGACTAACTCACTATCTGACTACCTGACTACCTGACTGTCTAAATGACTGATTAACTGAAGGAAAGATGACCGCGTATTCAGGCTTCTAGAACGGATCTCGTACAGATCGGGCTCGAAGCAAGCGGGAAAAGTCTAGGACGCTTATCTGCCGTATGATTCATTCTCGCGGCCGCTTCCCATTAACAAATGTTTCCAAAGAGTTCTTTACACTACACAATTACTAATGCAAATTTTACAACTGCAGGTTTTTTACAATATAAATAAAAATTATCAGCTCTTGAGATTCCCAAAAAGAGGAACTTGACTTAAATATGTTATTCTTATTCTGATTGTTCTCTAAGTACATATGTTTTTCTATAATAAAATTTAAACTATATGAAAACTGAAAACTGAAAACTGAAAACTGAAAACTGAAAACCGAAAACCGAAAACTGAAAACTGAAAACTGAGAACCAAAAACTTTTGAAAAATGTTATTAGTGATCCATATACATTCTTAAACCTTTTTGCGGATGATACCCTTGTTACTGTGCTTGATAATAACATTGAGAGTGCTCTTGATAAAATGTACTTAGTACTAGATTCAATAAGACATTAGTAACAAACAAATAAATTGTTAACTTCCACAAACAAATCCAAAGTAGCAATAATGGGTAACTATGATGCATCTAATGTACGACCAATAATATTAAACCAAACAAATTTAAAATATGTCAATGAGATCAAATACTAAGGTATTATTATATATTCATCCCTGAACTTTAAAAATCATGCTAAGACTACTATTGATAAACTTTCTTCTAGAGTTAAATATTTTTGGCGTATTTGTAAATCTTTAAATTTTCCAGCTACAATTAATCTCTATAAGACATGGGTTGCTTCTTTATTCATCTATTGCCCAACAATTTCGTATTATTTCACTCAAGAACTCTTAAATAAACTACAACTACTACAAAATAGAGCATTAAGAATCATTTTGCGATTAAATAACCATGTTAGTATTGACTTAATGCTTGAATGTCTCCAGTTCTTGTCCGTAAAACAATATCTTTTCTATCTTAATATGTGCCTTATTTTTACAGTAACTTAAAACTTTTTACCGAATTATTTAAAAATTTGTTTAATCAATGTTAGAGATATTCACAATTATAACACCCGCAGAACAACAGCCTTTTATATAAACTCAGTTAAAAAGCAAAATACAATATCACTATTATTTGATGGTTTATGTGAATTCAACAACTTACCTGTTGCAATAAAAAATTGTAATTCCCTCTATCAATTTAGGAGTCTTTAACGAAAAACTTTTCCTAGAAAATAGCTGCGGAATTTTACGTATGTATATTTTTTTAATATGTTAGATTTATTTATTGTTATTTTGTCATAATATATATTTATTTATTATTATTATCATTGTTATTATTATGAACCATCTGCAATTAATATGTATTTTATACATTTAAATAAACTACTACTATTACTACTCCTACAGGTCTAATCCATAGAAAGACGAACGGTAAAACTTGCGACCTGTAGCTTGATAAGCTGATAACTGTCATACGGACGGCCGTTTTTCAATGAGGAATTTTAGAGTTAATCGCAGTGTAACAATGTAGCGTACCGCCGTCTAGAAAAAAGCTCCTTTATTCAGAAAAACATATATTACAACTGAATTGGTGCAAAATTACTTTAAATGTAGTCATTTTTATAGCGAAGAAGACGTATTTATTGCCATTTCTCGATAAACCAATTCAACCGTCGTAGAGAATGGTGTCCTATAAAAAGTAAAAATGAAATAAAAATGGTAATTTTTACAGGAATTTTGTGTTTTCTTTCAAAATTTTAACTTCAAAACCAAAATTTTAGTCAAAGGAAAAATATGTCCTAGTTGAAATCCTTTATTAATTAAATTTTAACTTAGTCGTGGCAGTGGGTAGCTTAACTACGTTGCTAAAATTCTTTTTAAAAACACAATTTTATGTTATTTTTTCATAAATTTCTAATTTAAACTAAAAAATTCTAGAAAAGATTCGAAATTTCAGAAAAACAAACTTCTCATATTTTGAAGTTTAAAATTCAAACACAAATTTCTTAGAAAATCGTTTGAACAAGAAAAAAAATTGAAGGTAAGAAAAATAATAAAAATTCATTTGGACAAAATATCGACAAAAAAGATTGATAGTTTTTGAGTTTAATATGTAAATTTCAAATCCAACCTCAAAACTTTAGGAAACTGTAAAAGGTAGAACTAAAATTACTGGGGAATAGTCTAAATTTCGAATTATTACTTTAAAATTTTAGAGAAAGAACATAACAATAGTTGGTTTAGTATCAGAATCTTAAAACTTAACTCGTAATTTATAGAATAAGGTAATTCCTAAAGTTTAGAGTTGGTGTTCACATTTTTAAATTAAGTTCCTAAAATTTAGTTTTAACCTTCAAATTTTTCTGAAAATATAGACATTTAAGTAAATCCGACATTTTACTTAAAAATTGAAATAGAAAAAGCTGAAATGGACTTATTAAAATAGAATAGAAAATTTAAGAAAAAGTATAATATTTTTTGATCCAATTTTCAGTTTTGATTTATTTGCCAAATTATTTTCTACGATATTTCGAATTTTGTCACTTTAAAACTTGAGACTTGGATCAAAAAGTGCCAAATTTTTAGATTTAAAAATCTTAAGTATTAACTTTGTATTTAAAGAAAAAAATGAGAAGTAATTGGGAAGAAACGCAAAATGAAAATCCGTGAATTTGAAACTTAAATTTTCTTTCAAAAATTTTATTTTATAATTTTATCTTCATATTTTACACCATTTTCTAAGTTGTGCATCATCGCCCTTATCTGTCAGAGCAACAAAATGTTAAACAGAACCTTCGTTTAAAGCAAAACGTTTTCATATTTGGCATATTTAATTAAAACTCAGATGTTATTCGTGGTCAACGTCTTGTAATAAGCTAAAGTTCATTAGTAGTTTTTTTTTCTACTTTAATTTTATCTTTATAAAGTGGGACTTTCAAAGTTATACCATATTGACGAGATATTTTAGCGGCTCAAAGAGACGATTAGAAACATCATTTAAAACAAAACGACATTATATTGTTATTATTGTTTGCACTAGTGTTGGAATAATCGAACGATTTTCAGAATCGAATACATTGAATTCGAATACGTTTGAGAATCGAATAAGTATTCGAATACAAAGAATCGAATTATGGGATAATAAAATACCCACTAGAACTACGGCGGCATATTCGAGGTATGTGGTGGCGAGATATGACTTTCGATTTCACTACTTCCGTACCTGTGCCCGTAATTGGTAATTCCCCAATTGAATGTATATAAATTTCTTAATATAAATAAATCTTGAAGCTTTAGAATTCACATATGTATCTTTAACTTTGATTGGATTCGCATATTGGCACTGTATTTCCAGATATTGGTAAATTGCATTATTAAAATTAAGAGCCAGATTTTAAAAAGTACTTAAGCATTTTGTTATTTAATAATTTTATGAGAAGGATGAAGCAATAAATTAAAAATTAAATACATATTCGAATGTAGGAGTGTGCGAGCATAATGTGTAACCACCCATCCCGAATAAAAATGATCTCGTATAAAATACGCATTTAATAATGCATGTCTAAGATCTCGAATACAAGAATCGGGTACAGTATTCAACATTGGAGAAGTTAAGAATCGGAGATGTAGCGCAGTTAGGAGACCGATTCTATTCACTACTCAGCATTCCAATGTTTTGTTGTATCGGCCTACCACAATCTCGAATACATATTTTGTAGTCTTGGAATAATCGAACGATTTTCAGAATCGAATACATTGAATTTGAATACTTTTGAGAATAGAATAAGTATTCGAATACAAAGAATCGAATTATGGGATAACCTTACCTAAATACCTACTAGAAAAATTGTCTCTGCGGCCTATTTGAGGTATGTGGTAGCGAAATATGACTTTCGATTTCACTACTTCCGTACCTATGCCCATAATTGGCAATTCCCTAATTAAATGAATTTAAATTTCTTAATATAAATAAATCTTGAAGTTTTAGAATTCTCATACGTATCTTTAACTTTGATTGGATTCGCATATTGGCACTGCATTTCCAAATATTGTTAAATTTCATTATTAAAATTGAGAGCCAGATTTTAAAAAGTACTTAAGCATTTCGTTATTTAATAATTTTATGAGAAGGATGAAGCAATAAATTAAAATTAGATACATATTCGAATGCATGAGTGGGCGAGCATAATGCGTAACCAACCATCCCAAATAAAAATGATCTCGAATAAAATACGCATTCAATAATGCATGTCTAAGATCTCGAATACAAGAATCGGGTACAGTATTCAACATCGGAGAAGTTAAGAATCGGAGATATACCGTAGTTAGGAGACCGATTCTATTCGCTACTCAGCATTCCAATGTTTTGTTGTATCGGACTACCACAATCTCGAATACACATTTTGTATTCGAATACAAGCAAGTACCCGAGAACTTATGAATCATGCGATGATGAGATGTTGCTTGCGCGAGGCGAGAACCGATTCTATTCATATTCTCACTTCAACTCACGGAGTCTGGAAGTATTCGAATACTTCAGTTGAGAATCGGATGTATTCGGGATCTTGGTAGAATCGAATACATCTCACAACTTGTATTCGAATAGCCCAACACTAATATTTTGTATTCGAATGCAAGCAAGTACCTGAGAACTTATGAATCATGCGATGATGAGATGTTGCTTGCGCGAGGCGAGAACCGATTCTATTCATATTCTCACTTCAACGCGCGGAGTCTGGGAGTATTCGAATATTTCAGTTGAGAATCGGATGTATTCGAGATCTTGGCAGAATCGAATACATCTTACAACTTGTGTTCGAATAGCCCAACATTAGTTTGCATAGTCAGTTAAAAATAAATACATTTTAAATTCGCAGATGTGCTTGGCAGTCCAAAATTTTGATTAACCCAAGTTCACCGCAGTGGCTGATTAACTATAAGCTAAGCCAAGCTGATGTCTATGGGCGCTTGAGGCCAATTAAATTTTTTTTTCGCCGTCACAAAATATTATGAGGTGCATTATGCCATATTTGCCTAGGGCGTTTCAACATTAATCCGCGACTGCATCCCAAACAAAATTAGAAACCGCGATACGTTTCTAAAGAGTAAATTATTAAAATAGCAGCCAAACAATACCTAAAAATATAAGATAGTCGCTTTGGGACAGGCTGGAAATACAAAACTTTTTAAATTTAATCCTTAGTAAAAGCAAATTCTCTAAACACAGTTCCAGATATTCCAGATAGTAAGTAGTGTCTTCTGCGATATAACTTTTCCCAATCAGTTTTTATATCGTACCTTATCTAGGTCAATACAAGTTCCAATTCATACAAGGGACCGAATTAATTATGCTTCGCTTTAACTGTTTACTTTATAATATAAATATCCACTTCGTTATTCCAATGTAAAATTTTCTCTCTGAAATGTATACCAAAATTTAGGTGTTTCAACTCAAGGATATTAATTAATTGAATGATGAAGGTAACATTTGAAAAGCGTAATAAAGGAGTAGAGCCTTTTGCGTTCATTAATACACTATGTCAGTGTGAAAGCTCACCTTTGTTTTATATTGAAAATAAAGCAAGAACCTTTCCGAGTTTTGAATATTACAGGATTCTTACTTTATGTAGTATAGTTTTCAAAGGGATATTTGATAAACTTGGCAGCAAGCTGAACATAAAATATTTCTGCCAGAATGGCGGGCTTTTAAATTAAGTTAGTAATGAAAGCCATAACGAATTTGATTCGGAGGACTATATGCTATTATGTCTAAATCTTGCATTTATTCCAAGCAAAATTTTATTATCGGAAATGCTGATTTCTTATACAGTCTGGAACAGCCAAATGCAATAAATTTCGTATTTCAGTTATTTCACAAATTTATAAAAAACTTGAAGACACGTCCATTTTTGATTATAAAATGACATCCTCCAGCGTAAAAATTTTATTACTAGATGCAACCTTCTTCGTGTGACAGTTGCAACCAACAATTTTTAAACTAAAATTAGAAACTTGTTATACTTCATTTAAAAGGTCTTTTCATTATATATTTAAAAATGTCAAGATTGCTTTATTTATTTTTAAAATTCATACTAAAAAGAAATTAATTTAAATTTTCAACAACAAAATATATATCTAATATTTTCATTTCATAAAATGAAAAACAAATTAAACTTAATGTAGGAGATGTTTAAAATGGGCACTACCAATATCTTGGCAGCATCCTAATTGTGAACAAAAATATCTCCTGACATTATTCAACATCTGTGGTGTCACCGACGCAATCGCAAGTGTTATTCTTACTCGTAAGTCAGTTACGTGACGGGGTTTGGTTTTATACACTGTACCTTTTACATAACGCCATAAAAAATGTCCAAAAACGTCAGGTCTGGTAACCGTGGTGGCCATTTACCGTACCTCGTCTCCCCATCGGCCGATTTGGAAATGTAAAATCAAGATGTTGCCAAACATTGACTTGGTAGTGTGGTGGTGCTCGATTTTGCTGAAACCCTATTATATTAGCTGGAACTTGTGGATTTTATTGAGCTGGATATAAGTTTTCCAAAGCTGGTAAAATGTTGTTTTGAAGCAACGTTAAATCATTACCTATATTTAAATTTTCATCAGTGATACATGAACCAATGACAAGATTTCTAATAATTCCTGCCCAAACATTAACTTTTTTAGGGTTCTGTGTGTGGAACTTTCTTATCCAGTGGGGATTCTTACTAGCCCAATAGCGACAGTTTAGACGATTTACATGACCGTGAAAACTTAAAGTGGACTCATCTGCAGACAATATGTATTTTATTTGGATGATATTATCTAATCTCTGCATCATTTGGTCACACAAATCAGTTCTCCTATCAAAATCGTTATCACTGAGCTCTTGATATGGTGCCAGTTTAAAAAAATTCATTTTATTCTCTTTCAGTTTTCGAATAATCGAGGAATGACTAACGTTCAGTGCTACAGCTACTTGTCAACTTAAAGAATGTGGATTTTCTTGAAACTCATTTATTATTTCCAATTCGGTAATAATACCGAATTGGAAATAATGCGTTGGAGGGTCGTTTTTTAAGCTTTAGTACATGTCCATATTCGTGAAAATGCTTCTCGATTTTACTAAATTTACCTTGGGACTTGGGATATAGGCGGTAAATCAGGAATTTTTTGTTGAAATAGACGAGGGACTTCTGCCTGTAATTTTGCTTGATTTCCATAATCTATCATTTGTAAAAATATTATTTTATGGATTTCTATTAAATGACAAATACTAAATTTCCAAAAAGAGCAAAAAGTAACTGAAGCACCATACTGACCTCCGTTTAATTCTCTCACAATTTTAGAAAGTTACTGAAATAATTTCGACAAAAGTACAATTGACTATGATAAGGTTAATAAGTTTTAACGTTTCCTTTTTTACAAAATTACAAAAAAATATCAAAATTGTTTTTTGTCCCTTTATGATTATCGGGGACAAACCGGACAAGCCGCTATTAGTTATTATTGTAGAAAATTTCATCTAGTTATTAAATTATTATTTTTGTTGTTTATTTTTTAAATAAATAAAGCAACTTTAAATAAAGAATAAAAAGACCTTTCAGATGAAGATAATAAGTTCCTATTTCCAATTAAAAAATTTAGGGCGTTAAAATTGGTAACGCGAAGGAGGTTGCATCTAGGGATGAAATTTTTGGAATGTAGGATGTCATCTTATTATTTAAAACTGGCCTGTCTCGGGATTTTTCATAAATATGTACAATAACTAAAATATTGAATTTATTCCATTTGGCTGTTCCACACTGTATATCTAGTTATTCACGACATACGACACGGAAGATTATGCCTTACACTGCTTAATTTAAAAAAAGTTTTGTTTTGGATGGATAGAAACCCATTGCAGGTATATTTTAAAATTAGTTTTATATTATACAGTGTCTCCCAAATGACACAAAATCATTAAAGTTTTATTTTTTTAAATAGAACACGCTATATATTTTTCCTTTTTTCTCCTTTCTTATTTCTCTTTTACCTTTTTAAGGTTTCTTTTCAGTTATTGTTATTGTTGAGTTTTCTTCGAGAAATCTATTGCATATCTCATCCAGATAGTTTTTTTAAATAACTATTCTTCTTCCAATAAAACTTTCCCTCCTATTTGTATAAATATTGAATTATGATATAAAATCCAGTATATCCAATCGTCTAATATGGTGGTGGCTCCTCGGCAGCCAAAATATGTCATTTTGCTTGACATATTTTTCAAACGCTGTGCCGTTAGTATTCTTTGTTCTGCTGTTTGTAAATGTTTTGTTTTGAAATTTTATGCCATTAACGTTGCTTCATAGCATTAAATATTTTATCAAAATCTTCCTCTAGACCTTTTTATTTATTTTTTATTTGGTGGGATGTAGCCCGAGGCTATTTTAATTTCCGTGTTATCTTCTATCTTGATTGTGACCATACTATGCTCTAGATTATTTATTTTTAGTTGCTCTGAAATGATCTGGCTCCTTTTTTATTAAAATTGGTCTTTCTTCTGTTCTTTCTTTATCTGCTCTGGAAATTGCATAGCTTGGCATTTAATTTGGTTTCGCGTAGGAGAATCACGTGTTGTAGATGTGATTTTTCAAGTTTAAACTATTATAAAATGTTTTAATTTCAATCTCTTGTTCGCAAGTCTGACGCTATTCAAGGCCACCACATTCGGCCAGCAGCAAATTTCCAATGATCACACCAAGCTTTTTATCACAATGCGATATGCAGTAGACATACATATCTCTATGAAATCTATTCATGTCTTTGCAAAGCGAGCATCACAGTGTAATTAGTTCCCTAACGATTGTTAGTGTAACTCGCTGGGTAATTTGAACGCTCTCTCGTATTTATCCTTAGAGGTTTGCAAGTTTGCGAACTGGCCAATATCAAATGAAAACTTGGTATGACCGGCAGGCATTTCAGAAACACATTCTCTTAGGTTTAATTCGACAATAAACATTTACTTGCATTACAATTATCTTCACTCTTTCCCTCAATATTCAACGAATTTGAGAGCTGAAGAAAGTTAGTCGTGTTTGATAATTACACAGGTTCACAAAAAAAAATGGGGCATGCTGGAGGCCGGATTATAATTTTCTATAAATAACCCAAAAGAAATCAATAAAAGTCACGATATTTTTATCGGTTGTTTGGGTTTTTCTGAATTTTTTAAAAAAATTTCAAATCAAAATTGTCTAAAACAATTAAAATTATAAAAAATGTCAAAATGTTAAAACAAGGTTTAAGTTTTCAAAAAAAAGGTCTTTAAATAATGTCTAAATATTTGAAAACTTGTATATTTTAAAAATTTCAGAAACAATTCTAAATTTTCTAAAAATTGACATTTTAATCATTAATTTAAAATCTCAAAAATGATAAAAAATTTTAAAAGATGATCGAGATTGAAAAAGTTTTAATCATTTTCAGTTAACCGTTTAAAAATAGTAAAACTTTTCCAAAAACCAATTTACTGAGAAAAAGCCAATTTCATCAGAAATAGAAATCTTTTTAAATAGTCGCCGCTAAAATTTAAAAAAAAAATCGAACATTTAATAAAATCAAAATTTTGATTCGAATTTTCTGCATAAGATCTTATAAAAGTCAAAATTCAAGAACAAAGTCGAAATTTTGAAAAATAAAGAATTTTTTAAAGAAAGTCGAATTTCCAGAGAACTGGAAAGTTGGAATTTTAGAAGAAATTCCAAATTTTTAAAATACACGAAATTAAAAAAAAGCAGTCGAAATTTGCGGAAGACTCAGAATTCATAAAAAAAAATTAAAATTTGGGGAAAACTCGAAATTTCGAAAAAAAGTCGAAAAAGTTGGAGTCTTAAGTAATTTTCAAAAAAAGTTAAAATTGTGAAAACGTTGAAAATTATGGAAGTTATAATTTTCAGATCCAAAATTTTCAAATTAGGTTCAAATTTTTAAAAACAAAGCACAGGTTTTTAAAAAAGTCTTAAAAAACCGCTTGGCTCAACAGTTGGAAAAAACGACATTTTTAGGAAAATTCGCTTATATCGAAACAATTTTAATTTTAAAATATGGACAAAATTTTCAAAAAGTGTTAACTGTCCAATTTTAAATAAAGGCAAATATTCTACAGCCTTAAATATTAAAATAAATCCAAAATGATCAGAAAAGCAGAACTTCTCAAAAAAAGACAAAATAATGAACAATTAAAATATGGAAAGTCGAATAATTTTTTTGTGCTTAAGAGAAGATGATAACTGGACTACGGAAGCGATATAGGGCAACTGTTGTTGTTTTTTTTTAATCCTTCTTGGTTTCAGCGAACAAGATTTTCGAATAGTTTAAATTCAGAACATCTATTAATAAGGTCAAAATTTTGGAAAGATTAAAATTTTAAGAAATTGTCGAAATATTCTAGAACAGTCAGGTTAAAAAAAAACAATTTTCAAAAGAAAGTGTCAGCATTTTAACAAGGAAGACATTTTCAAAAAAATTCGAAGGTTTAAAACTGCAAAAAAAATTGAAATTTGCAAAATAGTCGAGGATTTCAAAAGAGTCGACGTTTTAAAAAATATCGCTTAAAATGCAGTTAAAACTTTCAAAAACAAAAAATTTTAAAAGGTTACAATTTTCAAAAAATGTTAAAAAAAGGTAAATTAAAAAGAAACTGGAATTTGTAGCAGTTCAGCTCTCAATAATTCTTCATTTTTAAGATAGTAATATTTTTTAAAGGGAAGTTTTTAAAAAATATCAACATTTTTAAAATAAAGATTTTAAAAATGCCAACCTTATGGAAAAATCCAAACTTTAAAAAGTGGAAATTTTGAACAAAAAATCGAAATTTTAGAATAATTAGAAATTTCTGAAAATTAGTGAAACGTAGGAAAAAGGTCGAAATTTTCAAAAAACGAAGAATTTTCCAACCAGCAGAAATGCTAGATGAATGTTAAAATTTTCAAAAAAGTCGGAATTTTTAAAACGTGTAAATTTTTGAAAAAAAAGTTTCAAATTTAACAAAGATACAAATTTTCGGAAAAGTCGAAACTTAAAAAGGTGGAAATTTGGAAAAAATATGTGGTGTCAAGTTTTCACAGAAATCTGAAATTTTTGAAAAGTACATGATGTGGAACAAATGATAATTACCAGAAAAGTTGAATTGTCGAAAAGATTTCGAACCTTTTGAAAGATTAGAGTTCCAGCATGATTAAAATAAGCCAGAAATTTAAAATACGTTGAAGATTTTGAATGAAAAAGTCGTATTTAAAAATAAAAAAGAAATTTTGAGAAAAACTTAACTATCTAAAAAAAATTGACATTTTCAAAGTCAAAAGTTAAAAAAAAACCTGGAAATTTGAACAAAAATCGACATTTTTAAAAGGTCACATTTTTAAAACAGCTGAAATGTTTGAAACTTTGTAGATTTGAAAAAGTAGGAGTGTTCAATATAAAGTATTTGAAAATTAGTTTTAAAAAATTTTGAAAAAAAAAGAAAATATAAACAAACGAAAGCATATTTAAAAAAATGGGGATTTTGTAACAATATCATATTTTCCAAATTATTCAGGGTGGTTAGCCGACACAAAATTAAATTTTTTTATTAAATATTCAAAGAGTGGACCCTGTATATTATTTTTTATATTTGTTAAGAAACTTTGATTTATTGGCAAAATTTGTACGTCTAGCTCTTATATTTTCAGAGTTATTTCACTTTAAATTTCAAAAATAAAAATTGTCGACATTTATATGTTTAAAATGTATCTCTGATTGAAGTTGTGTTGAAAATTTGTTTTTAACGGTAATAAAAAACACTAATAAATATACCTTTTACTGTATAATTTCCAAAAAAGTTTACAAAACCAGAAAATAGACATGTCTCATCCCAACAGCGATCTTACACAAATCTAAGGTATACAACTGTTATTAGTGTACTTTAGCTTAAGTGTAGGTCTAACTTACTTTTTTTTAAATATGCTGCATAAAACATATTTATTAATATTTTTTTATTGTCGTTATGAAAACTGAGTTTGTTTCGTTAATTTTCTTCCACAAAATAAACCTAAAATTGACTATAATAAACAAATGTTGCACCACGCACCAGTTTTACTTTTATTTGCCTAAATAATGTAAACTCTGCAGAGAATATAGAGCATAGATGCATAGAATTTAGGTATAGATGATAAGCAGCATCTAAACCAATATATTTTCTGATTGAGAGTTCATATTTTTGAAAATATGTGATTTATATGATTAAAATTAGAAAAATAAATTAGAGTGGTGCATTTTCAAAAACATTAATTTTGTTTGAGGCCATAAAATTTGAGAAAAAACGCATTTTACTAAAATAAATCCAGATAATTTGAACTTTTTTAATTTGAAATTAAATATATTCCGAACCATAAGAATTAGTCACACACATGCTTGACATCAAAGCAAAACTTAGCTGTTGGTTAATGGAAATAAGAAATAATATACAGGCTGTGCCTTTTGAATTTTTTGAGAAAAATGTCATTTTGCGTGTGCTAATCAGCCTGTATAACTGCAAATGTTATTTAAATAAAATAACATTATTTTTTAGGAAAAGGATTTTCTGAAATAATATGCCCTAAAAATTAAATCATTTGGATATTTTCCGCCTTTCAAGTGAGCTTGCAATTTAGGCTTAATTTTCGTGATTTTTCTAAATATCTCGATAACCATTAACCGCAGACCTCTAATGTTTGATGTCATTTGAATCAGCATTTTATAGAAAATTTTAATATGCAACAATATTTAGCGTGTTTCGTTTAAAAAAAAAGCCCATTTCTGCATTACTCTCTATATGCCCATCCCTTATAATAAAACATGACTTAAGCCTTATCCTAATGTACCTCGGTATTACAAATATTTTTGTTAAGGAAAAATATGTAAAAGCTACAGAGCTTTACAGCACTAATGACTCGCCCTGTAGAACATGTTTACTAAAGATATGGTCGTGGCAATAATAAGTGTGGTCGCTAAAATATTAGCTAGTGTGAATATAAATATGCATTTGGTATGGGTCGAAACTCGACCACCGATGCTAGTCACCGTACATCGTAGCATCCTAGCATCTCTATTACTTCTTTGCAGATATGTGTTTATAATTTTTCAATTATTTTATAAAAGAGCTTACTCATTGAAAAAAAAATACTTTTGCACGAATTCAGGGATCATTTCTACCTCCCATAATTACAAATTAAACTATTTGCCGTAGCTTCTGAAGAGTTCTAATTAGCAGAGCTTCATTGCCGTTGTCGCTAGTTAGTGTCATTCCCAGAAGTCAATAGTTGTTTTCTGTACCAACACATTTAAATATTTATTGATTAGTGCAAACGTTTTATCAAATGCCTCTCTAACATAGTCTGTGTCACTAACGGTTACATTGTTATCAGATTTTATTGACAAAACTCGCCACCGTGTTACAGGCTCCGGCAGCAAAGTTGAATTTTAATTGGATGGATATTAAAGGTGCATTCAATCGTAGTTGATGCTAAACGAATCACTAGTTGCGCAAAACCAGCCGGGATTTTGAAATTAGCTATTTGCTGAAGATTTTTATATAATTTGTAGCTACAATAAAAGTGGCTTAGTCACTTTTAAGGTAAATATGTGACTAGTCAGCGAACAAGAGGATATTCAAATTATAGAGTTTGATTTTTTGGAAATATTTTATCCTAAATATCTAGAAATCAAAAAAGGTATGTGTAAAATGTCAAAACTGGATGTGAGAAGGAGATTTAATTAGTGTGGATTGAAGCCTGCAAAGGCACCTCCTTGGCCGGGGCAGCAGCCACCTCAAAAATCTTAAATGAAACAATGGATTCAAAGGTTCATTGTTTGAAAGGTTCGTTTCACCTCTTTTTGGATATGTACTAGCTTTTTATTTCTACGATTAGTTTTTGAGAAAACCGCTTGTTTTGCAGCACAGCCCACGTTCAGATTTTGCGGGCACAACATTATTGCTAAGTGCCTACTGCTAGTAAAATCAACACTTGGGGATGTCAACTATTAAAGAGATAAATGATTTGATAAAAATGATGTTTGAATGTCTGTTTAGAGTTGTCAAGTAATCAGTTAAACGTCAATTAATAAATAAAGAAACAGACGATGAATGATAAAAAAAATAAATTTCCACAAATATAAATCATCTTGTTTAAAACAGTTTTATTTTATAAGAGATGCTCGAAATAAGCATCGCTTTGTTTCAGGCAGTAGAATATCCAGTTTTTAAATTTCACCTTTTAAAACGTTTCTTCCATAATTCACCTGCATCCATCAACGATTCCTTGTCGTGAGTCCTCCAAATCAGACGGTTGTGTTTTCTGCATTACTGACTTCCAATAATCTCAAAGTAAAAATCTAAATTTGTCAAGTTTGGTTATCGTACTGGCCACTTAATTGCACCAGGTCTGCCAATCTAATGGTTCGGCAACCAGTTGTTAAGCCATGTACGAACGTTTAAGGTATAATGTGGAGCTCCATCTTTTTGAAAGAACTCATTTTCGTTCAACGTTTGATTTTCTTCTAAATCTTGCTAATTCTTTATTTTCAGAATTATTAAAAGATATATAATATTTTCTAGCATATTACCCTTAAATATCACCAGTTGGTGTTTCATTTATGAATATGGGCCCAATGACAGCATTCTCAAGAATCTCTGTTCAAACATTCAGTTTTTGGGGAGCTTTAGAATGACATTCTCTGACAAAATGCCAGTAACGCACATTCAATTTATTAACAGAACCATGTAAAGTAAAGCTGCATTCATCACTGAAACAGATATTTTTTACAAAGTTTGGGTTTTTAGTGACTTTTGACATAGTATTACAAAAACTCCATTCGTCTGTCGTAATCATCCTTACCAGGATCTTGGACAATTTTCATTTTATAAGGATAGAACTTATAACATTTTGTCACTTTACAAACTAATGAACTTTGAAAGGCCAGTAGCTTCAGCAGTCTTGCGCAAAGAGTTAGTGGAATAGGCAATAATGAGGCCTATTGCCTCAATTTTGGGTCATTTCATTTACCACACTCTTACCATGTCTTTTCTTATTTACTGTCTATCCCGTTTCTGTGAATTTTTATACAAACTCAATAGCATATTTGTGGTTCAAATGCTTATCTGAATGCCTATCATTAAAAACCCTTGTCGTGGATCTAGCACATTTGTTTTGGGAGCCATCAATAAAAATAATTTTAACTCTTTCAGCAACTGAGTACACTATTTTCACCCGAACGTGTGCAAATTTACTTTAAAACTAATTAATTGTCAACGTCAGTGCGTAAGAAACAGTTTTTATTTCAGAAAATCCTTGATAGTAACAGAAATAATTCACTTTTTTACCTTGCAAATTTTATCATAAAAAACTAATCATATAAATAATGCCATAAAAGGCGTTAAATGGACCTTTCAAACAATAAACTTTTTGAGCCCCTTTGTTATTTAAGATTATCGAGGGGGCTGCTGCCCCGGCCAAGGACATATACCGGCAGGTTTAAAACTGTACTAATTAAGGGTCCTTTTGCACATAACATTTTTATTTTCTAGATATTTAAGGTGAATCATTTTCAAACAATCACCCTTTATTAATAAACAAAAGAACATTATATATATTCTGTAGCAGTTACCATCAACGAATTATTTTAAAAAGTTTTAATTACATATAAACTTGTCCGCTCAAAGCGTGTGAAACACGATGATAAAACCAGCAGAAACGTAAGGTTATTATTTAGTTGATAAATTGCGTAAGATGTCCAATATGTTTAGAAACATTCTAAGTGATAGATTACATGATCTGTCTCCGGGAGTTAACTTTCAACTTAGTTCAGATACCATGTATCAAGTTTCTGACACTTTAACAACATTATACCTCAAGTTCTGACCCCGGCCATCCAATCTTTATATCCACAATTTTATTAAAGTGCGCTAAGTTTCGCTATTACATTTTCTCGAGATAATTTGATCACAAACCACCGTCTGCACTTGAATCGTGGTGTAGATTCTTTTTTACATGAGGACTAATTCTTTAATTTGCAGCGATTTAGAAATTTACGTTACCTACGATGCCAGATTAATATTGGATTGTTTTGCCAGATTAGAGCTTATCAAATTGCACATTTTTATCATAAATAATCAAAATTGTTTAATAAAAGTAAAAATAATAACTGCATTTGAAACCGAAACCTGCGATTTCGTGGTTCACAATGGGTCTGTATTATGTTTGAATATATCAAAATTTACAGTGGTAAATCAACACTCGGTATAATATAAAATTAATATATGGATTCTGGAAAAACTTACAAAGAATTTCGTAGAGCCATGCATCTGTCAAATTTTTGAAGTAAAAACCTCTTTAGTTGAGTGATTCTGGATGGGGCTGAGCTTGTGGTTTCGTGTGACCATCATGCGTTTCCATCACGCGTTATCATCAAGCGTTACCAATACAGCCTAATTTCAAAATCATAATCTACTTTTAACATCAAAGTAGAGACGAGAAAGACGAAACCCGCGGGCCGCATGCGGTCTGCCTAGGCTCTACTATTTTACATAAAAATTTTGGACAGAAAAAGTCAAACATTTGGGCGAAACGAGAAAACCTACCATTTAAAAGAAACATATGTTGTTAAAAAACACGAACCCTTTTCCATGCTTGAAAAAACAAACTCCATCAGATGGAAGTAATTATGGCCAGGAAATTCAAAACTTAATAAACCAATTTGAATGGAGATCTAAAATATTTCAATCCGAAAAAATTGCTTGTAATTTCCGTATTTTTTCTTAGTTATTTAAGATAGGACACAGAAGCAGTTTCAAATAAGCACAAATGGAATTAATGGATTTACAAAACAACACCTATTTGAGGATCAAATTTCACAATAAGGACATTTAAAAATTCTAGTTAACTAACCTACATGATTAGTCATGTACGCAATGCAAACCATGAGCGTAGCCAGAACTTTCTTCAAAGAAGAAGCAACAATTATTCTGAAAAATTCATGGACAAAAAAGAAAACATTCTGGCTGAGTAATGTCTATTTTCACTAAAAAATGCAGAAATAGAGAGATCACAATTTCAACATTAAAGTCGAAATTTCCGAAACAGCCCAATCTAAAGAAAAAACCTTTCGAAGAATTTTAAGAACTGTCGAAATTTCGAAGAACTGAAAATGCAAAAAAAGGCGAAATTTCCAAAAGTCAATTTTTGTTAAAAAGTTTTTGTTAAAAAATAAATTTCATATTTTAAAAATAATATTCTCTTGCAATTTTTGTTTTATTTCAATTTTGCCATATCCTTGAAAGTTTTCAAAAAATTTTGTCTCAAAATTTGCTGAAAACATTGTTCTCAGATTTTTAAATTTCTATTAAAATTTCAATCCAATTTTGGGAAAAGAAACGAATTCTGAATAAGTCCAAACCTTCTGCAAAAATTTAATTTCAATAGAAATATCCGGAAACAGATAATATCGAATTTTAAGATAAAAGTCAAAATTTGGATGATAAGATGAATTTCGGACAAGTTAAAATTACGGGAATCAAATTAAAAAAATTCAGAAAAAACAGACTTCGAAAAAAAAATCATGGTATATAAAAATTTCCCTAAAATTTTAAGAAAAATATCTAACTTTTTAGAAATTATTTCAAATTTCCAAAAGAAAGTCCAATTTTAGTAGGGAAATTGAAAAATTTGGAACTTTCAATGAATCATATTAAAAATAAAACTCTAACCATTCTCAAAAACTCGAGAAATGTTTTTAATTCGAAAAGGTCAACATTTTTAAAGTCTATCTTTGTGAAAAGATGCAACGTTCAGAAAAAGTCGAATTTTGAGAAAAAAAATTGCAATTTTCAAAGATACTTTTATCAAAATTTATAATATGGTAAATATGTTGAATTTACAGGAAATCTTTTTCTTGAAATCCCTAAAAATATTTTTCGCAACATTTTTAATAATATTTCGATCTAATTTAGAGGAAAAAGTGAACATTTTCAGCAAAATCATTTAAGCTAATATTCGTTATTCAGAAAAATGACAACATTTAGAAATAAATAAATTATATTTAAAAAAGTCCAAAAAGTAGGATTTTGAAAATAGATTCGAATTTCAAAGTTATAAAAATAAAAACTATCCCATGTTGAGACAAATATCTGGATTTCTTGAAAAAGGTGAACTTTAGCAACCAGTCCAAACTAGTAAAAAAAATTATAATCTAAAATATCGACATTTTTTTTTAAAATGGTCCAAAAATTTTGCAAAGAACGTCAAATTTAAAAAAGAGTCGAAATTAAAAAAAAAAATGCCAAAACCCCGAGAAACAGACGTTATTACGAAAGAACTTTTGCAAAAAAGATCTTAATTTTGAGAAAAAAGGGTTATTCTTAGTAAAATTGCGAAATTTCCCAAAAAAAATAAGATTTTATCGGAATTTGGGAAAAGCAAATTTAAAGAAACAAATCTAATATTTATTTTCTTTCAACCCCTCAGGTCTGAGGAACACAGGCGCCCTATCTTACCTCAACGGGCGTTAGAAAATGTCAAATATTGTGATATACATCCAAATTTTGACAAACAAGTTGAAATTTTTAAAAATGCAAAATTTATAAAATATTAAAATTTTCCAAAAAGGGCGGAATCTTAAACAAGGGTTAAAATGTCGAAAGTTTGGAAAAAACGAGATTGTCACAGTGGAAAAATTGGATATAAAGCTTAACTTCTAAAAGGTTACAAATTTTCGAAAAAGGACAAAATTTTAAAAAAATATTTAGTCTATTCGAAAATTTGTAACCTTTTAGAAGTTAAGCTTTATATTCTGAATTTTAAAAAAAATTAAAATTTACAGAAACGTAGAAATTTTAAAGTCGAAATTTTAAGAAAAGAGTTAAATTTTGAAAATAGTCGAAAGTAAAAAGTCGTAATTCTCCATAAAAAGCGGAAATTTTAAAAAATATCAAAATTTTGAAAAATGTCAAAATTTCCATAAAAAGATAAAAGATAAAAGATTTTAGAATACATAAACATTTTAAAAATAAAATAACAAATATGAAAAAAAAACAATACATTTAAAAATTTAAAAATTTGTGGCCAATTTTTCGAAAAAATTCGTAATTTCAAATAAAAGTTGAACTTTTAAATTTAAACTTTTAATTTTTATATTACAGTTGAATTTTGTACAAAAATAAAACTTTTTGACTTAAACCAAGAAGTTTAAAAAAAAGGTAAAAATTTTGATAAACTTGAAATTTCCAAAAAATTGCTCCAATTTTGGAGTTTAAAGAATTTAATTTAAAATATAGTTTCTTTAAAAAAGTCGCAAATATGAAAAAACAGGGAGTGCTTGAGAGTGGTTCAACCTTTGAAAGAGCATTTTCAAAAAACGGTCTCTAACTCAAATTCACACTCAAAATGAAAGATATTCCCATTTTTTGGAAAAAGCGAAATTTTTGGAAAAAGTCTAAATTTTAGAAAATAAGGCGGAATTTTCCAAAAAAATTAAACAAAAAAAAAACAGAAATCAAATTGAAATTATTAGAAAGGGATGAAATTTTGAAAAAATAAGAATTTTTGAAAATAGGGTAAAATTTTGAGAAACCTGAAAAATGTTGAAATTAGAATTTTCAAAAATTGACATAATTTGAAAAAATATCGTAATTTTAAATTATGTAGAAATTTTTATGAAAAATTTTAATTGGCAAAAATAGTAAACACTTTCAAAAAATATTCGCAATCCAGAAAAAAAAAATTTCAACACTTTAAAGAAATCGACATTTTAAAAAATTCGAATGATAAAATTGATAAATGTTTAAAAAGTTTAAATCTTAAAAAATAGTAAAGCAATTTTAAAAATAGTCAGGGTTTTAAAATAAAAATTGAAAAATGTTTGATAAACTTTTCAAAGAAAATGAACTTTTTGAAAAGTCTTCATATCAAAGAAAACTCAAAATGATCAGAAAACTTTAAAATTTTAAAAATGAACTAAATTTTGAAAAGTAAAACTTTCAAAAAAAATTAACATTTTGGTTAGTTGAAATTTTTAAAAAAATGTAGAAAATATTTTTAAAAAGATCGAACCTTTTAATTGAAAATGTTCCAAAAAATGGAAATTTGGAAACATTTTCGAAATATTCAAACAAGTCAGGATTTTCACAAAAAAAATCGATAATTTTAAAAATGTTGATAAATTACGAAATTTTTCTACCATTCGAGAAATAGTCGAAAATTTTAAAAATTGCGACATTGAAAAAATGCCAAAAAATAATTAAAATTTTTAAAGAACACGGTAGTAATATTGAAGAAACTCTTAATTAATAAAGAAAAAAAAATCCAGTGTGCAAAAATTCAAAATTTTGAAAAATATATAAAGCTAGAATTGTCGATAAAAGTTGAGATATTTCAAGTGTCAAAATTTGTATACTCCCATTCCTCTCCTCAAATTGTCGAGGTAAGAATTAAGAATCTCAAAACAAATATGCATTTGGTATGGGTCGAAATTCGACCACAAACGATGCGAGTCTTATATTCATAAAAAAACTCAGGTGATACATATGCTGTCATTCCGGATCGAGCTACCCATTCTGCGTGCCAACGGATGCCGCTCACATTAAAAAGGCACATTTGCATTCACCATTTTTTTTGCGAATTCTCGTCTTTATATTAAACGAAATATATTTCGCACGTCGACGGAGCCGAACATTTTAAACATATTTAGCTCGAATTTTAATTTTCAGGTTGAGTAGCTGAGCACGTCTGCGTGGCGCCACTTTAGTTGGGAAAATAAACGTGTATGATTAAATTCGGGGCAATGTTACGCAGCTTTCCTCAATTTTCTTTCCTCTCATTAACCTTAACGTTAACGTTGACCCTTTCCGGGGCATTTTATTCACAAGCAATGGCGAATAGAAGGATTTGGGTCACTCGTAAAGGATACATTAATTTAGCTGGTATATGAGGACTATATTTGTATTTAGTTTTCTGCGAAATGCAGTTTGGGTATAAAAGCTTACCATAACGCCTGGAAATTGTTTTTTTATTAGGTCTTTATTTTGAGGCCTAATATGGTGCTTTATTTTTTTTATAAGTTTAAGAGTGTAATTAGTCCTAGTTGCTAGTTCCTTCGCTTTTAATTGCAGAATAAATTTATTTTTTCAAGTTCTACTTAGCAAACGGTTTGTTATATCTAGAAAATTTTAAGGTTTTAAGCTACTAAGTTTGAAACAAACATGACAAGTTAAAAACGGTATAAAACCATCATTTATAATAACAATAACTCGAGTCGCCTAAACACCAATTGTTTCTTAATGTAAACGACAAGTACCTTAAAAAAACAAAATAAGTACATATTTGTTTCAATTTATTTAACATTTCTTCGGCCCAGTTTGGAAATATTTAAATAAATTGAAACAAACATAATATTTCCGGTCAATAAGGGTCTACCATGAAGAATAAAGTACATATTGTAACGCCGTTAAAAGATATGACGTACATTATTAGGCATTGGATAAAAATAGATATCGTTTGTGTAACAAAAAAGTTGAATTCCAGCTTTTCAACTGTCCTGCGCAAGACGATATATTGGGGCCATAAAATTAACGAAAAATGTAACATTTTTAGTGTCCAGAAAAAAAATTATAAAACACTGTCCCAACTTAACAAAATGTCGTGCTAATCAATGTTTTTATATTTCAAATAACAATGAAAAATACAGATACAGAAATACTCTTAAATATTAAAGAGGACCAAAAGGCAAAATTATTATAGCCCAAGAGGGCCCGCTATAACGTTTATATACAGTGCGTTTCAATGAAAATTATCCACCACAAATAAGTTTTTAGATGGTTATTTTTAAGAAAAATGGAAAAATACATCAATAAATATATAAGGGGGGACATATTTTATCATATTCATGTCAAGTGTAACTGCCATCTCTAAGCCCCCAAACCAAAACCTTTTATTTTTTTTAAATAAAGCCCCTGTATTTTCTAAAATTTTTAATTCCGCTTGACGAGTAGAATTCAAAAATGTGTAGTATTTCAGCAGGGATTATTCGTATGAATAAAATATCGCAGCAATTATACTGATTTGATTTAAAAGAAAAAAAGTATAAGGTGTGCAAGCTAACTTTAGCTAATTTACATATAATGATGTAATCTAATTTTAAAAACATCCCTAATATTACTTTAAATATTTATTAACGTGTTTCAGCGTTTTTCTTAAAAATGATGATCTAAAAAGTTATTTAGGGTGAATAGTTTTCATTCAAACGATCTGTGTATCATCCTAGACAAAATACAAATTGGCGCTGATTTTGATTTATAACTCGAAATTCCGATGAAAGTTAAAAAGTAGGGGTTAACGTAGAAAAAAAATGAGCGAAACTTTAACATTTTGAGTTCGATGTCGATTTTTTTTAAAAAAAATTAAACATTGCCGGCTCAAAGTTGAAAGTTTGAAAGAACACTCAAAAAAAAAAAAGATTTAGGAGAAAATTTTGGGTTCTATAAATTTTGAAGTTTCGAGTTTAAAAGTAAAAAATATCAATGTTTTCTTTGTGACTTTTAAAGTAAAAGTCATATAGTCATATAGTCATATAGTTATTTTTCGAAAGTTTGCTTTATCTTTAATTTCGGATTAAGACAATTTTTAATTTTCGAGATTTCTCAATCTTTTTGTTTAAATCCAAAAGTTTCTAGAAGAAGGGTTAATATTTAAATTTAAGTAGAAATTTCATTATATTTGAATCAAGTTTTCGAGTCAGCTTAAAAATTCTGAATTCTGAGATTCCTTTTCCACATAAAATAATCAGTTTTCTTTTCAAAATTTTGACTTCCTGAAATTGGTTACATGATTTCAAAATTTATTATTTTTTTAGTTTTGATTTTGTTCCTTAAAATTGTGACATATTTTTAAAACTCAATTTTTTTTTTTCGTAATTCAAATATTTTTCAGCTTGACTTTTTACAGTTATCGACTTTATTAGGCTTCCCAGTGTAAAAAAATTCAACTAAGAGCAAGTCGGGCTCGCACAATTAGTATTCCATACCAATTACTACAGTGGAGAGTCAAAAGATTACACTAAATCGTTTTTACTTAGTTATGAATTTGAAATTTTATCCAAGTTGTCTTGTGTTATAACCGAAAATATATTTAAAAAAAAAATGTTTATTTTTAGATGCACTTTTTTTATAATCAATCCAAATATTTATAGAACTGATAACTCTCTTGATAATGCCTCATATAAAAAGCGTTCGTTCGCAATTCGCAATAAGTCGATGACTAAAATAGTTTATAAGATCGTCCCTTATGGTGCTAAAATGTTCAATTACAACTGCAATTACTGCGTTGCGTGTAATTTAGTAAACCAGTGATATCCCCGAAAATATTCTCTAAATGAATTAATGTAAAAGATAAATTTTAACTGCATTCTATCCTTCAGCTGACGCAAATTTGTATTAAAAAAATATATATTACTTACTATACAGTTTGTTCACCTAGTGCGGAATAATAAGATATATCAGTAATGACTAAAGTTACGGAAAATTTTAGGAAACAATTCCTTCTCTTTTTCAACACTTTACTCAATTAAAATATGGCGGAGTATACAGGATGTTTAATTTTCCATGTAGAGGCACTAAAAGTTTTTTCTTCAAAATTTTTATTTTTTGAAAATTTGCATTTTTCTGAAAATCTGGTCAAACTTTTGATGAAAATGTAAAAACTTTGAAAAACATTTTTTAGAATCGCTGAATTTTTGTAAAATGTTAAAAAGCCCAGCAAATTATTTTTGCAAATTTCAAGATTTTCAAGACTTTTTAATTCTGGGATTCTGAAAATCCCAACTTGTTTCTCAAAATGTTAACTTTTAAATCAATATTGGGCATCTTTGACGTAATAATGGAACACCTGTCCACCTTTAGTAGGCAAGAGAAACGAAATATTTAATTGTAAATTTAAAGGTTTTCTTAAAATTTGTCCATTTTTTTTTTTAAGTTTCTGAAATATTTTGAATTTCTACTAGATTCTGTATTTTTCCTTGAAATTTCTTTTCTAAAATTTGACTTTCTCTCACAATTTTGTTTCTCAATTTCAAGGTTTATCTCAAAATTTCGCCCTTTTCGAAATGGTTTTTTAACATTAAATCCTTTCTGAAATTTGCTACCTGCTAGAATAAGAACTTTCACATTTTTTCACTGTTTGCTATAAATTTGACTTTTTCCCTCTGACTTTTTAATGTTTATCTCAAAATTCAGTATTTATTATTTCTAGAAAAGACCACTTTTTTTTTAATTCGTTTTTCTCGAAATGTTCTCGACACTTAAATTTTCAAAATTTGTTTTTGAAAATTTGGATTTTTTTTCTTGAAATTCGCCTCTTTTTCGAAATTTTGACAATTTTCTCAAACAACATCTTTAGTTCTAGAAATATCAGCTAATTTTCGAAATTAATCTTTTTTCCAAAATTTTGATTATTTATTCGAAATTCACCTTTTTCATAGAAAATATTTTCATATTTGAGCATATTTTTTAAATTTAATTTTTTGTGGGAAGATTCTCTTGTGTTCTCGAAGTTTGGTCCTTTTGTTTAAAATATATCTCTCTCTTTCGGGAATTTTACATATTTTTTCAAAATTCGTTTTTTTTTCAATATTTCGTTTCATTCAGAAATTCGACTTGTTTCTAAAATTGACTTTATTTGGAAAATTTCAAATATTTCTTAATACTCGACTCTCGAAATTTTCACAGTTTTTTTCCGAAATGTTGCCTTATTTTGAAATTCCGTTATTTTAGGTTTTTTTTTATAAAAATTCAGATTTTCTAGAAACAGAATTCTCAAAAATTTTAAATAAGTTCTTAAAATGTCTGAAAATTTCAGCTTTTTCCTCCAAATTCATTTTTTTCTCGAAATTTTCTTTTCTCCTAAAATAAGTGTTTTTCCTAGAATTTGACTTGATTCTGAAAGGGACTTTTTGACTTACATTTAAAAATCTTATTTTTTTTTTAAACTCCATCATTTTATTTTTAATTTAATAGCTATGAATAACAAACTTAAAATTTTTAAAAAAAGAGAAGAATTCAAAAGAATTCGAAGTAATATAAATGTTATATTCTAACAAAAATACAAGATTTTAAAATAATTTCAGATAATTAAAAAATCTTTAAATTAAAAAAATCATTAATCAACAAACAAAATTCATTTATAAAAATGAAAACCTTAAAAATAAAGGTAAACAATTTCATAGAAGATCTAAATTATCAAAAAAAAGGTAAACCTTTTCTTAAAAAATGTTTGAAAATGTCGGATTTTGAAAACAGTAATTTTAAAAGTCACAGGTTTAACAAAGTTGACATTTTAAAGTCTCTATTTAGAAAAAAAGGAGATATTTTCAAAAAAATTTGAGATACTCAAAAAATTCGAAATCGGCACCATTAGTACGATACTGATAATGCCAAGCAAGGCCGAAACTAATCTATGGTTGTGGTTGTGAATATTTTTAACTCCCACACGTTTAACTGTTTAATTGCAGAACACTTAATTGGTCATTTGAAGAATTGTTATGGTTATGATATATTTTTCTAAATTTCTTCTATGTTTTTTACTTTTTATCGGGTTTTTCTTAAAATATGTACTTTGGTCCTAAAGTTATCTTGACTAGGATCATGAAAAAGTAGAAATATTAAAGGAAAATTTAAAATTTTGTTAAAAACAGTGGAAACTTTGGGGTTAAGGCTGATGACAGGACAACATTTGAGACAAAAAAATGTAATCAAATAATTTTAATTCTAACGTAATTTAATTTATTTTTTGAAGTTTATTACTTTTAGTTCCAAAAAAAAATCAATTGAAATTTCAATATTTAAATTTCAATTTTCTTTTGTTGGTATGTTGGTATGTTGGTTATGATCTTGCAACGATTTCAATAAAAATATATGTATATAAATTAATGAACTAAAAATTCGGTTTTAAAATTGAAATTTAAAAAAAATGGAATAGATCAGGGGGATTCTGGATCGGAAATGACGTTACAGTTTCCGATGGCATGTCGTCGACGAGGTAGTAGAGACTCGAGCTAGATGTAATTTGTAAGTTACTAAATGAAACGATTGATGTGTTAAACGAGAACAGGGCAACAAAGTATAGCAAAAAGGCCTTATTTAGAGAAAAGTGGGAGTGTGATTGCTTGTGGCTGTTTCAGTATTGTTGAGATATATTTATTGAAAAAAAAAGCCAAAATTCCAAGAAACCATTTGAAATGAGCTTTGCCTTTATTTCGTTTTTTTTTTAATTTCGGCTTTTTCATTTTAGTCTTCAAATTTCAAGTTTATCTCGAAAAATTTGGAGTTTTAAGCTGCAATTTCTTTAATCTCTAAACTTCAATTATTTACTAGACAATTTTAAACCTTTGACTTTCATTACGAAAAATTCTGCATTTAAAGAAAAACTTACAAAAAATTTGAAACTTCAAGTTCAAAAGTTTAAAGACGAATTCAAGGTCAATATTTTTGGTTTAAAAATGAATTTAAGGTCAAAATTATAAAATTTAAAAACTTTTGATAAAGAGACCATTATGATAAATATCGAACCTTTTGAAAATGTAACGCTTTTTAAATCTTTTAGCTTTTATTTGTTCTTCGTTCAATTACTGTAAATGTACAGTTTCGTGCCAGAATTTAAGGAAAAATGTTTATATTCCAGTTATGAATAAAAACATTCGATATTCAAATTTTTCAGAATCAACAACTCGTCGTTGCCGTGGAAAAATCTTCTATGTGCTAAAATGTAAATTTTATAGGAAAGCAGAAAAACACATTTATTTGGAAGGAAAGAAGCACTAAATCCCCATCAGATTACGAAAATAACCTATTTTCATAAAATGGTACATATAGAAAATTTTCCACTACAGCGACGATATGTTTTTCTGCTCTAATTTAAAATTTA
Organism: Dastarcus helophoroides; assembly: GCA_028583605.1. Taxonomy (NCBI): domain Eukaryota; kingdom Metazoa; phylum Arthropoda; class Insecta; order Coleoptera; family Bothrideridae; genus Dastarcus; species Dastarcus helophoroides. The sequence goes on along the minus strand of CM053327.1, from coordinate 2,651,775 downwards.
TATTTCAGCACATAGAAGATTTTTCCACGGCAATGACAAAATACAGTCGATTTCCGCTAAAGTTGCGCCCGTTAAAGTTGTCCGCTCTTTAAAGTTGACAAGATACGATCGCTAAAGTTGCGCGGTTATCCCCCCTCTGTTTGCGAACGAAGAAATTAAACTTCCGAGTTTTAGCGCCACTTTTGAATAACCCACTCAACCGCACAAGGAACAACATATACATTTTTCGACAATGGTAGGGATGGTAGGGGAGTAGCAGCTTTAACGGTCGATCCAGTCCGGTGAGCGCAACTTAAGCGGGAGTCTACTGTATATCTTTTGATTAATTTACCAAACGATTCCATTAGAAAGTTAAGAATTTATTGTTGTATTTTGAAAGCAAAGAAAAAATGTAGATTTTATTTTCGGAAATCTTTGTCGCTGGTCATTTTGCAAGACGGTTTTATCAGACTACGCGAACAGTGCAGTACTAACAAGGAAAGGTCGCGAAGTGTCCGGCGCCGATTTTGCTAATTTTTGGATATGTTTTAGAGGACCAAAATCTAAGAGACACGTATTTTTTTTTATCGGCCGATAAAAGGTTTTAAGGGTAGTTTTACCCCCTCAAAGTTGGGGCAAAAAATGCAGATTTTGCTGTTTCTCACATACCAAAAATGATATTCGAGTCGTTCTTTTTTCAAAAGTTTTGTTTTGACGAGAAATAAAAGAAAAAAAATTTTCAAAATTTTCCCACCCCCCTCATGGGGGCAAACTACCCTATTTAGAAGTTTTTTAATCATAAAAATGGTAATTACGTCAGCAAAATTTTGAAAAAAATATATGTTATTTTATGCACTAAAATTAATTTTACCTGTTTTTGGATTTTGTCGAAAAAAATTTTTTGGGGGGTAAACACCACTTACACGAATACGTATATGATAGGATGTATTTTTATGATTTTTGTTTTATTTTTTTTCTGAAGCAAAATATTTCGACAAGAAACTAATAAAATATTTTTTTAAGAATTTTTCGGTGACCCCTCTTCCCCACCCTCCACCCTTCTCTTATAAGAGGGTGAGCTACCTACTTAAAAAACCGGAAAATTCGAGATTATTATGATCCATCTACTATCTATATACACCAAAAAAAAGTTTACCAAATTTTTTTATCCCCATCCCTCCTGATAGGAGTAAATTACCCCCTTATGAAATTTTTAATTAACAAGGAAATAGTCATTATATCAACTCAATTTTGAAAAATAAATGTTATTTTATACATCAAAATTAATTTTACCTGTATTTGGGTTTGGGTGAAGGAAAATATTTTGGGGGTGAACACCCTTTAACGCAAATATTTATATATAATAGGAGATATATTTGTATAATTTTCGGTTCGTTATTTTTGAAACGAAGTATTTTAAAGAGGGTAGAAAAATATTATTTTTTAATTTGGGTTCTACCGTTCCCACCCTTCGTGTTGGCATAACAGTAGAATGAGCCAGTTAGCTATCTACTTGAAAAACTGGAAATTCGAGATCATTGCTCTCTCTAGATACCACAAAACAGAGTTTAGAAAAGTTTTAAATTTTTGCATTTCCCATCCCAGGTGACTTATCCTTCTGATAGAAATAGGACGCGAGGTGTGGCTGGAAAAATTCGGAAAAATTATTTTTATTGTTTCTTGTTGAAATATTTCGTTCCAGGAAAAAAAAAACGAATATCTTTACCGCCATTCCCATATTTCTCGGGTAGGTAAATCTAATATACAAAACGTCTAAATTTTTATAAAGTTCAGACAACTGCCCGCAGTTTTTATATAGATATTTTATATACGTATTTGCTCTAAAGGGTGTTTACCCCCAAAAATTTGTCTTCAACAAACCCCAAAAAAATTCAATAAAATAAGTTTTGGTATATAAAATGTAGTGTTTTTCTTCTTTCAAAATTTTGCTGTTATAATGACAATTTTTTGAATATTTTGAATACTTAAAAACCTCAGAAAGGGGTAGTTTACCCCCTTGCGAAGGTGCAAAAGCTTAGAATTTTTTTCGGTGTATAAAAAGAGATCGTAATGATCTCGAATTTTCCGATTTTTTAAGTAGATGACTCACCCTCTGGTAAGATAAGGTGGAGAGAGGGGAAGAGAGGTGACTGGAAAAGTTCAAAAAAATTAATTTTCTAATTCCTCGTTGAAAAACTTCATTTCAGATAAAAAACGAATTAAAAATCATAGAAATACATCCTATTAGGTACGTGTTTGACCTAAAGGGTGTTTACCCCTAAAATATTTTCCTTCACCAAAACCCAAATAAAAGTAAAATTAATTTTGATGTATAAAATAACATTTATTTTTCAAAATTTAACTGTTATAATGACTATTTTCTTGTTAATTAAAAATTTCATAAGGGGTAATTTACCCCTATCAGAAGGGGTGGGTTTAAAAAAATTTGGTAAACTTTTCTTTTGGTGTATATAGATAGTAGAGGGATCATAATAATCTCGAATTTTCCAGTTTTCTAAGTAGGTAGCTCACCCTCCTATAAGGGAAGGGTGGAGGGTGGGGATGAGGGGTCACCGAAAAAATCTTAAAAAATTATTTTTTTAGTTTCTCGTCGAAATACTTCGCTTCAGAAAAAAAAGAAAACAAAAATCACAAAAATACATCCTATCATATACGTATTCGTATAAGTGGTGTTTACCCGCCAAAAAAATGTTTTTCGACAAAATCCAAAAACAGGTAAAATTAATTTTGGTATATAAAATAACATATATTTTTTTCAAAATTTTGCTGACGTAAATGGAGTAAACTTCTAAATGGAGTAGTTTTCCCCCATGAGGGGGGTGGGAAAATTTAAAAAAAAAATTTTTCTTTCAATTCTCGTCAAAGCAAAACTTTTGGAAAAAGAAACGACTCGATTATCATTTGTGGTATTCGAGAAACAGCAAAATTTGCATTTTTTGCCTCAACTTTGAGGGGGTAAAACTACCCTTAAAACCGTTTATCAGCCGATAAAAAAAAATACGTGTCTCTTAGATTTTGGTCCTTTAAAACATATCCAAAAATTAGCAAAATCGGCGCCGGACACTTCGCGACCTTTCCTTGTAAGTAGATATTGTTGCGCGTTATCGGTATCTTTCTGAAGATAATAGCTTGGCTATCGAAACGCGTTAAAGCAACCTCGTTGTGTTTTTTAATCTTTCTTGCTTTCAGGGGACAAGATTTGTATTTCAATTTTTGAAGATAACCAAGGATCAGTCCGTTCCACCAAAATCGGTTGGAAAATTAAGATTTCGTGAAATGTAACCATTTTATTTCCAAACTGATTCCGGAACACTACAATTATAATTCACTTAAAAGACCAACTGACTAATTAACTGATTAACTAATTGACTAATTAACTGACTAACCAACTAACTAACTCACTCTTTAATTAACCACTTGAGGGAAAGACGACCGTGTATTTATAGCCTTCCGGTTTTCTAGAACGAAATCTGTACAGATAAGGCTTATCACTTTCCATTATCAAATGTTTGCAGTAAGTTTGTTACCAATACAAGATTGATAACTACATTTTGTTACAGTACTGGTTGTCTATTATGAAACAAATGATAAAAATGAACACGATTCACCTAAGATCAATGCAGTATATTCAAAATTGAAACGTCAAACAAGAAAATATCTGCCAATCCGATGGACGCACGCTACTGAAATTATATTGACAATATGTAGATCTAAGCCCATCCTCGTCTAGCCGACAATTTCATATCGGTAACATAAGTTGTTATATGAGACCCTCGGAAGACATACGTACCTCTACTTATTTTAATTAGATTTCAATTTCAATGTGTTTCTGACAATTTTAGCATTTTTGAAATATTTTGTTATTTTTTTGAAAAATTGTCCTTTAAAAAAATTTGATATTTTTTAAAAACTTCGACATTTTTGTTCTTTTCTTTAAACATTTCTGTAAATTTTGACTTTCTCTGAAAAATTTACGTTTCTTAAGTCATTCAAAATTTAGGCTGAATTCAAAAGGTTTATTTTCTTTTGAAAATTTTGACTTTTTAAAGTTTCGTTTTATTCAAAAATTCTTATTTTTTTTGTAAAAATGTTAAATTTCCTGTAAGCTAGATTTTTAAAATTTCACAATTTTTCGAAATTTCGCTTTTTCCTAAATTCTTATTTTTCCGTATATCATTCTTAAAAAGTTTTTTAATTTATAATATTATTATTATTATTATAAGTTTTATTTATTTTTAATTTTTATTTTTTACTAAATTTTGATTTTCACAGTCAAAATTTCTATAAACATTACAATTTTAAGGGTATGGAGATTTTACTCAACTGTTCCTTGAATTTTTTTGGATTTATCTTCTCTGAACGTGCAATTTTTTTCCTAAGATTTTCTATAATAGTAGCTTTATCATGACTTGATAAGTAAACAAATTAAATCAATAATTTTTACTAACGCACAGCTCAAGTTAATTCACTCATCAATCATTAATAAAGACTAAAGGCAAGCCTTCATTTTAGATTTTAATCGTCAATTCAACTAAATTTTTGCCTACTCCAGTACGGAACTTAAAAAATTTAATAAAATAATAGAAAAGATTACGTTGAACTTACGTTTGAAATCTTCAAAATCGATGAATGTATTAAAAATAAAGGGCAGGTTCACTTTATAAGAATAACCCTGTACACCAGAAATTTTAGTAAACTACGTCATTTTAAAAAATGCTTTTTAGTATCAAATCATTTTAAACATTAAATGTTTTACATGCTATTAACTTCTTAACGGTGTAGTTTACGAAAAAATTATAAGAACATTTTTTTGTGCAAAAAAATCCATAAGTTCAAAAAATCAAATAATTAGTGTCTAGGACCAATGACGAAGTTCTGATAGGAATAAAGTGTCAGTATGCCCCAGATCTACGCCACTGGTGAAGTTGATTAACTTTTCTAATAGGGAAATAATAGCGCACTACTAGATATACGTCACCAAATGGTTTTTAATTATTATTGTTCATAATTTGAGGAACATAAAAAATCCTTTAAAAATGAAGACTTCAACTTTCTGCATCTCAAAAATAATACATTTAAGAAAGGCATTGTTTATAGAACAGTCATATTATTTTTGGTAATCTATTGTTCCTTAAGGCTTTTTCCATGGAATACCGCCAACCTGTATGGTGTGGCTATTAAAAAATATGTTCAAATATGGGAATATATCGCTGAAATGGATCCTACAATTGTCTTGTTAATTATTCCAAACAGCAATGTGTCAAGCATTGTGTTCATTCAATACAAAATCGAGATTAGAATCATCGTCCAAAAACAATGTCCGCTTATTGCTGTTGATTAAAATTAGCGGTCAATGTTTAGCATTCAAATGAATGCATAAACGTATAAAAGCACACTACTCAAAACATGGTTATTCTATGCCACTGTCTTTGCGGTGATTGTCAGGATGGCTTGTTTTGTTTATAGGTAACATGACACATATGATAATGGAAATGACATCTCACCGCAGTTTGGATCCAGCAGCGATCTATCACATCCTCCTGTCATTTGTACTGCTACCCTACAATCATCGATATCAAATTCCTCCCCAACGACGACCGACAATATATTATAAGGACCCGGCCCTCCTCCGAGGCATCTTATTTATTTGCCCCGAGTATATATAACATGCCATTACGTCATTAATACGTTTATTGGAGCGCTTTTTATTCGCTTAAAATATTCATTTCAGAAAACACTTATCTTAGAAAAATCAGATTTTAATATTTAATTTTATGACTATTTAAATATAAGAAACAAACCAAAATAAATGTATATCGTGAATTCAATCCATTGACAAATCAAACTAACAGTTTAGTAATTATTTTAGTAATATCAGGCATAATTTAATAAATTTGGCCTGATAAAAAAAAATTATCAATAGTTATTATTGAAGGTGTCAATCGTTAACCATTCTAAGTTCCGGATCTGCTTTATAGAAGTATTGTTCAACCATTTTTTTTAAGATTTCTACTTTGACGACAATTTTTTAACTTTTTATCCAACGTGTTACCTATAAACATGAAATTTTAGTTCTTATTTACAAAAATTTACAGTAAGTAAGTTTTAACCCTATTTAATTTCTTAAATTTTGATTTTTAAACTTAATATATAGGTAGAAATTTTTTTTGAGACTTTCATTTTCAACACTAAAATTTTGACTTTTCCTAGTTTTCACAAAAAGGCCATTCTTGTCAAAAAATTATTAAAATATTTCGGATTCAGTCCAAATTTCGAAATAGGATTAAAAATTTAAATATAAGCAACAAATTGTAATAATTTCTTTTAAACAAAATACGAGATGTTTACAGTGGTGTACCTAGAGCTTGTTGCCTGGGGCGGTCTCCCAGTTTGTCGTCTTTTCAAGTGAGTAAAAATTGATGTCACCATTTCAGTCTTTTTCAAAATAAGACCCATATTTTTCCTTCGTTTATAAAAAGAAAAGAAACAAACACGGTAAATGAGTCTTTTTCCATTTTTTTTTTTAAATTTGCTGATAATTTTCCCTTTTTATCAAAGTTTTCAGTTTAAATTTGATATTTTAAATTATTTTCTTCACATCCGTGTTTTCGTAAGTAACACATAAAGGCAATTATTTCTCAAAATTTCAATTATAATTTTGGAACTGTTTTTTACCAATAATTTTTACTTTAAACTCAAAAATTGATGTAAAAATCTTGTCCACTGGAACCAAGAAACATTAAAAAAACACATCAACACTTGCACTAGCTATTATCCCAAACTTTGTACTTTTAATTTTGATTTTTTTATTTCATAATTTTTGATCTGAAAATGTGGCTTTTACAAATTTCGAGTTTATTTTATGTATTGAAATTTCTAACGAAATTTTAGGTGAAAATTTAAAAAGCTCTACATTTTCTCTGAATATTGCTTTGTTGAAGACTTGTTGTTACCCGCGATTTCGTCCGCATAGAATTAGATGACTGTTTTTCTAGAAAATGTGAATATGCTATTTGACTAAGTACTCGAGGTTCGATTTTCAAAAAAAAAACTTTCCGCGTTAGGCAGTGGCCATTTACCGGTACAGTCATTAACAGAATCCTACTATCCAAGTTTAGGTTTCTATATCCAGAGATTTAGATTGCGCATTTGTCCGTCAATGCTTAGCCAATATACCTTCTTTGGTATTACATATTCAAAGGTAAAAATTAGGTAACAGAAATATAACTTTATGTAATCAAATATCCAAAGTTACAAACAGTTTATGCAATTTCATGATTTGTTAAATTGGGGCATCGATTTGTTTTGTTTTAGATATGACATTGATAAGAGCGCTTCTATTAAACATTGTTTTATTTCTGTAGTTGCTCAGCCAATAAAAAACGATTTCCATTTTATGCAAAAAGTAATCCTAAACAGGAAGGTTATCAACGAAAATCCCAATTTAAAAAAAAATTCAAAATTTTCACTCCAAAAAAGGGTGAAATATTTTTATTAAAATTGTTTGGATTGCAATTTTCAGAGCCAAAAATTTCAGTTCTTTTCATTAATTTCAAATATTTTTCAAAATGTCCTATTTTTAAACATTTAGTTTTACAACTCAACACTCATTTTTGTGTATTTTAGGACTTTTTTCAAATTTAAATTTTTCTTGTCAACATTTTTAGTTTCAATTTAAGGATTTTTTAGCTCGAAAATTCGTCAATTTTTTATAAAGGTAAAAAAATTACACTTGAAATTTCTTGTAAAAAAAAGTTAAAATGTTGACGTTTTTCTCGAATTTAGAATTGTAACCTGGACAAAAATTTTGTTCGAAGCGTACGATTTAAAAAATATCTTGATACTTCATATCAAGATTTTATTTTTAAACGTAGGCTTCCAACAAAATTTCCACCAAAGTTGAATCCCTCAAAAAAATTCAAAAACATTTGAGGAGTTTAAATTTTCAGATTAAAAAAGTCATATAAATTTCGAATTTTAATGGTTTGTTGATAGCAACTAGAGTTTTTAATTTGTTTGTTTTTATTTACGCATTAAAACGTGCAATTTTTAAATTGCTTTTAAATTTTTGATTAAATACTTAAGCACTTGGTTTTGCTCATACTTCAATATTTCGAGTTTTACCCCAAAGTTTTGTTATCTTAATATTTTGTATTAAGGATAGCAATTTTAACCTTGTTTGCAAAACTTCATGTCAAAACCCAATTTTTATGAGACCTTAAAATTTTCTCGAAAGTTAAATTTTGTTCTCAAAATGTTGTATTTAAATCGGATATTTGTAAAATCGAAGATGTTTTATAAAAAAATTTGTTGTTATTTCATAAAACTAAAACTTTTTCTATAAAAATACACCGTTTAATATAAAAAAATCTAAGTTTAGGCTCAAATTTTAATATATTTTGAGAGGTTTATCCTATTTACGCTTGCTATGTTTTTTAAATATCAATTAATAATTAAAGCGTTGCCTTTTTTCTTGATCTGCTTTCCCAGTTATAAATGGGACAAAACGTCATAGCTATTCTTGGTTTTTGTAGTGACGTATGAAAATATTTCTCATCTTTTTATTACGAAGAAGGATAACCTTCGAATGGTAACGTCGACTCGCGGAATCCCTAAGTATTTGAAAGGATCCGCCGCGGAACACAAGCTGAAGAATACTGCTCTTATTAGAAAAATATTTTATTTGAAGCTCGTTGAATTTAGTCTTTTCGAAACCCATTTTCTTAGACTTCTTTTTAATAAGAAGCGTGCGTTTGACCGAATGTTCGTACATACATTTCGCAGCTTATGAATATAAACAGAACCTAGTTAGTAAGATAAACAAACTTTCTATTAAAGCGGAGGAAAGCTATTTTAAGATAAACAGGGGAGGGAAAGTATGAAAGTTCAAATTTGACAAGTCATTAATTATCTTTAAGTCGTTTTCTCCAGCTTCTTTCTAAGCCGCTTTTATATGGTGTATTTTAATAAATGGATTATTGGGTGTACAACCAGGAGGCGCAGCAAATTAACATGAGTTTTCAATTACCAACCTATTAGAACCATAGTATAGGAGGTGGGAGTATAATTTAATAATTATTCATCTTATAAAGTATTATCTAGTTATCTCTGTGGGAAATTGTTTTAGGGGAGCAGCTGCTTTCAGCTCTGATATGACTCTAATTACAAACTGAAATATACAAGATCGTTAATTACAAAACTGGAAGGAAAGTTAAGAGCTTCGAGTATTTAGACAAAAACTTGCTCATTTTCAATCTTGAAGAGATTTGATTCCTTTTTGAATTAGCCCAAATCCGGCGATCTAAAAGATCGCTTCAATAATTCAAGCAAATTACCTCTTTAGAAGAAAGCAAACCCTAAGTTTGTTTATATTATAAACACCCTCCGCAATTATTCATTAAAGTATAATTTGTTTTAATTTATAGCGTAATATTTTTCAGGAATTCGAATGTGAAAATAATATGACTTGCAAAGTTTCGTAAGTGCATCTACATTTCATGGAAGTTTATTAGTAAGCTAAAGTTTTATCTATAAAATTTTATATTGCATCCAAACTTGTCAAAGTCATAAAGTCCTGGTTTCCTTTGAGTATACTGTGACAGCAAACAGGTGTTATAAAGTGGGTTTTACAAACTCGGTATTTTCGTACAGCCAGACAGCTTATAGTGGCATTCGGTGAGATCTACCAGTTTTGCGGAATTATATTTTGAATAAGCCACCTCTGCGAACTTATCGATAACAAGTTTTAACCAATTTGCCTCCATTCCCGGATCCAAAACTTTCGTATCGATTTTGCGCATCAGCTTAGGTTCTTTCTAAATGCCACTCGTGAAGATTTCGTTTGACATGATTTTGTATAATTTTCGTTATCTTTGTTATTTGGAATCCTAGGCTAGCTTCAAGTAAGGTAGTAAATATTCTGCTGGAATTACTCCTGTCCTTCTTAATAAGTCTATTTAAAAATACTACCTTATAGAGCACCTTTCATAGGTCATTAATTAAAAAATTATTGACATTTTCATTAGAAACTTAGTTAAAATAAAAAAAATTAGATTGTTTGGCAACTCCTTAATTGTAAGTAGTTAAAATTCGTCTTGTGAACGGTCCTGTAGCTCAGTGGTTGTGACGGCGAATTTTGCCATATAGGTCTTATAAGTTGCGGGTTCAAATCTCGCTGTCGTCAGCAATTTTTTAATTTTATTAACGTCTTTATCATTAGCTACATAATGCTGTTAACATTGGAGATGTTGTTGGTAGCTCAAATTCGCGTCACGGTAACGCGAAATACTTAGTTTTCCCCATCTAAAATCGTCTAACACGTATAGAAAAAATTTCACTTTAAAAAAATAACCTAATACAAGTATATTCATCCAGGTATAATGTTATGTCATATGCATAATATTGTCGGTAATCCATATAATAAAAAAAGGAAAATCTTTGTTGTTCTTTTATATATAAAATGAAAACTGATTGATTGATATATCAACGCATAACCTAAACAAACCAATTTTTTGACTTCGTATACAGATTTTGATTTTTTTTAACACTTTGTCACTAAATTTTTTTTAACATTTCGAGAAATATAGCCCATAACGTTCTTTAAATTTTGATATATTATCCAACAATGTTAAAATTGAAATTCTCTTATTTTTAAAACTATGATTCTATTATCTAGAATACTAATGCTGATTTTAAAAAACATAATGTGCTGTGTGTAAGCGATGAATGTTTTTGTCACAAAAATTCAGATTTAGACTAACAATTTTTACTTTTTTCCAAAAGTCTTGATTTTAAACTCGACCTTTTCGAGTGTTCTCACAGCTTTTCTTAAATTTCAGAGTTTATAACCTCAATGTTTGTTTTTTTCTCTTCATTTTCGAATTAAAAATAAAAACTTGCCTTCTACAGATGGATTTTATTTTAAACATTTATACTTTTTTCCAAAGCCTTATTTCCTTTTTTGACGTTTTTGCATATTTTTTGAAATGTCAGTATTTTTGCAGAAAAATGTTTAAAGTTTTCCTTCTTTCTTTTTGAATTTTTGGCTCTTCATTGCTCTTTATTACTAAAGTTCTACTGTCTTTCAACTGTTGTTCAATATATTTTAATTAATTTCAAGTTTATATTTTTAATTTTTACTCTAAAATGACATTGTCAGCTCGGGATTTAAAATTACAATTTTTCGAGACTAAAATATTTTTTTTCAAAAAAATTTAGAAATGTTGTCAAAAATTTAAATGAAAACGTAAAGATTTTAATTTTTTTGATTCAATTTTCTTTTGGATGTTAAATTAAAATATTTTTATAAATAAAGCCAGAATTCACACTTTTTGTCAAAAATTTACATTTATCTAAGAATTTACATTTTTTTTTTTTAAGTTCGATTTAAATCACGAACTTTTTATTTTAAGTATTTTCGAAGATTTAAAATTTATATTTCAAAGTTTTTTTCTTGATCCACTTTGATATTATCTTAAACTTTTTATTTTTTTACTCACTATTTAGGTTCAAGGTTAAAATTATTAATTTTAATCTAAAAAATCGACTTTTTTTTCTTGAAATGTCGATGTTTCTTTAAGATTTGTTTATAGAACTGTAACGTGAAAAAATCATAATTTCCGCAAATAACTCGAAATTGACATGTTTTGTTAACATTTTTAATTCTAATTTAAATATGGAAATTTTGTAATTTTGTCTTTAATCTCGAAATGTTGTTGCTACTCCCATAGTTTGGGACTGAAACTGAACAGTTTGACTCAATATTTTAGGAAAAAACGAAGGCTTTCTAAAAAATTTGTTTAAAAATGTCGAGATTTACCTTAAAATTTTAAGTTTAAATATAACAAAAAGTAAAAATTTGTAAATTTAATTAAATAAATATTTACAAATTAATCAATTAATTGTAAAACTTGACTTCACAATACCATAAATATAAGTGAAAATTTTAAAGTCAAAATCGAAATCTTTATCGTTTTTTAGGATTCCGTACGTTATAGGGAAAAACAGAACCCTTATAATCTCACCCTTATATCCGTTGGTCCGTCTGTCACAAAGAGGTTTTTTCAAAAACCATGGAACCAAGAAATTTGATATTTTGCACAGCGTTCTCGATGACCGACGAAAATACCGCCAGCAACTATTAGAAGAAGAAAATATACTACAATAAAATGGGGGGTTAATTTGGTCTCCGAAAAATCAAGTTTTTGTTAATATATCGTGTAAGGCATTATTTAAAGGGGACACCTTTGGAGATCCTAAATTATGAGGGTAAATCAAATATAAACCGGAATTTCTATCATGTCGCCATGAGGGCGATGGAAGTGTGCGCATACTCTTAGACATGTTAGGTGATGATATCATGTGACCTCTAGCGTTTAAGTGAATTTTATTGTCACTGTTTGTCAGTTGTAAATGCCATGAGTAAACAAGAGGTTCATCCGCACGTTGCGCAGCGCATTATTATTAACTTTCTTACCGTTGAAGGTGTAAATTTTGTCAAAATTTTTTGTACCCTAGAAGCAGAGTTTAAAGATATTTGTCTGAAAATAACTTAAGTGTATAAATGGCACAAAAAATTTTTGGAACGACGAACTCACGTTCAAAATGAACCCCATATTCATCGTCCTCGAACCACTGGGACTGCGAACAAGATTAGCGCTGTTTAACGCCTTTTGGAAGGTAATCGCTGTTTAACGGTTGGTGAAATTGCAGCTTAGATAGGAATAAGCTTTGGGAGTGCTCAATACATCATTACAGATGAGCTGGGGTTTCGAAAAATTTCCGTCAGGTGGGTACCTAGTCTTTTAACTAAAGAACAGAAACAATAACGTCTGAATAATTGTCAGCGCCATCTTGGACGTTTTCAACGTAAATGTGAAGGTTTTTTTACAACGTATCGTTACGTGTGATGAGACTTACATTCACCACTACACCCTTGAATCTAAACAAGCAACCATAAATTGGAGAAGAAATTAGGAACGTGCACCCGTCAAGACAGCTGAAAAGGTTCTTGCGAAAGTGCGTTGGGATTTGAAATGACTTGTGCTTTTAAAGAAGTTGTGGACGTCGATTTTCTGCATGAACGTCGTACAGTTAATGTTGCTTGCTACTGCCAGGTATTGTATGAAGCAAAACGTGCATATCGGCGGAAAAGGCGCCAAGTTTTGGTCAAAAATGTGCTTTTGCCTCACGTCAATGCCCGCCCCCACTTAGCCAATCTGACATATCAAAAATTGGGGGAAATGCATTGGGTAACATTAGAACACCCCCCTTACAGTCCCGACTTATCACCATGCGATTATCATATATTTGGACCACTGAAAGAAGCTTCAGGAGGAGGGCGATTCCATTAGGATGCAGCTGTTGGCTGCATTAATGCGCAATTGGCTGTAGCACGCTTCCCTACTTTTTATGATGATGGCATTAAAAAACTCCAATCCGTTAGAAAAAATACATAACAAAGTAAGAAGACTATGTTGAAGACTAGTTAATAACTTTTATATTTGTATCTTGTACCAATAAATAATTAAATACATATTCCTACTCGTATTTTTTTTATAACTTTGAGTCCAGTAATTCTAAAGATACCGCTTAAAATGTGTCATAAATGATTGGTCCCTCTCCATGTTCTCCTAGGTTTCTAAAGATAAAATTTAGATTTTAATAGGGCTAGTGGGTATTAGGCCATCGATGATCGAAAAACTGCAGGTTTTTTTTGATAACATAATAGTTGTCGAAAAAAAATATTTTATAGAAACATAGGGATCTTCATTTAAACACTTTTTAACCCATATAGTATAATTTTTTTTAATAAAAAACCTTAATTTTGGTGGAACGCACTGGTCGTTGGTTATCTTCAAAAATTGAAATACAAATCTTGTCTCCTAAAACCAAGAAAAATTAAAAAACACAGACCGATCTTTGTTGTGTTTTTTAGTCTCTCTTGGTTTCAGGGGACATAATTTGTATTTCAATTTTATAAAAAATTTAGTTTAGACGAAGGATACAATCCAGATCAAATTTTATTTTAAATATTTCATTTTTGGAGTTAGCACAAGTTTATTAAATTGCACGCAACACAGTAATTGTGGTTGAAATACCACCGTTCCATACTGATGAGGCCAAGGAAGGCCGAAACTAGTCTATGGTTGCCGTTGTACATATTTTCTATTTTGAGCATGTTTAACTGTTTAATTACAGAATATTTAATTGGTCATTTGTCGAACTTTATAAAAAATTGTTTAAAAAACTAAACATTAAAAAGAAACTAAAACAAGCTTAAAGAAAGTTCTAACTATTTTCGTAAAATTTAAGGAAAGGATTTTAGGCTTTTTTTAAATTCAATCTGTTTACGTTTTCAGGAATGTTAAATTTCATCTTTTAATCAAACATATTTTTATTTTATCTTGGAATGTTAAACATTTCTTTTATCAGATTTTCTAACAAAAAGCTATAATTCTAAAATTCTCAAAGTAATTTTTATAAATTTGGGGTTTTCTCGGAATGAAATGAGTTAATTTCGATTTTCTGATTTTCTTTTTTTAGATTGCAATTTTGATATCAGAAATTTTAAATAAATGTTGAAAATTTAGGTCAAAGAGAATATTAAGAATTTTATTAAAACAAGTGTTTTCATCATTTCAAACTTAAAGTTGAAATTTTAAACTCTAATTTTAATTTTCTCGCTGAAAATTAAGATAGTGAGATTAAAGCCAAAAAGACTTTCAGCTTTTTACAAAAACGTTAAAATGTTAAATTTAATAGTCGAAATAAAAATGTATTGCTGCGCGTTATCGGTTCGAATGATTAACACTTGGAGAATTGAACCACTTTATTTCCAACTGATTCCGGAACACAACAGTTGCGATTCACAAACACTATTTAATTAACTGACTCATTCATTGACTTCTAACTAATTAACTAACTGAGGGAAAAGCCAACCGAACCCCCCATGTATACAGACTGGACCGTAAGTAATGGTACATAGAGCAAAAATTGATTTTTAGTATAAAAATAACGTGACTTAACCACGTTTACCTTATACCAAAAGTTGATATTAACAGAGATACAGGGTGTCAAAGTTGAAAAAAAAATTGTGATTTTTTTCGCATAACTGATGAACACATTGCACTATAGTTAAGAAATTTGGTATAAAAATGTTTCTTTGGTCAGAAAATTCTAATTTGCTAACAGATTGTCAATAACTCATAGGGGGCGCCACCTGCGCTACCTTGTATTATTATAAAGCATCATAACTTTTTTGTGCTTTTATGTACATTCATTTAAAATAAATATTTTCATTTACCTACATTTTTTACATAAAGAAAGGTATAATTTATAAATGTTGATACAAGCAACTGTTTTCAAGATATTTGCCTTCAAAGTTTGCCGTACGTTTATTTTAAGTTACGTAAATGTGAATTTTTCGCAGTTAGATTCAAAATAAAAGAATTAAAACTGACTCTAAAATGGTTTATATCAAATATTACCCTACTGACATTATTATTACACATATTTTTTATTTATTTCTAAAGCAAATTTAATTAAAATACCAAAACAAAATTCATTTTTAAAAATAAGTATGTGGGAAATGACCTTTTTCATGTAAAGGGATTGTAAGCAATTCAAAATCTGGCTGTCTTTTAGTGAAATATATCTCCAAATATCTGCTTTCACCACCTAGACTATTACAATTTTCTTGTGCGGACTCAGAGATCATATTTCACATCTCTATGTTAGAAAATAAATTACGTCTTAATTGTTTGGATTTTCTTTATTGAGATTTTTAAAATTTAGGTAATAATATTATCAGCAAAGTAGTATTTGACATAAATTAGTTTTAAAGCTGCCTTATGATTACTTTTTTTCAAGCCTACTTCGAAAATTTAATATCTTAGTAATTTAAAACTAATGCACTTCAAGTTTTAAAGGCAAATATCTTGGAAACAGTTGCTCGTATCAACTTTCAAAAAGTACACCTTTTTTACGTAAAAAAGTTGGAGAAATAAAATAACCTATTTAAATTTAATATAAGTGGGTGCACAAAAAAGTTATGATGATTTAGAATTATGCAGGATAGCGCAGGTAGCGCCCCTATCAGCTATCGGTAATATGTTAGAGTTTTTCCACTCAAGAAACTCCCTTGTGCCAAATTTTGTGCCTTTATTAAAATTCATTTTATAATTATATGAAAAAATCGAAATTTTTGTTCCAACTTTGGGACCTTATGTCTCTTGATATCAACTTTTGGTAAAAGGTAAATGTAGCTAAATCACATTATTTTTATTCAAAAAATCCAGAATTGCTCTGTGTACCATTATTTATGGTCCACCCTGTAGATCCTGTTTCGGGTTCCAGAGGAATCCAGCAGATAAGGCTTATCATTTGCCAACATTTATGAAGCGCTTATCTGCTGTTTGATTTATTATTGCGGCCGCTTCCTCTTGTCAAATTTTCTAGAAAATTCCCAATTAAACTTTATAATTACATTTTGTTACAGTATAAATAAGCTTTCTACACATTTGGAGTAACCAAAGCAAATTCCAAATTAAAGCAAAAATTTTGAGCCTAAAAATTAAATCACAGTATAAAAGATGTTTTATCAGTTTAGTTATGTGAATGTAGAATATAAAAAAAAATAGGATTTACATTTGAGATTGATGGTTTTTTCTTAAATTAAAACTCTCATTGGCAGTTAAATGCCGTATTATTAGAACTATTTTTATTAGATAAATGATATACAGGGTGAGTCATTAGTGCGGTAACGTCCTGTGGCTCCTACAACTATTTTAATAATGTTGTACAGAATCATTATCAAACGTAAAGTTGCAAATATCACTCCCTGTATATTATTTTCTATTTTTATTAGGCAATAACCAAGCCTTGATTTAGTGTCAAAAATTGTTGATCTAGCTCTTATAGTTTAAGAGTTAGTTAACTTTAAAATTGAAAAATAAAAGGTGTCGATATTGGAATGTTTAAAATTTATCTCTGAAGTTGTTAGGGATTTTTTCTCAGCGGTAATAAAAAACACTAATAAATAAACTTTTTACAGCATAATTTACAAAAAATTTTACAAAACCACAAATTCGACATGTCCTGTCCTTCCTGCGATTTTACCAATCCAACATAAAATGTACAACTACTTGTACCTTTACTTAAAAAAATGTACAGAATTTTAATTTATTTAATTTAAATTTAAATATCTCTCAAACTATATCAACTAGCTTCAGAGATGTTTATATCAAAGCAAAGATTAGCTATTGATTAACAGAAATGGAATATATTATACAGGGTATGCTATTCGAATTTTTTGAGAAAAATATCATTTTGCGTTTGCTAATCACTCTAGATAACTCCAAATTTCATTTAAATAACATTGCATAATTTTCTAAGAAAAGAATATTCTGAAATAATCTGAACTAAAAATAAAATCATTTGGGTGTTTCCTGCCGTTCAAGCGAGCTTACACTTTAGGTTTAGTTTTCATGATTTTTCTAAATATAGTATTTCAATAACTATTAACCGCAGACTCTTATTATTTGATATTATTTAAATCAGCATTTTATAAGAAATTTTAATATTTAAAAATATATACGGTGTTCTATGTTCAACCTGTATAGTAAAAAATAATTTTGGAATGTGCGCCTTATGCTAATGTATTTTCGGACTAAAAATATTTTTGTTAGCAAAGAATGTGTAGGAGTTACAGAGATTTACCATACTAATGACTTACACTGTATATCTTTCAAAATTAAATTTTTTTACTCGAAGTTTCAAATTTAATTTAAAAAACAATATAACAAGTCCTGAAATTTTCGTGCTTAAGCAATTTAAGCTCAAATTTAAATTTTAAAATAAAACTTCAATTCAAGATTTTAGGAGGAACTTTCAGGAAAATAGTAAAGTTTGTGAAAAAATCGGAGTAGAGAAAAAATTCAACTTTTTGAGCAGAGGCATGACAAAATCTTAAACATTTTGCTATTTATTCAAAAGATAAAATGTCGAAATTAAGTTCGAAAAATCTTAATCATTTGACCATATTTTTAAATAAAGTGACTGTTTAACTGTGATTCGTAGTGTAGTTTTATATTTCATTTCATAAACTGAAATTTAAAATAAGAAAACCACGACTTCAAGCATGAACTAAAAATGTTAATAAAATAATCAAAACTTTTAATTAAAAAACAATCCCAATTTTGTCACATTTTGAGCTTAAGGCTGAAACATTTTACTTTATTCGTGGGATTTCATATGCTTCCTTTGTTTATGAAAATTATTCATTACTTTATTAGCGTACTGTATTCTGAATAAAGCATAATTTTTCTTTCACTGAAGCTTTTGTCAGTGTTTTCAGAGTTAAAGTTTCAAAGGTCTTAATAGAAAGACAGCTTTCTGTGAGTGGGTGCAATTTAAAAATTATCATATTAGGGCTTATATAAAAAGTATATATTGGACTTACTCTAATTTTATGCATATATTTCATAACGGAAATAATTTAGAAATGTAGTGGAAAGCTATGTAGAAATATAACTTTTTTATAATAACATATTGATTACCAATTCGTTCCCGATCAGTACAACTACAATTACGAACTTTTGTCAGAAACCTTTTCTAAAGTTATCGTTTCACATTATTGCAAAATAGATATTTTATTATAAACTGGCATCAATAAGTGTTAGATTATTAAGAAATATGACAAATAATGCAATAGGTAACTTCGAAAACAATTTTAATAATTTGGTTTTTATGGGACAATTTTATGAAAGTAAATTTAACTTTGTACATTAAGCAACTGTTCAATAGTGCAATTGATTATTTTTATAATCTGATGGCATTTATTTTCGTGTACGTGCACCATGATCTATGATGTTGACAAAACATCGGTGCTGAATGCTGACATATAAGATTAAAGTAATACCATCAACAATCGATCTTTGGAGTATCGATTCAAATATTATATTTGAAATCTACTGCAGTGAAGTATGGACCCATTTGGGTATTTGCTGTCATTGCCAGGTTTTAAATAAAAAAATTATTCGCCGTAGGACAAGGATATTTAAAAAAAAACTAACGAGTTACAATAATGGAGCATCGACGTTTGATATCGACAAGAAAACTTCACTTGCAAAAAAAATATGATGGCGCCACTAGGGAGAATATTATTTTTTCTAATTTTTTTTAAACCTTTTTACTATAAAAGCAGAACTATTTGCCTTTTAAAATTTCCCAAAATTCTGTGTGTTTAAAATCAAATTTTTTCGGACACTCTTTTTGAAATATCCAGGTTTAATTACAAAGTTTTACGTCTTCAAATTTCTTCTCAAAATGTCGACCGTAATATGAACATTCCACTTCAAGTAAATCAACGTTCATGTCAAAAAATGGTAATCTAAATCGTCAAAATTGTCGTTACTGGGCAGAAAACAACCCACACTAGATGAGGGAAGGCCACATTTAACAGCCAGAGAAAGTCAATGTTTGGGCAGGGATTGTTGGTGGTCGAGTTATAGGACCAATTTTTTTAAAGGAAATCTCAATGGGGCAGGATATTTAGAATTCTTGCAGGAAGAGCTAATTTCTGATTTAGCTATTTTTTTTCCTGATCCGGTCGAAGCTGATGTTTCGAATAGAAACATATGGTTTCAACAAAACGGTGCACCTGTCTGTGAGTATCTGGATGATGTATTTCCAGACAGATGGATTGGTTGAGGAAGACCTTTTGAATGGTCATCCAGGTCTCCGGACTTAACACCTATGGTCTACTTCTTAGGGGATATTTGAAGAGCAGAATTTTCAAGAGCAAACCTGCAGATACTGAGGAGTTGAAAGGACAAATAAGACAGGTGTGTAGACTAATTTCCCCCGAAGTTTTACTTTCGTTTATGATATTGTTAGTTGGTAAATGGACAACATTTTGAACATTTATTGAAGAAAGAATATTTGAATCGGGATCCTTGATTTTTTAAATTAGTTAATATTTGTTAAATATCTTTTAAACAATAAGAAATAAAAAATTGAAATTTAATACACATGTTTAACTTGATATATCCTTTAAGAATATTTATTGAAATAACACGGTCGTTATTTAAAAAAATTGTCCATGACGTTATATCTTAAATTTGGGACATTGTGTATAAAATTTTCCTGCATTTGAAAAAGCGCAAATTAAAATATTAATCAACTTGTTCGAACATATTTCCGAAAAAAAAACTGTCTTTGATTTACTGAATTTATTCCAAATTTCAGACCAGCACTGTATTTTTTTTCTGTATATCAAAGTCTGACCTTTGCTAAAAATGTTATGTAAAAATTTTTGTTAAAGTTTCTTAAAATTCTAATTTTTTCCTTAAAATTGGTCTTTTTTTTTAAGTTTTACTTTTTCTTCTAATTAGGATAAAAGTTTATAAAATGGAATGAACATTTCTCCCGACATTTCAATTTTTCACAATTAAACTTTCATATTTTAGCAAATTTCGACTTTTTGTTCTAATTTGAAATTTGTCTTATTTAAAAACTTTGAAATAAATTTTTCTGAATTCTTTTTTTTAATTGCTTTATCTTCTAAATTTATACTAATTCTCAAAATTCAAATCTTTTTTAAAATTTTAGCCTTACTTCCAAAACTAACTTATTTTTAAAAAAATTAACATTCGATTGCAATATTCGACTTTTTTCTAAAAATTTCCACTTTTTTAAATTAATTGTTTTTTTCTTGCCATTTTTTTAAATGTGGCTTTCTTGGAAATCTTGAATTGAATCTTAAAGCTCGATATTTTCTCTTTCTCGAAATCAATTCTTTTCTTTTTTCTTAATTAGGTAGACTTTTTACTAAAAAGGTAAATATTTCAGAATTTTTTTTTAGTTTTCTGTGGTACTCTTTAATTCGTTAAGATTAAAATATTTTTACGTCCCATTAAACAAGGCTTAGTTCGAGAATAATTTTACTTAGAAATCTGCAAGATTTTGTTTTTTTTTTTCGAAGTTTAGACTCTAAAACTTCAAATTAGGTCAAAATAATATCTGCAATATTAACGCGACCTTTTAATATTTATTCATGTTTTATCGGCTCTTTCTTCGCCAGTTACTCCTTCTAAAATTCTATATTTTCAGTAACTTTCTGTTAAGTATTGACACTCTTATGAATAAAACACGAATGAAAATAGCACTACTTTGCAAAGAAAATACGGAGGATGATATCTTACGACATTTAAACCATATATTTGACATTTCCCGACAATATCCTCTGGAGCTCTTTCTTTAAATTTAAATTTTTATTAAACGCCAAATCATGACTTCAAACATAAAATGTCAAAATTTTCCCGAAAATTTAAAGTTTTTTGAAGTCCCGACAATAATTTCAAGAAATTCATTTTTCTGGAAAATTTTACCTTACTTTTCAAACTTTTTTACACTGAATTATTATTTTTTCCCGTGAATAACAATAGAATTTCTAATTTTAAATTGGACCTTGGAAATTTTAATTAAAATTTAAAGAGTTTAAATTTGAAAATAAAAAAAATTATTTTTAATGAATTGAAATTTCAAAATTTTTCATTCGTAACACAACTGGAACATAAGGGAGCTATTATTTCATGAACTTTAAAAGAATGTTTTCAAAATCTAGTTTTTGCTGTAAATATATTCACTTTCATTTCGAAATTTTTGCTTTACACTTCTGACTTTCGACATTTGTACATTAAATGTAAAATTTTCATAACAACTGTTTTTGTTGACATTGTTCTATAAGATTTTCTGGAATTTTTTGTTAGAAGTCAATATTTTGATATGAAAGCTGAAAATTCTAGATGGTGTAAAAATTAGTCTCGTCTTCGCTTCTGAGGCTAAGAACTTTTCTACTTCATTTAAATTTAAATATCTCGTATTGTTTTATTTCAAAGTTTTTAGTGGCCTGGAAGACAACAATTCATTTAATTTTGGCTAATGTTGCATTTAGGATAAAAATAAAAAAATTATAAAAGGGGAACCTACCTGAAATAAATTAAAGTTTAGGTGGCTGCTTAAACACGAAACATCTAATGAAATAACTGCAACTGCCACGTACGTAGACTATTTAGGCTTATTCAAAAATTTTATAACAAAAATTGATCGGATTTTTTGCTCTATTTTTAATATTAACGCCAAAACAAAATAAAGTACACCAAAATTTGTATTTATATAAATAATTCGAATAGTTCTGGTCAAGAGGTTAATTGAAAAATTTTTGCTTTATTTAACCCAACTTGCATCTCCTGTTATTTCAGAGATACTCAAATCAGGCTCTCCTTATATTATGGTGCGTTTACACTAGATACTTATTCCGTATATTTCTCTCTGACATAAATATATTTTCTCTCTGACCTAAGTGTTAACTATCCTCAAAAAAGCTATCTCCTTCCAGTTGTGCAGATAAGTCTCGGATAGCTTCTCTCAGGATAGTTGACACTTATGTCAGAGAGAAATATGCAGAATAAAGTGTCTAATCTAATCGCACCCTTAGATAAACTGCATAAAAAAACCAAGCTATAGAAAATCAATGATATTTCTTCTCCATCGCGATTATTGAGGGGGGATATGTTTGTCTAGTTGAAATCTTTCTTTTTGCAAGACTTAGCTGCTGATTCCAAAAGTTATAACAACCAGCAATTTTTATCTACTTTCAGTGGACTATTTTAATACAAATGCATTTCAAGTTTAGTTATCCAATTATATCATGATCATATTTTTTTTTTAATTATCCACAGAGAGTAGCGATATAAGTTTATCATACATAACTGAAACGTGTGCAAGTGCTTAAATATAACAGTTTAACCGATCTAATTTACTAATGACTCGTAGTCATGATTGAGAGCAGAACACTAGGGTCTACGCAATGCTCTATAATTCACGTTTTCCCAAAATTACACAAGTTTATAACAACCGGTTGTACGCATTTAATCATGTAAAAATAATTTAGTAGCTTTGCCACAATTGCGTTAATTAATGGCTGCTAGACAAGAGTTACTCTCAACTGCTAATTTAAAAGACGGCCATATTGCTTGCTAATTAGAGAATGAGGAACTATATCTTGCTCAATTATCCTCCAGCAATATAACTCACATCCAAATATTTCGTCAAATTAAACACTCCAATAACGTTGCAAAGCGAACAATAAAATCATTGGATCAATCCGACAGACGTAACTTCATAGTGGAGAAACTTGGTCGTAACTTTGGTTTCACAAGACCGGCGTCTGTCATCCGGTTTGTGTGTTTATATTGATAGATATCCCATAGAACAGGCGGATGCATCTAGCAAGAAGTTCGAGTTTTAGCGAAAGAGGTATGCGCTGGAACGTGCACGAAGACAGCCTCCGGGGAGATTTCTATTGTTGTCGGGGAAATCGACAACCGTCGTTTCAAGTTTACTAATGAACCATAATGCATAGAGTGCTCAGAAACGAAACAGGTGTACCTCTTTCGACTGGGAACAAGGAAAACTTTTGCCGACACAACTTTCTCCTCTCGTAGGGGCGAACTTGAATTGCTAATTATAGGGGGAATTATTTCATCGGGAATAGTTTAAAATTTGAGAACTTTGCTCTTGTGCGTTAGAAGAGAGCTTAGGTTTGCAACTTATTTGGAAACTATTAATGTTTAAGTTGTGTTAAAATTGTATCTACTCACATAGATCAATCTAGATACTAAAATTATTTCAGAATTTCATAATGCACTTACACCACTGAAATAATTAATAGAATCATTTATAGTGTCATCTGGTCGTGGGAGGTTTATTTTCCATGGGGCATGCATCATATTGACAAATATTATTGTATAGTTCTTTTTTGTGTAAACGAATCTTGTAGTTTTTAAAGCATCTATTTTATTTCTATTTAAAAAATCCCTATGCACTAACTGCCAACAAAACACAGCCTAAACGATTGGATCTAGGAGCATCACATTTCATATAGATGTTTCCTTAACACGTAGGTGAGCACTAAGAGAGGATTTCTTCAAATTGCGGATACTCTTATACATGTTAGGTGAGGATATCACGCAACTTTCTGCGCTCAAGCGGATTCCGTTCTCACCGTTCGTCAGTTGTAAATACAATGAGTGAGCAAGAGGTTCATCCGTACGTTGCGCAACGCATTATTATTAAATTTCTTGTCGTTGAAGGTGTAAATCCCGTCAAAATTCTTCGTAGACTAAAAACCTAGTTTAGGAATACTTGTTTGAAGAAAACTTAAGGGTAGGAATGGTACAAAAAATTTTTGTAAGAATGAACTCAAGTTGAAAATAAACCACCCCATTCCTGTCCTCCTCGAACCGGTGGTACTGCGGATAAGATTAATGCTGTTTAACGCCATTGGGAAGGTGATTACCGTTTAACTGTTAGTGAAATTGCAGTTCAGATAGGAATAAGCTTTAGGAATGCTCAATTCAGCATTACAGATGAGCTGGGGTTTTGAAAAATTTCTGTCAGGTGAATACTGCATCTTTTAACTGAAGAACAGAAACAACAACGTCTAAAGAATTGTTAGCACCATCTTGGACGTTTTCAACGTAAAGGCAATGGTTTTTTTGCAACGTATCATTACGTGTGATAAAGCTTGGGTTCACCATTACACCCCTGAATCTAAACAAGCTAACATGGAGTGGAAAGGAAAGAAGGAAGGTGCATTCGTCAAGACAAAAACTCGCCTCTCAGCTGGAAAGGTTCTTGCGACAGTGCTTTGGGATTTTAAAAAAGTTGTGCTTTTAAAGAACTTGTGCACGTCGATTTTCTGCATGAACGTCTTACGGTTAATGTTGCCTACTACTGCCAGGTACTGAATGAAGCAAAACGTGCATATCGGCGAAAGAGACGCGAATTTTTGGTCAGTAGTGTTATTTTGCTCCACGACAATGCCCGCTTGTCCTTAGCCAATCTCACACATCAAAAGTTAGAGGAAATGTATTGGGCAAAATTGGAACACCCTCCTTATAGTCTCAACTTATCACCATGCGATTAATATAGCTTTGTGCTACTGAAGGAAGCTCTAGGGGGTGAACGATTCCATAATGATGCGGCTGTTGAGACATTTGTGCGCGATTGACTGCAAACACACTTCCCTTCTGTTTATGATAATGGCACTAACAAAACTCCCAGTCGTTGGGAGAAATGCATAACAACATTGGAAGATTACGTAAAAAAGAAGTTAATAACTTTCAAATATGTATCTTGCACCTGTAAATTTTTAAAAAACAAATTCCAGTTCCTATTTGATTTACCCTCGTATTTAAAGTTTTCCAAAAGCATTAAGAGCTTTGTCAATTAGTCTCTACACAAATTTATCCAAATATTTACAAGCAATTAGCGCATATTTTGCCTTTTTACGAATTCGTTTCACTTAATTTCCAAAATTTTAATTCTTAAACTGAAAATTTTTGACTTTTATTTTGGTACTTGCCATGTTTAAACTAAAATATGAAGAATTATTTTCTTGTTAAATATTTTAAAATTTCTTCTTGCTCTTCTTCATTTAAGAGTCAACATTTTCTGCAAACAATCGAAAAATTTTACTTTGTGCTCCTTTTTCACAATTCTGATTGAGATCTTAAATTCAAATATTTTTCTAAATTTTGGCTTTTTCTGAAATATTTCAGCTCAAACTTGAAAAATACTACTTGTAAAATGCTAGCTTTAAAATCGAAAAATTCGCAATTTAGAAAGTCAGATTTTCGGAAATATTAAAAACTCTCAGGAACGGGCTAATTTTACAAAAATTTGAATTTTTGCAAAAAGGTTTAACATTTTTAAGAAAATTTTAAGAAAATATCAAAATTTTTAAAAAATTTGATATTTTGATGAAAGGGAAATTTTGAACAAATCAAATTGTGAAAAATGTCGAGATTTTCAAAAAAATGCCAGGTTTTTATAGAAAAACCTAAATTTACAAATATCGAGAGGTTTTAAATCTTTAAAATTTGAATTTTTAAAAAGTCGAGAATTTGACAAAGGACAAAAAGTTTAAATAAAAAATGAAGAATTGAAAATGTCGACATTTTGAAATATGTATAGTCTGAAATTTAAACCTTTAGAAAATGTTGAAGGTTTGAAAACATCTTAAATGATAAAACAAAAAATAAAATAAAGGCAAAATATTCGAAATTTCCTAAAGTCAAAACTTTCATAGACGAAGTTTGCAGACAAAGTTTTGCAAAAAGGACAAAATGGTTAGGGTCAACAATTTTCAACATTTACACTTTCAAAAATTCAAAAAATTGAAATTGCGAAATTTTCAAAACAATTGATTTTTTTTAAAGAAGCGAAAATTTGAAGAAAGTTTGCAAAATGGTCAAAATTCAAACAAAAATGTCAAATTTTTACATTTTTAAGGTGTCTAGATACTGAAGAAAACAAATATTATCAGAAAAGTAAAAATTTTCCAAGAAAGGTAAAAATTTTAAAAAGTTATAATGTTCAAAAAAATTGAACATTTTTAGGTCCTATGATTTTGATGACAGATCTTCATAAAATATAAAAAAATTTGCAAAATTTCCAAATTTTCCAAAGGCATCGAAGCTTTTCAAAAAAAGTCAAAAATTTGAAATGATGAAATTTTGAAAGAAAACGAAATTTACAGACAATTTGAGAATGGGCAGAATTAAAAAAAATTCCTAGTATATTTTGTAAAATTAAAAATTTTTAATAACATCAAAATTTAAAAGAAAACAATATTTTAGGGTCAAAAGTTGTAAAAAAAAATAGAAAATGTTAAGCAAAGCAAAATTTTCAAATAAGTTTAAACATTTGAGACGAAAATTTTTTAAAATTAAAAAAAAAGTAAATCCTTATCACAATCACAGAAGATTAAAATTTTTAGAAAAAACAAAATTTTGAAAAAGTTGATAGTTTTAAAAAAGGCAATAATTTTAAACTGAATATTTCCGAAAAAAAAATCGAAATTTTAAAATTTGTTTGAATTTTCATGGATAGTTAAAATTTCTAAAAGAAAACTAATTGTAACATTAAAAATAAAAATTGTAAACATTTTAAAAAGTCGACAAATCTAATAAATTCAAGAATTTTAAAAAATGGCAAAATAAACAAAATTATTTGTAATTTTTTAAAAAGACGTAATTTGTAAAAGGGAAGAAAGTTTTTAGTCATCATTTCAATACTGAGGTAAAAAAACTGAAAAATTTTTTTTAAGAGCTAACATTATTATAAAAGTCAAAGGTATCAAAAAATTCGAAAATGTTTAACAGAAAGTCAATATTTCGAAAATTAAGTCAGAATTTTGAAATAAGTTAAAAAATTAAATAAACGTTAAAGAAAAATTTTCAAAATTATGAAATTATAAAAAACAAACTAAATTTTCGAAAAATTGAAAACTTTTTGGGCAAAATTTTCAAAAACTTTTAAATATTCAAAATCTGAGATTCTGATAAGCAATATTTTCAGGTAAAGTCCAAATTTCAAGGTCAAAATTTTAGTTTAAATCTTTAGAAAGTCAAAAATATTTCAAAAAGTATGAATTTTGGTAAAACAAATTGGTCCTAGTTATCTTTAAAAATTGATAAACAAATCTTGTCCCTTGAAACCAAGAAAGATCTTTCTTGGCTTTAGGCGACAAGATTTGTTTTTCAATTTTTAAAAGTTATGAATCTTTAAAGGAAGTTTAAACTTTTAAAAAGTCGAAAATTAAAATATCAAATTTTTTTTCAAAGGTGGGAATTTTTATAGAAAGTAAATTGATTACAGAGAAACTAAAATTCTCTAGAGAAATTAAAATTTTGAAAAATCTGACACTTTGAAAAGTGGAAGAAGATAGAAATGCTTACATTAATTCAACTTTAAAAAAAATGACATTTCGAAAAGGTCTGAAAAAAAATTATGAAAAAAATATAGGGATTTTGAAAGGTTCGAAACTTATTAAGATATTAAAATTTCTACAAAACATAAATACTCTAATAAAATTGAAAGTTTCCGAAAAAATATTTTTTTAGGTCAAAATCTTCCAGCAAAATAAAAACTAAGAGAACAAATTAAATAGATATGAAACGTAGAAGTTGTAAAAGAAGTAGTAATTACGAGAGAAAGACAAAATTTTCAAGATCAAGATTTTGCAGTAGTCAGAAATTTTAAAATAAGTGATATCTATTCTAAAAGTAAAAATTTCTAGGAAAATACGAACGAGAAAAAAACTGAATTTTTGAATTAGGTTGATATCTTTAAACAACTAACACTTTTCAAAAAAAAAGTAGAAATTTTGAACAAATCAAAATTCAAAATTCGAAATTCGAAATTCAAAATTCGAAATTCGAAATTCGAAATTCGAAATTCGAAATTCGAAATTCGAAATTCGAAATTCGAAATTCGAAATTCGAAATTCGAAATTCGAAATTTGAAAGTCGAAATTCGAAATTCGAAATACGAAATTCGAAATACGAAATTCCAAACTCGAAATTCGAAATTCGGAATTCGAAAAATATATAAACTGGACCTCGAAAAAAAAAAAACCATCACCTACTCTTACAATTACCTGCGCTTACCTCAAAACTCCTATCGTCTACCAAAAAGCTTCAAACGCCTACTAATGACAAGGTCGACTAGCAGTGGTTTAAATGTTAGAAAAAAGTAAAATTTTGCAAAAAGGATCAAAATGAGGTGGACATTAAAAATGAAGATCGACATTTTTTCAAAAGTATGATAGTTTTCCAAAAAACAAAATTTTTTAAACAAGGTTAATAACTTTTAAAAAGGTCAAAAGTTTGAAAGATTCGAAATTGTCAAAAAGTCAATGTTTTTAAAAACCTGAAAATTTTAAGTCGGGATTTACAACAAAACAAAGTTTTGAGAAAAGATCTAAATTTTGAAAAAGGTTAAATGTTTGAAAAAATATCAAAATTTTGAAAGAAGCTAAAATTTTGAAATAGTTAATATTTTCGAATTATAAGTCTCAATTTTAAAAACGATTAGAATTTTAAAATATAAGGGAAAATTTTAAAATGTTAAAACTTTCAAAATAAGTCAATATCTTTAAAGAAAAGTAGGAATTACCAAAAAGGGTCAAATGTATTATAAAGCCGAAATTCTGAAAAGCCGAAGTTGAAACATTTTCAAAAAAACAGTCTTAATAATGAGGTCAATATTTTCAACAAGTTGCAAATTTAGAAAATAATATTATTAACAGAAAATAGTAGAATTTATAAAAAAAGTTTTTTGTAAGTTGAAATATTCAAGTAAATCGCATTTTTAGTTTTCTAACTGTACGCAATATTTTGCAACAAAAATTCACAATGTTCAAAAAAGTTCGTAATCTCAAGAAAAGATCGAAATTCTGAGAAAAAATTGAGATAATGGAAAAAAGTGGCCATTTTTAACAAAAACAAGTTTTGCCGACAAAAGCCGTAATTTTAGCAAAAGGTGAAAATTTTCATACTCACCCCTTTCTTTAAATGGTCAAGGTAAGGATTAAGAATTTGCATACAAATTATGTATTTGATATTGGTCAAATTTCCCCCACAAACGATGTTAATAAGGTGATGAAGCGATTTAATAAGTATTTTCATCCAGTTTCTGGTTTTGTAAATATATTGAAAGGAACATAATTCGTAGTGCTCTTAGTAATTATACAATGCTATTCTTGATTACAGTTTGAGGATTAACACACAAGAAGACCAAATAATGAAGAACCACTTTTTTTGCAATTTTTAATTCATGACGATGATGTTTAACGGTAATGATATCGGATCGCGTAGTACAGAAGAATTCGATATTGTAGAAATTTAGTTTGTAAAATTTGCTTCCCATATTATTATGCATACAAACTATATTTTATTTGCTTCAGATCCCAATTTATTATTATTGAATACAATGCGCTCTATTTCTAGAGCTTACAAAGTGTGTCACCTTGTTACTTTTATCAGAAAAATACGTTCCGCGAACGAACGTCCATAATTCTTACCAAGAAAATAAAAAAAAGAGTTTCTTTGCAAGAAATAGGCAGCTCTACCACAGTTTATGGTAAAAATAAATTGATACAAAACTGCCATTATGGGAGACGGAGTATGATAATAAGAACGTATACAAGTTTGAATCACGGCACTCCAGAGATTCACATCGCGCCACTTTTCAAAGTTAAAACAATTTCGAAAATATATTATACCGAGTTAACCTGCAATGCGAAATCGATATTGACAGAATTTATCGTGCACCGGGGTCCGGCATCGGCCCTCTGGGTTAACCACACAACAGCAAAAATATGTGCAACGGATTTGTATCTCAATCGAAGGAACCGGCCTGCTAAGCGCCGTGTTGTTGAGATATAGTGCGGGATACCATTGTATGCACCACCATCGATTACTACAAGGAGCCACCCTGTGTTCCCTTTTCGCCACACGGTCCCCCGACCGCGGTAGGATTTACAGCGTGCGATTGAATAACAGAGCCCCAGGTAGAACCGAAGCTGTGGGGAAGCTATTAATTTCAGGGCTTTATAAGGTTGCAGTTGCTACATCATTTAG
The DNA here is from genome assembly GCA_028583605.1 of Dastarcus helophoroides. Classification (NCBI taxonomy): domain Eukaryota; kingdom Metazoa; phylum Arthropoda; class Insecta; order Coleoptera; family Bothrideridae; genus Dastarcus; species Dastarcus helophoroides. Next base: position 2,621,284 of record CM053327.1, on the reverse strand, counting down.
CTCTAAATATAGCTGCCGGCAAAGATGTAAACAAAAATCAAAGGAAGTGATTTCATCTTAACGCCAACCAAACAAGGGTGGTTACTAGCGCACTTAATTTACACCTTACATGCCCTATTAAACTCGCGTGCTTAGCAAAAAGGCATAGAAGAAAATTATAAAATGTTATTTCTATGCTTAAACTAGATATTTACAAGCAACTAAGTGTAATTAGGTAACTTTTTTTTACATAATAGCAACACCTTATTATATTTCATTGAGGTTAAATTTTCCGAAAATATTTTCCTTCCATATTGGAAGTTTCTTTTTCTGGATGCCACATTACTACGGAAGATTCAGGTTTTTATATGCAGAGATTTAGGTTATGTATTGATCCGTCAGCAGCCAGCTTATAGAAGAGTAATGAAACGATATAAAATACTACTTAAGAAATTAGGTAAGAGAAATATAATTTTACGTGATCGACTATCCAAAGTTACAGACAGTTTTGCAATTTCATGGTTTGTTAAACTGACCGAGATCGATTTGTTTTTTGTCTTAGATTTGCATCCGGTAGCAATAATTATATTAGTCAATATTTTATTTTTGCCAGCTGCCCAACCAAAAAAAATTGGGCAGGTATGGGGGCTGCCAACAGAAATGAAAACTTAATAATATGATAAAATAAATAAAACAGATTATTAGTGTTAGGTTTTATATCTTTTATATTTGTATCCAACCGACTCTTTGTTTATTAGGCTTTGTCTGTCAACTGTCACTCAGTAAATCTAACTTATATATTGTAGGCTTAAGGAGAGGTTATCAAGCGAGTTAAACTTTCATTTCAATAAGATCGTAGGGCGCAATATTATTTATTGTAAAAAAGTATGGTGTTGTTTTCTGGAACTTTCCATTAAAAATTGACAAATTCCACACTACATCAAATTCATCATTTTAATAGAGTTTAAGGTACCTATGCAAAAAGTATTGAAACAATTTTACCTTTATTTATCTATGAACAAGTACTTTATAGGCAGCTTTTCATCCACCTATATAAATAAACAGCAACATAATAATGATGTATTAAACTTTGGTGGCAGAAAAATAAAAATATTTTAAGCTGTTATTATTTGATTACCTTCTGAAACTCCTTTCGGTTTCAATTAAACTGAGTAAATGTTGAAAATATTTTTTGTCCATTCTTCAAAACATTCCAAATGGTCCCACAATTGTCTTCTTAAAATTTCTAATTTTTTATATTTTCACTGCATTATTTATAATCAAGATCTCTCCCACTAATGAAGTTTTAACTGTATTTTTGTATAAATAAACAGTCACTGCTGTGTAATATAAAGCTGCTTATTGTCTCTTTTAAATTTTCATCTGTACGAGATTCAAATCTCACAAAAAATCAGTTTCACAATTCAAATAGGTTCTAAAATTAATAAATTAAAAATGTATACAAAACCATAAATTGCATTTCGAATCGACGTCTGTTAGTCAGTTCTCCCTTACGGAGAAAATATAAATAATATTAATCAAATAAAAAACAATTTAAACAGTTATAATATACACATTTTTCACAATTCAACTTAAATATTGTAGGCGGAAGGATAGGTTATGAAGCGAAAGTGTAGAACAGTTGCCTCTTGCGAGGTGGGTCGGACTGCGAACCTTGTTGTCATTCACGCATTTTCTTTATTCTATTACGCGTCCTACTCATAGGCCCGTAATACTGTTGACATTAGAGCATCTTGGAAACGAGAATTAGCGTGATGATAACGCCAAACCATAAATTTTTCCCATATCAAAAGTTGCTCAACCCGCCTAAAGAAGTTTTGGCTTCAAAAATGATTTTCCCTTAAGCAAAAAACAGTCATACGTGGCAAGGTTGCCATACAGTGCCACGGCAACTGGAACTATACTATGAAAAACACCTTGTCATTAATTTATACTTTTAATTTAGCTTAACGGAATATAACAAATGAGTCTAAAGCACTTAGTAAAAAAATTAAGCAAAATTATTTACCAGAACCAGCTAAGTTACAAACAGTATACACAAAATTAGAATTTTGTTAAACTGAGAAAAATAAAAAAGCTTTAATTCATAATTTAGCTTAGGACCAACAAAAAATATTCAAGAAATGTCCACTTTTTTGATCAATTTAATTTTTTTTCACAGTTCTGATTTCTATTAAAATTTTAGATTAATATTTCAAAATATTGACTTCTAGAAAATTCAGAATTTTTTGAATAATTCTATTATTACTTAAAATTAAATTTTTTAAAAACTCCTAGGTATTTCAATATTAACAATTTTAAAAATGTTGACTTTACTCGAAATATTTACCTCAATTTCGAAAATTTCGGTTTTTTTCAAAATTTTTACGCAAGTATATTTGGTAAACATCGAATTTTTTCCCAAAACTTCGACATGTTATTTTGTGCTTGTTTGAAAAATTCCAGTTTTTAAATCTTGTCACTATTTAAAGTTTTTACTTTTTCCAAAGATTTCGAATTTTTTGTAACAAAATTTCGATTCGCAAAATTTTGTTTTCTGTAAATTCAATTATTTTTAATTTTGTTTAAATTTTTACCTTTGTTTCAAAATTTCACCTTTTTTGAAAATGTCTAATTTGATTAAAAATTTTGACAATTTTTGAAAGTTTTGACTTTTTTAAAAATTTTATTTTGTTCAAAGAAAAACGACTTTTCTTCCATATAAATTTAACAATTATTGGAAAAATTCTGCTTTTTTTGAACCTCTCTAAATTTCATTTTTTCAAAATTTCGACTTTTTTACATTTTTTGATCTTTTTCCAGGAACTCCACTTTTTTTAAAAATATCAACATTTTGTAGTACAAGCCTAGAAGTTTTATCGAAGTTTGGAGTTTTTAAAAACTTCGTCCTATTTTTAAAATTTTAATTTTCATTTGAAAACTTGAACTTTTTCAAAATCTTGACTTTTTGAATTATCGAATTTTTGTAAATTCGAGTTTAAAAAGATCGTCTTTTCCAAAAAATCCTATTTCTTTAAAGAATCTGACCTATGTAAATTTGAACCTTATCTCAAAAATTCTACTTCTTTCAAAATTTCGACCTTTTTGAAAATTTTGACATTTTAGTATGAGAATTTTAATTTTTTTTAACTTCACTGTTTTAAAAATAATATTGACCATTTTAGAAAATTCCGAACTTTTTTCAATCTTTTGAAATTCTCGAATCTTCAAATTTTTATAAATTAAACTTTTTGAAATATTTGCCTATTTGAAGAACTTTGACATATGTCAATTTTGCTTTTATTTAAAAGATTCCACTTTTTAAAAAAGTATTATATTTTTCTTCAAAAAGTTGAATTTTTAAAAAATTAAATTTTTTAGAAGTGTTAGTTTCTTTTTCAGAATTTCTGCTTTTCTGAAAATTTTGACAGTTTATTAATTAAATTTCGACTTTTCTTTAAAGTTTTGATGGTTTTCAAAATTTTTAGATTTGTCTGTAACACTCCCGTTTGTGCCAATTTTTGCTCTTTTCTCATTAAAATTTCAACTTTTGTTGAAAACTTTGCACTTTTTTAAACTTTTTGCCCATTTCTTATCCAGGAATTTTTGTAAATCTGATTTTTTGAAAAACTTGCTTTTTTCAGAAAGTTCTAATTTTTTTGAAGAATATGACGTTTTAAATGCCTTGCATTAAAAAGAAGCAGTTTTAAAAAAATTCGATATTTAGTAGCATTTTCGAGTTGAAATATGGAATCTTAATTTAAAAAAATTTAGCCAAAAGCAAGTCAGGCTAGCACAATGACGGTTTCGTACCAATTACTGCAGTGAAGAGTCAATAGTCAAATTAAATCATTTCTACTTATGTATGAATTGAAAGATTTTCTTATATCGTAATTAAAAAATGGAATTTCTGTTTGACCTCTGAAGTGAGCGGACGCGAGTCGAGAACCGCTCAATAAATAACCCGGAAATCGGGCCTTATTACGATTGATTCTCGACAAATAGTGAAAGAACAAAGAGGTGAATAATAGTGGGTGAGATTAGACAAGTAAAAGAAGAAAAAGTGCAGTAAAATAGCAAACAAAAGTCAATAAAAGTGTATAAATATAATAACGAATAAATCCAAACACGTGAATCAAATAGCAGGTCGCGAGTTATCGCGAAGAAATTGATAATTAGTGATAAAAACATCGACTTGTGAAGTGAAAGGGAGACCCGGTTTAAAATTTTTTGCCCAAATATTGGAAAGAAATCTACCGTCGACAAATAATCATAAACAGGATTATACCAAAACCAAGAAGTATAGAAATAAAATGGATAGCGAGGATGAACATACTACTGGAGAAGGAAAAAGAAGGAAAAACGCTAAAGATCTAGCAGACTTTTTCGAAAAAGCAGCATAACTTTTAGAACACCAATAAAAAAGAATACAAGAGAAGAAGAAAAAAGAAACTCGATGCTTTACTAATTTTAATGCGCCAGTTGATAGCTGAACAAAAGAAAATAAAAGAAAAATTATTAAAAATAGGTGATGAACAAATAAAAGTCATGGAAGAAATAGTGAAAAATAAACAAGAAAACACTGAACACATAAAAGAGGAAAATAAAAGAATTGTTGAAAAAATGAAAGAAGTAAAACGCTCCGTAGTCTAGAAAAAGAAAAAAGAAAAAACAATATAGTTATAAACGGGTTACCGCTAGAAAACAAAGATATGGCAAGACAAGTGGAAGAAAATAACAAGCACGCTAGAACAATAAATAGGAATAAAAGTCAATGCCAAATAAGTGATAAAATTTGGAAATACAACATGCCTAATTGAATTAAGAAATGAAATTGGGAAAATAAATATCCTAAAAAACAAGCACAAACTAAAGAAAGTAAAAAATCATAGAATATTCATAACAGAGGACATGACAGAAAACGAAAGAAATAAACAAAGAAAGTAATTAGAGAGAAAGCTAAAAAATTAAGAAATGAAGGAAAAACAGTTAAAATTGGGTGCAACAAAATAAATGTTAAAGGTATCTACTAGAGATGGAAGGACTTAAAAAGAGAAATAAGAACTCCAATGTTAAAAAACTAATAAAAAATCACTTAAAGGATCACATAAAGACGACAATGGCAATGGATAAGGAAGAGGATAAGTTTAAGGAACAAAAAAAAAGTAAATTAAGAGAAATGGCTAATATAAACAAGGACAAAGCAAATAAGGATAATTTTAGGAAAAAAAAAGTGTTAACATAGCAAGTAGTACCGAAATTATGGACATAAAACAAAAAAAAGGAAGCAGGTATCAAAATCTGAAAGCTCGCAACGTGGAACATAAGGGGAATAAATGGAAAAGAACAAGAACTGGTATATGAATTTAATAAGGCTGATGCGAATCTGCTGACCATAACCGAAAAGAAAAAAAAAGGAACAAGGAGAAATAACATTAAAAGATGGGCACCTATTGGTATATTCAGGAGTATCCAAACAAAAACGAGCAGCTGCAGGATTGGGGTGCAAAATACATAAAAGATTCACAAAATGAGTGAAGAAGTGGGAAGCGCATTCAGAAAGACTCCTAACAGTAGAAACGATTCTAAATGGTAAAATTGTGACCATTTTAGCTGCATATGGGCTGAATGGCGATGAGAAAACAGAGGAAAAAGGTAAATTCTGGGAACTAATGAACCAAATAACAGAGATAACCAAAGGAAATATATGCGCAGTAGGAGATCTTAACGGAAAAGTAGGAAAAGAGGAAATACATTTTGGAGTAGTAGGAAAACAAGGTGAAGATAAAAAGAACAATAACGGGCTAAGATTAATAGAATACTGTAAAATAAATAACCTAATAGTTTCAAACAGCTTCTATAAATATAAAGATATCCACAAATATACCAGGCAAGGTAAAAACAATACAGAAAAGTCCATAATTGTTTATATTTTTGTGGAAAAGGACAACAGAAAAGTAGAACAAGATGTCAGAGCACGACGAGGACCAGAAATAAATACGGATCACTACATGGTAATTGCTAAATTAAAATCAACAAACAAGAAAAATGAGATCAATGACACAAATGAAACAAATTATGAAACAATAAGGGTACATAAATTAAGAAAAGAAAATGTTAAAACAAGTGATAAACAACTTACAGAAAATATGTTAACAAACAAAGATGTAAATAATAAAAAAGTGAATGAACTTTGGGGACACTTTCAAACAAATATTTTAGGTGCAGCAAAACAGTCATGTAGTGTAATAAAGGTAAATAAAGATAAGAAACAAACCTCATGGTGGAACCAAGAGATAAATAAGGAAATAAAAGATAAAAAGAAAAATGGAAAAAATATTTAAAAATCAGAACAGACGAAAATTATGCAGAATATAAAGAACAAAGGTTGATAGTGAAAAATAAGGTGAAACAAGAAAAACAAAAAACTGGGAAAAGTTCGGTAAAAAATTGGAAGGAAATAGCAAGGATAACCAAGAACTATTCTATAGAACAATTAAGAACATGAGAGGGGGGAAAACAGGGAACACCACAACTGTAAAAGACGAGAGAGGGGATATATTAACAGACGATGTTGAAATAATAAATAAATGGAAAAAATATTTTCAAGATTTATTGCAAATAACTGCATATGAAGAAAAAGAAGTAGAAGATACAGATTGCATAATTGAAGAACAAGAAATAGAAGAAATCTTTAAACTGGAAGATATTACAGAAGCAGTTCAGTCGCCTAAAAATGGGAAAGTCCCAGGATACGTCAAAATAACATCAGAAATGTTAAAATATATAGGAGAAAGTGCAACAGAATTATTTTTGAAAGTATGTAATAGCGCATGGAGAGAAGAAGAAATACCAGAAGATTGGCAAAGAGACATAATATTACCCATTCATATAACAGGAGATAGAAGAGAACTCGCTAATTACAGGGGAACAACAATATTAAGCACAGCTCTGAAAGTATATGAAAAAATGTTAGAAAAAAAAATTTAAATTATATACAGAACCAAACGTAGACGAAGCGCAAAGTGAATTTTGAACAGAGAGAAGCGTACATGAACATATATTCTCAATAAAACAGATAATAGAAAAAACTCGACTTAGTAAAACAAAAGCATACTTTGCATTTATCGAAATGGAAAAGCTTTCGATAGGGTTAATTGTAAGAAAATATGATAATCTTACAAAAAATGGGCATAAATAGAAAACTAGTTCAAGTGGTAAAAAGTATATAAAAGAACAACCTATTATTAATTAAAGACAATAAAACATCGGAAACATTTGAAACAAAAAATGGGTTAAGACAGAGAGGTGCTCTAAGCCCCGGCCTGTTCAATATTTTCATGGACCACATAATTAAGAAAGTAAACAAGACACGCAAGAACTGCACGTGGGAATGAGGAAGCTACAACCAGTAAAGATTAAACAATGCGCATTTGCAGACGATTTACTAATAATGACTAATACAGAAAGAGGATAACAAAATAACATAAATACATGGAACAGAATATTAGAATAAAAACGAAATGAAAATAAACACCAAAAAAAGCAAAGTAATGTTGATAGCAATGAAACAAAAGAAGATTAATATAAAGATACAAGATAACCATATCGAACAGGTGGAGCAATTCAAGTATCTTGGCACAATAATAGACAGTACTGAAAGCCAAGAAAGGGACATACTGGAGAGAACACAAAGAGCGATAAACACATACTATCTACTAAAAGACGGATTTATCAGCAAAAAGAAAATTTCGAAGAAAACAAAAATAACAATATTTTATATAATCTTCAGACCTATACTCACGTACAGAAACTTAACATGGATACTGGAGAGAAAAATGAAAAATAGAATACAAGTCATAGAAATGAAATACCTAAGAGGATAGCAGATTAGTGAAAAGAGTATGGAAGGCAAAGCCAGTTATCAAAAGGGATAGAGGCAGACAGAAAGAAACCTGAGACAACATACTAGGAAAAATACCCAGGAGAAAGAAACAAACAACAACAGAGGCAAAACAATTAACACAAGATAGAAAAGAGTGGAAAAAATTCCTAGAAAACGTATAAAGAAAAAGAAAATAGCTATTATTATTAATCTCGACACGGAAAGGTAGAAGGGAGATCGATTATATACATATATATATATATATATATATATATATATATATATATATATATATATATTTTGATCTAACTCGCACTTTGAGATACAAAAATAAATTTCGAAAATTAGGCAATATTTGTGTCAAAACTTTAAACCGTCAAAAAGATGTCTTTCAGGAGAAGATTAAAATTTATAAAAAATTAAGGAATTTCGAAAAAAGACGATTTTAGAAAGATTAAAATCAAAATTTATAGTTATATAAATTAATATAAAGATTTTAGATCAAGGGCAAAATTTCGGGAAAAAGCCAAACTCTGAGAATCCAGTCAACATTTTTGGAAAATCAGATTCTAAAAAGTTTAGATTTTCAAAGCGCAATGTTATGAAAAATACCAGAGAGAAAGTAAATCTCAATAAAAAGGTAAATTTTGTAAATAAAGGCAAAATTTAAAAAAAAAAGAAATTTGGTAAAATGGTTGAAATTTTGGTCAAAAGATAAAGAATATTAAATCTTAAGAATATGGTCAAATTTAGAGATTTTAAAAAAAAAACTTTATAAAAGGACGAATTCAAAAAATTGAAATTTTAAGGAAAATGCGAATATGGAGGAAAAGGTTGAGATTTTTTAAAACAAAAAAACCTGATTTTTGGGAAAAAGTCAAAACTTCATAAAAATAACAAAATTTCGAAAAAATAAATCTTAATTCCAAAAAACAAAGCCAATTTTAAAAGGAATTGCAAATTTCGAAAATAAGATCGAAATTTCAAAAAAGACGATTTTTCAAGAACAATTCGTCGTTTTCTAAAATTTTGAATATTTGATTTTCAGATAAATATTAAAATTATGAAAAATAGTCAAACAGAGAGAAAACATATAAAATTTCTGAAAATTCATATTCCAGAAAGTAGAAATTTTCGGCGTTAAAAGAAAGAAATTTAATAAAAAGGGAAGACATTTCAAAAAAATATCAAAATTTTAAAAAAATTGATAAACGAGAAAAAATTCAAAATATTTCATTAAAAATCACATTTAAAAAAAAAATAGGTTAAATTTTGCGAATAAAGTCGAAGCATAAAGATGCAAAAAGAGGAATTATGGGAAAAATGATGAAATTTCAAAAAAAAATGATAATTTTACGTAAAAAGCAAAATTTTATAAAAATAGTTAAATGAAATTAAATCAAAAACGAATCTTGAATAAAATCCAAACTTTGATAAAAAGACGAATTTTGAGAAAAAGGTAAAATTTTTCAGCATGTCATAAAGAATCGAATTCTTAAACATTTTAAAATGTACTTAATTTAAGAAAAAGCTAAAAATTGCCAAAAAATATCGAATTTTAAAATTGTATCCAAGTACCAGAATTTGAAACGTTTTATATTTTATTCAGAGTAATTGATCTCTGGGTGAACCGCTTGGAGTACTACACTATTGTTATATAAAAGCAAAATTATTGATCATATATATTTAACTAATTCCTGATATAAATGTTGAAGAAATTTATTAGAAAAACGAATATAAATACACATAATGGGCACAAACTCATCTTTGTGGAAGACAGTTACCCATCTCATATGGAATTTAATAAATGATTTGAGTGAAATTTCTCATTTGGTATAGCAGAAGTGAAAGGAAACATGCCTTCTGCCAGCTTTCCTCATTGCATAATCCCCGAGAGAGTAGATTGGAAGAATTCGTTTAAAAACCTCAGCGGCGATTGCGGCCAAGGCATATGAGCCTCGGGGGTTTTCAGTGATCCTTGAGGGAGGTCGATGGCAGACCAGGTCCCAAAGGACGCCACTGTTAATCCGAAGCTGACCGCAGCAAGCATCTTGAATCACCTATCGCACATAACAATCACCTCCAGGACAATGGTCGGGAATCAACTGTGTCCTGACAACGATAGGGTCGGTTTGCATCTTCCTACAGCAAGGCAGTTAAATCCGATTGTGTCAATTTCTCGCTGGAAAACGGAAACAGACCTGCCTATCACTACACAACCCCGAGGTATAAAAGGGGACATTATTGAAAGCAGAAATTGAATATGTTATTTCTGTCGATTTGATGCTGTTTGTATATCGGTTCGAGTTCATTTAAATCTTGACAGTTTGGGAGATCTTAAACGAAGTTTCTACACAAGCAAAGCCTACTAGAATATTCTGGGAAAATGGAATGAATTTCCGTCGAAATGTTCAATTAATGCCTAATTTGGCTAATCTATGGAGAAATTATTACATATAGAAAACAGTAACGCTTTATCCACAGCATAAAAATAATTAATTTTAACAATTTCAGGTTTTATTTGTAAAAATTGAAATAATCAAATAAAAACAGGTAACTAAATTATTAAACTACAGCAATAGCGAAAACAATTTGACGTTCTTGCATATCAAATAAATGATATTTTATAATGCAAACATATTCATAATTCATAAACCATAATAAACACATCCAACCAAAGTATAAAAATTCCTGAAATATAGTGAATTAGCATAACCAGATTCGATTTGCACCACACATACATACATATATAAACTTACCACACCCTATAACTACTGAGAAAATTTGCAATAATTGCGAAACCAATGTGTTTTTTCTTTGTAGGGGGACACCCTTTTGCGTTAATTTTGTAATTTAAACTGTAACTTCCAAGGGAAGGGCGTAAAGACATCATGAGAGGGAGCAATGAATATTTGAAAATATTAACTATATCCAAAAAGCTCTTTGAAGGGTTGGATTTCTCAAAATTTCGCCCTTGTTTTTCATAATTGGGCTTTTTTAAAAATGTATTAAGTATATCAAAATTTTAACATCACTAACAAATTTTGCTTTTGCTGAACTCTTGGATTTTTTTGTAAATCGGCTTCGAAAATTCTAACTTTTTACCAAAATTTGGACTTTTAATCTTTCAGTTAAAAATGTCGAGTTATTAAACAGTTGAAATTTTCTAGCAACTTTATTTCACCATTGTGATTCATTCCAACAAAATTTGAACTTGTTTAAAATTTTCGATTTATTCTCAATACTTCAATGTTTTTACCAACATTTTTACTTTTTCAAAGGGTCCCAACTTTTCAAAAATTTTGACATTCATTTGGGAAGTTTTTTCAAGTTTCAGAAATTCAGATATTGATTTATTGATAATCACGACATTGTTTTTAAATCTTTACCTGTTTCTGGATTTTGGTTTGTTTTAAAATTTTTGATTTCTTCGAAAGTTTTGAATTTAAAATTTTGATTTTTTTAAGTTTTGACATTTTCTCAAAATTTGTAATTCCCTTAAAAATACTTGCTTTTTAAAATTTTAATTTTTTTATTAAACTTTTAAAAAAATGTCGACTCTTTGCAATTTTTTTTAAAGACTCGACATTTCTTTTTGAAATTTTTTACCGTTTTTTAATAATTTCCCTATTATTTAAAAGTTTACACTTTTGTTGGACATTTTCAACGATGATTAAAATTTAAATATTTTCTAAATATTTCACTTCGAAATTTCTAAATTTTTCCTTCCCTTTCCAAAGTTTTAATTGGAAAAACAATCAAAGTTTTAGAATATTCAAAATTTGGAAAAATAGAAATATGTTAAAAATACACTGAGGTCTTAAAAACAAGTGTTTTGAAATCCTCGACCTATATTCAACATTTTTCTCTTTTCTCAAATCTGGACTTTTCTTAAAATATTTTCTTTTCAAAACTTTTAAATTATTTTAAAATTTGTTTCTTTTAATTTTAAACTATTTTGAAAATGGCCCAATTTTTTAAAATTTTAAATTATTTTTAAATTTTGGGTTTTTGGCAACATTTCGGTTTTTTATGAATTTTTTACCATTTTTTAGTATTTTGGTCTTTTAAAGTTGTACAAATTTTCATAAATTTCCGACTTTCTTATGATTTTAATTTTGTTTTAATTTTATGAAAATGTTGACATTTCTTACAATTTAAAATTCCACTTAATATAAATTTGCTTGTTTAAAAATTTCGACAATTCTTGAAAATCATCTATTTTCCAATTTTGAAAAGTTTTCGAAATGTGAATTAATTTCGAAAATTTTGTTTTCTAAGAAATTTGGTTTTTTTGAAAAATGCGTTAATTTTTAAACTTTAGAATTTTTTTAAAACTTTTACTTTTTTTTCAAAAATTTAATTCTTTTTTTAAAATTTCCACAATTGCTTAATATTTTGGCTAATTTAAAAATCAGATACCAATATCAAAATCTCAATTTCTTTTAATATTTTAATTCCTTTATCAATATTTTAACTTTTTTTATAAAAACTTCGATAGTTTTCAAACATTCAACTTTTAAAGTTATTGCCTTATGTTACAAAATTAAGACCCTTTCCTTTGGATTGTAATATTTTTTTAAAATTTTGCCCTATTTTTAAATTTTGGTGGAACGGACTGGCTTTGGTTATATTCAAAAATTGAAATAGAAATTTTGTTCCCCAAAATCAAGAAGAATTAAAAAACCCAACAAAGTTTGCTCTAATGCGTTTCGATAGCCAAGCTATCATCTTCTGAGTATCTGAGTATTTGAGAATGATAATTTGGCTATCAAAACGCGTTGGAGCAACTTTTGTTATGCTTTTTAATCTTTCTTTGTTTCAGGGGACAAGATTGTTGTTTCTATTTTCGAAATTAATTCATTTTTCCAAATTTTGATCTTTCGTATCTTTGATTTTTTTTTAAATTTTTGAGATATGTTGAAATGTTAGGAAATCTAAAACAAGTCAATAATTTCAAGAAAGCAATAAGTAATTGAGACAATTTTTAAAAAAATTGGAAAATTAAAAAGAACATTTTTGAATTATTTAATTTTATCGAGAATATTTTGTCTTTTTCTTTTCGTTTCTTAATATTTTTGATGGTTTAACATTATATTTTTTGTCCTTGTCAGGATTTTGACTTTTTTGAAAATTCGATTTTTTTTTGAAAATGTTGCATTTCTCAAAACATTTAAAGTTTTTACTTTTTTATAATTTTCGCTGTCTTTTTAAAAACTTCCTTATTTTTGGAAATTCTTCTATTTTTAATGTGTTGACAATTTTTCAAAATTTTTAAATTATTTTAAAAATTTTATTAAAAAAAAATAAATTGTTTTGTCTGAATTTTTGTCCAATATTTTTTTTTATTTTAACTTATTTTTGGAAATTTTTTAAGTTTTTTTTTAAATAAGATAAAATTGGTTTTTAAAACTAGAATTTGATGATTTCGAAAATTTTAACTTTCTATTAACATTTTTTTTTTCCAAATTGTCGAATTTATCCAAAATTTTAACTTTTTCAAATTATTGACCCTGTTAAAACTTCAACTTTTTTAAAATATTGCAATTTTTGAACATCTATCTTTATCTTTCAAATTTGATGAGTCTGTAATGGAATACTTTGAAAAAAAAGTGAAAATTGTAAGTAAATCTCAAAAACTGAAAGAATGAATTATCCGAAAGGTAAACACTTTGGGAATAAAATCAAAGTCTGAAAAAAATTAAAAATTTGGAAACTCAATATGTTGGAATAATTTGGATTTTTAAAAAATCGCAATATTAATAAAAATAGAATTAGCAAAAATAAATGAATAATGTTATAACGAAGTTGCAATTTCCAAAAAAGTTGAAATCTCGGGAAAAAGTTTCAATTATCACAATAAAGTGAACATTTTCAGAAACAATCAAAATTTCGAAAAAATCGGAGTTTTCAAAAAAAGCTGAATTTACAAAAAAAGGATGAAAATTGCGAATTTCCGAAAAAAAAGTCGATGTCTTTGGAAAAAAATCAAAATATCGAAATTATTTAATGTTTAATATTTTATTATAATACTTAAATTTAAAATTTTTCTACCTTTAGAAAAAATCAAAACAAAAAAAAATGAAACTTAAAAAATGAAGATTGTTACAGAAGTCAAAATTTGCTTGTTTAAACTTGCAAGGAAGTTCAAAATTTTCAAGTAAATCGGAATGTTCAAACGTCAGGCAAATTTATAAAAAATCAATTTTTCAAAATCACCAAAATTTTGATACAAGCTAGAATTTTTAAAAGGGTGAACGTTTCAATGAAGTGAAATTTTCCAAAAAGCTGAAATTTTCAAAAAACGTATCCTATTATTATTTTGAAAAATAAGGCAAAGCTAGCTAGCTGAATACAAATATTTTTGAAAAAATGAAATTTTTCGAAAAAAAGGCAAATTTATAAAAAATGGAATAATTTTTGATAAAAGTTAAAACTTTTACGGAAAGTTATTTAAAGAAATTAAAATTTTCAAAATACTCGAATTTTAATAAAACCGACTAGTCTTCGGGTATCCTCAAAAATTGATGTAGTTGCTTTGGAGAGATACTGTATATACTAGTAGTCACTTGGGAAAATCATAAAATCATGAAAAAAGAAAGTAAGAGTTAATAATTTCAAAATAGTCAAAATTGAAAAAATCAAACATTTTTATAAATAGGAGTATAAATTTAAAAGTGTTGAGATTTTTTGCATAAGGTCGAAAAATCAAAAAAGACGATTTTTAGTAGTTCATATCTTAGAAAAAAGTTAAAATGCTGAAAAATCTGAAATTTTCAGAAGAAGTTCAATGTTTAAATACTCTTACCCTTTTTAGGGTTCCGTGGCTTAAAATCAAAAACGGAACCCTTATAATCTTATTCTTGTGTTTGTCAGTCCGTTCGTCACAAATAGGTCTTTCTCAAAAACTATATAACGCAGAAATTTGAAATTTCGCACAGCCTTAGTTCCTGATGACCCACGCAAATACCTCCAGCGAATATCTAGAAATAGATAATATTATATAATAAAGTGGAGAGTTAATTTGGCCTTTGAAAAATCAAGTTCTTGTTTTTATATTGAGTGAGTTACCATTTAAATGAGAAACCTCTGAGAATTCTAAAGTATTTTTTTTATAATATTGGCTCAATCGTCTTAAAGATACAGCTCTAAATGTGTCAAAATTGACCGTTTTTCTAGATTCCTAGGGATAAAATTTATATTTTAATAATGTTAGTAGATATTGCATAGATTATCTAAAAACTGTGGATTTTTTCGATATAGTAACAGTTTTTGTTACTAAAAAATAGGACTCGCATTTCTAGGCTTCTTGACCCTTTTTCTTCTTCTTCTTTCGGTGCCTATTTGCTCCGAATGTTTGCGACTGGCATGGCTATTCCTACTTTATCGGTAGCTGCGCGGAACAGTTCAGTCACCATCATGTTAAACCATTTTCTTAAGTTCTGAAACCATAAAATTTGTCTTTGTCCTGGTCCTCTCTTACCGCACACTTCTCCTTGCAGTATTAGTTGGTAAAGGCCATATCGTTGTTCGTTTTTTATAATATGGCCCAGGTATTCCAATTTATGTTTTTTACTTGTGGCGGTAATTTCGCATTCTTTCTCCATTCTGCGTAGGACTTTGTTATTTGTAACATGGTCGATCCACGAGATTCTTAGGATGTGTCTATAGCACCACATCTCAAACGCTTCAAGTTTTTTCAATGACGCTTCGGAGAGTGGCCAAGCCTCCGCTCCGTAGAGCAAAACTGGAAAATTATAACATTGCAGTACGAGGATTTTGGTTTTCAGCGGCAGGTCATGACTTCTGAAGACAGTACTCATTTTTATAAATGCTGTTCTAGCCTTTTCCATACGTTGTTTCACCCATGCAGCAATACTTTTTTTTTTAATTAACACTTAATTTCGCTAAAGGATAGAATGCAAATCAAATTTGTCTGTTATATTATTTCATTTAGATAAATATTTTCGGAGTTAACACTAGTTCACGCAACGCGATAATTTTAGCTGTAATCGAAAATTTTAGCGGGATCCGAGACGATCTCATAAACTGTGTTAGACATTGACTTATTGCAAATTGCGAATGAATGCTTTTTATCTGAGACATTATTAACGCAGGTCTCAGCTTCATAAATATTTGGATTAATTGTAGCAAAAAGTGTGTATATTAGAAAATAGACAATTTTATATATAAAATGTCAAATTCATAAATAAGTAAGAATGATTTTATGTGGTCTATTGACTATCTACTATAGTAATTGGTACGGAACCCTAATTGTGCAAACCCAACTCGCTCTTGGCTGAATTATTTTTTTTTATAGGAGTTTACATAAACGAATAAATTCCAATTAATTATGCAAAAGACCAGTTAAAGAACGTAACTTTATAGGACAGAATTGGTCGAGTATGTATAAATGGTAAAATTCTCCTGATGAGATTTAAACTGTCTATCCAAGGAGAGAATGCGAGCACCAACTTATCTTGGGTAGATAATGGCCTCTCAGAAGCTGGGTTTTCTTTTTAGAACCTACCTTTTAGCTCATTAGCTCCTCACACTATACAAAAATAAAGTTAGGCCAATACTAGAATACTGTTTTTATGCTTGGAGTTGACAGGGCAAGATTTTTGAGGCATACAAGCTGGTTGGAGGCAGCTAATTCCTGTGCGGTCCAGCTTGACACAGTAAGGACTTTTGTCTGGAGACTTTTTTTTCCATAAAACCTTCAAACTATGGAACTAGTTACCTAAGGGATTTTTTTCCAAAAATTGCAACCTCTCCTTGTTCAAGAAGGCGGTTTATCGTCATATATCCTTGCTGCCGCATCCTTCTCGCAGTACTTTGAATGCCTAATAGGATTACTTTTTGCAATTAAATTGAACTTAAAAAAAATATCAGCACATTAAGTTTCCAAAAATTTAAAATATATTTTTGGGTAGAAATACCTTGTCAGTTCAATATTTGACATATCTGAGGAACCATAGCGACATAGTTGTGTGCCGCGACAAACTGTTCGGGAAACACTGGTATCAACCACAAATATTGAGAAAAAGTTGAAATTTCGAGAAATAAAGAACACCATTTTGAATTGCTTATAGTTTTCTGGTATAGTTTTGTAATTTCTTGTGTTTTCTTTTGTTACTAAAAAAGCCCGCTACACTTTAAATAGTAGATTTTTGACACGGTTCAATTTTGAAAGAAGCATATGGTCTTCCTGCCGATTTTAAGCGGGAAGCTTTAAATTTTGGTAATTAAATACTCGGCTTTAAAGCTCAATGTTTTGGCCTTAAACTCAATTTTTAAATTAGTTAACGAAATTTTGCTCAAAAAATTTCCAGATATTGTGAGTTTAAATTTGGACTTTCAAATTTTAAGTCGGAGTTTTAAAAATTACTTAAATTTTTGAGTAAAAAGTTGGAATTAAAAAATTAAACTTAAAATCTCTGGTTTAGAGTACAAACGGGATTAAAATCAAAATTTCAAATTTAAAGGGAACATTTTAAAAACGAAAATATTGAAATTACTAGAAATTTACATTTCCTGTCACAGTTAATAAAAAATGTGAACATTTTGAATAGAATGGGTAACTGATGTTCCAAATTTAAAGTTAAAATGTTAAGATTAGAACAAAAATTTAAAAAAAGGCTCAAATGTCAAGATGCAATGTCGAAAATAAAATCAGTACTTTGGAAAAAACTCAATATTTTTGAAAATAGACGTCATTTCTTCAATAAAATGCGTTTTAATTTCAAGTTTACTAAAAAAGACAATTTCAAGGGAAAACTTTTTGAAGTGAAAACTCCTTCAAGCGAGTTGAACAATTTTGGAGAGGGGGCCAAATTTGTAATTTTGCGTGACCATTACGCTTAACCATAACTTGTTACCAACATGCCCTAATGTGTTAAGTATATTTTACTGTTAGCATTGTAGCATATAAAAATGTATTTTATTGCCAATAAATATTAGATTAGTTTTCACATGATACAAACATTCAAACCACAAATAGACAGATTGAACAAAATTTGATTTCCACTACAGAGATCTCGTAAACTATTAGGGATACAAGAAAGACTAAATGAGCGAAGTTGGGCAAAATTAAAAGCCTCACAATATTCTGCTGAGAAAAAGAAAACAATTGAATTCCAAATAGTCTTGAATTTATTAAAAAAAAAAAAAAACTGGAAATGGCCACTTTTAAAAATCAGCTGCAACTTGTTTATTTAAAGAAGAATAGTTTGAAGGATAAAGTAGAGTATAAGTACAAGTCCGGTACTTATTAAATTTGCTGTAAAGATTGTCCTCATAAGAACGTTGGGCAGACTAGACGATTTCTTAAAATCCGACTGCAGGAGCATTTGGCTCATTTGAGGTACGGAAGAACTGAGAAGTCAGGTGTGGCTCGACATACTTTTAAATTAGATTGCAGGATATAAAATTATATTAAACTGTTAAGAGTAGTAAATAAGAATTCTATGTTAAATGCATGTGACCTTATGAATGGTTGCCCTGGACCTTTAGGCCACTCATCTCTGTTAAAAAGAGTTAAGTTTGATAGATAGGGAATTGTGACGCTGCAACGTGTATGATTAGATGCGCATGCGTGTTCGGATGCAGTCGATCATGCATGCACGAAGTGAATATTCTTAGTATATAAGGGTTAATTTTAGGAGTAGGTGATAGCATCTCTGAAAATGATAGCTTGGCTATCGAAACGCATTAGAACAACCTTGGTCTTCTGGTTTTTTAATCTTTCTTGGTTTCAGGGGATAAGATTTGTATTTCAATTTTTAAATTAAATCAAGACGAATTAGAATTCGGTTGTTTTCTTATTGTTAGTTAGGCATTAAATTGTGCACTACTTTGCCAATTGAAGCTTCCTTGTATATTAAAGTTTCCGAGTTTTCTGTAGTGGAAATTAAATTTGATTCAATCTGTAAAAAGGTAGGTCAGTTTGATAGAATTTATTGTCAAATATTTCCAATATTTTGGCTTGCTTACTTGTGCGGGTTTGAACTGAATTACATATTTTCTAGTATTAAGTGTTCACTTCTGTTGGCTGTCTCCAAGGCTGTCTATTTTTTAAAATTATGTTGCCGCTTCTCCGGAATTTTATCTTTTTCCCGAAAATTCTTTTTGAAGTCTGAACTCTTAACAAAGTTGTTAACGTTTCAAATAACTATTTAGTTTGCTATTGATTATATCGGTTCTTTTTCTTTATCTTACTTTTCTTAACAAAAAAGACAACTTTGACGTACCACCGCCTATTTGTAGGAGCTACAAAGCTTTACCCTACTTAGGCTATAGCTTGGTTTTTGGACAAGTTAAAGTTTTATCTATTTTCCTGTATAAATTAAAATTACTCACACAATTCTAAAACGCTCGAAGAGATTAAAATGCCAACTTCCTTACTTAAAGACTTAATACTGTTTGTTCTGGTCTGAATAATTTACCATCTTGAAAATTGACTTAAATAATATCTCCATTAGGCATACAATAAACTTTGCAAAAGCTGGATTAAAGCATCAAAATGTGCAAACACCGTTCATCCCATTCTCTTGATGAAAAGGCCGGACAAAGTGCATTAATTAAATATGACTTTATTTAGACCACTGGTTTCTATGAGTATAGTGAAAAGCTCCTTTGAAAAATATAAATGCGTAAGAAATTACTAAAACACTACTCAGCTTTAAATATTGCATTGAAAGCCACATGGAAAATCTAAATGCACCAATTTCTTGCAAGCAAATTTGGACGAAATGAAATTCAGAAAGTTCGCAAATTAAAATTGCAAAATCGCTTTTCCTCTCCCAAACAGTTTAACTTGACTATTCTAAACTGGAAATGCGATTTATAATTAAGTTTCACAATTTAGTAAGTATATTACGTCGAAAGTTTCATCTTCCAGTTATTAATTCATGTAGCTACAAATTAAGTTATTTTCCGACTTCGCTTCATCAGGGATTTTTGTGTTTCATTTGACAAGAATGTCGGGATTTAATAACGCGTCTAGTTTTCCGACTTTGATAAAAAGCTACGTTGTATATGTTTACTCGAACGCTTCGACATGTTTCAATAATGTCAATAATACCTTTATGAATTTTTACAGGGGCAAAGAGAAGGGAAGGTAGATGACAAAGCTGCTTTTAGAATTTGATCTCACATATTGAATGGCTTTGGGAGATACATCCTTTTCCGGAATGCTTTGATGAATATGAAATATTCAAATGGCAACAAACCGCCCAGATCCCCATCTGCGTATTTTTATATTAAGCAGGTATATCTGGTAATGTAAATACTAATTAATTGGAAAGTCAGTGGCTCTGTGTGAAACAAGGTTATATTTGATTGGTGGTAGTATAATAAAATTGAATAACTTGCTTACTCAATCGTTTAAAATTTATGATAAATTTTTAATTAAAAGTGACAATAATATGTATATGATTAAAAAATTAAGCAGTCATGAGGCTGGTAAAAGAAGTAAAAACTAAAAAGTAGTACCGTAGTTCTAACCCACACTAGTCACAAACTAACCTTTTCTTTTAAATACTCGTTTAGATGCTTGTAGTCTAGTCGAAATTAATCTAATATATATTAATAACAAAATACTCTTAACTCCGCCTAGGGTGTCTGATGGGTGAATTGAGTAGCTTATGGGACATCGCTGCCGATCCCAAGACCGGATAAAGTAGAGTTTACAGGTGAGATTAGCAGCCTGTCGATGGTGAAAGAATCATTGCGCACAGAACTGACAAGGAAGCCTCGGATAGGACAAGAAAATATCATGGCGACCTGGCGAGAAAAGAAAACGAATTAGGAAACCAAAACCACTAAGAATTGGTTGTTGGAATGTCACATCGTTTAATAGCAAAAACCAGGAAAATCTTATAGAGGTAAGAAATCACCATCTTGACCTCCGCGCTTCATCAGAAACAAAAAAGACAGCACCAGCTACCAGGACTATATCTTACTATACAGCGGTAAAAACAAAGATAAAAGAGCTGTTTCAGGTATCTGCCTACTCGTAAACAAAAAATACGAAGACAACATCAAAGATATTAAATACACCAGCAGACAACATTCCACCTCCGACAGAACTTTTCACACAAAGATCATCACAAATACACGTTTGAGGACACGACAGGAAGAAAACCAACAATCGACTACGTTACAACAAACAGAAAAATTTACCCCACAAAAATACTAGACATAAGAGCCCTATCAGCTGCGACACAACACAGTCTAGTGATAGCAACATTGAGAATCACTGTCAAGTGCGGAAGAATGAAACCTACCAAAAGCCAAATTAAAAAATTCAACTTATAATACTTGATAGACAAATCTACGCAGTACCTATATCAAAAAAGATACAAGAAAAGACACAAAACAATAAAATAAAGGAAGCGAACTGCGAAGAAGAGGCGTGGAAAAAATATCATCAAATCTCATCCATGCTGCGAAAAGGGCTCTAGGAACACACAAAGTGAGCGCAAACAACAAAAACCACAAAACACCCTGGTTTACGCCTGAGGTCAAAAACTAGCTGCAGAGAAGAAAAAAGCCTATCTGAACTACAAGAGCAAACAAACAATACAAAATTGTCAGGAACGGTGTGAACGAGAGTATAACTAAACTCAAACAATCCTACTGGACATGAAATGGGACTTATATGGCTAACAGAAAAAGCTATGGAACATGTTAAGAAATCGCAAGAATCCAATTAACGAGTATATCCGCACCATCAAATGACACAAAATTTAAAAAAATTTGAAATTTGGAAGCCAAATTTAAAAATGGTTTTATTTAAAAGAAAAGCTGAGATTTTTAAATAAAAGAACTTTGAAAAGGCTGCAATTTAAAAAATTCGAAATTTTTAAGAAAGTCAAAGTTTTCAAATAAATTACAAATTTTTAAAAAATGCCGAAATTTTAAAAAAGTCAAATTTAGTCAAAACATAAAAATTGTTAAAGAAGACCTGAAAATATTAAAAGTCTGAAATAATATCGCAATTGTGTAAAATAATTTAAAATGAAAAATGTCAAAAGCATAAATAACCGAAATTGTCCAAAAGAGTTAGAATTTTCAAAAAATCTTGAAATTTTCAGGAAAAGTTGAAATTTTCATTAATTTGGAAAAAATCTCCAACTTTGAAATAAATCCAAATTAGTAAACATAAAACTTCTAAAAAATCAACATTTAAAAAGAAAAAAATATTCGAAAAAAAGTGGAATTTTGAAAAATTCAACCTTCAAAAATAAAAAAATATATAAAAAGGTTGTTGTTATCAAAAAAGTAGGTAAAGGCTCAAACAATTTAAGATTTTGGAAAGAGCCGAAACTTTCCAAAACAAAATTTTAGAAAAAGTCCACACTTAAAATGTCGAAAGTTTAAGAAGTTCGGCATATCCTAAAATAAGAAGCTTAAAAAACCACAAGCTTGAACAAAGGCAATTTCCAAAGTCAAATTTAAAAAAAGGAGGCAATTTTCAAATAAATAAATTTTGAAAAAAAAAATCAACATTTTGAAGATGTTGGCATTTTTAAAAAAGTCGTAATGTATATAAAATAACCAAAATCAGCAAATTGTGGAGGGTTCTCAACTACAAAATCTGGATGTTTCTAGTTTTTAACAATTTTATTTTTTTTTTTTTCATTTTGATGTTTTATCGAAATTTTAACCCATTCTAAAAATTTTGATCCTTTCAACATTTTGACTAAGTACTTTCAAATTTTGTATCCAATTTTTTCTTCAAAATTTTTGCTTTTTACTGAAATTTTAATATTTTTGTAAATTTTAATATTTGAAAAATATTAGGTACTTTTGAAAATTTTCAATTTGTCGAACACTTTGATTTAAATAGTTTTATAAATTTTGACTTTTTTAAATTTTGATTTAAATTTTTTTTTAATTTTTCAGATGCATCTTTTTTAAAAAATATTGACTTATTTTCAGAATATCGTCCTTTCCTCAAAATTTTCGGTTTTTTGTAAATTTTGAATTCTGAAAGTTCTAATTTATTTTTTAATATATTGACCTAAAAATATCGATTTTTTTCAATATATTTTGCTTTTAAAAATTCAATTTCCTAAAAAAATATTTTTTCTCATATTTTATCTTTAATAATGCTGCTTAAGTCTTGTGCCAATTTTGACTTTTTTAAAATTTAGGTTCTGTCAAAATTTTGATCTTTACAGTATTTTCAGTTTTAGAAAATCCTGATTTTTAGTCAAAAATTTACGTTTTTCTTGTAAATTTTATTTCAAATTTAACGTTTTCCTTGAACATTTTGTTTAGGGGTGGAGGGGAAGGGTAATATTTTGTTCCAAACCTTGACTCTAAAAATTTCGACTTTTTTCATAATTTCGGTTTTTTGTAAACATTCTGATCAGTTTTTAAAAGTTTTATTTTGTTTTTAATTTTTTTTGAAAATTTGGACTTTTGTGAAAAATTCGTTTTTTTTTTAAACCTTCAACCTTATTAAAAATATTTACTAAGTTCTTAAAAAACATCAACCTGTTTAAAATTTACTCAGAATTTTTACTTTTTCTGTAATTTTTGGATCTTTTTCAGAATGTTAAATTCCAAAATTTTGAACTTTTTCATAATGTTCAATTTTTGTTCATTTTAAACATTTTTTTAAATTTTGATGTTTTCTCGAAACTTTGATATTTTGTTTTTTTTTTTTTGAAAGCTACAATTTAAAATTTGAACTTTTTGTCCGAATCTCGACCCCTTTTGTTTTTTTTTACCATTTGAACCTTCTTTTATAATTTACTCTTGTTTTAAAAATACTCCTTTTAAAATTCCACCGTTTTTAGGTATGTCATAATTTTGACCTACTTGAACCTTTTATAGTATTTGAGGTTTTTTGAAATTTTACCTTGTTCGAACAAAACTGTATTTGAGAACCTAATGTTTGGCTTTTGATAAAAAAATTTAATTTCTTTCAATATTTAATTAAATATCTTTTTTTACATCACTTGGGGCTTACATTTTTTAAATCGATTAAGTACATCCGTAGAAGGTTTAACTTCTTTACCACATCGGCAATAAAATAAATAATTACGCGATACGTATTTCGCCAGCAGAACTGGCATTTTCAAGCGCACTAATCTAGATAGATTAGCAAAAGGTGTATCGACGTCATCTGCATTAAGATTCAAATCGATACTGTAATTATCTATTTAATTGCCGATGTGGTAAATGGGTGAAATATTCTATGGACTTAATATATAGTGTTTAGTTCAGTGCTTTAGAAATTAAGTACGTGTTTAGTCATTTCTTCCATACATTCATTCATTACACTGTTTTGCACTTAATCTTTGGTGCCCTCGTTTCCCCTTTAGGTGTTGAATATTACAATCGGCCAAGTATATGCTTAATTTTTTACTTCCTTCTTTGTACAAAATTTTGGATGATAAAATATTTTTTTTAACTCCTTTCCGTACTTACTTTTGATACCACTCTTCACCCCTTTAGAGGTTGAATCATTAAATTCGGCGAAGTTTCATTATTTCTTTTATAGAATATTTACTGAAAATTTCAATTTATAAAACCCATTATTAACTTTGTTCCATATCAAACTCGAAAATCGATTTCACCTACTTTTATGCCTCTAGGGATTGAATTGCTAAATTCGGGCAAACACGGCTCTAATAATTTTTGTCGTCGATTATTTACTTTAAAAACTGAATAACAAATAAAAGTACATAATGGATTGAAATCTCCTCGTTTTATTTCAACCTACATAAAATCACAGCCACCTTATTGTTGTTAGTATTACGTTACCCAAAAGTTTTTAAATTACGAAAAAAACCGTTATCTTTGGGCGACAGCTTCCCAATCTATGGATGAGGGTAGTCTCCTTCTTCCATCATTTATGAGTTTTACCTGTAAATCAAAACCATTAATTAGAAATACAACGTCAATTTTCCTTAAACTATTATTTTATGCACGCTGTGTAACGATAATTTGATCTTATTTATAAAGTATTTTATAGAGAACTAATAACAAGAGACATATTTATGTCTGTTTTAATTTTTATCTCAAGTTAATCCTGCTTAATTGGTTCGAAAGTTAGGGCGAAAAATATTATTCATCGTCGCATATCAGGCAGTTGAAAAGTCGTTAAAATAATTTAATAGGTGTGTGCATGCGAATAATTAAGTTAATCAAAGTTTGCAGCTTATCCCTTTATCGGAGAGCGGCCGAAGTATTAGCAGGGAAATTACAAGAGCTTTCAAGTTGGTTGGAAGCTCTAAATAAAGCGAATCTTTTGAGAATTACTAATTGCCCTTCTTATTTATATTTTATCTAAAAACTTCAAAATTTATGATCTTATGCATTAAACTAAATTCTAATTACTTATTAAAGACTTTTCACAGTTTACCTAATTATTATATATTTTTTGTTTAAAATTACAACAATTTTAATTGATGTTTTAATCCTTGCTTTGTAAAATTCTTTAATATCCACAACAGCAAATCTAACATTAGGATTTCACGATCTTAGATAACCATGTAAATTTTATGAAATATTTATTTTCTGCTATTTCTACAATATACAAAGTAACTAACCGAAAACCTACTGAAGGGTATAACTGTAAGAAAAAACGCTGAAACACGTCCGTTGACCCATGCGGGGGCGTCAGCCCCTAACATTGTTTAATTGGGGAATGGGCACGTAAGTAGATACATCGAGAGAGTTCTATGCCAAGTGGCGTCACAGTGTTGAATGTCATGTCACCGAAGCTATGCAGGGCCATCGTTGAAAAGTATTTTTGATTCTATATAAAATGACACTCGGTTTTGAGTTTATGTTATTCGTTTAGAAGTTATGAAGTCTTGAAATTTTATAATTACGTTCCTGGAATAATGCAACAATGAAATCGATTTTGCCTAATAGCGTTTTTGGGTTTTATCATAAAGTTACAATATTTTAAATGGAACATTCTATATATTTTCTGTTTTTATGAAAGGAGATTAAATTAAGAATAAAATTAGTTATTATAAATTTTTTTGCTAACATTTAGATAAATAATAACGAAGTTCTGAGGACGTAAACCTAATCAGAAGATATCGAAAATTATCTCAGTAGGCTTTGGAGATAAATGTCAAGAATTTATTATAATCTTACAGACGCAAATATAAACTGAAGTACATATATCACGCGTGTTCTGAACCGTAAATTACGAAATAATTTTTTTTTAATCTGTCCTACTAGACATGTATATTTGTACAACTAAAACCAACTGTCAGACAAGTACTTTCAAAATTATAAACCAACTGTTAGACAAGTACTTGTGCAACCATCTGATAACCAACTATCAGGCAAGTAGTTGTGCTGAAGGGACAATTATTTAAACCAAATGATGGCTCGGAGAAGAACACCATGTCGAGTAAAATCTAAATCGAACCTTCAGATAACAATTTACCTGTACCCTTCCAATGGCAATATATAATTGTTCCTCGAATACAACTACTTATATAACCATTGGTTTTGGTTGTAAAATTATACTTGTTTAGCATGACAGATTAACAAAGCTTTTATGTCACTTTCGATCCAGAATTCTAATGATATATCTACTTCAGTTTATATTTAGCATATATCAGAGTCGACATTTGTTTCCATAGCTTACTAAGCTAATTTCCCAACAATTTGCGTTTTCATAGCTCCGTTATTATTCATCTTGTGAATTTTAAACACAATTTAGACTTTTTTTCAAATCGCCTTTTTCAGAAATTTGAATTCTTAAAAATATTTTAAACTTTCTTCAAAATTGCAATATTTTTCAACATTTTGTCCTTCCTTTAATTCAGTTTTTTTTTAAAAGTCAAGTATTTGATAGATTGAACTTACTATCGACCTTCGATTTTAATTCAAAATTTAGTCCTTTTCAAAATGTGAATTTTCTGGAACTCTTTATTTTTTTCTATTTTTTATAATAATTTTATTCTAATTCTTTTCAAAATTTCTATTTATTTAAAAGCGTCTAGTTTTAAAAAAATCTGGATTTTATTTTAATTTCACCCCTTGCTAATTTAGATATATTTTTGCCGTTTTGAATTTTCTCACGTTCATTTCAATTTTCAACGATTTTTTTAAAAAACTAACTTTTAAACAATTTTTTTGTCAATAATAATTTTCACATTTTTCATAATTTTCATTTTTTTAAGGAGTTGAAGTTTTTTATTTAAAAATTTCGATTATTTTGAAAATTTCAATTATTTTGAGACTTCAGCAAATATTCGAACTAAATAAATTTTTCTATGTCATTTCTTCAAATTTTCAAAATGTCGACTCTTGAACAAAAGTGTTCACATTTTTCTGAATTTGGCGTTTTTTGGAAAATGTTGGCTTTTTTAAGTCTTGCCTTTGTAAAATTTCGGTTATAGAAAAATTTTTAAATTATTGATAATTATAATTTCTTCTATGTTTCAATTTTTCCAAAAATTTTAATATTTTTTTTTGAAAATGTTGAAATTTTTAAATTTGGATTTTTTTTAATTTCCTAGTAATTTAAAATATTCACCGAAACGTTCAATATTGTTTCAAAATTCAAGCTTAAGTTTGAAAAATTTTTTTTTAATTTTGAGATTCCTCTTGGTGCATTGACCTTATTTTTTAGATTTCTGATTACAATAAAATATTTGCGTTTCTCCCTGAAATTTAGGCTGCTTAAAATTATGATTTTTTTTCAAAACTTGTCAGCTTCTTTCCAAATTTGCAGTGTCGGAATGATCATGCCTTTGTTTTTTTTTTTTCGACAAAAGTTTTTGTCATAATATCATAAATTTTTTTTAGTTTTAATTTTATTCTAAAAATTTTGACATTCTTTTGGGTTTTTTTTAAATTCCTAGATTTTTTTCAACACTTTTATTTATCCTTTAAGTTTAAAGTGTTTATTTTTCGGTTTTTTCTAGATTTTTAGTTTTAAACGTGAAATATTTCCATCTGTTATTATATATTTTGACTCTTTTGTGAAAAATTATAATTTGCCTCACTCTATCCCATCTTTTTGATAATTTGGGTTTAAATTCAAAACTTTGTGATTTGTTTTTATAAAGTTCAAAAGTGTTTGTGGAGTTTCAACTGTTTTGTTTCCTTTTTCTCAAAATTTTGGTCCCAAACTTAAAATGTCGATTTATTTAGGAATTTGATCTTTTCAATTAATTTTTTTTATTTTTAGGTCGAAAATTTTGATTCATAACCCGAACATCTGGATAATTGCCTAATATAAAATTTTCTAAATCTTGCATTTTAAGACTCATACTTTTAATTTTTATTTTTATGGCACAAATTTTATTTGGAAATCTAAATCTTGGCCTTTTGTAGAAGTGTTCATTTTTTCGAATTTTTGGTTCAAAAGTCTGAATTTTTATCTCAAAATTTCGAGAAAATTATAATTTATTGCATTTTTCTCAATTTTTTTTCCTTAGAATGCAGTGCAAACCTACTTGTTTCTTAAAATTATCACTGTTAACCTAATTTTTGACCAAAGGATTTTATTGCCTATTTTTAAGTTTTTGTCTTAATCCCAACACTTTTATTTATTAACTTATTTACTTATTTTTTGATTAAAATGAAATAAATAATGATAACTGAAATTTTGAGGCTGAAGTCTAAATTTTTCGGTGTTATTTGACAAATTTCGATTTTTTTTTCATAATTTCAATTTCTATTTTTGTAAATATTCATTATAAACTCGAAAATTCCATGTAATGTTTATTTCAGTAATAAAATTTTTATTTCTATACTAATATTATAAAGAGAGAAATTTTGGTCGACTGAAAAATTCAGTCATCACGCAGAGCCGAAACTATTGAAGTAAGCAATACGAACTTTGGATAGTAGGTACATTTCTTTTATATTAAAGGAAAGCAATCAGAAGGGAGTTTTGAAAATTCGTTGTTTAAGAGGGTAAAAACGGAGTGAAATTAGCATTGAAAATAGGTAATACTGAATTTTATAAGCTAAAATTATGCCCAAAGAATATATAAGAAAAAGGTCTTGAAAAAGTGTTTAATTGATTTTAATAATTCAGCCCATAAGGGGGAAAAGGTGATTACACAGAATTTTGAAATAATTATGAGGCAGATTTAATAATGCGTGTTATGGACTAAAATTTGTTGGAGGTAAACTACTGAAGAAATTAAACACGTATTTTTTTTTAAAAAATTTTAACAATTCAACCCTTAACCGGATAAAAAGGGGTTTTAAGCTTGGTCTGCAAAAAGTCAAATACTTACTTTCTAATACCATATTTTGTGACAAGAAGATATGGAATAAATAGTTCAACCGATTTTAATAACTTAACCCTCAAGAAGGGAAAGGCGTATCACAGTTAGAGTGCAACAATGTTAAAAAAAAACGACTTATAATCTAATACTTTATCTAAAGATTTATGAAAGCAATGACTAAACACATACCTAATCAATTTTAAAAATTCAAGTCCTAAGAGGGTCAAAAGAATATTAACTGAATATTGAAAAATTGAAAATTTTTTTTTAGTGGCAAAAATTTAGGTTTTCAAAACCAATTTTGTCTTCACAAAGCTGAACTTTAAATGGAAGAGATTTTCAAAAAAAAATTAAAGTCCTCCAGGAAGTCAAAATTTAAAAAAACGCTTAAATATTCAACAAAGGTCGACATTTTAAAATAGGTCGACATTTAAAAAAAAAGTCGTAATTTTTAAACCAACACATCTTAAAAAGGATGAGACTTTTAAAAAATAGTCCAATTTCGAAATTTTGAACGTATGTCATTTCTTTCAAAATAAAAAGACAAAATCTCAAGAAAAATTCAAATTTGAAATATGATTGGAGTTTTTAATAAAAGTTTACTTTTCGAGAAAAAAAATAGAAAATTTTAGAATGGTCAAAATTTATAAAAAATAAACACCAATTTTTGGTAAAAAAGTCAAATTTTAAAATAAAAATGGAAATTTCCAAAAAAAGCCTAAATTTTTTTAGAAAATGACGAAAATGGTAAAAAAAGGAGAAATTTTGAAAGACTTCGAATTAAAAATGAAATTAAATAACCAAATAAATTTTTTGAAAAACTTTTGAATTTGAAAAAAAGGAAATTGCCAGAAAAATTCAAAATTTTCAAGATCAAGATTTTGCAATACAATCAAAATTTTTGGAACATTCTTTAAAAGAGTTAAAATTTATAGAAAAATTGAAAATTTTGAACAAAAGAAGGAGTTTATAAAAAAGGAAAAAATTCTGAAAAAGGTCAACATTTTGAAAGATTAGAATTTTCAAAATATTTCGCAAAATAAACACATCTTTAGTAAAGGCAAAATTTCCCAAAAAAAAAATAGAAATTTTTAAATATATGAGAGGTTCCAAGAAAAATAAAAACTTAGAAAAATGCAATATTTTTAAAAAAGTCAAAATTTTCAAAGCCACTATTTTGAGAAAAAAAAATAATTTTAAGAATACTTATTCGAAATTCACAAAAAAAGACGACAACTTCGAGAAAAAGACGAAATTTGGGATAAACGGTGACGTTTTTAAAAAAGCCATAATATTAA
This sequence comes from Dastarcus helophoroides, assembly GCA_028583605.1. Taxonomy (NCBI): domain Eukaryota; kingdom Metazoa; phylum Arthropoda; class Insecta; order Coleoptera; family Bothrideridae; genus Dastarcus; species Dastarcus helophoroides. The sequence goes on along the minus strand of CM053327.1, from coordinate 2,590,889 downwards.
AAAAGTGGAGAGAAAATTGAGTAGAAGCTTTCAAAAAATTATTTGTTTAAAAATTTTTATTAAAGCAAAGTTTGTAAAATAAAATATTTCAAAAATTAATATTTTGGAAAGAGTTCAAATTTTGAAAAACTGGACAGAGTAAACTTTACAAGAAAATTTTCACAAAAATCACAATTTCAAGTCAGAGTTTAAAAAATGAAATTTTCAAAAAATATTGAATTTAAAAAATGTCAAAATTTTCAAAAGGTCAATCATTTGGAGAAAAAATTGGAATTGTGGAACAAAGTTATAACTTTGGCAAAATCAAGAATCGAAATTTTCAAAAAAAAACCAAAATGATAAAAAAAGGTTAAAATTTGTTAAAATAGTGAAAATATTATATAAAGCCACAGTTTTTAATAAAAGTCAAAGCTTGCAAAAAAATCAATACTTTCGAAAGTTGAGGTTTTCAAAAATAGTTAAATATTGCAAACAATTCTAAACTTTGAAAATTACGAAAAAAGGCAATTTTTTTTAAAAAGTAAAAAAAAGTTAAAAACTTGAAAACTTTAAAATTTTAAAAGGATATGATCTTGCAAAAAAATTAATATTTTGATATAAGATGGAAGTTAAAAAAAGATAATTTTTTTTTATTTTTAATACAAATATTTAAAAAAATTTCAATATTTAAAAATAGTAATATTTTGTAAGGAGTAAAATTTTCAGAAAAAAATATGAGTTTTCTAAAAATAATCAAAAATTTTAAAGAACCAAAATTTTCAGTCAATAATTTTGGAAATGTTGAAAATGTCATGTTTAAAGAAAGTCGTTAGAGCGAAAAAAATTGTAGAAAAATCCGTGCTTTTAAATAAAGTAAAGGGTTTCAAAAAATATAAAAATATTGAGAAATTGTGAAAATTTGGAAATAGCTCAAATTCTCAGATTGTAGGTTAAAATTTTGAAAACAAGTATAGATTTAAAACAAAAGTTTAAATTATAAGTAAAAATTTTAAAATGTCAAAATTATAAAAATAAGCGATAGGTTTAAAAAACTTAAATTCTTCAATAACGAGCCAGAATTTTGAAGAAGTGCCGAATGGTTAAAAAGTCAAATATCTAAAAAAAATGAAATACAATTCTTGTCCCCTGAAACCAAGAAAGATGAAAAAACACTTCAAAGGTAGCTCTAACGCGTTTCGATAGCCAAGCTTTCATCTTCAGAGAGAACAACCTTTGTTGTGTTTTTAATCTTTTTCGGTTTCAGGAGACAAGATTTGTATTTTAAATTGTGAAGATAACAAGGACCAGTCCGTTCAATCAAAAAAATATTTGAGAAAAAATGAAAATTTTGAGAAAATCGAAATTTTGAAAATGTTAGACTTTCCAAAAAACAAGTTTATATAATAAAGTCAACTATTAAAAAAAAATTAAAATATATTTAAATTTTGAAAAAAAAAATCGAAAAAAAGAATCTCTTTTTTTTAAGTTGAAATTTTCAGAAAATGGTATTTCTAATTTTCTAGTTCATCATAATTTTTACCAAAAAAATTATAAAGTCAAAGTAAAGTCATGTATTGAAAAAAAATTAAAATTCTAAGCAAAAAATTTGAGATTATTAAAAAAAAAGTCGAAATTTTTAAAAAGGCTAGAATTGTCGATAGAAGTAGAAATCTTTCAAAATGGTCAAAATTTTTGTCCTTCCTACTCCTTTTTTCAAATCGTTAAGGTCAGTAGGAAAAATTGGAATACTAATATGCATTTGGTATGGGTCGAAATTGAATCACAAGTAAGTAAGTTTCTTTTAAGTGCTAATTATATGTTGTAAATTTCGAAACTATTGACACATCTTTTTTCCAAAATTTTAAGTAGTTTTCGTAATAAATATTAAAGTACCTCTGCAGAATTTCGGGCTATTGCCCTTTCTTAATAATTCTTCAGAAGAAAATTATTTAGGGCGACCAAATTCTAATAAACATGCAGGCGGCCAAACATTTGGGAACGCTCTTGGTGAGACGCATGTGGTATAAAGTATGTTTGGTCAGGAGTAGTTTTAGAGATAAAAGTATATTCTTATATGTTGAGCTTGAACACTGTAACTGTAACTGTAAACTATGAAACCAACTACCGCACTATGCAATTTTGGTTTTTACCAACGATTTTCGATTTTTTTGTTTTGTTTTAAACGTATTGAATTTAATAGAACAATTAATTATTAAAAAAATAAAGTTTTTTTTAATATAAAAGCTTCAAACTCTAATTCAGTTTTCGGGAAAAAATTTCACATTGCGGGAGAAACCCAAAATTTTAATTTCAGAAATCTTGACATTTTCAATAAAGGGTCTAAAAGGATAAGATGGAAAAGTAACCCACAGATAGAAATCTTTAGTTATATTTTTGAGAAACTATCACTTCGCCAAACGAACAAAGTCTATGTGTATTTGGGCTCGATATTCTAACGTAACTATAGGATATTAAAAAATTTTCAAAGTAAGAAGATTTTTTAACTTTTTTATATCTTTTGAACTAAATTGGTTAAAAAAATAAAACTAACGACATATTTTAGCTAATATTTTGTAGTATATATTTCGATTTTTTTTCTAATTTTCTAATGATTTTTGACCCAGTTAAAATTCACTTAAAATGAAAAAAAAACTTAATATACCACGATTTATTAGCTAAGAAATGCCATTGGTTTCATCTTTTTAATTTATTTAATTAAAAAGATACCAATAATATAAAAAAATCTTCATGTTGAATATTTTTAATACCTCATAATTCCATTGAAATATTAAGTGTAAACGAACAAAAAATTTGGTAATAAAAAATAAACATCAATATTGTTTGCAAGAAGAATGCAACCTAGACTACAAATTCATGCAGCCCTCCAGGCGTGTATAGTGAATCATAGGTAGCTGAACTACCAACAGTTGAAACACTGCCACCTAGCGAAGCGGTTGCTTCCAAACTTCGAATCTAATAAATGTTCAAACCTATTGGTCTGTGCATTATAGAATCCTTGTCTTCTGGGAACTCTCCTAGAGAGCAACCGCTTCGCTAGGTGGCAGTGTTTCAACTGTTGGTAGTTCAGCTACCTATGATTCACTATACACGCCTGGAGGGCTGCATGAATTTGTAGTCTAGGTTGCATTCTTCTTGCATACGACATTGTTGGCGATGGCCATAGTTTCTCTATGGACCAATAGGTGGTAGTACTAAAAAGTCACTCGCTCGACGCCTGTGAAAGTTTTAGTACTTACTTGTCGGAACATTTATTAGCATTCGAGTTGGATATACCAAACTGACGAGATCTAACAAGATCGAAACCGGTATTTGGTTTCCAAACTTCGAATCTAATAAATGTTCAAACCTATTGGTCTTGTGCATTATAGAATCAATATTGTTGTAAAATATGTCGACTGAAATTTTAGTTTAAACAACAATATCAAATTATTTTATTGATAAATATTTTTTAAGTCTAAAAATTTAAAGTTTAAATTAGGAATTGTCAACAGAAAGAGTTACAATTTCTAGAAAATCCAAGTTTTGCGTTGCAATCGAAGTTTTCGAAAATAATTAATTAAAAACAAATAAATTTTAAATTTAGAGATCATGAAAATATTTCAAAAGTTTGCTTGCAGTCAAATTATTTGATATCTTTTTTTAAAATTCGGACTCTTCTTAAAAATTCTGAGTATTTGGAAACTAAGAAATTTTATAATTTTGAGAAAAAGAAAGTTAAAATACTTAGAGCAATTTCAAAATTTGAAAATTTTGACTGAAATGCTACATTTATTAAGAAAATTTCTTTTTTTGACCTGAATTCAAAAATTTCGATTTTACTTAAAATTCAAAATTTTCTGGATGGTATACTTTCGATACTTACTACTCGAAAACTATAATAAGCTGAGAACCATCTTGATTTTACAGTAAAGTTTGTTCAGCAAATTTTATCAGTAACAGTTACGTTGTTTTCCGAATAACTCAGAAATTGGAATGTTTAAAATTTGGTCGATTCAAGGAAAACAAATACAATTAATTAAAAGAAAACAAAGCAAAAGTGTAATCAATATAGCAACAAAGTATAAAAGAAATGACAGGATTCCAATGTTTTGAGTTTGGCTGCCGAAATAATTTAGGATTATTGGTTTCTCTCTAGCTCTTCTGATAATATGTCAAGCATAGGATCATTCGGAATTATTTCCAAAACAATTTATCGATTGGTCTCCAATCCATACCGCAGTTTACGATAATATGCGATAAATAAAACAGAGAGTGAAAACATAAATTCTTACGACCTGATGTCTTTTAATTTAATACGCCGGCCTTCCAGCTCTTATATTTATCGACTCGGTCAATGGGGAATCCCCGGGGGAATATTGGACGTCTCGAGAGCGGAATCGCCAACTGATGTGGCAGATCACGCCCTGGAGTAGGTTTTTGTTTTCACGTTCAAGAATAACAAAAACAAAGATTTCTCATTTCGAGCTTCACCCGCTCACAAAAACAAAAATATATTTTTGATCAATTAATCTTCTTGAGAACATGTCCCCGAGGTATTGTTCGATAAAAGCTAGCGATTTATCGAACAAAGGACAAAAGATTTGGGCTAAAATATGTATGGGAGGGGACGTGGGTGAAATCGTGAACGAAAGGAAATTGAAACTTTGAAGATGGTTCTTTAGTGTGATACTTGAATTGTTTATTTATTTCATTATAATAATTTATCAATTGGTAGCACCGCATGGGGTCAAAATTCGACCAATAACAAATGCATATTTCTATGCAAATTCTTAATTCTTACCTTAACGTTTGAGAAAACGATTGGATTATAAAAATTTTGACTGCTGAAAATTATTTGTTTTCAAAATTTTTCCTTTTTTTAATTTGCAATTTTTAAAAATTTTCATTTTTCTGAAAAAAATGTCAAGTTTTTTTTAATTTCCACCTTATTTGAAAATCTTAACCTTTTTTTGCAAAACTCTACTTCGCTGAAAATTAAAACTTTCTAAAATATTGACTTTCTTAAAAATTTTCATATTTTTAAAAATTGCCATCTTTCAAAATGTCGACCTTTTCCGAAATTTTAATTTTGCTGTATATTTCGACTTTCTTTGAAATATTCCGAATTTTTGTAACTTGCATCGTTTTTAAAATACGTGGACTTTTTGAAAATTTCAATTTTTTCAAATTTATGACCTTTTGAAAATTTTGATTGTTTTTGAAAATTCTGCTAAAAATTAACTTATTTCAAAATCCCAAGCTTTTTTAAAATTTCGATTTTTGCAAATTTTGATCTTCTTCAAAAAATATTGATCTTGTTTTTAAACTTCCACTTTATTTGAAAATCTTAACCTTTTTCGCAAAACTCTACTTCTTTGAAAATAAAAACTTTCTAAAATCTCAACTTTCGTCAAAATTCTCACATTTCTAAAAATTGCAACTTTTTAAAGTTTCCACTTCTTCCGAAAATTTGTAATTTGCTGCAAATTTCGATTTTCTTTGACATTTTTTGCTTTTTTGAAACCTTTATCTTTTTTAAAAAGTAGACCTCTTGAAAATTTTGACCCTTACAATTTTTTTGCCTTTTGAAAGATTTGACTTTTCTTAAAAATTCTGATAAAAACCAACTTTCCCAAAAATTTAACATTTTCTTTAAAATGGCGATTTTTGAATATTTTCATCTTTTGGGCAAAATGTCGATCTTTCTTCTTTTAATTTTTACCTTATTTAAAAATCAAGATTTTTTCTGCAAAAGTCTACTTTTTTTGAAAATAAAACTTTTTAAAATATTGACTTTTCTCAAAATTTGAATTTTTTCCGAAAATTTTCATTTTGCTGTATAATTCGACTTGCACTTAAATATTTCGTTTTAATTAAACGTTCATCGTTTTTAAAAATATAGACCTTAATCTCGACCTCTTTCAAATTTTTGACCCTTTGAGAGATTTGACTTTTATTGAAAAATTCTTTACAAAATTTTAACTTTTTCTAAATTACGAATTTGAAATTTTCATCTGTTTGAGTTTTTTAATTTCTACCTTATTTGAAAATATTAACTCAACTATTTTGAAAATTAAAAATATACAGAGTGTCTTCCGAATTTTTACTCTTTCAAAATTAAAAAACAAATCCTGTCTGTTAAAACCAAGCGTTAGAGCAGCCTTTGTTGTGTTTTTTTAATCTTTCTTGGTTTCAGGGGACAGGATTTCTTTTTCAATTTTTGAAGATAACCAAAATTATTATTTAAATTGCATTTTTTTTAAAATTTGTTTTTTTTTAAATTTAACTCCAAAAAATATTGACTTTTTTCCAAGTTAGAACTTTTATTAAAAACTGTAGCCTTTTTAAATTCTTTTACTTTTTTGAAAAAATTTTAACGTTTCCGCACAATTTATACTTTTTTGGTAAACATTCACCTTTGCTTTAATATTATTAATAATTTTCGATCTTTTTAAAATATCTGCGTTTCTGAAGATTTAAATTTTTTATCGGAATATTGACTTTTCACAAATTTTGACCTTTTCTAATTGAATTTTTCCTAAAAGATTTTTGTTTACCATTCCAAAATTTTTATTGTTTTAAATATTCTACCTTTTTTGAACATTCCAAACTTCAAGGTTTAAAGATTTTGCGAAATTATCACTTTTTTAAACGGCGATATTTTATCAAATTTTAATTTATTTTACAAAATTTGACCTAATTAAAATATCGACTTTAACTTTTAAAGCTTTTAACCTAATCCTAATTTAAGAAAAAGTTACTTTTGGAAAATGCGTCTTTATTGAAAACTTTTATTTATACAGTTTTCTAAAAACTTCTATTCAAATTTCTTTTCACTTTTTAAATTTTAATTTTTTAAAAAAGTGTCGACTTTTATTTTATTGGAAACTTTGTCTTGTTTTGGAGATTCCCGTTTTTTTTTTGTGAATTTCACATTTTTTTAAATTTTTATTTTCGTCTCAAGGTATCGCCTTTGAAAACTTTGACTTTTTTTCAAAATGCTAATTTTTTCTGTTTATTAATTTTATTTAACATTTCTATGACCCAGATTTGAAATATTTACAATTTTTTCAATAATAAACTAAAACATTTTTTAAAATATGACTACATGTATTTAAATTTATTAAATACGTCACCTCATACTAGCTGACAAAAAATAGGTTAGTTTATTTTACAAAGAATAGGAAGAAATGAAAAATTGAAGAACAAAATTAGATATAAAAAAATGTAGTATTTGATAAATTATAAAAATATAAAAATACCAAAAAGTTTGCGGCACTGGACATCGATGTTTCGCCCTTATTTGAGCTCGCCAGGAGAACATAACACGGAAAGGGAACAATAAGGAAGAATTACTTAAAAATAAAAAATTGAAGTATTTAAAAATTTTAACATGAATAGAAATTTTAATATTTCCAAATTGGGTCGTAGAAATGGTAAATAAAATTAATAAACATAATGTTTCGGTCGGAAACATTACACCTGGAAGAGTAACTGGCTTTTTCTCTTGAAAAATCTGATTTCTTTGAAAACTTTCACTTTTTTTTGGAAAATTTGCTTTTCGTGAAAATTTTTACTTTCTTTAAACTTTGAATATTGTTATGCTTAACAAGATTTTAACTTTTTTTTTTAAATTTTCACTTTTGTTCACAATTTTGTATTTTCTTGGTAGCTTTGACTTTTTGGAAAAACTAGCCTGTTCTGAATTTTTAGATTTTATTACAAAATTTTGACCTTGAAAATTTCGATTTATTTTCACAATTTTTTTTTGTTAGGTCAATAGTTTTTCAAAAATTCGATTAGTTCTTTTAGTTTTTACTTTCTGGGGATTTTGGCTTTTAAAAAATTCCACTTTTGCGGAAATTTAAACTTATTTTAAAATCTTGAATCTTTGAAAACTTTTTTCTGGAATCCTTTTTGAAACTTTCGACTTTTAATTCTAAATTGGGTTTTTTCCCAAAATTGTTATATTTTTTTTTGTAAGTGTAGCCTACTGTAAAATACATTTATTTTTTTTTATATCACCTGTCAAAATTTCGATAATTGTTCTAATAATTAATTTTATTGAAAATGATTCATTGCATTTTGAGTTTTGCTTGAAAAATTCGACCTTCCTTTTAAATTTCGATTTTTTTGAAAATATTAACCTTTTAAATGTATATCTTGGTTTAAAAATGTAGCTCTTTTTTAAAATTTTAACTTTAAAAAATTTCGATCCTTTGAAATTTCCACTTTTTAAAAAACTAATCTATAGCGCGTAAAATAAATTTTGAATTTCTTCAATAGATATTCTGCAATAGTTTCCAAGGCCTAAGTTTCGTGTTCAAATCATAATTGATTATCTGGATAAGGTTAGAGTAATAACTTGGAATAAATATTCGACGTTCCTGACCACTCTACGCGAAAAAACTAACAAGAATAGACGCGGACAGTTGTCAAAAGTTTTGCTTTTGCCGGAAAATACCTGTATATTAGGGTGTCCACTATTTACGAAGTTGGCTTTTTTAACTTGGGTATTCTTTAGATTATTTCTTGCCGTCTAAAAGCCATTTAAAAAAAAAATTTCTTTGTCGTTTAACCTTGCCTAAATGGCGATACATTTCCCATTTAATTAACATTTTTGCACTTTTTAAATGATAAATTTTTTCCCACTTATTATATTCAATAAATCACCAGCTGTTATTTATTCTGCTTTTATTATGATCCCTTTATATAAAAAAGTTTTCATTTTAAAGTTAAAATTTTTTCTTATAATTTTAACGAGTTTTGAAATTGAAAAATTTAATTTATTTTTACAGTTTTTTTCCAATATTTTCTCACTTTTTTTTAATTTGTCGCCTATTTCATGGCATTTGAATACTAAGATGTTATATGTTTTATTTTACACTCTTAGTAGTAATTTAATGAAGATTGTAATTAAAAATTTATTTTAAATTTGCTGTAAGTAGGATACCTTAAAACCATTTAGCGGTCGAAGAGGAATTTTAAAAATGAAAAGTATATTCACATTGTTGAATGATTTAAATTTTCACGTACTGCCATTGCATGTTTTGAAAAATTATTTTTCCTACAAAATTAATAAAAATCCCCCTTGCGGGAATGAATCCAGTTCATGAAATGTTCTAAATGTTCGACGTTTCGTCCTACATTGTAGAAAACTCCTTCAAGAACAAGTGAACACTTAATTCAATAGAGAAGAAGTACGGTAGCTCATTGTGTCAACCTAATTGAGGGAAAAATCTTCAGAAATAAAAATAACACAAAAAGACAAGATAGAAAAGGCAGAACTCTTCGATCAGAGCATAAACTAATACATTTAATTTAAATATACCAAAAAGACATTGGGTAGTCAATAAATAAAAAATACAAAATTATGGGAAAAGATATATTTGGAAAATTCGAACTCAAGCTCAGACAAATTAACTTTTTTGCTTCCTAAAAATTCCACCAAAGCAAAAAACTTTTGACATTTACTCCAGGCATCCGATTTAAGGGTTTGCGACGGATTCTGGACGTCACCTAAATTTTAAAATTAAAGAAAACGGCGCTTTTTAGCACTTGTTTTAGTTTTTTTTGCTTATAAGTCAGTAACATTGCATCCTTTAAAAACGCTTATTGTTACCAAAATTAAAAAGGATAAAATTTTACATCAATTATTTTACCTAAAAGTAAGAATTTGTTTAGCCGTTTAGCCAGTATCCATCGTCAAAGTTTGGAAAATACCAACTTGCCCAAAAAGATATACTCCCCCAAATTTATAAAATAAATTTTGGACTTTTTTATATAAAGAGATTATAATAGAAGCGGAATTAACAACATCTTATGAATTATTGAAAATAATAAGCAAGAAATTTTTTTTCAATAATTGCAAAAACCCTATGTTCATTAAATGGGAAACCTATCGTCATTTAGATGAAATTAACCGCATCATTTTTTTTTCTTTTCTAAAATTGCTTTTTGACTGCAAAGAAATAATCTAGAGAATACCCAAGTTAAAAACGCTAACTTGGTAAATAGCGGACACCCTACTGTCCATACAAATCTCATGTGTCCAAACAATTCGTGATTTGGGGTTCGAACACATCTCTTATTGACCAGATCTGACTTCAATCTCATCAAGCGAAAAAAATGTTAGAGATCGTGAATTTTCTGCCAACAAAGAGTTACAAAAGCCGTGGAGGCATGGTTTGCAAAACAAGATGAAAGCTTATTTTTAAAAGGTCTAGAAGCGTGGCAGGTTTAGTATGATAAATGTAATAATTTAAAAGAAAAATATATTGAATAATCAAATATTTTAAACTTCAAGTTTGTTTCTTTCTATAGTGGGAAAAGAATTTTTTAATGCCTCCTCGTAATCAGTACAAAGTTCCGGAAATTCGGAAGATACCAACACTAAGAGAGTAAATATATTTTGATTATTACAAAGCATCTTATACTGAATATTTTTTATTTATCAGGTCTTGTAAAGTGGTAAAGTTTTAATTATTCATGGCTTTCGAAACTTTTTTGCAAGAGTCGACTTTTATCGATAAAGACAAATGGCTTTAATTGCCTAATTTAATTTCGATCCCTTTGATACAACAGAGTTTATAATTAACTTTGCAGACTTTCACTTACGTTGGCGTGATTTCAGAACATAGGAATTTGCACCAGCCACCCCGAGCTTAGTTTCCATATTGCAACTTATACGATTCACTTAGATACAGAATCATTAACAATGTCTAAATAAATAACAGTTACTACATGAAATTAGACCTTTCGGCCATACGAAGTACCTATTTGGAATAAAAACAATCAACAGGTTTGAACAACCATCAGATTCAGAGTTTGGAAACCAAAGAGCAATTTTGATTTTATTCGATCCCATCAGATTGGTATAATAAAATCAAACGCTGACAAATGTAAGGCAACTATACACTTGGAAATTAATGGACTTCACTGTAATTCCTAAGTAGAACGACACCCCTTCTTTAATTCATCTGCACATAAATTTGTCCCTGGGAATTGAACCAGATGATAACGTTGTCTTTAAACAATTATGCACACCAGGACCATTTCAAATGGAAGAAGACAAAATAGTCTGAAGGCGCAAGCTTGGGAATGTAGGACGAGTGATTAAAATTTCATAACCAAGAGCTTGAATTCTTTCCTGGTTCGGTCGTGTTTCAAGAAAAAGTATTTCAAACCACACGTTTTTTTATTAACGTTTTGCGGTATACATTTTAGCTGTACTTGTTGTCGCGTGCAGGGCTGGCTCTCCAAACAGGCAAATAAGTCAACCGGCCAGCGTGCCTAAATATATATATGTATGTATGTATACAGATTGAACCAAACGGCCAAACGGTTCGAGATGCAGGGGTACCTAAGTAGTGCAGAATTTAAAGTTTAACAATATTTCGCTAAGAAAAAAAATTGAATCCCAATTCGTCTTGATTTTATTTGGAAAAAATTAAAAACGCCTTATTTAATAATCAGCTGAAACTTGCTTATTTAAAGTCTGAACGAAAATAATCAAAAACTTTATTTGTTGTTCTTTAAGGCCTTTTCACCTTAAGTAGGTTAATTTTCTCTGAAATAAACTGCTTTCAAGAAAATTATGCCAACTTTATTATTTCTTATAAACCTCATATTAAATTTTATCATTTTCATATTTAGTATATTTTTCTCATTAATCTGATTATATGACATGCCATACTTTAAATGTGGCAAAGTTAGTTAAATGAATTAATTTATTACTTTTTTACAAAAAAATTATAGTAGGGTGCACGTATCTTAACTTTTAACAATGAAAATACTATACCTAGGTACATAACAATAATTACTAAAAAAGTAAAATTATTGTAACAAACTGTGAAATATTTAAAGAGTTTTTAGTATAATTGTAACGTGCATGCACCACTTTAAATGGGGTAAGTCTATGAAAACGTTTAGATGTTCTAAAAATTATGTCATCAATTTTTCAAAAATTCTTTAACATTAAATACTTATTCATGTAACGTGGAATATCTGACAAACTAAAATAAAATACTTAACTTCTCGAGGAATCTATAACGATTATTAATAAATATTTTAATATTATACAGTGTGTTAGAATATATAATGTTGCATTTTTAGGGACTCTATTTTTTATTATTAGAATTATGGTGATTTATTTATTTTTTTATAAATTATTTTGTATAACCTACTTTGCCATATTTGAATTATTATGTCATGACACATATCAAATTACTCAGAAGAATATGGTGCGTTTGCAAATAATAACATTCATTATGGTGTCCAAAAAAAAAAACAAAAGTGACAAAAAGTTTTTATTGAAACGCATTGTTTATACAGGTGAGTCTTTAGTACGGTAAAGCCATGTAGCTCTCGAATATTTTTGACACACTGTATCTCAAAAATCCCGGAATGACAAGATACTTAGACTAATAGTGAATTTTAGATGAAGTACAGATATGCTTTCAAAAAAGCTTTCATTTTGTTAATGTTTTCATTAACCTTCCCTGCCACCCAAAAGGTTGTCCCCATTTTTTTTTAAATTGTACAGTATAGTTCGTGATACGTCATCCTTTTTATGTTTACTTTAAACGCAAAGAATAACCCTATTATGCCTTTAAAGCAACGTGAGTAGGATACGAAAACAACGATAGATAGCGATGAACCGCGTTCTTAAACAAGGATAGGTTGTAATTTTTAATAAAAATTTTGATCCGTAACGAGTTTCATAGCTTGAAAGTTTTATAAAAAAAGGAACCTTTGTAGACAGAAGTTCTTACTGTGTCAAGCTGAACCGTACAGAAATTTGGTGCGTCCGTTCTCGTATGCCTCAAAAATTTTGCCCTTCGAGGGATCAAGTGAGCATCTCTCATGAAAGTACTTGTAAAAAAGAGATAAATCACCAACCATTCTTCTGTGCTCTAGTGTTTTCAGAGAATCAGCTCGTCATCAATTAGGTGAATCGCTCTTTTTTAAATTGAATCCAAAAGAGCTAAAGTGTGTTTTGAGGTTGAATTCTAAACATGGAAACAGTGTTCTAGTGTTAGCCTAACTTGAACTTTGTACAGATTGAGATGTAAAGTACTTTTTAGCTCTAAAAAGAAAGCCTAGCTTCTAAGAGGCGAATTTGGCCGGGACGCGTTCAAATTAAATTCCATTGGGAGGATTTTACCATCCATGAGTATGTTTGTTGCATTATCCCTTCATGTTTTCTTTCTCTATTAGAGAAAACTGCGGCCTAAACTTTTGAGGCATTAAAGTCGACAAACTTTTTCTAACCCTATTCCAGAATGATTTCAAGATCCCGATTATTCATCTGTATTTGCTGTTCTCCTAGTTGATCTAAAGCAGCGACGAATAATGGTTTTTCGGAGAAAAAAGATGATGTGTGACAGGAACAGAGTAGGTCTCAGGACGGACTCCTGAGGTACACCTGCATTTATCGCAAATGTCTCGGATAAGATGCCTTTGACGACGACCTGAAGAGATCTGTCAGCGAGAAAACTGGATATCAAATGAGAGAGTCCAGGAGGAACACCATAGGATGTTAATTTGGCAAGAAGCCAAACTTTGTCGAAGGCCTTTGAAATATCCAATGCCACAATCCTAGCCTTACCGTGTTTTTTCATAGCTAAGTTACAGATATGAGTAAAATATGCCAGTAGATCGCCAGATGAGCGTTGTTGTCTGAAACCGCATTACCTCTTGTCCTTCAGATATTTGAGAATCTCGATATTGATAACCTTTTCCATCACTTTAGATATAACGGGCAATAAAGATATAGGGCGATGGTTGTTGGCCAAATTCTTTTTATAGCTTTTTGGGCACCGGCTGCACTCTAATAGATTTTCAGTAGTTAGGGAATACACCTTTGTTGTAAGAGAGTGTGAACAAATTTCTTAGGACAGGAGTTAACTTTGGAGTGCACTTTTTAAGAACAATAGCGGGGATACCATCAAGGCCAGAAGCTTTGGATTTGTTGAGCTCGAAAAAATCTGAGAATCTTCCCGACTGTGTGTTGTCTGAAAACCACTTCAGGCATCGAAGTGCCAAACTTAGGAAGAATAGGCGGTTCTGTATTTCGAGAGTCAAGGTTGGAATTTATAGCAAATATTAAGGCTAACAGGTCAGCCTTTTCCTTTGAAGAAGTCGCATTATTGTTGTTGTCATAGAGTAAGGGTGGAAAATTTGAAGATGCAATTTGAGAGGTAAATTTATTCTATTTACAGCAATATAGAATTTTGTTAAAAATTTTAAAAAACGGAGGATTTACAGCTATTGTTTTAAATTAATTTAATATTAAACCCCAATTCAGAAATTTATTTGATAAAATCAACTTTGTAGGATAATATTTAAACCGCATTTGTCATTTTATAATAAAATAGCTTTGTCAAGAAATATTCGATTTGTCAAATTTCTCATTAAATATTTAATCGAATATGGCTCCACACGAAATGATGTTGATAATGAGACAGTATGGCTATCTCAAAAGGTCATTCGATCAAGTAGTTCGTTTATTTAATGATACGTTTCCAAACAAAACGCCAATATCAAAATCAACTGTGTGCACAACGATCAGCCTTGACCAGGAAGGCCAAAGCCTAATGACAATAACGCCTTTGAAGTATTGCAGAGTTTTGTGAAAGATCCTTTAACTTCTGTGCGTAAGACTCATAGAGAACATAAAGCAAGTAGATCATCTATATGTCGCATTTTTAAAACAAACTTTAAAACTTTAGAAAATACATTTACTTCAAGAGTTAAGTGAGGATGATTATGATCGAATACCTGATTTCCGTGAAACAATAATGGCAAAAGTTAATCAAAACCGCAATTTTACCATATATTTCAGAAAATTGTGCAGATTTTAAAAATGCAGTAATATATAGGGTGTTTTTAAATAAAGTCGAAGGATAGAATGCACATCTATTTTTTTTCTTTTATTTAAATCAATAATTTCGGAGTTAGCACATGTTTATTAAATTGCAAGGCAGCGCAGTAATTGCGGTTGGAATCGAACATTTCGCGCGATCCGAGACGATCTTATAAAATCTGTAAGTCATCGAATGGAATGGCGAATGGCGAATGGCGAATGGATGTCTTTTACCTGAAACATTATCAACTCAGGCAACAATTTCATAAATATTTCAACTGATTTGCAAAAAAAAGTATATTTGAAAATAAATATATTTTTTATTTTTCAATTGTAACTCAAAAACTTTAAATAAAATTCCAAGATGTCGAAATTTCCACTTAAAAGTTGAACTTGTGGAAAACAAAAACAATTAAGAGCATAAATTTGGAGATAATATTCGTAATTTAAAGGCAACGCGAAATTTTCTTTAAAAATGTTCGCCAAATTTCAAACAATTTTAAAATTTGGAGATTGGAATTAAAATTTTGCAACAAAAATTATAATGACTGGGAAGAAGGATGTTTTTTCGAGAAAAATTTTAAGAGAAAATTTAAGACTAGTAGACTTAGATAAGAAATTTCAAAATACAAAGCAAAAATCTCTAGAAAAGTCCAAAGTTTTCAGCTTACAGACGGAATTCAAGAAAAATTAATAAAACGTGTATTTCAGGAAAATATTCTAAAAGCAAAAAACATACATAATTTTATATTTGTATTATTAGAAATAAATCTCGAAAAATCTTGGTTTACAAGTTTATATTTGATAAAGAAAAAAGTCGAAATTTCGGGACTGGGGTGAAAATTCTGAAAACCATACAAAAGGTCATGTTTAATTAAATGTTGAGAAATTATTAAGATTTTCTAGGAAATTTATAATTTACATGAAAGAAAATATCTGCATGACGAAAAAAAAAACGTAAATATTACGGGATTAAAATCGACATTTTGCAATACAAAAAACTTTTAGGAAAAAAAAACATATTTTAGATTTAATATCAACCTTTTAAAAATAAACAATTTAGTATACATGCACCATTTTTATCAAAAAAAAAAGTTAAAATGGAACAATATTTCAGAAAAAAATCGCAGGAATAGGGTATACTATATAAAATGTTTATGAAGTTTTGAGAATTTGAAAATCAAACAATAAGTGCGATGTTAATTTTTAAAAACCCCAGTTGACTGATTCTGAGGAAAATGCGACCCCTGTATATCGCAAACTGATTACCAATAAAAATGTAAGTGATTTTTAGAAATTCGTGCATTTAACATTTTTTTATGTTCTATTAAATTTCGAAAGTTAGTTGGGGGTATGCATTTTTAACCAAAAACCCTGTATGTTGTAAAGTGCTTTGAAGCTACGTACAGTGCTCTTTTACGAAAGACCATTCTCATTCGTTGTAATTTGGCTGGGAGGGAAACTGCCTTTTTCACAGAGGTTACCGAAGTTATAAATGTCATTTATACCAGTTTAAGAGAATCTAGAAATAAAACTTCTGTTCATTCCGTTTAGAAGCGCTTTGAAACAAACGTGGCTTTGCCATGCTGTCTGAAATATTATTCATAAATGTGTTCCGCTTAAATATATTATCCCCAAGAGTCGTAAACATTGCTTCACTTTTATAAATAGGGCTGGGATATTGTCTACCAGCTTCACAGAACAAAACTCACACGCATTTAGTTGCTCGTAAATAAAATGTTTCTAACGTTGTGCTCGTCCCACTTTCAAAGGAAAAGTCTTCAGGCTAGTTACCAACATCCACTCGCAAACTTCACTTGTACGGTGTTTACTAGTTTCTCGTTATAACGACCCAGATATACATTATGTATAACATAGCTTTAAGTTTTATATGCAGTATGTGCCACCGGAATCGCCGCTATCAATACTTATATAAAAAATTGGAAAATTTGGCATCTTATCAAAGTCGATGTGGCCAATACGATTAAATATTCACAGTTTAGTATTTTCAGTTATACTGGAAGGTGACATCAAATTCATTTTTTTTATGCAAATAAAATGCAACCTATACTACAGTTATGCAACCCTCTAGGCGTGTATATTAAATCATAGGTAGCTGAACTACTAACAGTTGAAACACAAACATTAGCGAAGCGGTTGTTCTCTAGGTAGCTCCCAGAAGACAAGGATTCTAATGCACAGATCAATAGGCTTGAACATTTCTTAGATTCGAAGTTTGGAAACCAAAGACCGTCTGTTGATTCTGCAGTACTTACTTGTTGGAGCATTTGTTGGCATTCGCTTAGATATACCAAACTGACCTAACAAGAACGAAACCGGTCATTGATTTCGAAACTTCGAATCTAATAAATGTTGAAGCCTATCGGTCTGTGCATTAGAACACATTATTTTAGTAAGAAACGCTGTATATTTTTGCGTTTTTCTAATTAATTTGAAATTTTAGGAGCAATTGTTCCTAAAATTTATAGCTTATAGATCACTAAATTTTTTTAAAAAAATCGACAGCTGCAAGGTTCCACGAAATTCTTTGTAGAAAACATATATTAACTGTATATTTGGTAAGTGAATGGAATACATATGGAGCTGCCTCATACAAATCTAATAAATTTAATAACAATATACAGAGTGTTGAGTTCGTGACTGCACAATTTGATAATTTCAAAAAGTGATAGCGACGCTATCTTTAATGGAACATCCTATCTTGTGCATAATTAATTATCTTTCATCTGATATAGGCATTGTAGGGGTTGCTGTTACAACTTGTGAAAATAATTGTAATTTTAATTGTTATTATTATTATTATATTTCAAAAGAAACAGACACTATATTCCATAGGTTTTGGATAGTGTATATGTAGACTTATCATCTACATAATTAAAGAAAATTTCCAAGAAATTAAAATCAGAGTTATTTTTTTTAATTTAACTTGTTTTAATCTTGAACTTTAAATTTATTACTTTATAAAGTTATAAACATGTGCAATTTTCACTCTTTTTCTTAATTTAAATTTTTTCTCAAGATTTCAACATTTTTTACATATTGTTTATCAAAATGTTTTTCCTTTAGTTTAGAGTTTAAAGTAAAGATTTAAAGACACTTTCAAAGAGTTTTGAGTTCAAATTTAAAATTTTTAATTTCAACAATTTGTTCGATTAATCTTTTAGCTCTTGAATATCTGGCCAAATTTCGACATTTCTTTAAAATGTCGAAATTTATCGAAAAATGTCGACTTTTGGAAAAGTTTAATTATTTCTCCAAAAGTTCCAGTTTTTTTTGGGAAATAATGACTCGTTTGAAAATGCAGGATGTTCAAGATGAACTCGGCACTATTGTTAACTTTCTTATTATTGAAGATACATCTCGGTTAAATTACAACAGTTGTGTATTTTTTAACTGTAATTGTTATTGTGATATTAAAATGATAATTAAACATCGCATTTTTGAGTTTTGTCAAAAAGTTACAAATTTTTAAATAGCACACCGACCATATTTAATATTTTTAGGAAAGTTAATGGAATTTAAAATAGGAATAATTATTATAAATTTTGTGCTAAGATTAATAATAACTGGGCTACGAAGAGGTAAACGGATATCATAAGAATTCAAAAATAATGGAAATTAAACTCAGTAGGCTATGGAAATAAATGTCAAGAGTATATCATAAGAATTCATAAATTATTGGAAATTAAGCTTAGTAGGCTATTGAAATGGATGTAAACAGTTTAGTTTTTTTACAAAGTACAAAAAATTTAAATATCCAAAAAATTAATTTCTGAAAAAATTTAAACTTTGAAAATCTTGAAAAAATCGAAATTATGAGTTGTAATCTAATATTTGGAAAAATATTAAGAAATGAAATAAAAATTTTAAGAACAAATATATAAATTTCCCAAAAGAAAAAAAACGGTAAAAATTAAATTTAGATATCCAAACAAACTGTGCTCGGTTAGCTAAAATAAAAATAAAAATGTGTTAATTAAAATAGAAATTAAGAAATGGTGAAAATTCAAACAATTAACTGGGAATTTGATTAGTAATCTGAAATTCAAACGGAAAATTTTGGAAAAAAAGAATTTGGTTTTAAATGTTAAAATTAAAACTAAAATTCTTAAAGTAAATATTTTAAGTTTAACTTAATAATTTTAGACAAAAGGATTGAGCTGCAATTAATAAAAAAAAGTTCCGAAAAGAAAACACAAAAATTTTCTCGAAATGTCGATGAAAGTCCATGTTCAGGATCAAAATTTCAAAAGAAATAAGCATTTCTATAAAAAAAAATATTGGAATTTGAAAATTTTTTAGGAAATATGGTACAAATGAAGGCACGAATTTGAAGATGAAACTTCCAGAAATAAATTGTTTGTTCACAAAAACTAAATCTGGTTATTTCGAGGAAAAAAATGGGCATGCGAAGATCAAGGTGAAAGAAAATCTAAATTCGGAATTAAAATATAAACTTTATTATTTTGCCTTTAAAAGCGTCACCTTCCAGTAGCCTCAATTTTTTAAAATCCGGCGTGTAAGGTTGGAGATTTAAGTTTTTTTTTTTCAAAATTTCTACTTTCATGTTAAAATTCCGCTTTTCCTAATAATTTGGATTTAATCTGAGTTTAATATTTTTTAAAAATATATGACTTTCTAAAAAATGTTTTTTTTTTTCTTAAAATCTGAAGTCTATACTTTCAGGATCTGTTTTTCTTGCCTAACAATTTCAAGTCCAAAGAAGGTTTCACCCCTTTACCACATCGGCAATTAAATAAATAATTACGCGATACGTATTTCGATTTGAATCTCAATGCAGATGACGTCGATGCATCTTTTGCTAATCTCTTTAGATTAGTACGCTTGAAAATGCCAGTTCTGCTGGCGAAATACGTATCGCGTAATTATTTATTTAATTGCCGATGTGGTAAAGGGGTGAAACCTTCTTTGGACTTAATCACAAGCCACAGTGTTTAGTTCAGTGCTTTAGTAACAATTTCAAATTTTGATTTTTTCCAAAAATTTCAGCTTTTTGTCAGCATAAGTTTTTTTGAAGTAAAAAGTTCTTCAGGGGCGTTGAGCGATTTTTGATAAGGTGAAAAGTTATGGCTTTGCGTTATCATCACCACACATCAATCTTTTTCTCAAAATGTGTCTTATTCTGGAAGTCTCTGATAATTTCTACTTAAAATTGGGCTTTTTATCCTAAAATCGACTTTTTATTAAATCCGTTTGTTCAAACTTTTTTAGGCTCATTAACCGATTTTTGATAGAATATAAGCTTATGATTTTGAGTCATCATTAGGTTAATTTGCGTTACCCACATGCTGTAATTTTAATACTGTGATGGAGCTATGGGTAAGACGTTTGGTAGAATTAAAAGCTGCGTAACAGGCACCAAGATTCGAACTAGCTACCTAGCAGTCAAGATCGAGAAAATACTGTTGGCAAACAAACGTAAATTTATTTAATTTAATTATACATATATAAGGTTTAGTATAAGTTAAGTTGATTACATTGTTTAAATTGCGTTTTAGTTTGATTATAATTTTAATTGTTTAATTGTTGAATCACCGTGCAGTATTAAATATGAAGTAGTTTATATAGAATAATGAATATCAGAAACAAAACATTTATTTTCAAACATTACCTTTATTCGTTTCAATATTTGTATTTAGAAATTTGATATTAGTTATTTTTATTCCAATTAGTTATTTCACGAATAAATAAAGCGTGTAAAAATGTATATAGTTTAAGCTCGGAGTGCCAACGAATGTGAAAAGCAAGCTAATAATAATAACAATAATTTCAATTTACAAATTAGAAAATTTTGATAGTATATTAATTTGAAAATTGAAAGAAAACCCTAATTTATTTCCTAATTCTAAGTTAGTACTGGTAGTGCTCATGACTGCCTATTTTTTTTAAACTTTAACTTATTCTCATAATTTTCAAATTTCTACGCTTACATAAAATGTAGGTACCAGGCTCAATGATTCAGCAATTTCATTTAAAAAAATTGTATATATTTTTTAATTTCTGAATGCACACTGTCTGTTTTTTCCCAAATTCAATAGCAGATTGATTAATAGAATTTTGAATTTGAAATTAGAACTTTATTTTTTATAAATTCTGTATTTAATCTAAGAAAAAACTGTGTGATTGTACCTTCCTCGGGAGGGTCCTCGAACTTCCTACATTATTGTCTTTATATAGCTACGCCGAAGAACTATCCGCTTTGGAGTACATATACCAGATAAAAAATAAACTCTAGTATTTGCTTTAAATTCTTCTTCTTCTTCTTTTTGTATTTAGGCAGAAATGTCTCCGTCACTTTGCCGGTGGTTGTCGCTCCATCTTTTTCGGGCACGGCATGAGCTCCTTCGCCCCAGAGGAGATCTATCGAGAGCCATTTTCACTATCCTTCATCCATTCTGTTAATGCGATCGTCTCATTCACTAATATCTTCTATCTTGCATCTGTTTCTTATATTTACACTTCTTTCTCCATCCAGTAGTGTTTTACCTGTAATTCGGCGAAGTACTTTCATTTCCGTTGTTTCTACTAATCTTCTAGTTTTCGATGTTTCTACTCTGGTTTCTGCTGTGTATGTCATAATAAGTTTTATTATGGTTTTGTATATGTATGGCCTCAATACTTATGTTTTATTACACCATTCAGTGCCATTTAGAGACTCTGCTATTCCCGTTGCTTTTGTTGTTTGTTCTCTCACCTCTGTCTCAACATCACTAAAGCTGGAAAGTTCTATTTCAATTTGATTTTATTTCTTGCTGGATGACTTTCCATTTGATCTCCAGTTTACGTCTCAAGGATGTTTTAAATGTTGTCATGCACTTTGTCTTGGTGGGTAATAATATCATGTTGAAGGATCTGGTTGTGCGGTTAAATGTGTGGAGAAGTTTCTGCAAATCGTCCTCATTTTCTGCTGCCAACACATGATCGGCATACCACAGTATTTAAATCTATTTGTCTTCCATTTTGTACCTTCTCAGTTTTCGGACTTAACTTATTTCGTTCATGATGATATTGAAAAGAAGGGGGTTCAGTGAATTCCCTGACGGATAACCTGGTCAATTGGTATTGGTTTGATAAGCTCTTCATTCAACTTTACTTGTTTTTTGTTTTTTGTTTTTTCTCTATAGTTTTGATTATGTTATGTGGAATTTGCCTGACGTAAAGGAGATAGAGAACATCCTTCAACTGGACTCGGTCGAACGTTCTAGTTAGGTCAATGAAGCACGTAAATGCTGGCTTATTGTATTCAATCAGCTTCTTTTTTATTTGCCTTATGACAAATATTGCGTCTGTGCATGATCTTTCACTCCTAAAACCTTGTTGTACATCTGCCTGCAAAGTAAGGCTGTTCACTTTATCTGTTATTATTTTTGTTGTTTGTTTAAGTGTTGTGCTTAAGAGATTTATTTTGCTGACGCTTGAAGGTATATTTTTGTCTCCCTTCCTAAACACTAGTATAGTTGTGCTGGTTATTTACCTATTTGAAATCCTATGATGATCAAAATCTGTTGATTTAAAGCTGCTAATTCCTGTGTGAGGTTTTGTGATCCGCATTTGAGCAGTTCGCAGGCTACACCATCTTATCTGGAACTTTTCTTATTATTTAACTTTTGTGAGGCTATTTGTATATCAGAAGTGTCAGTTTGAGCATAATCGTTAATAACTATTTCTGGTTTTCTTATTTCCTCTGTGTTATCTGCTTTATACACATCAGGAAAGTCAAACACTGTCCATAGGGAGAATGTTAATGAGAGATTTAACAATGAGAGCTAATAGTGGGATAGATGGGCGGCACCTTGTATTCTCCTACACCGGTGTAAACAATTCAACGCAGAGCGCAGCGATCAGTGCTGGTGGAGAAATCGGTAGTGCATCATAGCTTCTAACGTGATTACTACTGGCAGGCAACAATTTTATTAAAATTTGCGTACCACATGCTGTTTGTTCTTTTAGTCCGTTGATTTAATCAATTTCTGAGGCAAAATAAAACTAAAACAAAATAAATAAACAAGTTTTCTTAAACAAAATAAATAATAATTTTAATGAGGAATATAACATAATAACTCTTTAAACATTACAATATAAGAAGGCCATCAGATTGTGCCAAACAATATGCCAGTCTGTTTTAAAACTCTCGACGAGTTTTTTCTCATCTAAACTGGAAGATACGGGCATGCTGCGTCAAAGTAGGGGAATACGTTCAGAAAACTATGGAAGGGACAATTCTTAGCGTTTTACATGGACAATGAAAATGTTTTCTTATCTCTATAAGTCAGTTAGATAATTAATTCATACTTCTCTTCCTATATGGAAGGTCTCGACCAATTCATTAACCTTCCTCCTTTGTGACCTGATAAACCGCCAAATCTGCTTCTGGAGACCATAGAAGTGACTCTCCATGCGTTTTGAGAAAATTTCCCACTGGTATTTTTTTATTTGTCTTATCTCTTTGGTCTTGTTTTTGATTCTTCGATATTCATTGTATGAATCTGGAGTTTCTTAAGTTCGGTATGCAAGATAAGCGTGTTTTTTCTCTTTACATTTTTCTTTAACTTCTGGGCCAAACCAGGGTGTTTTGTATACATTTACATGTGAAATTGCCGCGAATAAAATAATAAGTGTATTGGCCGATTTTTTTAAGGTTCCTTAAAAGGGAAAAACGGAACCCTTATAGTCTCACTCTCATGTCCGCCCGTCCATTTGTCACAAAGAGGTTTTCCTCGAAAACTGCGAACGTAGAAATTTGAACATTTACAGGGCGTTAGTTCTCGATGGCCCCCGCAAATCGTTAGCCAACGATTAGAACACGAAAATATTTTAGAATAAAATGGTGAGTTAATATAATTCAGAAACTTTTAAGAAATAAGCGTTGGCCACCCTGATCTCTAGGTTTCTAAAGTTAAAAATTAGATTTTAATAGGGTTAGTAGATATTGGGTCCTAAATTAGAACAGAACTCAGGTCTTTTCGATTGTGCAATAGATTGTTGAAAAAAAAAGCATTATATGGAAAAATAGGTGCTTGCATTTTAAGGATTTTTGACCTATATAGTATTAAGATTTTCAAATAAAAAACTTAAATTAACCGAATAATAGAATGCACATCAAAACTGTCTCGGGGATTGTTACATTTAGGTATAATTCTCTGATTTAGCGGAGATTTATTTAATTGCACGCAACTCAATAACATAATTTCAGTTGGAATAGAACATTTTAGAGCGATATGAGGCGATCCCATAAACTGTGTCAAGTCATTGACTAATTGAAAACTGCGAATAAATGCTTTTTACCTGAGGTATCATCAACTTATTCACCAGTTCCATAAATATTGCGATTGATTGTAGAAAACAAAGTGCGTTTAAAAAAACACTTTTATAAAATTAAATACAAAAAATTTGGATGAACTTTTAAATTTATAAAATAAAAAAGAAGTAATTTAGTCTACAGACTAATCACTGTAGTAATTGGTACGGAACCCCAATTGTGGAAGCTTGAGTTCTAAAATAAAATAGCCAAATTCAAAACTACCACTTAACTTGTAAAACAATTAGCTTTTATATTTATGTTCGAATAAATTTTAAAATTGCTATCAGATACAAATACACAGTGAGAAATTTCAATTGTGACTTGGTGTTGTGGATTAAAGTTTTTTGAATTGAGTGAAGCCATATCCTTTTGTTTCGCTTGGATAATAAATAAATAATTCAATTCTTAGGCACTGCATATATTAGGATGGCCATAAACGTCATCGATTCGAGCCCCATAGAAATATATGTGTAATCTGTACCCCGCTGCGTCGTTCTAATATTATAAACTTTACCCTAAGCCACCCTCTGGGGTGTGTTTAGAAGTGATAATAAAAGATGGATCTCACACTTGCAGATTATAATCCAGATACATTTCCATTAGCGGTTTTGTGGGAAAGGGTGATATTTACAACATAATCTTCAGCTAGGGCCCGTTCTTGCCTATCCACGATTGGACCTGGGAGTGCTGCTGGTTGTGTTTTGCCTCACTAATTTAATTCGCCAACCTCAGTATGCAAGCTTTGTAGCACAATAAAAGGAACTATGGCCGTAAATGTTCTCCTTATCTTTCACTACATCAACGTTTTTGCTGTTGCTTATATTAAACACTATCTGAATATTCCAAAGCTTTTTCATTAGGCTTATGTAAGTGGTTTGAAAACAAGTTAGCATTTCTAAAAATAAATATAAGATGCATCTTTCATCTACATATTACATTAGGGATTTTACTATAAACATAGGTAAAATCTTTGTTTATATGATCACCGAAATTGATGCAGAGAAATTGGCAAATTTTCAAACAAAAATGTATGCTTATTATAAACAACTAGGACCTGCTTCACCTTCGTCAGCACGAACGCAACCAGAATATTGCTAAGAGGGTTACTTTGGTTTGTTTCTCAATTGTGGTTAGCGGAAAATTGTAATTTTTCACTTGAAGTTAGGTTTCAACAAAAAATAAAGATTTCAAAAACATTGCATTTTATAAGAAAACCACAAATTTGTAGTTTTGCCTACAATTTCATTTTTATAAAATTAGAAAAATTTTAAAATTACGAAAATGAAGTAAAAAGTCAAGTCAATATTTAAGTTTACGAACATACTTTTAAGAGAAAAACATAAAAACTAAAAGTAGAAGACAAAAATTTGAGAAAAACATGTAAATTCCGAAAAAAAATAACAATTTGCATTTTTTTTTCTGTAAATTGGAAGTTTGTAATGGAAATTTTTAGACAGTAGACGTTCCCAAAAAACATAATTTCATAAATTGTTCTTTAAATTGAAAATTTATGATCGAAATCAAGAATAGGATTGGAAATAAAAAAAAATAATGAAAACCAAATAAGTAAATTTTAAGAAAAATGTGTTAAAAAAGGTCATAATTTACAAAGAAAAACGTTTCTTAAAATTTCTAAGGGCAGTCAATATTACCCAAATTTAAAATCCCAATTTACCCTTGAAGTCCCGAAAAGAGTTGAAATTCCAAGATTAAAACAAAAGTAGGGCTGCAATCAACTAATATCACAAGAAGTCGTTTGAATTTTAAAAAAGACAGGTCTATTTTAATTTACAAAAGCAGTTAAAGTGTTAAACAAAAGGTAAGAAACATTTAATAATTCAGTAGAGATTCATAGTAGAGATTTTAACTTTATGGCAAAATTTTAAAAAAAAACTAAAATAATTATATTCTTTTAGAAAAGAATCAAAACTTTAATTTTGATATTATCATAATGGAAAATTCGAAAAATAAAACTAAAAGTAATAATAGTTAACACAAATGTCGGGAAAAAATTTGAAACAAAAGTTTAATTCTCAACAAGAAATTAAAATTTTTAATTTAGACAAAATTTTAAAAAAACTTAAAAAAAATTTAAACAAGTCAGAATTTTTACAAAGTTATAATTTAATTTAGTAAAAAGGAAAAAATCAAAAAATTAGGACTTTTATTAAATATAACTGAAATTTTGATAAAATCTCAAACAATTTAGGATAAAAAATTGAAATACAAATATTGACCTTTGAAATAAAAAAATATTAAAAAACACAATGCAGGGGTACCTCAGGGGTCTGCCCTGTCTCCTCCTCTGTTTCTGTTACACACAAACGATCTCTTAGCTTCAACTTTCAATCCTATATACGGCTACGCAGATGATAGCAGCCTTGTGTCATCTTTTTCCTCCGACAAACCATTATCCGTCGCTGCTTCAGCTTAATTAAGGGAACAGCAGATACAGATAATTAATCGGGATCTCAAAAACTGAAGCCGCGGTTTTCTCTAAGAAAACATCAAGGCATAATGCAACAAATATACCAATGGACGGTAAAATCCTTTCCATGGAATCTAATTTATCTATACTAGAAGTGAATGCGAGCACTAACTTCTCTTGGGACTATCATGTGCGCGCCATTGCCAAGTCCTCCTCTCAGAAGCTAGGCTTTCTTTTTAGGGCAAAATTTACTTTACATCTTATCAGCTACTCACAATATACAAAGCTCAAGTTAGGCCAACACTAGAACACTGTTCTCGTGTTTGGAGTTCAGCCCCAAAGCACACTTTAGCTCTTTTTGATTTAATTCAAAGAAGAGCAATTCGCCTAATTGATGACGAGAGTTTGACCGATTCTCTCAAAACACTATAGCACAGGCCAATGGTTGGTGACTTGTCTCTTTTTTTACAAGTACTATCATAAATAATGCTCGCAGGAACAAATAGGATTAATCCCCCCAATAAAGATATACAAGACAGTCGAAGACAGCAACTTCCTGTGCGGTCCAGCTTGACACAGTGAGAAATTTTGTCCACGGAAATTCTTTTTTCTATAGAATTTCCAAGCTATAAAACTTGTTATCGAAAGAAAGTTTTCTCAAAATTTACAACCTATCCTTGTTTAAGAAGGCGATTCATCGACATCTATCCTTGTTTCCGCATCCTACTCGCAGTGCTTTGAAGGCATAATGTGATTATCCTTTGCGACTGGATTAAAAGAAAAAAAAACAAATAAAGGTTGCTCTAACTCGTTTAGATACCCAAACGCGCTATTCTCGGTTTCAGGGGACTAAATTTGTAGTTCAATTTTGGAAGATAAACAAGGACCAGTCCGTTCCACAAAAAAAAAGGATAAAAAATATTTAAAAATGATAAATTTATAATTACCAGCGGTGCATTTTAGGAAAAAGGGAAATTTAATTTAACAATATTTTTTATAGATTCTAATTTATTCATCAATTTTAATCTTTAATGTGAAAATTTAATGAAAAAGGTTTAAATATCGCGTAGACAAAGTCAAAGTTTACAAAATAAGTACATATTTAAAAATAATCATATTACCAGAAACAACAAAATTAAAAAAGTTACGAGATTATTGGAAAAGAAAAAAGAAATAGACAGAAACAACAGAAAAGTCGAGATTTTAAAAAATAGTTGAAATTTTCATAAAGTCAAAATTCCGAAAATAGTTAAAACTTCCAAGAAAAGTCAATATTTTGGTAATAAAAGTCGCAATTAAAAAATGGAAATCCTGTGAAAAGGTGGAAAATTTAAAAAAGGCAAAATTGTATAAAAATTCAATTTTTCAAAAGTCGATATCTTCGACATAATTTGAATTTGTCAAATAAGAAAATTCACCTCAAATCGAAACTTCGAACATGTTGAAATATTCAAAAGAAGTCTAAACTTCGGGCATTTCTCAATGTTTCAAAGAAAGATAAACATTTAATAAAAAATATAAATAGTTTGAAAATAGGTCAACCTTTCTAAATAAATAAAAATATTAAAAATATTTTTAGAAAAGGTGAAAATTTTGTTTCAAAAATTAAAAAAAAAACAATAATTTTCAACAGACAACAAAAAGAATTTTCCAAAAAAATCGAATATTTGTGGAAAAAAAAATTCAAATAAAATCTTTGGTAAATTTGTAGGAAAATTTAAAAAAGGCCAAATTGTGAAAAAACCTAATTTTTCAAAAGTCGAAATCTTCGACATAATTCGAATATGTCAAACAACAATAAAATTTACCTAAAAATCGTAACTTCGAACATGTTGAAATGTTCAAAATAAGTCAAAGCTTCGGGGATTTCTCAATGTTGCAAAGAAAGATAAAAATTAAAAATATATATAGATAATTTGAAAAGAGACCAAATTTTTAAAAAAGTATTTAAAAATAATATAAATTACTAAAATAACTGAAAATATTAAAAACTTTTTTAGAAAAAATCAAAATTTTGTTCCCAAATTTTCAAAAAAAACAATAATATTCCGTAGACAAAAAAAAGGGTTTTTCCAAAAAAGTTGAATATGTTTAAAAAAAAATTTCAAATAAAGTCCTTGGTAAATTAAAACAATTTGAAACATCATCAAATTGTGAAAGATTTAACATTCTCAAAATAAGTCAAAATTTGAAATTGTAAATTTTTGGACTAAGTCGAAATATTCAGAATAAATCAAAATATTAAAAAAAGTCGAAATGTTCATATTTAGTCAAAGTGTTCAACTAAAATTGAAAATAGAAATTTTTCAAAAAATGTCAGTTTCAGAAATTCAAAATTTGAGAAAAATTTGGAATTTTGAAAAAATTCGCCCAACTTAAAAAAACCAAAATTTTAAGGCAGCTTGATATTTTCAAACGTTTAAATTTTTAAACCTCCAACTATCCAAAGTAAGATAAATTTTTAAAACAGTCTGGTTTCGAGAATCAAGATTTAAAAAGAGAGTCAAAATTTTGGAAAAGGGCGTTCAACAAAAAAAAAGTTTTAAAAAAAGGCCAAAATGTTTAAAATAAAACGAAAATTTGATAAAAGTTGAAATTTACATAATTAAGTCATAATTTCGAAAAAAACGTCGACATTTTGGGAATCAAAAATATGAAGTAAAAATGTTTAAAAAAGTAGATATTTTGAAATGTCGAAATTTTAAAATTTATGTTTTCAATAAAAATTTAGTTGTCCAAAAAAAAATCGACAACCTTTTGAAATAAATCAAAATTTTTAAAAGAAGCCGAAACTTAAAAGAAAAGTTTAAGAAAAGATAAAGTTTAAAAAAAAATTTAAAAATTTGAAGTCGAGGTTTTCAAAAAAGCTGAAATTTAAAAAATATTTGTTTTGAAAACAGTCGAAATATAGGAAAAATATCGATGTTTTTGTAATTTTCATTGGTCCCACAAAAAAATTTATGAAGTTAGATTTGTCGTCAACAGTTCCTTTTCCTAATCAAAGTATTTGCTCCTGCACTTTTTTTATAAAATGTCTGATTTTTTAAATGTTGCTTTAAACTTTAAAATATGTGATGTCAAGCTAAAGGTCTAAGCTCCCAAAGCCCCTTTTGGGTGTGCCACTGTTCGTCAAGGTAGACAATGTCTGGATCGTGACATGATTTATTTGTATAAAATGCGATAAATAAATTGTTCTGTGTCTTGTCGTGGAAGTATGTAGTCGAACGACGTTAACATTCATTTTAAAAAAATTGTTCTTGATATTTTTGTTAAGGGTACCTTATTTATTTTACGAAATGTTTTTAAATATGCTACGTTTTTTGTATTTTTAATGGGTTTAAAATTTATTGAATTTGGACATCCACCAATCTATAAACGCTGATATTCAGTTATGAAAAATTGTACTAAACAATTCTATTTTAAAACAAATATGTTATCTAATTAACTTTTACGATACCAAAGATAAATAGATATTCAATTAACGTTATTTATTTTGGATTATTTTAATTTATATAAAATGATATTCAACCAAACCCATTTATAAAATCAGCGAACGAAGCGGACCACGTTATGATCTGTGGTTTAACGGGAGGTTACGTCTATGAAAAAAGAAATCCTGTGAAGCGTCTTATTTTTCATGTGGTGGAATCTATGGAACAGTGTTAGAAATAAATAAATCTATGAAGAAATTTCTGAAATTGGAAACGTAAAATTTGTTTCCCTCAAACCACTACACAGATAAAAATTTAGCTCTGTAAAGATGATAGTTTGGCTATCGAAACGCGTTAGCACAACTATTGTTGTGATTTTTAATCTTTCTTGATTTCAGGGGACAAAATTTGTATATCAATTTTTGAAAGCCACCAAGGACCGGTCCGTTCCACCAAAACAAAAAAAGACAAAATTAGCCAAAGTTGTTTTTGAAAACCTAAATTTTAGCTCATGAAAGAGATTTTAATTCTTTTAAAATCTTAAATTAAACAACATTTTCCACCACTTTGGTTGTTCAAATTTTAACATCGACCCACAACGTGTTGAGATTTAATCATCTCTTTCATATATTCTTTACATATAATTTTTTAATACCGCTCTTCCTTAACAAATGAGTTGTTAAAATTAGTAAATTTAAAGAGGTTACCTTATTAAATAAAGAGTAATAATAAATATATTTAAACTTGATGTAATCATAAACATCGTTTCCTATTTACGACAGTATTCTTTCTCTTTGATGAATTGTGTTTTAAGTAACTTATATTTAGAGGCACATGTGATATGACCCCGCGAATAAGTTGATACCTACGAATTTAAATCCGAGTGTTTGTTGGTGTTAAGATCCGCACTGCGTTCACCATGGCGCTTTTCGCTTTAATAATCTGCAGATGTACTTGATGCTTTTCATAAAATTACTCAACTCCTGCTTTCTAAATTGGAACGATGCGAACAGCATGTAAATAAAATTGCCCCAGAAAATGTATACTACCTACCATTTATTAATGAGGAATATTTAAAATTTAATTTTATTACTTTCGAAACGCTCACCCGACAAGCTGAAAGCCCCCATTGCTGGTGCTTTTGGTTTTGTTAAAACTGACGTACACTTTCAAACATAATTCGGGAAAATTAATAATTGCCAAGTTTTTAATTAGTTTCCGCTGAGCACGCTAGCGAATTTTGCGATCTTTTTAAGAAGCGGAATCGAATCAACAATGCCAAGTACATCCTTTGAAGCATTGCACGAGAACGATGCTGGCTAATTTTCTAAAGCAAATCCCGTTCACTACTAATTTGGGGCCTGTTGATTGCCACTTATTATCTTTTCAGTGGCATCTGAAATTTTAATCCGATATTTCAGCTGCACTATCCATAAAGAATAATAATAATAAAAACAAAAAATTCTAAAAATTCAAATTTTTAAAAAAATAATTTGAAAATTTCTTTCTTTTTTTTGGGTTAATATTTTTTAATGTACCGTTTTTCTAAGTTTTCTAATTCTTAGGAAAATTTTGAAAAATCAACATTTTGAAAAATAGATGGATTTTAAAAAATGTCGTGATCTTAAGGAAAGGAAACTTACAAAAGGCATAAATTTGAATAAAAATTAAAGAAGTATTTTAAGAAATGCCAAAAAAAAATCATTTTTAAAAATCCGTAGTATTTGAACAAAATCTATATAATAATTTTAGAAAATCGAAATACTGAAAAATTGTCAAGAAACCCCAAAATACAATTTTTGTATTTCGAAAAATTTTGAAAGAAAAATTAAAACATTCAAAATTATTTATAAATTTAATAAATGAGACTGTTGGAGGTTGGCAATGAAATTATAAGGTTAGATTGGTAGTAATTGAATGATCGATTATTTTGTTTTTTAAGTGTGTAATAGATTTCGTTAGCAGAAAGTTTGTTCCTTTTTTCATTCAACCTATCAGTTTATAGGCCCAGACACCCAGACACCCAGTCGGAAATTCAGGTACAGAGAATCTATAAAAGTGAGGAGAAGACTGAAACTAATATTCATATACTAAAGCAGAGATTTTTTTCAATATATATTTGAAAAGGGTATATAGATGTCGGAGTTCTTATCGAAGATTAAAGAAATGCAATACCAATTAAAACAAATGGGTGAAGTTATCTCTGAAAAGTTTGTTATAACAAAGATCTTAATGTCATTGCCAGACAAGAACAAACGCTTTGTATCAGCTTGGGAATTTGTATCACATGATAAACAAACTATTGAAAGTTTAGTGGCTAGACTATAAGTGGAAGAGGAAAGAATGAAAGAGAAAAGTGAAGCGTCCCAGCAAGTTCCATCATCATCTGTATTTGTTGCGAAGGATGAAAGAAAATTAAGATGTTTTAAATGCAATAAAGTCGGACATTTTCAAAGCGATTGTAGGAGTAATAACAATAATGGTGAAAGAAACTCCAATAACAACAATAATATTAAGTGTTTTCATTGCGGCAAAAGTAGACATAGTAAGTAGTAATGTTGGTTTAAACAGAAGAACGAAAATAACAAAAGTAATACCTTTCTAGTGTCAAATTCGACAAAACAATATCAAAAATCTTAATGATTGGTAGATTCTGGAGCTAGTGAACACATGTGCTGCGATCGTACTTTGCTTACATGTTTTACAAGCACTACGGAAAAATCCGTGATTGTCGGTAATGGCACAGCGATTAGTGTTTAAGGCTACGGACAGATGGCATGCCAATGGGAATGAATGGATTTAACCAACCATAGAAAATGTTTTGTTTGTTTGAGAACTGAAGACAAATCTTTTCTCAGTGAACTGTGTTTCTGACAAAGGTTACGTCATGTTGACAGATGACAATTCGTGTAAATTTATTTACAAAAAAGTTTGCGCGATTGAAAAATGATTTGGGGCTGCTTATTATATAAATTTTTGTTATAAACACGAGGTGGCAAATGTTGCAAAAACTTAAACAACACAATAAATGAGTGGCACAAAAAATTAGCACATCAGAACTTCGATTATGTGAAGAAAATTATTTTGAAGAATAACGTTAAGGTGCAGCAAACTGATATTGTTCCTAAGTGTAAAAGTTGTTTAAAAGGAAAGATGTTTGTTGGTGGTTCAAAGTATTTCATAGTATTAAAAGACGACTATTTAAACTAATATGTGTATTTTGTAAGGAATAAAAATGAAGCGAACATCTGCATGGAAGTTTTCATCAATAAGGCTGTGAATATAACTGGAAATAGGAAGGGGTTTTGGAGTGATAATGGATTAGAGTTCGTAAATAAAGAAGTAATAGGATTGTTTTTAAAACATGGTATAATTCACCAAACTACCGTCCCATACACCCCTGAGCAAAATGGGAAGGTAGAGAGGAAAAATCCAATACTAGCTGAAGCTCCAAGAACAATGCTACAAGCAAAGAACCTACCAAAGAAATTGTGGGCTAAAGCCGTACATACTGCAGCGTTTATTCCTTATAGAAATGAAAAGAGTCAGGATAATGAACGAACACCTGACGAGGCATGGACTAACAATACCTTTGATATTCACAGATTAAAATCCTTTGGTACACCAGTATATGTACACATTCCGAAAAAAAGGAGAACAAAATTGAACAGTAAAGGAGAAAAAGAGAAGAGAAATGGTTGGATATCGAGAAAATGTTAAAAGTTATAGGATATTTTATTCGCAGAAGAATACTGTAGACATGTAGAGGGATATATTTTTCTTACAACACGAACAAAATGAAAAGGTCAAATCTGAAATTAATCTTAGCTCAGAGAATCCTTTTAAGGAAAATGAAGAAACAGAAGCAAATAAAACTCAACAAACCTATGATGAGTCGAAAGTTGACCCAGCTAGTTCTGATGAAAACGCAATATTAAGTCTGAATGAATTCGAAGAGTCTGGAAGTGAATATATTCCATCTACTAATAAAAGCAAAGGTTTGTCACATAAACATAACACCATAGAGCTACTTCAACCCAAAACAAGCAAACGTATGAGGAAACGTACATCCTTTTACCAGTGCCATAGTGTCTACAGTAAGGAAAGCGAGCCAGTGACATGCGAAGCAGCTGTGAACGGTCCTGACAAAGAAAACTGGACACAAGCTATTAAGAAGAACAGGAATCGCTTAAAAGGAATCCAATTTGAAAATTGGTAAGCAAGAAAGAAGCTAAAAATAAGAAGATTTTATCAAGCAAGTGGGTATTTATAATTAAGGATGAACATCGATAAAAAGCCCGTCTTGTAATCCTAGCTTTTAAGCAGGAATCAGGAATTGACTATCAAGAAACTTTAAGCCCAGTTATCAGAAGCAGCTCCTTAAGAATCCTCTTTACTATAGCAATAGCAAGAAATTATGAAATTTATAAATTTGACATCAAGACAGCGTTCTTATATGGAGAATTAGATGATGAAAAAATCTACATGGCTTTGCCAAAAGGTCATACTGAGGAACAAAATAAAATCTGCAAACTCAACAAGGACCTGTATGGTTTGAAACAAGCTCTGCTTAAATGGATAAAAAAATTCACCAGCGTATTAAAGAAATTGGGTTTGTACACAACAAAATCTGAAAAATGTATTTACACATCTGAAAAGAATGAAATCATTCTTGGAATTTACGTTGATGATGGCGTACTGATTGGAAAGGACAAAGAAGAACCTAAAAACTTACTAGGAAAATTGAAAGAAGGATTTAAAATTAAAGCTGACTACAATCCGTCCTTGTTTTTAGGTGTTGAAGTAAGCAAGAATAATGGAATCCAACTGAAGCAAGAAAATTATGTGAAGAATACGTTAGAGAAATTTAACATGTCTGAAGCGAATCCAACATCGACTCCTATTGTGACGAATGACGTAACTCAAGATGTAAAACGAAATCTCGATTATCCATACCGAGAAGCAGTTGGTAGTTTACTCTATCTGTCAAATAAAACTCGTCCAGATCTTTCCTACGCAATGGGTTTCGAAAGTCGAAAGTTAAGCGAATCCAGTAATCAAGATATTGCCAGTGTGAAAAGGACTCTTCGGTATTTGAAGGGGAATATGAAGAACCATATCCACTAAAAGAAAGACGCAGAAATTAATATCCTAAGTGCCTTCTCAGATTTTAATTATGCCGGAGATGCAGAGAACAGGAGGAGTACAACAGGGTATGTGATTTTCTTTTGTGGAGGTCCGATCTCCTGGTGTTCTCGAAGACGACCAATTGTTGATTTGTCCAGTACAGAAGTTGAATTTATGGCAGCAGCTGATTATGTGAAAGAACTTTTTTATTTAAAGATGTTAATTGAAGAAATAACAAACACCGACATTGATATTCTGCTGAATTTTGACAATTTAAGCGCTATAAATTTGATTAAAATTGGTGTGTTAAATAAGAGAAGTAAACATATTGATGTCTCATATTGTTTCATTTACAATACGGTCAGTGAAGGTATTATTAAAATTAAACATTGTCCGACTAATATGCAGTTAGCTGACATATTCACAAAACCTTTATCCAAATAAAAATTTCTCAATTTAAGGAATGAGATTTTATAGTTTGAATAATATTTGATTTATGTCTTAGGTATTACTTAAGAGTTCAATGTCTCCTGTTAATATTAGAATTTGAAAGTGTTTATAAAGGTAGGTTAGTTGCTAAAGAATTTGAACAAAATGATATTTTAGATGTAAGATAAACACAAGAAATTAAATGAGTTTTAATATGTAATTATTACATTGAGAGGGGATGTTGGAAGTTGGCAATAAAATTATAAGTTGAGTTTTATTTTAATTTGTAATTCCCTCACTCAATACACCAGTCATTGCTTAATTTTTTTAATACAGAGAAATAAATCTAGGAATTGGATTAGTTCTGTTTTAAAGGCTGCCACCGGTATACAAAGAGGCATTTAAAAAATCCCTCACGTATTAAGTTTAGTCCAGTTAAGTTTAGTTCAGGACAAATGCCTTTCAACGGTGTTAAAGCGTCTACGCCAGTTAAATATTAGGGGATACTTCAACACTCTGTAAAGCTTGTCTGAATTTTGATTAACCTAATCGTAATTTAGACGCTTAGTCTTGTAGTAGAAGTGGGCGTCTGTTTGAGCTTTGGTATGGGCTTTGAGTCATGCAAACACTACGATGAAGGCATCTCCGAGGTTGCGGGTATTGAGTTGTCAAGGAGCTCATTTAAGTTTGTGACATGTGTATTTTGGAATAGCACGTGGTTGAAAGCAGGGGCGATCACGCCAACACTCGACATGCACGTTAATTACTCTCCATTGTACATAATTAATCCGATGATGGAACAGCTTACAATCATACCACTTAACCAGCTATCAACTTGTCACTAAATACACGCAAGAGTGTGCGAAAGCCCCTATAACTGCTCATTATGAAATTGCTTGCACTTTAGAAGAAGGTTTGAACTTGTATCTTTGTTGCAAGTGCTATTGCAGTAAAATAAACTAAAATTAGGTGTATAGTTTTACGATATTGGTGATTCCGTAAATATTTTTGTTTCTTCAGCGGAGTGTTCTCCATGGAAGATAGAAAAGAATGTACATATTAAAATAGTATTATTTTTAAACTAATTTTTTACACAAGCCCATAAGCAATATTTATTTGTCTCAAACAATGCTTTCGCAACTTGGTGTTACCCGTCGAAACTTTACCGTTACCATTAACACTTCAAACGCATTGGTAAACCTACATTACTAATCAAATTTGTTTTTTAGTTTATTTTTCTTTTAGAAGTATTTGGAGCTAGTACAGGTTTATTAATTGGGCGTAACACAGTAATTATAGAAGCCCAGCCATCGATGTACAAGCCACAGCCAGCAAAGATAGAATGTAAAAAACATCTAATAAACCTCTAGTAAACGTCTACTAAAGCTCTTTTTGCACTTTACTATAACTAATTTAATTTTAAAGTCAGTTTCAATATAAAAAAAAGAATTATTATTTAAAGTGAGCATTCGTAATTATATATCGCAAAATGAATGGAAACAGCATTTGAGTATTACGTGAGGAGCTTTTAGTGTTTCTAAAAACTAAATAGGAAGGACTCCATTATTTGCATTTTTCGAATACCGAGATTTCATTACTGAAAAATCACGTTGTACTATTTGATTTATATGTATGGGGACACATTAGTCGATGTACAAATATTACCCTGTTAGCTTTATAAATTGTGTAGTGTTCTGTTGCAAATACACTTTACATTCATTTATTATTTTTACAGCGGAAATTGGCCTACATACTAAAATATTAAAAAATTTGCCACGTAATTTTATTATTAATTTTTTTTCAGAGCATATCAATCAAATGAACTAGTGGATAATTAATCCAATGAAAGTTGTACATTATGACATTTCATCAGTTTCATTTTACACTCAAGCTCTTACTAAAATATTTTTCTTGTTTGCGAACCATCATGTTGGTTTTTACAACATATTTAATGCAAGTCTTACTTGAATTAAAAATTTAATTTAATATTTTACAACATTTTTAATTTCAATTATTTAAAATGAATACAATTCATGTGGTTCAAACCAAAGTTGACAATTTCGGCTGGTAGCTGCGGCGCATGACTTTGGGCCACAATTTTTGATGTTTTAGTCTAAATTCGGCGATTTTAATAACCAACCTAAACATAGAATTTTAAGATAAATCTCAATATTTTTAAGTTTTTTTTTTACAAATATCGAGTTTCACAGTATAATCGTTATCACCAAATTTTGGGAGTAGAATCGAAATTTCCGGACTTTAAAGTCTTAATTTCATATATTTTTTTTTATTTTTAAATTATTATTGACTTCTCTTGAACCGTCAAAATTTCAAAAAAAAAATCGTAATTAATCAACAAAAAAATTAAGCTTAAACTTGTAACTTCCGAAAATTTCTTTGTAAATATTCTAAAGATTTTATACATTTAAGAAAATATCAGAATCTTAATCGTGAAAACTAAAAAAAAGAAAATAATAGGCGTTATGAAAACTGCTGA
This sequence comes from Dastarcus helophoroides, assembly GCA_028583605.1. Classification (NCBI taxonomy): domain Eukaryota; kingdom Metazoa; phylum Arthropoda; class Insecta; order Coleoptera; family Bothrideridae; genus Dastarcus; species Dastarcus helophoroides. The sequence continues at coordinate 2,552,789 of CM053327.1, read as the reverse complement.
AAGAAGTGAAAACTTAAAACTAGAAAATAAGAGTGGTTTTTCTTTCACTTTCAAATTGCTTGCGGTATTAAATGTTAAAATTTCATAAGTTATAAATTCAAATTATCATCATATGCTTTACTATTGTACCAACTAATATCGTACCCACTGTTGTAATTGTGATTCTACAATCAAAGCAATCACTTTGTTTAACTTGTTTAGATTGAGGTTGATTAGCTTAGTTTGACTGATATTTGCTATACATTGCTTCAATTAAGCTAGTTCCTTTTTCGTGTATATATTTATTTCCATTTTATCACAACTTTATAATATTTAATATTTATTTATTCCTGTTTAAATTAATTAATAACAGGTTACAAAAATGTAAGTAGACAGGAGTGTCAACTATCAATTAGTTGCCATATTGCCGCCTCAAAACATAAAATGTGTTATTTTCGATTAAGATATTTATTTTATTTAGTCATTTTCATTATGTAAATTAGGGTAGTGTCCTCTTTTTACTGTGCTTATATTTATTTACTTCTATATTATTTTTAAAATTCAAAAAACTTTAATTTTTTTCTTATTCTTTTGAAGTATGCGTATACAAAAATTTCCAGTAGTTTATGAGTAATTTCATGTAACACCTGTTTATCATAGATTACAAAATTTTAGACATCAATTTGTCATTAATTTATTATAAATAGTATTTAATATCTCAATACGTCATCAGCCTCTGCTATTGTATGTTTATTAACATAATAACTTCTCGGTGGTTCTTGCCTTGCCATGATGAGGTGAATTGAGCTGTTGAGGGTTCACCCTGAGAGGAGATGTCGTCGTGACGGAGACTAAAAGGAAACCCCAAATCATTGTGTGAGTGCCGTAGCGAGGGATGCATGACATAGGAAAAGCTATATCGCAAATGGAGCACCTCAGATATCAAAACCGACCTCTGAGATTTGTTAGCCAAGACCCATCAATGCGGCTCTGAAGAGGTGAGATTCCTTTTTCGCAAAAGTCGTGGGACCAAAATGAACCAATATTTAACAAAACTAAATTTAGAAGAAACTACTTAGTCTAGGGCTCCTAAAGAGCACTATGGCCAGTAAGAAAAATGAGTACGCTTAAGCGGATCTGCAGCCCTTTACCTCTATAAGAAGGGTGGGAGCAAGGACAACAACTGTCCAACTCTATGATAACCAGCTTAACGGAAGCAGTGTCCCTAGAGGCGGTTAAACGCTGGAAACCCGGACACCATACCCCAAATCCAAGTACCCAGCAATGTCGAAAGGACCTAGAGTCAGCCATAGCTACAAATTGTGTTCGCGTAGCACTCATTCCCGAACATTACACGGAGAGAAAATTGACTCAATCAGAAATGGAGTCAACTAAAATCCTCATATTGGAACTCATTGCTAGTGGTGGACGTATTGGATTTGCCTCTGGACTACAGAACCGGGCAAGATATAAGCGTTCCAATTGGTCGGTTCTGACATCATGATTAGACGTTCCATAATGTCGTATATACGCATGCGCATTCGCAGTAAAATACAATTGTTGACAGTTTAATAATATGAAATTTCCAACTAATTTTGAGTTTTTGACAGTTTAATAATATGGAATTTCCAACTAATTTTGAATTTAAGGAAATTACAATTTCGGAACAATCCTTTGAAATTCGCGTTGGCATACATTCGGAAAATGACGTAAGTTGTGGTTGAAAGAATACAGTGAAATTACCAACACGAATTGGATTGTTAAAGATGGTCTTTACAATTCTCAAAGGTAAGTTATTGTGTAATGACAAATTGTAAATGCTGTACAATATTTTTTCTACAACCGTCCTAGTCAATAGGCTTTGCCGCATAATTTTTGATGTAGAAAGTCCTACATGACCGCGCATCGTGCGGTAATGACCAGCGGCGGCTGGTTCTAAAAGGCACAAGGCGCGCGGTCATCGTGAAATGAGCGATTTATTGTTTTCTGTTTAATGTAAAATACGACATATCGCATGTTTAAACCCAAAGTAATGATATCCTAATTAACTTGTACTTGTGAGTGATTTAAAATAAAGTACACATACGTTTTGTTCCATTTTAAGGAAATTTAAATAAAAATCATGAACCTAGCGTGGTTGCCGTACAATTGGTCCAATCAATCCGGCGTTAAAAATAGGCCAACCGTGCATTTTAGGCAGGATGCGATTTTATTTTTTTCATTATCTAGAGAAGTTTAATGTAAGTTTAAATTAAAGTTTTCGGAATGTAAATGTTTTTTTTTGACATATTCAACTATTTTTTAGTGCTCTACATGGAAAAAGTTTAGATGTATGTAAATATTAGGTGATATGTAATATTTTTAACTGTTGCTTGGAGGAATTGCCATATATTTATTATAATTTCAACTAATTTTTAAATGTGAAATTTTGTTTGTCTGTCTGTCTGTCTATTTGTTGGTTTTTCACATCTCAATTACTGCATCGATTTCGACAAAAATTGGTATGGAGGTTGTTTGAGACCAGAAATAGACTCTATGCTTCTTTTTATCACGGAAAATTATTTCACCATTTCAAAAGTTGTTTCGCAGATTTCCAGAAAGAACAGGTAATTACTCTGATAGCGTCAAATAACATTATGTTTTTATCAACAATTTAACAGTTTTCAGCAGAAATTGTCGTAAAATATAAAGTAATCATCTTTATAACAAACAGCAACAAATCAAAATATTTAATTATTTTTAGGTTAGGATTAAAAGAACACAGAATATCTATAAGAAATGGCGCAGCCCTGCCACACGACTATGTCTAAATATTACTAGTTTCTGTTGCCATTACAAAATTAAAAGTACAGTGCCTACTTTGATGCAGATTTATCTGAAATGGACATGCAACTATGTAGTTTTGTGTTGTAGGTTGAGATTAGAAATAATGAGAAGATATATCATTAATAGTTTTAGCAATAGATAATACCTGTAATTACATATAAATTTATCCCCCTTTAATTTAAAAAAATGGACGGTTATAGATAAAATATTGTTTAGGGTGAGCGAAACTATATGTCTCAGCTCTATTATAAGAAAAGGTTTAGTTTAGTTTCCAAATAAGGAAAGATATGCAAAACCTTGAAATGGACCTCACTGAAACCTTTTTTGGAACCTCTTTTTAGGTTTTTGACACTATTTTCCTTTTCTTATTATTGAGCTGAAACATCGAATTTCGCTCACACACGAACAGGGTTTTTTGATATAATTTGCCACCCCTCCACAGAGTTTATTTAAAAAAAGTAGTATTTTTTTAAAAGAAAAGTTGCTGGGTTTTTTCTTAATTTGTTTTAATCAGTCAACGAAACAAAAAAGATAATCGCAAAGTGATAGAATTCCATCAAGGCTGATTTTTAAACGGAACACTCTGTATATTAGTATTTCTTTTTCGAAGTCGTGGCGTGGCAAATTATATAGAAAAACTATGCACATAATTCTGATGGTAAATGGGTTTTAACCGCACTCGACTGACTACAAAATATTCAGAAAAAATCTACAAAATTCCCAATTTCTTTAAAATTCTGATCTTAAAATATAAATTTCGACTTTTGTTTCGAAATTTTAAGCCGAAATTGGAAGACAAGAATGTCCCTCCCCCAATACGCTACGCGACTGTTGACGCGAAGTTAAGTCTCTAAGAAAAAACAATGTTGCTATAATTTTCTCAGGCATTGTTCAATAGAAATAAAAATGAACTACGCCACTGGAAAGCAATTAAGAAACAAACCAAAAAAAAATGATTAACAGTTTTATTTCAGTCGGATCATAAAAAAAGAATTTACAGCAAATTTTAGAAAATGAGCTTTATAATTTTTTCTTAATAAAATATAAATAAGACTATTCAATTGCTCAATGGGATGCTAATGTACATAAAATGTCTACTACTTTGCCGATTTTCTATCTCTAGGAAGTTACCCATGTTATTTCATGACCACTGAGATCTTCTCTTGTAAACAACAAATAGGAAACATTTAAGAAAATCCGAAAATTCATAATATTCGCCTTGCCTTAAATCAAATTAATGCACCAAACAATAACAACATTTCAAATCTAGCACACCAATCATATAAAAAGTCTATAAAAATTAAGCACCACTATTTTATAAAGTGATATTGAAGCTATAATTTCTTCTAATAATATAACTAATAATAACACAACGCGTTATTAAAAAATGATATTGTAGCTATAATTTCTTCGAATAAGATACCTACTAATAATACAACATATCTGTCAAAACTGCAATGATTCATTCAACTAGGAACGCGCGTAAATATAAACGAAATACGGGCGTATATTAAACACAATCATGATGTCAGAACTGACCAATTGGAACGCTTATATCTTGCCCGGTTCTGTAGTCCAGAGGCAAATCCAATACGCTACTGGTGGTGAATGTATTTCCTTTATTCAAAGGATTATGGAAAAGGGACGGTGCAGCTGAAAAGCCTGTTCCTAGAGAACTGGGAGACCTTCCTGAGTTAAGTACTGGCCGATGACCTTTCAAAGCATCACCGGGTGATCGACCCTTATGATTCTTAAATCAACAGTACAAATAGCTGCAACCCTCGACCTGGATCGTGATGCGAGGCAGCAGAAGTTAAGTTGGCATGCCAGAAGCCTTTCCCCGAATCGGCAATGGCAAGTCTGAAAGCCTACAACTTTCGACCTCATTGCGGAGTCTTTAGAGCGGATGTAAAGCTTATCGAGAAATCATGCAGCTCTCACTGATGCAAACAAGTTTATTAATAATTCAGGAGCCTTGGCTTTTAAGTGACAAAATAAAACGTTTAAAAGTGCAAGGTATCCTATGCCTTGCCAACACAAACGGTAAAGTGAGGACCTGCATCATAGCCAAATGACGATTTATGGTCTCGTACAACTGAGTCTAACACTGAATAAAAATTCTTTGGGAATACTGTTGCATCAGTATACATGCCTTACGAAACCGATTAATCAGCATCAGTCGACTGGTTAAATACTCAAAGGATATAAGGCTTAAAATTATCCCCGGATGCAATGCAAACGCGCACCATGTAGCGTGGGTCAGTTCATAATTTATAAATTAAAATTATTGACATTTCCAGTTTAAATTTAAAACATGCTAAGGGGAAAACTGATCTTCTAGCTCAAATCATTAAAATAATATTAAATTTGGTAAAATCGTAAGATCAAATCGTATTTTTGACAATAAACTCGACATTTTTAGGAAAGCATTTCGAAATTTCTTGGTATAAATTTAAACTTTTACGATAGAATCAAGATAACCTAATCAAGATTTTTAGAAAAAACCAAAATTTTGGAAACCTTAAAATGTCGAAAAAAACTGAGTTCATAAAAAATCAAGTTTAAACTTTAAATCCATTCCTGAAACTATTCTCGTTGGTATGGAATGCTCTTTTGGCAGACCAAAAGAAGTCTGCTGTTAGTAAACCTTGGATCAGCAAAAACTGTGCTTGGGCTGTCTCCTGTAAAAATCGCGCATATCGTCGTTGAAAAAATAATCTCTCATAGACTCGGACCACCTTTGTAAATGCACGAAATGTTTGTAAACAGGTCATTGACGAGGCAAAAAGTGATTCCGATTATGAAATGCACAAGAGGCTTATCAATTGTCCAAACGGTTTAAGGTCCTTTTGGGGATTTGCAAAGTCGAATGAAAATAATGTTACATCTTTAAATTTTCTACCTTTAGTCGATGACAACAACAATATTGCGACTACTTTCAAGGAAAAGGCTGACCTGCTAGCTTTAATGTTTGCTGAAAATTCCAATCTTGATTCTTGAAGAGCAGAACTTCCTGTTCTTCCTAAGGTTGGCACTTCAATGCCTTAAGTTGTTTTTAGACAACGCACAGCCATGAAGATTTTCCTCAAACTCGATACGTTAAAAGCTTCTGATCTTGATGGTATCCCTGCTGTTGTTCTTAAGAAGTGCACTTTAGAATTGATTCCTGTTCTAAGCAATTTGTTTACACTCTCTTACAATAAAGGTGCATTATCTTACATCTGGAAGTCTGCTAGGGTGCAGCCTGTACCCAGAAAAGGAAAAAGGATTCTGGCTAACAACTTTCGCCCTATATCTTTGTTTCCCGTCATATCTTCACTGATGAAAAAGTTTATTATCATCGAGATCCCTAAATATATGGAGAAAAATAAAGAATCCTGGACAGGCAATACGGTTTCAGTCAACAACGCTCAACTGACGATCTATTGGCTTATGTTACCCATATCTGTAACTCAGATATGAAAAATCATGGTGAAGCTAGAATTGCGGCATTAGATATCTCAAAGTCTGGCACCGATCTCTTCTTGCCAAATTAAAATCTTATTGTCTACCTCCTGGACTCTGTCATTTGATATTCAGTTTTCTTCTCAACTCTTTAGATCGTCTTTGATGGCATCCCATCCGGAACATTTGCAATTAATGCAGAGGTGCCGCAGAGGTCTGTCCTGTCCCTACTTTGTTTCTGTTACACATAAACAAACTCTTAGCTTTATATTCAAATCCAATATACAGTTACGCAGATGATAGTGGCCTGGTGTCATCTTTTTTCTCCGACAAACCATTATCCGTCGCTGCTTTAGATGCGACACAGATGATTATTTGGGATTTCGAAATTATTTTGTAATGTGGTAAAAAATCAAGTCGACTTCAACGCCCCAAAAACTCAGACCGCAGTTTTCTCTAAAAAAACATTAGGAATTAATGCAACAAACATACTCATGGACGGTAAAATCCTCCCGATGAAATTGAATCTGTCTATCCGAGGAGTGAATGCAAGCACTAGCTTCTCTTGAGACGATCATTTGCGTGCCATTGCCAAATCCGCCTTTCCGAAGCTAGGCTTTCTTTTTAGAGCTAAAAAGTACTTTACATCTCATCAGCTACTTACAATATACAAAGCTCAAATTAGGCCAACACTAGAATACTGTTTCTATGTTTGGAGTTCAGCTGCAAAGAACACTTTAGCTCTTTCAAATTTAATTCAAACAATTTCACCAATTCTCTCGGAGCACTAGAGCACATGCGGATGGTAGTAATTTATGTCTTTTCTACAAACACTTTCATGGGAGATGTTCAGAGGAACTATTAAGATTAATCTCCCCACGAGCAACATATTTGAGGCATACAAGGCGGTCGAAGACAGCAAACTTTTGTGCTATCCAGCTTGACACAGTGAGGACTTTGTCTATGGAGGCTCTTTTTTCTACAGAACTTTCAAGCTATGGAATTCGTTATTAATCGGAATTTTCTCAAAAATTTACAACCTATCCTTATTTAAGAAGGCGATTTATCGCCATCTATCCTTATTTCCGCATTCTACACGCGGTGCTTTGAAGGCATAATAGGGTTATCCGATGCGAGTAGATTGAAAATTAAAAAAAATTGAGAATATATTCGAAAGTTCATAAACAAGTTTAAAATTCGGTCGAAACTATTCATTAATTTTGAGAAAAAAGTCGAAGTTAAAAAGAAATGTAGGAACTTATAGAGAAATTTTCGAACTATTAAATAGTTTCTTGAACAAAGGGCTATTGGTTCCCAGTTACGTCACTGCTAATATGTAGGTCGTATTAGATACCTTTAGTCTTTTAACATATATTTAAAGTAAGTTCTTGTGAATGGTTTCATATCAAGATAAAGAGGATTAAAGAATAATTAAATCACTTGAGAGGACAACGAAATCTTAAGCTGTTTGCACAAAACGACTCTCTTAATCATTTCAAAGCTTGGTGTATTAAGTTACATGAAATTTCAGAATATTGCTACCTCGTAAACGTCAGAACTGCCACCAAAGATGAGGTGGTAATCAAGTTGCATCTCTTTAAAAACGTCACCTAAGCGACATGCAGATTTACGCTCGCAAATGAGATGTTACATTAAAGAGCTGAAAAATACATGAAACAGGGAACACAAGGGAGCTAACAAATAACTCCAGGGCGCCTCTAAGCTGTGCACATTTATGCATATTTAGCAAAACGTCCAAAAATGCACCACGTCCACAAGTGTCTTGTTTTAACCAAATGTTCTCCGCTACGTTCGCCGTAAGCGACACATCTTGTGCAGAATTCGCAAGAAAAAGATATTCCATGCACCTGACTGCGCATTGTAACCGGTCTGTGTGTATACGGCCGCTGCGGGTTGCAAATGGAAGTATTATTTCCACATGCAGAAATTGAATTTGGCGCAGCATTAGGTCTCTTTTTATTTTTAAATCGCCCCATTTATGCCCTACCTGTCGTGTCCGATGGCGTTGGCTTTTTAAATGTCTTACGCCTCATGAATATAAACCGAACGTGTAGGTAGTCGTTCCGTTTTAATTTTGCGGAACATATCAAATATGGCACGTTTTTAATTGCCCCGTTTTCCATTAGGTCGAATTTGTTCACCTCGCTCCTGAATTTTAAGAAGGCTCTGCATTATTTCCTAGTTTAAATATCTGACTAGGTCGTTTGTTTTGACGCATAGGTATTTTATATGGTAGGTCGTCGCTACTCCCAAAGGATTCCGTTTGCACAAACTATTTAAAGTTCGATTTAATTAATTGTAACCATATTTTGTGTGACAGGCATATCATTCAGGTATGACAACGATGGCACTTCTATGTCGCGCGTGCCATGTGTGGCACTTATGAAATTTTTTTTAGCATGTTATTAAGTTTAAATTGTATCCTTATTTCACAATAACAATTGCGACATAGCAAAAAATTTATATTAGCGTCTTTTCCATGTAAGCTAGAGGATGACAACTGTTTTTTTAAGCTCTCGTTTGTCGTAATTATAGATACAACTATTCTTATGCAAATAGAATCTAACCTATTTTACATTATACAGCCCTCTAAGCGCATATAGTGGATCATAGGTACTAATAATTGAGACACAAACGCTTTCCAACTGAGTTGCTTCCTAGAAAAGCCCCAGACGGGTAGATTCCAATGCACACAGCAATAGGTTTAAACATTTATCAAATTCAGAGTTTGGAAACCAAAGACCAGTTTTGATCCTGAAGGATCTCCATGGCAAATGTTTCGTCAAATAGATACTGTAGAATCAACAATTAACGGACATCCTCCGTGTGGGTCCCAAGTTTTGCCACCATAGAGAAACTGTGGGGAACTGCGACAACAGAATTTGTTATCACATTGGAACCTAGTTTTTGGGACTTTTCTAGAAAACAACCACTTTGCTAAGCGCTTGTGGTTCAACTATTAGTAAGTTGGGTAACTATGATGTACCATGCACGCTTAGAGGGCTGCGTACCGTATTCCAAGTTACATTATGTGACATACATTTTGGAAATGTTTTTTAAAATTTTAAGTTTTTAACTTCTGTTTTAATACTTTTTTACCATCAGCTTTAACTATATACAGTCGGATTTTTTATTGTAGTTAAAGTATATTAATTAACTTTAAGCCAGCTTTATTTCTACGTTACATAGTTTTCGAGAAAAACTTGTTTGTGACAGATGGATGGGCGGTGACGAGAGTGTTAAATTACGAAACTCTAAAAATGAACACAATTAATAACAGTTCAAAGTATTGTGTTTTCTAATCAATATCTGCAACTCGTTAACTAGAAATAAACAGACAAAAATAGCGGTATTAATTTGCATACCAAGATTTTACTTAAAAGTTTTGACCAGTCACGTATTTTGGCATTCACGATTGAACTTGATGTTACATTATACGGAAAGTTTTGGAATAGTAAAATGCCGGGTTACTGAGATTTTACTGTACAAATATATGAGATAAGATTAAAATATTTCTTACTTAATGATTTTTTGTTACATAAACTACTTCGTATAAAAAGTTACAAAAGCGTATTCATCGGAAACGTATTTTTCCTCTAAATTCTATTAATAGTTCAACACAAGTCAAGAAGGATCACGATAGGGAGGAATTCAGACTTAATGGTTGCGAAAAACACACAAATTTCTGTGTCGTCAGTTTGCGAGACCAACACTCTAGTCTAGGAAACTTAATAGCGTGGACAGATTCTGAATGCTTCCGACAGCAGTTGCATTACGGTTAAAACCCACAATTGCATTTTTTTGTAGTTATTTCCCCTTCATGAAAACAGTAGTGAACGAAAACGTAACATTTTATTTTGTAAGCTCTAAATAATTAAATATTTAAGAGAACAATAGTGTAACTTACAGCCAGAAGCCATTACATATTCAATTTAAATTAGTTCAATCAAATCGTTTTTTTAAATTTGTTTTATCGCAAAGGGCCATCCTAACAGCAGTATGTGGAAGTAATGATAGGTGGCCGTTCGGTAACGAATTACAGAGTTTTGAAATTCTATAGAAAACAGAAATCCTCAACGCTCCAAGTTGGACTGCACAGGAATTTGCCGTCTTTGACGGTATTGTGTGTTTCAAAAATGTTGCCCTTGGGGTAATCAGATCTATAAATTCCTGCGAACATCTCCCATGAAAGTACTTGTAGAATAGGCAAATCATCGACTATCCGCTTATGCTCTAGTGTTTAGATAGAATCTGTCAAATTTAGATCATCAATTAGGCGAATCACTCTTCTTTGAATTGAATTCAAAAAGAGCCAAAATATGCTTTAGGACTGAATTTTAAGCATGAGAACAATCAAACAATCAATCAATGTGCCAAGGGGCGCATATATTAGCAAAGAATTTGTGCCAAATTGGGCACGCTTTACAAGGTTAATTAACAATATGTTGCAAATTACAATTATCATTTCAGAATTAAAAATAGGCTAGCAATGAGAGTATTTTATTTATTTTATTAACAATTAACACAAAACTAGCTCTACGTATTTAGACAATTTAAATTTATAGAAGAATTCAATCTGTTTGCACTTTCTCAAATGCTAATATTAATGGGAATAAAGGACATGATTTGACAAATACATTATTTAAAATAAAAGTAAATAGTTAATGTGACTAATTCACATTCAGCTCTACTTTTATTCTCTCTTACTTCGGGGTGAAGAACCTGTGAAGCAGGGTGCTATCCTGTAGGCTTCGGAGTTTATCTGGGAAAAGCGGTAAATAGTTGGTTGTATTTAACAGATGGACTCTCGCATTCTGGTAGAGGCTACAATTATGAATCCTGTGGGTCGTCCAGGTGGTTATGGAGACACACCGAACAAACCCCACTCTCGAGTTTGTCTATTTTTTCCGAGTGTATTCTAAAAGGGGCAATGCGAATTTGGGTGGTCAGAAAGTGAAAGTTTTGAGCAGATTTGTTGAGAACTTAAGGGGAAAAAAATGAGTTATTTGACCTTTAGGTGATTAGTCCCAGCTTTGTTCCACAAGTTCGGAATTTTTATGTTCAGGTAAATTTGATGTGGCGCTTTGAGTCAAAGTTATATTGTGACATTTTCGTCGTTTTTCTACAGAACGAGGTCAAGTTCAGTCCTGCAATGACATCTGTCGCATACATTGAGATACTTCTATATCCGCTGATTAATATTCGAGAGAATGATCCGTAGAGCAATAATCTTTTGTTTCTGTTGGCTACAAGGTTCAGTCGATATGCCCAGGTGTCGATAAAATAAGTTATTATTATTATAAATTGTCAATAACGATTGCTACTGTTGGGCATAATTTACATATTGTAACAAAATGTAATTATAAAGTTTAATAGCGAATTTTCTAGAAAGTTTAATAAGAAGAAGCGGCCGCGATAAGAAATCTAACGGTAGATAAGCGCTCCAGAAATTTCGGCAAATGATAAGCCTTATCTGCTGGATTCTTCTAGAACCCGAAACGGGACCTCTATATAGGGGGTCCGATTAACCTTTTCTCAGTTAGTTAGTCAGAAGTCAATGAATAATTTAGTTAAGTAAACAGTGTTAGTGAATTACAATTGTACTGTTCCGAGTTCAGTTTTGAAATAAAGTGATTACAATTCACCGAGTTTTAAGCATTCGAACCGATAACTCGCCACAATAGTTTCATAATCGCTTGGAATAATGATCATTCAAACGATCGATTATAAATGAAATGTTTCATTATATTCTTGCCAAAAATTTAAGATGTTATTGGTATTATGATACTTTATTTCAAATATTATTTCGGGTCTCCAAAATAGTAAATATATCCTAAAACTTTTTGTATGATTTTTCAATATTGCTTTTTTTGCTTGATTCTCATAGATGTGGCACAGGGTAAAGTTACTTGGTCCGCAGAAAAATGAAAAAAATAATGTAAAATCATTTTCTAGAAAATTTAAATAAATACATTATAATTTATACCAGTTTTATTGAAAAAGATGATCCCATTTTTTACGCTAGAATTTTTTGTCAATTTTTCAAACAATAATCACACTAGCACCCCTAAATATGTCTATAAAATTATATAATACAATATAAAACTTTCAAGCCTTTTCCCTAAATAAATTTTTTATCACTTTTGTTCGATAATAGTGAGTTGTCGCCTAACACCATACAAGGATACAAGGCGCTTCAGTTGAAACGAGCCACCCCGAATATTTGCCATATTGTGCATGTGAACAAAATTTTCCGAAACAGATCAATATAAGTTTTGAAATTAAAATTCTCAACTTCAACCCCCTACCCTCACCAATACAACCCCTTACAATATAACTAGGGAAAGTGAATGTTCTGACTATTCATTTAAAAGTCTAGCAGTTGTCTTTATGATAGTAATCGTAAGTATTGTTTTTGATTACGCAACACGTTACGTGTTCTCCAATAATTCCAAATCGTCCCCTACAACCTGAATGATCAAGGGTATTATTTCATTTTCAAGCATATTTAGGTACATAACTCCATTTAAGTTTTCTTCTATGAAAAGTGGACCAATGATATGATTGCCTAGGATGCCAGCTCATACATTACTTTTCTCAAGCCGTTAAGTATAAGTCTTTCCAATTTGATGAGAATATGTGTGCTTCAATTGTTTCGGTTTAAATTTCCGTTCGAAATAGGGCTTGTGGCTAGGCCACCAAACATACATTGGTTGGTTTTAAAAGTGCTGGCATATCTTCTGTCAGTCTTGGTGTGGGGAAAATCGGCCATCTTCTCTCTTGTCGTTGACTTGGGTGTCATCCTTCTCAAGGTGAGGTTACGGGATTTTCCAAGTGCATCTTGGTTGGTTTTCCGGTAAGGGATTTAATGTAACCCATCTTCGGACCGTCTGGGGCGATTGTATTTCCTGGTGTTACTGAGTTAGGACGAAAACCTCAGATGGTTCCGGTTTTTCGGGAATAAGAAGGAAGGTGCTTCCCAAGCACACGGCAGAGCCGACTAATAACCAAGGCTCTTTTTGTTTGGTTGGGATCCTTGACGGGTTCATTTTTGAATCCTGGTCATCAGGAACTTGAAATCCATCTGTGATCGGTCAAGCAGGACCTGAAAAGAGACACAAGGAGGTCCAAAGGAGTGGTCATCGTCTTCTGGGAACCTCCAAGAGTGGGCTTCGAGGACTTCATTGAAGGGAGTTGTGTCAACGATTCAATCGCTGCACGAAATCTCAGCATCCCTCTCGACCTGGGACCCTTCATGACAAGCACATAAGTACCCCTTTTTATATTCTTATTTGGGGATTGTCCCAACCCTAGATGTATCAGATGTTTGGCTGGCAACCTAAATTATAATACCGTTTTGAATTTTTTTTTTTACATACAGCCCCTTTTCGGTTGCTTACGTAGCTTGTTGTCTCTTTTTTTTTGATGTCAATTTTTAATCCAATTTGCACTCATTAACCGATAATGTTAAGATAGGAAATATATATTAAAGGGAACGGTTACCAACTTTTGTAAACAGCTGTACGGAACAAAGTGCGCACTTTCCTTCCAACAAATCGTGTCCGTAGTTTAAGACCAGAATAAATAAGTTGTGAAAGATACACGTACATTAAGTGCGTATATTATAAACTGTAAAAATATCGTGCGTACATTAGAACCTATTCTGCCCTTTGAAATATTTTGTTTTATTGCTTCGAGAAAGTATTTTCCTGTCTGTCTAAATTGTAAGGTTAGAACATAGATAGCAACACTCTCAGTAAGGTAGGTCCCAGAGAGAGTGGCAACGAGACCGAGAACTACGCCATCTAGGAGTGAATTGTCCAGCTTCCGTGTTGAGTATCTTTTGGTGATTTTTCGACGTCTCCGTTAGGTATATTGCGTGATTCAAAATCACCTGGCGCCCCCTTTTTGGTATTCTTTAGCCGTCGTGCCACGCAATTACCAAACTTAATTCTATTTACGCGGAATCTGGGACTTAGGAATATTTTCGCTCCTGAGTTCCGGACTTGGCAATTTTTTGAAAAGTTTTCCACCCCCTAGATTATCACATCGGCCCAAACGAGGGGTCCTCACAGGGGTGTACGACTCCCAGCCTGTAACAAGAAGAGGCTCTTGCTCTTTCCCCAACGCTAGCCGGCGATAGTGAAAGAAATTATTTCATAGCTCGATAGTGGCACTTAAAATTATAGATACTAAGCCACCCTTCCTTCACTGGGGAAAAATCCGGTAACACAATATTTACAATTGTAACAATTAACTTGGCCATGCAATGAAAAGCGTGATTTATTCGAAAAACAGATATTATAGAAAAAATTCTGGTTGCGATTGATACGTTCAGTCATCGGTTCACAAAACTCCACTCTTCGGTCAAAATCATCCTCATTCCATTCGTGTACCAACTTTATTTTGTATAGATGAATTTTACATTTGTGAAAAATTCTCCAAACTAATGACCATGTAGCTTCTGTTGCTCTGGAGACTTTGGTAAATTGACGCCGTATTTCCCATTGCAGTTACCTTTCCCAAAACTTTGATGCCAACGTCCTCATTATTAAATATCAAAATGGCATTTTGTGTTTTGTCGTGTGCAGACCCCGTTTGCGTGAATTTCTATAATAATTTCAGGACGTACTTGTGTCGCACATTTTTCGCAGGGTAAGTTGCAGGGGCTGCTCTTGCATTTTCTTTATTTTGGTAAGACAAACGCATTAGCTCAACCCTTTCTGACTAGAGTAAACCATGTTTTACTTTACAAAACTACGCTCACGGCAAATGTTATAAAGTGGTGAATTTAGCAAGACTACATTAAATAATGAAAAGCTAAACAAAAATTTACTGTGATAAAATTAACTCGCCAAAACAAGTGCATATGTTGATCCGAGACGGTTTAAAATTATGATATTAAATCTGGTAAAAATGATGAGTGCTGTAGAGTGAAATATCCTTATCTTTTGAATTGCGAATATATCAGCGTACGGTAAACGCTGATGGAAGAAGGTTATTTGTAGCACCTAATAAAGTAATATACAGTCAGATTGAACGTACTCATGAAATCTAGAAGACATCTTTATTCTGACGCCTTGCGTAACCGAAAAAAATGCTTATGATTATTGTCGTAAATATAATTGCAAGACCGTTCATGTAATGTTCACAACACCCACTTCACTAAGGGGTTGTGTTCATGAGGGTAGGAGGTTGAAGTCAAGAATTTTAATTTGTCATGAAAAGATGTGTCGCTCACAGCTAACAATGACCTCTTTTAGAAAATTCTATCCACAATGGGGCAAATATTCGGGATGGCTTGTTTTAACTAAATTGCCTTCTATTAAGGATTATAAAAAATCATGTTAAAATAATTGATGTCTTATTTCTCGAGGTGTCAAATTATAAATGACAATTCATATTTTATATTCCATTTCGCCCATAATCGCTTTGAAATGAATGGGCGCTCTCAATAGAAGTGCGCAGTTGCGTCAAGTTCTTAAATGATACTTTACTTCTTCGACCTTTGAAATATAGAATATCTTTTGGTCGAAGTCGAAATAATCATACTGAAATGGATGCTCTCTCACGAGGAAAGGTCACGAAGTGTCCGGCGCCGATTTTGCTAATTTTTGGATATGTTTTAGAGGACCAAAATCTAAGAGACACGTATTTTTTTTATCGGCTGATAAACGGTTTTAAGGGTAGTTTTACCCCCTCAAAGTTGGGGCAAAAAATGCAGATTTTGCTGTTTCTCACATACCAAAAATGATATTCGAGTCGTTTCTTTTTCCAAAAGTTTTCTTTTGACGAAAAATAAAAGAAACAAATTTTGTCAAAATTTTCTCACCCCCCTCATGGGGGCAAACTACCCCATTTAGAAGTTTTTTAAGCATAAAAATGGTAATTACGTCAGCAAAATTTTGAAAAAAATAAATGTTATTTTATACACCAAAACTAATTTTACCTGTTTTTGGATTTGGTCGAAAAAAATTTTTTTGGGGGTAAACACCACTTACACCAATACGTATATAATAGGATGTATTTTTATGATTTTTGTTTTATTTTTTTTCTGAAGCAAAGTATTTCGACGAGAAACTAATAAAATAATTTTTTAGGATTTTTTTGGTCACCCCTCATCCCCACCCTCAACCCTTTCCTTATAGGAGGCTGAGCTACCTACTTAAAAAACTGGAAAATTCGAGATTATTATGATCCATCTACATCTATATACACCAAAAGAAAAGTTTACCAAAATTTTTTACCTCCGCCCCTCCTGATAGGGGTAAATTACCCCCTTATGAAATTTTTAATTAACAAGATAATAGCCATTATAAGAGTTCAATTTTGAAAAATAAATATTATTTTATGCATGAAAATTAATTTTACCTGTATATGGGTTTTGGTGACGGAAAATATTTTGGGGGTAAACACCCTTTAATATTATATATATATTTTAATATTTATATATAATAGGAGATATATGTGTATAATTTTCGGTTCGTTATTTTTGAAACGAAGTATTTTAAAGAAGGTAGAAAAATATTATTTTTAAATTTTGGTTCTACCGTTCCCACCCTTCGTCTTGGCATACCAGTAAAGTGAGCCAGTTAGCTGTCTACTTGAAAAACTGGAAATTCGAGATCATTGCTGCCCCTCTAGATACCACAAAACAGAGTTTAGAAAGGTTTTAAATTTTTGCATTTCCCATCCCCGTTGACTTATCCTTCTGATAGAAATAGGACGCGAGGTGTGGCTGGAAAAATTCGGAAAAATTATTTTTGTTGTTTCTTGTTGAAATATTTCGTTCCAGGAAAAAAAGAAACGAATATGTTTACCGCTATAATAATATACACTTAAATGTTTTGGTAAATTATCATATTTCTCGTGTAGGTATATCTAATATACAAAACTTCTAAATTTTTATAAAGTTCAGACAACTGACCGCAGTTTTTATATAGATATTTTATATACCTATTTGCTCTAAAGGGTGTTTACCCCCAAAAAATTTTTTTCGACAAACCCCAAAAAAAATTCAATAAAATAAGTTTTGGTATATAAAACATAGTGTTTTTTTTTCAAAATTTTGCTGTTATAATGACAAATTTTTGAATATTTTGAATACTTAAAAACCTCAGAAAGGGGTAGTTGACCCCCTTACGAAGGTGCAAAAGTTTAGAATTTTTTTCGGTGTATAAAAAGAGATCGTAATGATCTCGAATTTTCCGATTTTTTAAGTAGATGACTCATCCTCTGGTAAGATAAGGTGAAAAGAGGGGAAGAGAGGTGACTGGAAAAGTTCAAAAAAATTAATTTTCTAATCGCTCGTTGAAATACTTCGTTTTCGATAAAAAAAGAATTAAAAATCATAGAAATACATTCTATTACATAGGTATTTGACCTAAAGGGTGTTTACCCCCAAAATATTTTCCTTCACCAAAACCCAAATAAAAGTTAAATTAATTTTGATGTATAAAATAATATTTATTTTTCAAAATTTAGCTGTTATAATGACTATTTTCTTGTTAATTAAAAATTTCATAAGGGGTAATTTACCCCTATCAGGAGGGGTGGGGTTAAAAGAATTTAGTAAGCTTTTCTTTTGGTGTATATAGATAGTAGAGGGCTCTTAATAATCTCGAATTTTCCAGTTTTTTAAGTAGGTAGCTCACCCTCCTATAAGGGAAGGGTGGAGGTTAGGGATGAGGGGTCACCGAAAAAATCTTAAAAACATTATTTTTTTAGTTCCTCGTCGAAATATTTCGTTTCAGAAAAAAATAAAACAAAAATCATAAAAATACATCTTATCATATACGTATTCGTGTAAGTGGTGTTTACCCCCCAAATAAATATTTTTCGACAAAATCCAAAAACAGGTAAAATTAGTTTTGGTGCATAAAATAACATATATTTTTTTCAAAATTTTGCTAACGTAATTACCATTTTTATGATTAAAAAACTTCTAAATGGGGTAGTTTGCCCCCATGAGGGGGGTGGGAAAATTTTGAATTTTTTTTATTCTTTTATTTCTTGTCAAAGCAAAACTTTTGGAAAAAGAAACCACTCAAATATCATTTTTGATATGTGAGAAACAGCAAAATCTGCATTTTTTGTCCCAACTTTGAGGGGGTAAAACTACCATTAAAACCGTTTATCAGTCGATAAAAAAAATACGTGTCTCTTAGATTTTGGTCCTTTAAAACATATCCAAAAATTAGCAAAATCGGCGCCGGACACTTTGCGACTTCTCCTTGTCAGTCGTGAGATCGAAAATGCGCTATGGTGTCGCGCTGCGGAATGGAATATGAAACATTCACTTCTCGCTTGAAATCACCGAAAAGTCGATTATACAGCCATAATCGAAATATTTTAATTATATCTCTCATATTCGGCCAAAAAAAATCAGTTTACCAAGTGTTGTGCATTTTTCTTCGCAGTGCCATGTCTATAACGTTGGCACGTTTGCAGACATAATTTATGTGTTAAGTAAAGGTTAGTTTGCAGTCAAGAAGAATACCCAGGAACCTACTTGAATATCTTAACTACTTAAATATCTTTAATGCGAACCTCACGGTGATGGAAACGCGGTAGTGATTTCTTCATCATAATCGTAATTTTTGTTTCAGAAACCGTCAATATTATAGCTTTGCTCCAGGCAGTTAACGAGTCCATAAACTGTTGTACATAAGTATTGGCAATTAATTAAATAAACAAGTTTATCTGTATAATAAATTATCTCTTCTGCGAAAGTTTATTATTTGATCAGCTTATCGAGATAATAATTTCAAAGTATGGAGCCAAGAACCAGCCCCTGCGGACTTTCCCTTCCCTGCAATTTGGCGAATAGTTGCGCAAAGGTTATTTTTCGATTACCTAAATAATAACAGTAAACAGACTGTAAAAATGGTGTTTTTCATTCTCATTGCATGAAATAGTGCAGGCTACCAGAGATTGTCGAAGGCTCTAGAGATGTTCACAAAGATTGGCGTCATATATTTTGCGTTGCTGCTTTTAATATAGGTTACATGTCCTTTCAAGACGTTGTTGGCAAAAGATCTGGGAGTAAAACCAAATTGACGGACAGAGTGTGGGCGATCTTGTAGCTGAAGTAAAATGTTGCACATAATTTTTTCCAATGTTTTTCTATTCTGGCAACAGTGTGATTGGTCGATAATTTTTAATATTTGATACGTCGCCATAAAAGTTTTTTAAGGATATGATAAGAGTTGCTTTTTTTCCAGATCTTTGAGAAAAAGCTGATTTCTAGGCAGGCATTATAGATTTTCAGAAGAAAATCTTTGTCGTGACATATGTTTCTTTTATAAAGTTGTCTTCCCACAAGTCATGTCCTGGAGCCTTACTGGTGCTTATAGAGGTGACAATTTTATCCAATTCATCGTCCGTTGCAGGTTCTATGTTGCTTAATGGTAATGAAATTATTCCGTTAGAATATTTTAAGACATTGTGTTGAAATGCACCTAGAATTTCATTGCTATCAGCGAGTAGTAAGGAGCTTACTAAATGACTTGTCGTTTCTTCAATTTTACGCGTGAAGTCATCATTGGTTTGAAAAGTTAAAAGCACGCTTTTGCTACAGAATTTCTCTGATACGATTTTGTATACAGTTCTTCAGGGGTTTGGTAACAGATCGCATTATGCAAACTTGGGCCATGATTGTTTCCTCGTCTTAGTTTTATGTATTTTTCTTTAGCATCAAGCATTTGGCGGTGGAAATAATCGCGATTAGTATGGACTCGGTTCTTTTAGAGTAGTTATTTTTCGCCATATATATCCTTCTTAAGTGATTTGTATCCACCATTCAGGCCGATTTGGATATGTTATGAGAAAAGATTTTCCAACAATTTGCTGATATTTTTTATCGTGAAACTTTTGGAAAACAGCGTCAGTCTTATGTCATAGGCTAGGTTCTGACATCGTGATCTGGATGTTGTTTATACTTTGATCAATTTTTGTATTTGTAACAGTAAAGTTTAGCTAGTTTGGGGAAAATTTATAAGTTCTTGTACTTCTTATAAAATGTTGTCCCAAACAGTGATATTTAAACAAGATCACATGATCTGCTAAGTTTAAATTTCTATTAACCTACCAATTCGTCATTTGCTAAACAAGATTAGCAGTTGCAGTTGTTAAAGCAATATTGCTACTATTGTTTATGGATTTTAACGTTGGTGGACATTTGTCTTCATTAAGAAAGCATGAGAACAGTATTCCCATGTTGGCCTAATTTAAGCTTTGTGCAGAGTCAGCAGCTGATGAGATGTGAAGTACTTTTTAGCTTTTAAGGAAAACTCAGGTTCTAAGAGGCGGACTTGACAATGGCATGCATATGGTCATTTTAAGAAAATTTAGTTAGTCACAGTTAAACCTGGGATTGGATTTCATAGAAAGGATTCTACTAGCCATGAGGATATTGGTTGCATTATTCTTTGATGTTTTCCTCCATTAAAATACGATCTCGAGATTTTGATTAGTCATCTGTGTCTGCTGTTTCATTAGTTTATCTGAACCAGCAACGCATAATAGTTGGAAAAAAGCCAAGTCAATGAAATATTTCGAGCAATTACCACTTTTTTTAAGATCGGTGTTGACTATTATTAAAAAGTACAAAATTTAATTTCTTGAGTCAGCAATTGAGTGTCATCTCGAAACTTAAAGGCAATGACTGTTGGTGTCTGATAAATTTCTTCTAATAGATACCTTAATTATTACATTTATGTGTAACTATTTTGATATGTTTAATAATAAATAGTATACCTCTACTTGTCATAAGATTTAGCAGGAAATGACAATCCACAGAGATAATGCTACCTTGGACTTAGAGCCTAATTTAAAGGTCGCATTTTATTTTCACTTCAGGCAATCTATGACTTTTCCATTTAAACAACCGATAAAGAACATACTAATACTAGTCCCCGATAATAAGGACTATATCTGCAAGCGAATTTTACTAATTTTATTTCTACACACTATTAATATACGTATAGGTGATTTGAAATTTAAGTGTTTTCTATCGTCAAAACACGAGATCAATCTCTAAAATGGTGAGTTTCCATTTCTCCTTGTTTATTTCTCGTTCCGGAATAAATCTTTCTGAATCGGGCTGATTCGATTCAGTAGTCCTGCTATTAACATCGTGTTAAACTCGATTCCCATTCAACTGTGCCGGATTTCAGTTTACATTAGGGATTCCCCTCATGTTTTGTACTTAAATGATTTAATTTCATGCTAATTATTTTCTGTTTAGGCTGCTGCCCATTATTCATTAGTTTTCCTTCAGAATACTCCCTTTATTGTGGAAAATTTAATCTATTGTGCTTGAAGGTGATTATAATTAATAATCCCCTTGATGAACAATTTATTCTTGTATTCATTTTGCAGGTTGTTCCTAATTTTAATTACCTAACAACATAACTAATAGAGGTCAAGTTTAGAAACTCAAAATTTAACAGTTCAAAATTCAAAAATAAAGTTTCTTGTAAATTTATTTACAAGGTGATTAGTTTATCATGCGTTTATCACGAAAAATATAACATACGGGGGAAAAGTTCTGCAAAGTGCTAGACTAGCACTCAAAATTACAGTCCAAACGAAAGAAAATCTGCAATAAGTGAAGGAGATCGGTGAGTATTTAATCAGTTACACTACCGCAGAGCAGTGTTTCCAATCGGTGTGTCGCGACATACCGTCGTTGGAATTACTCAGTTGTGTCGCAAAACTATGAAACCCTTTTTTATTGAACTGTACTAATTTAAAACGGGTAGAATGAGCCCCCTTTTCTCTTTTACTCGTGAAAATATAGCAGGAGAAATGATTGAGCATTATCTACAGTGGTACTTTTTTTTATCTGTTGTGATACCTTTTTCTTTAGGCTCTAAAATTTGTTAGTAAATATCAGAAAAAATGCAGCATGATAGATTGTATTAATTAATAATTAATGGCATTAAAATGCAGCAATTTTTTACAAAATATGTTTTGGGGAAAATTACAATTAAATGCATGCCATAAATGACAGAAGATAATTTCAACAAGGAGAAGTAGGTATTAAGTTATTATTAAATTGGTGTATCAATGACTAGTTTTAGTTGTTATCAGATGTGAATTGCCCTTGTCAAAAATTTGAGAAAAAGTAGACATTAATAAAAAAATCCAAATTCTATATTGCAAGATTAGGCGCGAAAAATTCCAATCTTTAGAAAAGTCGAACTACATAAGAACTCGAGTTTTTAGCAAACATTTTCTAAAAAAATTAACTTTTAAGTTAAGGTTTTAAAGTTAAAGTGGAACAAAATTTATTAAAAAAAAATAAATGTTTTACTCTTTAGCCGAAAATCTAAAAAGGGCAAGCATCGAAATTTATTATAGAAAACGTTGTAAATTCAGAGCTTAGCAAATTCAATCCTAAACGCAGGTTTCTAGGAGTGTAGTTTAAATGAAAATATTGAAATTTGACAAAAAATTTAAAAAATAAATTAGAAACTTCAAAAAATCCCAAATTTGAAGAAACACGAAACTTTGAGATAAAGGTCCTAGCCTTAACACAAAGGTATTTTAAGAAATTTTTCCACAAAAACTTAGAAGTATGTTTTAAAGAAAAATAGAGAAAAAAAAAACTTTTGAGGAATACTTTAAAATTTCTCAAAAAAGTTTGATATTTTGAAAAAAATTGAAATATAAAAAAAGTCGAACTTTAAAGAAAGAATTTTTCTGAGAAACTTTTTGAAGAAAAACCGTAGTGGATTTTTTTAGAAAAAAAAGTTAAACTTTTGATAAATATTGGCAACTTTGATAAAAACAAATCAAAACTTATATGAATTTTGAAAAAAATCTTTTTTTTTATTAAAAATCGAAATAAATTGTTTGTACATAAAAAAAAACTATAGAAAATTCAGACAAATATTGTAAAACAAATACATTAAAATGAAAAAAATTTACACCTTAAAAAAGAAAATCAAAAGTTAACAAAAAATCGAAAAGTTTGATAATATCAAATTTAAGAGCAAATTTGAAATGCCTAAAAAAATCTTAGGAAAAAAGTCATTATTTCTCGAAAAACAAATGACATTTCAGTATTCTTACGCTTTCTCTCTTAAAAAATTAGAAAAGAGTCAAAACTTTTAAATAAAATTTGGGGTAAGACCAAAATTTTGAAAAAAGTGCAAAATTTCGCAAAAAGTCGAAATTTTAAAAAAAAATCGAAATTGCCGTAAAATTAATTTTTGGTGAAAATTATAAGTTTTGAGGAAAAATGTCCGAAATTGTGTAGATATAAGGGATATCGAATTTTGGCAAGAAATTGGAATTTCAAGACAAAGGTCGAAAAACACACTTTTTTAAACATTTTTTTAATCAAATCAAAAATTATATTAAAATATAACGCAATACCTACAAATTTTGAGGAAAGCATTATATATTTTTTGCGAGAAAAAGGCAATATTTCAAATTAGAAATTTTGAGTACTACTCGAAATTTTGAGAAAAGGGACAACATTTTTAGCAGAACGAATTCTTTGTAAATAACGAAAAACAAAAAATTTTGAAAAAATTAAAACTTTTACAAATAAAATAAAGCTTTCAACAAAATGTTGTAATTTAGAAAAAGAATTTAAAACTTCCGTACTCAAATTTCTTGAAAAAATGTGAGAATAATCGAAATTTTTAACAAAAATACGAGAAGCTCAATGTTGAAAAAAGAAATTAAAATTTCTTCAAGAACAACATTTAAAGAAAAATCTAAAAGTCAAAATTTTATGAAGTAAATATATACAAATTCCTGCAATTTTTTTTTTAAATCTCGATGAAGGAAGAAAGAAGAACGTTATTTGAAGAAAAATATCGTAATTTAGATTTTTCTCTAAAGATTCTTTAAAGGAATTTAAAGTTTTTTCTAGAAAAAAAAATAAAATTTCGACAAAAAAATATAATTATTGGGTTTGTGAATAACGAAAAACGGAAAATTTGGAAAAAATTTAAACTTTTATAAATAAAATAAAGATTTCAACAAAATGTTGCAATCAAGAAATAGAATTTAAAACTTCCATACTCAAGTTTCCTAAAAAAAATGTGAGAATAATCAAAATTTGAAGAAAGTTTGAATTTCTTATATAATCTTAAACCAAAGACGAAATTTTTAACAAAAATACGAGAAGCTCATTGTTGAAAAAAGATATTGAAATTTCTACAAGAACAACATTTAAAGAAAAATCAAAAAGTCAAAATTTTATGAAGTAAATATATTGAAATTCCTGCAAATTTTTTTTTCAAATCTCGATGAAGGAAGAAAGAAAACCGTGATTTGAAAAAAATATCGTAATTTAGATTTTTATCTATAGGTTTTTTAAAGGATTTTAAAGTTTTTTCTTAAAAAAAATAAAATTTGGACAAAAAATATAATTATTGGGTTTATACTTGAAAATTTGTAAAAAAAGTTAAGCCACGTTTGAAACTTATTTTTAAAAAATCGAATTTTTAAATATCAAGTTTTGTTCAGAATTATCAGAAAAAGATCAAATTTTGAAATGAACCCAACATTTTACGATAAATTCATATTCCAATACAAATTTGAATTTTAAAGTAGAAATTTTAGAAATTTTCCAATTCACACTGAACATTTTAAGAATAATAGGAAAAAATCCTTACAACAATTTTTGTGTTTGAAATTACTTCATTTTGAAATAGAATTTGAACCCGTTAAAAAAATACATTAACATTTGTTACATTTTAACAAAAAAATTTGTGAAAATAAAGGATATTTTGGTCTTACATAAAAATTGTTACAAAAAATTGAAAACCTTTAGAGTATGACCGAAATTTTTAAAATCAAGTCTTCAACTAATATAATTTTTTTGGTTGAACGGACCCGTCCTTGGTTATCTTCAAAAATTAAAATACAAATCTTCTCCCCTAAAATCAAGAAAGATTAAAAAATGCCACAAAAACTGCTCTAACACGTTTCGAGTATCTCTCTGAAGATGATAGCTTGGCTATTAAAATGCGTTAGAGCAATCTTTGTTGTGTTTTTTAATCTTTCTTGGTTTCAGGGGACAATAGTTGTATCTTAATTTTTTAAAAGAGTATAAAATTTGAACTCCACGTCCAAATTTTTGAGAAAAATCATTAAACATTGTAACAATTTTTAATTGTAATTTCAAACTTTTTCATTCATAACCAAATTTCTTATACTTTTTCTCATAATTTCGACTTTTTTACCCAAACTTCCGATCAACATTTTACCTTTTTAGAATAAGTCGAGACTAACATCGAAATTTTGAGATTTTATTGTATTTTGAAATTACATTTTTCGAATTTTTGACTTTTTTTTCGACTTTTCAACCTTAACCTAAGAATTTATAAAAATAAATTTAAGTTGTAATAATAAATGTGAAAATTTTTTCTTGGTTTTAAATGTTTGTCAAAAATTAGAGGCAAACTTAAGAATATAGAAACATTTCGCATTTTTTATTTTAAAATTTATATTTAATTAGTTGGTATTTTTACTAAAAAAAATTCGAATATTTAATTTTATTTTTCAACACTTTTTGAAAGAGAAATTAAAACTTTAAGACTTTTATAAAGTCATTTAAATTTTTTTGGAAATTTTGTTTTCAGCTAGATACAACGAACGGACTCCGCAAATTGTGAGTGCTTCTAACTACCAAGCTGAATAGATTTCAGGGGTTAGGAACAGTAGTCACCAAGAGCATATAAGTTCGACCCACAAGTGTAGTTCAATGCCGGAAGGGGTATTAGCCCTCGGAGTAGTTGTTTCTTGTGGATCGGGCATCAAATATTTAAATTTTTAATACAGTAAATTGATGATGAAACATCCATTCATGTTAAAATTTCTTCTAAATTTTCTTTTTTATATTTTAAAAATTTTTTTTTATTTTTAAGTATTTTTTCCTCATTGTTCCTTTTCCATGTTATGCACTGCTGACGGCTCAAATGAGAGCGAAACATCGATGTCCAGTGCTACAACCTTTTTATGTATTTTTTATATTTTCCTAATTTATCAAAAAAAAAAATTTTTTATTTTTTTCACATCTAATTTTTTGATCTCCTATTTTTCATTATTCCTATTCTATGTAAAATAAACTAACCTCTTAATTTGTGAACTGTCATGAAGTGACGTTTTCAATAAATTTAAAAATCACGTAGTCACATTTCAATAACAGTTTAGAAAATTGTCAACAAACCAGAAAAATTTAAATATTTCCAAACTGGGCCGAAGAAATGTTAAATAAATTGAAAAAAACATAGATACACAAAGATCAAAATTCTCAAAAATGAGATCGAAATTCATATAAAAATTACGCAGAACTTCTAATCTCGTAATGTTATTTTTGAATTCGTATTCGAGTTTATTTCCAAAATTTTGCTATATAAATTAAAAGTCAATAAAAGGGATATTTAATAACGAACTTGCGAAAATTTTAGTAGAATCAAATAAGAAAACCTTAATTTTGATTTGTTGAGGAAAAAAATTAAAACTTTTATAAATGAATTTAAAATTTAGGTAAAAATGTTGCCTTCAATGTCGAAATCGAATATATTACTTTTTTCTAAAAATTTCACTCAAACTTTTCCAATTTATATAAAAGGTTAAAACTCTGCGAAGGTTTTTGTTAATAAATTATGTTTATTTTTCAATATTTTAGCCTTCAAAATTTTGATAATAATTAGTACTCTTTCTACTATTTTTACTTTTATTTCTAAATTTCAAGTTTGAACGCACATCTATGTAGACAAACGGGGTAATCCAAATTAAGTCTGCAGCATCGCTAACTTTGCTATTATTAAAGATGCAAATTTGGTTTAATTAGCAAACTAACACAGTTCTGGACGCTGATAAGGATGGCATTACGAGAAAAACAATTGAACATTGGGTTGTTAAGATTTTTGACAAAGTTTTAAATTTGGTGAAATGGACTGGTCCTTGATTTTACTCAAAAATTAAAATACAAATCTTGTCCCCTGAAACCAAGCAAGATTGAAAAACACAATAAAAGTTGCTCTAACGCGTTTGTATAACCAAGCCATCATCTTCAGAGAGATATCTCTCAGAAAACAGAAAATATTGAGGCTGTGTCAATAAAAAATTCCAACACTGCAAAAAATCTCGAAAATGCGATATTGAATTGTCTTTCCATGATTTCATCTTATTGAGCGTCAAAATATGAATTAGTTTGGTAATTTAACCAATTTTGTATCTTTAATAATAACAAAGCTAGCAATGTTGATGACTTAATTTGGATCACCATGCATAGGTTGAAAATTTTAAAATTGCAAGAACAAAGCTAAAATTTTGCACAAGGATTTTAACTATTACTAAGATAATGTAGAGGACTGGGGAATTTTTCAACAAAAATGCAAGAAAATATTGTGTTGATGTAGAAATGCATTTTGTTCCAAAATTTTCAATTATATAAAATGCAAAATGTATTTCAGCAGGTCCTTATTATTGGAAATTATTTAACCCAAATACCAAAGTTCTCATGTGTCGCAAAATTTTAACTTAATGTTCAAGTGTGCCACTAACAGATAAAAGTTGCGAACCACTACCCTAGAGAAAACACGTCAACTAAATTTGCTAATAAATCATTTTGGAGAATCAGATTTTTACCTTGATCCTACTTTAAGTGGAATTTTGGCAATTTTTGAACCATATAACTATAAATCATGCTGAACTAATTAAAACGATCTGATTTCCCTCAATAAATTTTCGACATGAGCGCGAAAGCCGATGAACTAATACCTTCTACAAGGAAGATTAGCGCAACAAGATCCCAAATTGAATTCAAGTTAGTCATCTGGAGCGATTACAACAATAACACCCAGTTCTGAGACGAGATCAGATTTCAGGTGTGGTTAACAGCGTACATCTCGCTACGATATCATGGCCTCACGTCCCCATCAGGAAATCTATATCTCGTTACCTAACGAAATGATTTGAAACACATTGCCCTCCATAAATCGTGTTCGAATAACAAACGAACTACTCTCCTTGATTCATGATGTAGATGAAACGCTTACAGTGGGAATCAACAATCGATGTCGGTCTCTGATATATACGTTATTCACGCATTGCAGATAGCAGTTAAATCCTCGGCGAAACCAAAACATAAATTCACGATTTAATTTAGGCGCTCGATCAGAAAAGGGATGTGCTTAATTATTTTTTGCTCTGCGTGATTTAAAAGCGCACACAACTTACTACGGATATAATAAATGATCTGTTTCGGAGCTTGGCAGACAAAAAATTCCGCGATTGACGAAATTATACAGTGGGGCGTTAAAGCGAATTTAATTAACAGTTTTTGGCAAGAAGGAATAATAATGCTGATTGTGCGTTCAGAAAGTTATATTTAATGAAATTTTATCTAATTTTAACCATAACTACAGTATGAACCGGCTAAACGCTTTAAATATTCAGTCATATGAGATTTCTACTACGAGAAATTCCAACTAGGTTAATACAGGTTCGTGCCTTGCTATGATGCAAAGAGGCAATCGCATCAGGCGGCACCTAGACACGTAAGAAGGCGGCATAGGCAGCTGAACCAAAATATCATTTGACCAAATTTATAAAGGAAGTCCACAACTCTTTATGGACAAAATTTCGAATTTAAAGTCGCGATTCCGCTAAAATAATTAAAAATTTGGATAAAAAGTCAATTAGTAGAAATAGGGTCACAAATTTTCAAAAACATTTCTTGAAATTATTAAAAAAGTCGGCCCAAAAAAATTGGGCAATTAGGTTTCAGTTTCGCTTATCCATTTTATAAATCTCTAAGCACTGGCTGATAAACAAAGCAAGGCCTAAACAAGTGGGACCAGGAGCTCGAAATTTCACATAAGTGTTTGCTCCAATACGTAGGTGAGCACTAAGTGAGGATTTTACAAAATTCAGCTTCCTAAGGCAGTAAAAATGAACATTAACGAATAGGCGATTTTTAGGTAATAAATAATACACCAGAGTGTATGAACCGTTGCCTATGAGACAACATAGTCAATCAATGTGTCTCCACATGAATTTATCCACATTTGTGAAAGTGGTCATTAAATATTTTGTCTCTTTTACGAATTCGTTTCTTTTAACTTCTTAAAATTTAAGTTTTAAACTCGAAATTTTGGCTATAATTTGGAACTTCCGATGTTTAAATTGAATTGTAGAGGAATTTTTTTTTAGATATTTTAAACTTTTTTCTCAAAATTTTAATTCCATAGCCAAAATTTTCTGCACACAGCAAAAACTTGAGTGGATTTCCGCTTAAAATAGGAAATTTTTAATTGACCGAAATTAAACATTTTTTCCAAACTTTAAACATTTACTGAAGTTTTAAGAAGCAGATGAAAATTTTAACTATGAAATTAAGGTATTAAATTTTAGGGTTCCACAGGAAACAATTAAATTTTTAACAAAATAAAAATGGAATTATTTTTAAAAATATTGCCGATTTTTTCAGAAATTTTGATGCTTTCCTTGTTTTAAATTTCAAGGAAGGATTTCTAATGTTTTTTTTTGTTTCTTTTTTTCAAATTTCGACTTTAAAGAAATGTTGAAAATAACGTCCATATTTTAAAGACAAACATAAAAAAACAATATAACATTTTTTTTTATTTCTTATTTTTTAAATTTTGGAGGGAGATGTCAAAATCCTGAAAATAAAAATCGAAACAAGTTCAAAGACATTTCTAATATTTTTCCTACAACTTTGGGAAAGAAAACTGTTTTAAATTTTCAATTTTTTTATTCAACATTTCGACCTCCTTCTGTTATGAATCAAATTGTTTTGAATAAAGTCGTAATCTCAAGACCGTAAAAATTATTTTTAGAAATCTTGCATTCTTCCTTAGAATAACAAACGCAAATTTGGATTTTCTATTTATTTTCCTGAGATTGCAACCCTTCAATGATGAAAAATTTGGACCGAATTTGAAAATATCAAATTAAAACATTCAAGAATATTATATAATAAAAAAATATTACTTTGGAAAATTTACAGTTGAAATTTCATATCTGCAGTAAAAATTTCGAAATCGAAAATGCAGAAATAATATCAACAAAATTTTGAATTTCTACCAAACTGTTTTTCAAAAATTTTACTTCAAAGGCAAAAGTTGGTGATGAAATTTTGAAAAGAACCTTTAGCGTTAATAAAAAATATTTTTCCACATTTGAATATAAACATCATAACTTTCGAATTCAAGCCAAAATTTTGCGGTGAAAAAATTCAAAAATTACAAAATTCCCAGCAGGTTTTAGGCTTAAAAATTCTTTCAAATTTGAACCTTATTTTAGCTTTTTAGTTTACACTTAAAAACACCTCTTTTTCAAATGGCAGCTTTAAAATCGAAAGTCTCGACTTCACTGTATATAATTCGTACAAAATTAAAAACTCGGAATTTAGAAAGTTATATCTTCGAAAAAAATTCAAAATTTTTAAAAATAGGCGCATGTTTTAAAAAGTTGAAATTAAAAATATTCGAGGTTTCGAAAAAAAGTCAACATTTTCAAAAAAATTTTGAAGAGTCAAATTTTCACAAAAAGTCAAATTTTTATAAAGGTAGCTTTAAAAAAATATCACATTCTCAAACATTTAAAATTTTAAAAAACAAGTCAACATTTTGATGATAAAAGGTCAAAATTTTAAAAAGAGTGAAAATTCTGGAAAAGTTTCGAAAATTTTAAAAATCTCGAAATTTGGAGAAAAATAAAATTTTCAAAAATGAAATAATAATAAAAGTCAAGCTTTTTAAATAAAGGTCCAAATTACTGCATAAAAATCTAAATTTTTAGAAAAAGTCGAATTTTTTTTAAAAAAATTATATATTTTCAAAAGACTTTAAATCTTAGGAAAATTGTCAAAAGTTTGAACAGGAATTTAGATTTTTAGAAAATATCGAAGGTGATAATTTTAAAAAAAGATGTAAAATTTTAGAAAAGGTAAAGCAAAGTAATACAGAAAGGTGAAATCGTAAAGGTTTTGAAATTTATAAAATAAGCTAACAATTAAAAAAGGTAAAAATAAAAAAAATGGAATATTTTAAATTCGAAGTTTTTAAAATATAAAGTCGAAAAATATTTCTTGAACACAAAAAGCTTAAAGAAATATCCTTCCACTAATGCAAAACGCCCTGAATATAGTCAAGTGGTGTAAAGAACATTCCCCAACAGTAAATCCTGCAAAGATGGAAATGTTTCATTTCACAAATAAGAGGAAATTAGCACGACTAAAATTTCCCAAACTCATGGAAACTTAACTTTTGCTTGTCAAATTGACTAAAATACCTTGGTATTTAACTTGCAAACTGAGCTGAAGGTACCACATTCAAAATAAATTAATCAAAGCGTACAAGATCTTCTGACAATACCGTGGGGCCATCGGAAGGTATTGGGAGTTATGCCTCAAGATGGCATTTTGGTTATACACGGCAGTCATCAAATCAACTGTAAGCTACGGAGTTATAATTTGGTGGCCAAAGGCAAAGTGCACCATCATAAAACAAAAGCTAAATCACACTCAGAGACTAGCGTGTCTGGCAGTGATAGGAGCAATGATATCTATCCACTCCAATAGTAGCTACAGAGGCGATCTTGTCTCTGCCACCACCGACATATTTTTTGAGGGGACTGCACAGGCTTCCGCTCGTCGCTTAAAAGCGGGAGAAATGTTAAATACAATTAAAATGGCGGGCTACTGGCGCATAATGGATGGGGCGCTCTAAAAGGCGACCATTCTGGGTGCGCCGATGGACCATCTACCAGTGAAATACAACCTCACAATATCCTACCGTATAAAAATGGATGTACTACAGGCAAAAATCCCAGACGTAAGTATATACACGGATGGACCGAAAACAAATACGGTCACTGAAATAGGAAGGAATCTTTTCGGAGGACCTAAACTTACACCTAAGAATTAAGTTAGATAAATACTCAACAATCTTCCAAGCGAAGATGTTATGAATTTTATATAGTGCCGAGCAAATGACCCAAATAAAGACCGACAGTCAGACAGCCCTAAGGCTCTGAGGAATGTGAAAACAAACTCAGTGCTGGCATATAACTGCTACCTAGCTTTATAATGTTTATCACATGAGAATGCAATTGATCTAATATGAATCAAAGGGAATTATAGAAAGCTGATAAACAAACGCGCTGACAAATCAATCCTTACCCTGGCTAGGATCAAGCGTAAGATCCCCACTTAACGAAGAAATCAATTGCAAACACAAAGCCCAATGGGCGTCAATAACAACATGCCATCAGATTCACGCATTCATTAGAATGCCGTGTAGTGAAAGGGCAAAACTATACCTACAACTTTCAAAAAATTACCTCAGGAAACTTGTAGAAATTTGGACAGGTTACTGTCGATTGAACAAACTCCTTCATAGAACGAGAATTATAAACGTCCCGAGCCGTAGGGGGTATTTAAAAGAAGACGAAAGTGTCGAGCACAGTGATGTGTCACTGTCCGGCACTAGCATCAATTAGAGGATGCACGCTAGGGGACTTTTGGCCTAGTGTGGTCAGTTTGAGGGACTTTCTTCAGTTTCTCTACAAGATTGGTTGGCTGCATGAATGAGCAAGAAAGCCTCAATCATGGGGATAGCACAATGGGCCCGGAAACGGTGGTCTAAGTGCTGGTCTAATTTATAGGTAACCCAGCTCAATTCCAGAATCCAGAAGATCCAAAACTATCGGATAACCGAAATAATTTTATTTTGATATCCGTAACTGAAACTGATCTAATATTCGCAATATCGCAGTATCTGTATCCAGATAAGAAATGCCTTATCCCTGGCAATCCTAGAATTAAGCATATCCTCGTAACTCTGCATTCTCTGTCACATACAGGTACCTCGTGATGGTTCGATATTTCAATTTTTCGATTTTCACAATTTCGGTTGACATCTTTTTTTTTCAAATTCTATTGGGCAAAACTGCCGTTTTTCACATTAAATTCTAAACTAACGCTTCTAATAACTTATTTTTCGTTGCTGTGGTGGCGTGATATTTTGCTTATCCGTGGAACTGATCTAGGCTAAATAGATATCAATACATCCACGTGTTAGTTAACCTGGTCTTGGCAGACATCCGGATCAGAGAACTTAAAGAAATATGTAGGATAATTTGAACCATTATTAAGATCAAATCCCATGACATGATCAAATATAATTACAACGTAAGGATTTCAACGCTAAGCTTTTAACGACCCCTTAAGGTATCATGCGAAGCTCTCAAGTAGACACTTCATTGAAACTATATTTACGGATAATCTCGTGTAAACGAGTCTGTGTACTCCTACTAATGGTCTTTATTATACTAACACAATTGCCTTAATGCAAATGTAAAAACCGTTTTAAGCGAAGATTATGAGAATTGCGTGAAAATGGCTTCGTTTGTCGTATCATTGGTAGCGATAAGAGGAGCTTTTGTTATGAAACAATCCAAAGCGCCGCGGAATTACAGGCTTAGAGCACTACAAGTTGCGTGCCGTTCTGATATGGTGAGAGTTGAATTTCTGACAGAACTGAAGCAATTAGATTTCAGCAGCAGACGCTACGGCCACGCTTGTGAAGATAATAGCGTTTCGTAGTTGATATCTAGGGTCCAAGGGTTATTTTGTTCGAAGGGATATCAGCAATCAACACGCGAGTACGCTACTTATTTGAATAATGCCTTATTTCAAATAATTACTTTTTTTATTACACTTGGGCAACTACCCATTTCTTGATTATGAGGCATAACATTTATTAGCCTACTTGTAGCAGCGTATTGATGAACTTTTTTTCATTTCTTGCAGAAATGGCTTCTTTTAAACCAATTTAAATTTTATAGTTTACAAACTGAAAGTACCACTTAGAATGAATTTCTTATACCGACTCCATAACCATCCACTTAACAAATCTCTAAACATTGAATGGCAGACAACCGAACAGCCTAAACTGTGTCTAGAAATATGAAATTTCACACAGTTACTCCCCGTAATGCGTGGGTGAGCACCTTACAGCCTGTAAGGTGGTAAAAAAGGGCATTTAATGTTACCTAAAATGTATGCAATGAATTTTTTTGATTTGATTGATTGAATTGCTTGATTGATTTGATTGAATTTAAAGTTGCCGACACGCGTTGAGAGCTGACATCGTTGATGGATCTGTTTTCACAATTTTTTTTCCAATTTTTTGCAGGCGATCAAGATATATTTTGTCTTTTAATTTCTTTTTTTTTTAATATGAACTTCTAAACATTAAAGTTTTAAACTCGAAATTTTACATTTATTTTAGCACTTCCGATGTTTAAATTGAGATGTGGGGAAGAATTTTTAGATATTTTGAAATTTCCTCTTGAAATCTTGAGTTGATGGTCACAGTTTTCTATATGAATATAAAAAATTTAAGTAGATTTTTTTTCAAAGTATTAAGTTTGTTGTAAAAACTAAATTAAAAATTGTGCATTCCTAAAGCTTCGAGAAGCATTTTGAGAAGCAAATTAAAATTTTGGCCTTAAAGTTCAAAGGCTAAATTCTAAGATTCGAGTAGAAAAGGTCGAAACTCCAACAAAAAATTGAAATTATTTATAAAAATGTTTCAGTTTTCTTTCAGAAATTATGTATTCCCAGTTTTAGATTTGAAGTGATATTTTGCAATTCCGACATTAAAAACGATAAGTTAAGAATAACGTCGACATTTGTAAGGACAAAAGTTAAAATTGTAAGAAACAATTTAATGAAAAAAATTGAGACAAGGAAATATCTAATTTTTATCTTGTAACTTTGAGAAATGAAAACTTGTATTTTCGATTTTTTTAATAGAAACTTCGATTTTCTTCGAATTTTTATTTTTTATTTCAATTTCCAAAGTTGAAAGCTTCTGTTATGAATCAATTTTTTTGAAAAAAAGATACAATTGCACGATTATAACATGATTTTAAAAATCTTGACTTTTTCTTGGAATAACAAGCGAAACCTTGGATTATTTTCTTAAAGTTACAACTTTACAATTGTTAAAAATTTGATATTAGCGTTAAAATTGTAGATACACTAAAGAATTATTGAGCAGTAAAAAAATTATTCTCAAAATATTCAGTTTAAGGTTACATTTTCATACATAAAATTAAAATATCTGGACTGAAGTAGAAAAACTCTTGTATTTCTGAAAATTTGTTTCTTGAAATTTTGATATCAAGGTTGAAATTTGGAAATAATGCCGAAATTTTTGAAAGAATCCCCAAAATATTTAATCAAAATGTTTCTTCAACTTTTCGTATAAACATTCTAATTTCTAAATTAAGGCCAACATTTTTGTGCCTTTTCTTTTCAAATCTTGAAATTAAATTTTTTAAAATTCGATATTTTCTTAAACTTTTTACTTTAAACTTGAAACATACTCCAATTTAATTTTTTTAACATTTTTACTTATTCCTACTGGGTCTTTTTAAATTGTATTTTGAAATAAAATTTTTCTTTTTACTTCAGAATCAAAATCTAGTGCAGAATTTGTTTTATAGGGATCGTTAAAAATGTTTAAATTTTTAGTTTCGAATCTCAGATTCTTTTAAAAATTTTTAAATATTTGGGAAAAAGTTGAAGTTACCAAATTTAAAATTTTAAAGAATAAAATGTCAAAAAAATTTTAAAAAAACATCGAAGTTTTCGCAAAAAGTCGAAAATTTAAATAAACAGAAATTTTGAAAAAAGCTCAGCTTCTAAATAAAAACACTGAAACTTTGAGAGAAAGTCAAAAGGTTGAAAAAGAAAAAAATAGTGAAAATTATAGAAAACCTTCCAAAATATGAAAAAGTCGAAATTTTCATTAAAAAATTTGATATTCTTAAATAATAGTGCAATTAAACACAAAAAAGTCAAAATTTCGAAAAAGGTCGAAATTTCCAAAAAATTCAAAATGTCGAGAAATAGTTAAAAGTTTGAACAAAGCTGGAAATTACAAAATAATGTTTTTTTTTTTTGGAGATCCTTATTGACTCGTCTTGAATTACACTTTTTTTTTATTTTAGTTTAATGAGCACAGTTTGCAGGTATTTAAATTATTATTTAAATAAAAATTGTAATATTTTTAAATTGGGCTCGCTTAGCTGAAATTAAAAAAAATCGTGTAAAAAGCCTACACTTAAAAAAAAGATAGAGGTTTAAAAAAAAACATGTTTTAGCCTATTTACAAAAAGCCAAACTTTTGAAAGAAAAGTCCAAATTATTAGATAAGATCAGAATATTGTGTAAAAATTATTATAACAAAATTCGACAATAAATCAAAATTTTAAGGCAATGTGATTAACGGGTTGAAATTTACAAGAAAGGTTATTTGAAAAAGTTCAAAAAAATGGACAGTTTGGAATTTAAGATTTTATGAAGTCGAAATGTTAAAAAACGTCGAAATACTCATAAAAATCAAGATCTGCAATAAATTTAAAATTTTCAACAAAACGAGTCATTCTTAGAAAGTCAAAATTATGAAAAAATACTAACATTTTGAAAAACACATCGGTATTTTAATAAAATCAAACATTTTAAGTCAGAGGTCACCGGTCAAAATTTCTATTAAACTCAAATTTGGAAAAGGAATTGAAACGTTTGTCAGGATTTGCAAAAAAGTTGAATTTTCGATTTCAATATTTTTAAAAAAGTTGTACCATTTCGATAACAAAATAAAAATTTTTAAAAAAGGTTACAATTTTGAAAAATATGATCAAACATTTAAGAGTTATCCAAAAAATCCCAAATTTTGATATAAATACAAAATATTCAACAAAAATTTGAAAATTTTGATATAAAATATAAATTCAAGTTAAATCCAAAAACGAAAGTGTTTAAAAATCAAAATGATACAAAAAGTTCAGAATTGTAACAAATTTGAATTTTCAAAAGCTACAATTTTTTTTTCTCATATGTCAAAATTTAGGGAAGTAAGTTGAGATTTTGGAAGTCGAGGTGTGCATTTTCAATAACAAGATGAATATTAAAAAAAAGCCTAAAATTTTTAAAATTACGATCTAGAATTTGAAAAAAGGGCAAAATCTTACAAAAAAATTGAAAAGCCTATATAGTGTATAAATATTTTTAAAATTATTTTTATCATCACATGTTACCATCGCGCGTTACCATACGCCCTAATGTTATAAGCATATTCTAGTGTTAACATTACAGCATATTAAATTGCATTTCACTATGAGTAAATAGTAAATTCGTTTCTATACGACTACAACCGTACAAACGACAAATACAGAAAGATAGGTTAGTTTGACAAAAATTATTTTCAAATATTTCCGATATTCTCGCTTGTTTTTTAGTGTGGGTGTGAACTACTCTACATATTCTGGTTTTAAGTGTTTACTTCTGCCGACAGGTCTCAAAGACTGGCTTTTCTCCTCTGAATCATATATTTGAACAAAATAAATTATTTTTTAAGCTCGGTAAAAATGTATAGAAAGTATCCTTTCACAAGAGAATCAAATCACATTAATAATGACATTACGCCATTCCTTTCCCATCAAACAGTCTCTTTACCAGCCCCCCTTAATAAAAATAAATGTCAAGCATGAATAAGTTGCTTTTAAACATCTCAAGTAAGTGAAGAATTTTTTATAACTTGGAAGGAAATTTATTCTAGTTTCCAGGTTCAACAATTGCCTCCTCTCAAAGCGCAAAACTGACGCAAAGACGACCTGAAAGGACCTACTCTGGCTATTTTTCTCCAAATACGGTTATTTACTTTTATCCATTCATAAAATGATCTACTTAGCTTATTCGCGAACTTTTCGACGTGTACTTGGCTACTTTGCCGATTCGGACGGCTTTTCTTCCGACAAATCGTGCCTTTCACGACTTTCAGCTGAGTTTTGATGAACGGATGGCTTAGCTTCAAAACGGCCCCTTCGTCAGTTATAAATGTTCTTCATATCGCCTCGAATTGAAATAAATTTAATGTCTCGAATTTTGAGGTACTTTTAAACGTAAATGAAAGGAAAGTTTTCGTGTTATTAGATTTCGAAACTCTGTAATCCTCCAGCCATCAGAGCTTCAGATGTAATAGCAGTATGTTTTCGTTTCGTGTACATTAATGTAGGCGTAATTATTAATGATATTTTTATAATATGAATTACGAGCTTAATGGATGGAAAAACTTTATTTTTAGGAAGTGGCAAAATATTTAAACTGGAGACTGCTTATAGAACGTAAACCTGAATTTAATTTGTAGAGTTTGTCGTTGCCTTACCCTTTTACCTACGATCATTCGGCATAAGGTTAGTTTATTATTTTTGAGCATGGAGCAATTGGAATGCCATAATTAGTCGAAATGGCAAAGAATTTCGGCTTCGAAAATTTTAAAGATATAAATTAATTTCAAGTTCATAATTACTATTATTTTATTAATTTTGTTTTCAATGTTAAGGACCCATTTATCTTTCATAAAAACTTTTATTTTCTTGACATTTGGAATTTTTTTATACGTTTCAAGCTTTTCTTAAGGGGTAACACCACTGTAACAGCCCAAAAAAACGTGTTTTTTTGTCATTTTTTTTTTGGATGGGAGGAAAGGTAATAAAATTATGATAATGGAGGAAGTTATTTAGCGTATATTTAAGTAACAAAATAAGAAATAATCATCAAAAAATATTCAAAAATGGCGGCACCACGGCCATTTTTTTTTACGAGGCACGTAGAATTTGAGGCGCTCTGCGGCACGCAGTGTAGCTGCTGCAAATTTGGATTTAGAAAAAAAAAACACTTATTGTACATGCTTATAGCTAGAGAAATACGTAAAGGATTTTAAAAATATTGAGTTTTGTGTGATTGGCGAGTATTTGAATTACATCGTTAAATTTTCAACAGAAAAAAGATAATCATTTGTTAATAAATAATGATTAAATTAACTTATCGAAAATCCCCTACGTATTTCTTTTCAAAATCTTATTTTAAAGATATTTTAACAAATTCGAATGAAAAGAATGAAAATTGTTGGAGTTATGGTGCGTGCCGTTTTGAAAAATCGTGTTTCGAGAAAAACGCATTTAAAGTTTTGAAATGCATTAAAGACATGAAAAAATGTAAAATTTGACAGTTTAATTTTTTTTTACTATTAATTGCTATCCCAGGATCATACAGCTGCCCTTCTTCCAGTTACACCAAGACTCTGAGCACTTCTCGTGCTGCGGATTTTCGTCGGTTGATAACTCATGAAATAAGGTTGTCCAGATTTCATTTTTTATATTTTCCAAGGAATCCGTATTCCGACGTATAGCCAGGCCATAATAAATTGTTAATTGATCAAATAATTTTGCAGTTAATTTACCTTTTCCTCCGAGGCTTTCAGATTTCCCAATCAAGTGCCCATTCTCTTTTGTACATGATCAATGCACTCTTTCTTTTGTACTTAAAAATTTTAGTACGGATTTTTATCCATTATTCCTTTGAAGGTTTTGCTGTCACCATCACCGATGTAGTTTGCGTATTTGAGACCGTGCAAAGTTTAGGATCGTTGGAACATCTCGACGACAGAGTCTACCTCCATCTTACCAGCTGAGCCTTCATGGTTCGCTTGACATTCATCGACGTGTTTTTTGTACCCTTCTTCATACTCACTTGTTTCCAATTTATTCTTCCAGTGCTCGCAAGACTTACAGTACTTTGACTTCACATCGACGATTTTGCCTGTAAACCATCCAATCAATGAGTTGATTCCAAAAAGCGAAGAAAATTCGCGTTTCCTCCACGAGCCATCACCGTTCACCTTCAAGTTGTCCATCTTCTTCACTTTTCTTTTTCTCTTCTAGCGCTGCTTTCTTTATACTAGCCTCTCGTACGGTTGCTGTTGCGATCGAAATCATATCCACTAATTTGTCGTAAAAAGATTGAAATATCGGTCGTGGCAATTCCATAAAAGCACAAAACTTTATTATTCCATTTAGTCCTATTCCTAGTAGTCGCATTGCCAACACGATTCGACGGTTACTTTCATATGCATTTTGTATGAATTTACTACTTGGAATAACAGCATCTGGACCTTTCGGACAAACGATAACTATTTTGAAGCCTAAGCCCCGAGGACTTCTTTCATGAAATGTGATGTCTGAATCACACGTTTTACACTTCACGCGTTGTGAAGTGACAGAGAAAACGGCAACAAAATTTATAATGCTATAGCTTATTTCATGATTAATAACAAAATCTTCATCACTAACTTCTAATTTTTGCGCAGAAGCACTGACTCCTTTCGAATCACTCTCAGTCTCATATCTATTCAACGGTCGTTTCGATGACGCGTTGCTCCGACGCCGCGTTGGATACGATTTTTTCGTACCTTTCTTGCCCTGTTACACTTTTGCATTACTCATTGTAACTTACAGGCTCTCTGAGATTACAAATAAACTGTTAAAAATCAGCACTACACACAAAAATCGTGATTTCATGCGACGAAATTATGTCCTTTTTGTACACGTGTTGACTCTACACTAACGTACTATTGATAAGAAATGCTTTTACCTGAATATAAAATGCTTTATAATGACATCTGTTAGTGTATTTAAGAATATAGAAATCAAAGGGTAGGACATTAGGCTGTACCTTCCCAGCAGGTATTCATCTGACCCAGGTGTCGTTTCAGAGCAGTAAGACGCGCTTGGGGAAGAGCTCGAAATTACAAGAAAATAAAATACTTTGAGGTATGAAATATTTTTCCCCATATTTTAAAAGGTTCAAAGTATTTTTTAATCCCAAAAAAAAATAATCGATTTTTTGAAAAATTTACAGTGGGGTTACCCCTTAAATGAAATCAATTTCAAATTTTCAAATTAAAAGAAAGAGTCTATTTTCTTTTCTGTTAATTGTGGACGCTTTTCCAACAGTTCTAATATTTTGTTGAAACTATTTCGAGTAATTTTTTTTTGTCAAACTTTAGACTATTTTCGAAAAAATAATATATTTACAGGGTTTGTCAATAGTGCGTGAACGAAGAATACATTAAAATGAAATTTTGCCCATGGCGTACATAGGGAACATATACAGAGTATTGTTATAAATTTTCTTTTTTTTTAAATTAGAACACCCTGTATATTTTTACATATTTGGACAGCTCTATAAAATTGCAGGAAAATAATAAAGGGTTTATGTGGGTTTTGATGGGTCATTTTCCTAATAGAGGATCATAAATCCGGAGAGAGGACTCTGATGCAGTCATTTGTAGACACTCAGTATAATGTAGTATTGATCAATTTGCAACAAAAGTAATGATTGATAGCCTTTTAGCTTTCATAAACCGTAAACATGTTGTCTTAAGAATTTTTACTTATACAGAGTGATCGAGGTTTGCAAATCCAAAAAAATTTAAATAGAATGGTGTATTTTTATTACCCTTTCATAAGCAATAAGAAGACATTTTTAATAAGTAATCTTCTAAGGGGGTAAGAAGGGGGTAAGATGGAGTTTTTAAATTAAAATTTAACAAAGTTATTAATGCATTTTAAAGTCTAAATTTTGAAGGTTTTATGGTAACCTCGAAATCTAGAGTCTTTTACGAATTCTAACTGTAATGCCAAAATGTTTACCTTTTTTTTCAAATTGAAATACAAATTTTATTCTCCGAAACCAAGAAAGGTTAAAAAACACAACAAATATTTTATCAATCAGCTATGTCGAGTTAAAGTTAGATTTTTGTTAATAAATCTTTCTATTTCTTATTAGATTTTTTTCTTAAAAGTTTGCAGTTTAAACTTAAAATTTATATGATTTTTCTAAACAACTTTATCACAAACATTTAAACTTCTTCTGGAAAGAAGGACCTTTTTCTAAAAATTTTGACCTTTATTTACATAATTTTGCCTTTAAGATTTTAAGTGAAATATTTTTAAAAATCACGTTAAAAAACTGAAGGATCTACGAATGTTGAGTTTTTTTGGCTTTTTCTCAAATTGATTTTCAAATGTATTCAAAATGTAATATTTTCTTGGAAAGTTTGATTTTTGGCACAAATTTTAGATTTATGATGAATATGATGATCTTAACTTTTTTATCAAAATAACTAGTTTAAATTATAACTTATAATGTAAAGATCTAAAATAGTTTGCAATTTAATTTCGGGATTCTGAGTTTTTTGTGAAATTGGACTGTTTTTAATCAAAATTTTCA
Source organism: Dastarcus helophoroides (assembly GCA_028583605.1). NCBI lineage: Eukaryota > Metazoa > Arthropoda > Insecta > Coleoptera > Bothrideridae > Dastarcus > Dastarcus helophoroides. The sequence goes on along the minus strand of CM053327.1, from coordinate 2,510,374 downwards.
ATTTAATATTAAAAACTAGGAAACATTTGCTAACAAGCTTTCGTAAATAAATAAAAAATAAATAAATTTTGAAAAAAAAGTTGAGATTCCTAATAAATAATATAGCATTTTTTTATGTCTACCTCTTTCATTAATATTTCGGCCTCATTTCCAGCAAATAAACAAAGGTCTAGAATATGACGATCTTTCAAAAGAGTCGAAATTTCTAACAATTCTTTTCACGATTTTTACGTTTTTATTTAAATGTTAGCATTATCTTGAAATTTGAGGAAAATAATTGTAAAGTTTCAAAAAATAGTTTTACAATGTTGAATTTGTTTTTTCATCAAACTAACTGAAAAGAATATTTTTTGTGAAATAAGGCAACATTTCAAAAATATAAAATGTCGAAGATTGCAGAGAAAGAACCAATTTAAAAAAAAAACTAATTTTTGAAAAAACTTTAGAAATCTACAAAAAGAGGAGGAATTTCGGTAAAAATTCGAAATTTTTCTGAAACAGTCTAACTTTAAGAAAGAAGACGTCGAAAATTGCTTTCATAAAAAGAAGTCTTTTTAGAGGATTTATAAATTTTTGAAAGAAAAGACGAATTTCGAAAATAAATTCGAAACTTCGAGAACATTGTCGAAAGCAAAGCAAATTTCAAGAAAAAGCGTCAATTATTTAGACTAAAATTTAATGTTAAGAAAAAGGTAAATTTTGAAAGCAAAGTAAAGCTTATAAAAAAAGAAAGGAAATCTGTTAAAAAGTTGAATTTTGTGAAAAAAGTCGAAATTTTGAGATAAACTTCGAAATTTACTACGGAAAGTTAAGATTAGATAAAAACCGTCCAATTTTGAGTATAAACAAAAATTTCGGAATCAAGACGCTTTAACAAGAATTTTAAAAGCTGCAACATCGAATATTGTAAACAACTAAAAAGATAATTCTTAAAAATTACTATAAACCTTGAAAAAATATAAAAGAAGGAATTTTTCAGAGAAAGTTACGTTTAAAAAGAAATTAATTTTTCGAAATAATATAAAACCTATAAAACCTCAAATTCAAAATTGTGAGAATTATGAAGAAACCGAAAAAAACAAGAATATAAAAAAAAGGAAAATATTTAGAGGAAATTTGATCTTTTGAAGAAAGATCCAAATTTCCTAGAAAGAGTAATTTTTTTATAAAAAACGTCGAATGTTGACAATTGTTATTTCTAGAACGAGACAAATTCAAAACCTTAACATTTCAAAACAGCCGAATTTTGGAAAAATTTTTACAACTGGATAAATTATAATTTTAATGGAACGGACTGGTCCTTGGTTATCTTCAAAAATTGAAATACAAATATTGTCCCCTGAAACCAAGAAAGATTAAAAAATACAGCTAAGCTATAATGCGCTTCGATAGCCAAGCTGTCATCTTCAGGCAGATACTAACACCTAATCCTAAAATTAACCCTTATATACTAAGAATATTTACTTTGTGCATGATCAGCCGCATCCGAATGCGCATGCGCCTATAATCATACACGTCGCAGTGTCACAATTCCTTATCTATCAACCTTAACTATTTTTAACAGAGATATGTGGCCTAAAGGCCAGCCCAATCATTCACAAAGCCGTCTCCAGCCTCACGGATGGCCAAGCCCCCACATGCATTCAACATAGAAATCCCAGTCACCACTCTTAACAATTCAATACTGTCGTCCATCTTGCGATCCAACTCACCCACCTTTCAGTTCCTCCCGCACTCAAACGAGTCAAACGCTTCCTCAATCGGAATTTAAGAGATCGTCCATTCCGCCCGACGTACCCTTGAATACAATCTTAATTGTTTTTTTTGTGGAACGGACTGGTAATCTTCAAAAATTAAAACACAAAACTTGTGACCTGAAACCGAGAAAGATTAAAAAACACACACGTTTCGACAGCCAAGCTATTGTGTTTTTTAATCTTTATTGGTTTTAGGGGACAAGTTTTCTATTTTAATCTTAATTGTACTTAAAGGTACGTCGGGCAGACCAGACCATCTCCTAAAATTCGACTGAAGGAGCACCTGGCCCACCCAAGGCATGGAAGAAGTGAGAAGTCCGACACGCCCCTGAACTAGATCATAGGACAGACAACAATACTAAACCGTTAAGAGCAGTAAACAAAAATTCTATGCCAAAAGCATGCGAAAGCATGCCAGACATTTGCAAGGCCGGAGACAATTCCACGAATGGGCGCTCTGCGCCTTTAGGCCTCTCATGATCATGGATCGTGAAATAGATGATAGTATTGAACTGTTAAGAATGGTGAGTGGGAGTCCTATGTTGGATATATATGGGGGCTTGACCATCCGTGGGGCTAGATGTGAATGGTTGCGCTGGACCTTTAGGCCACTCATCTCTGTTAAAAAAAAAAGAGTTAAGGGTGATAGATAAGGAATAGTGACTCTGCGACATGCACGAATTAAATATTCTTAGTATATAAGGGTTAACTGTAGGATTAGATGTTAGTTTCTCTCTAAAAATGATAGCTTGGCTATCAAACCGCGTTAGAATAACTTTGTTGTGTTTTTTAACCTTTCTTGGTTTCAGGGGACAAGATTTGTATTTCAATTTCTGAATAAACTTAATAAATTGAAAAATTTAAGGAGATTGTCATATTAAAAAACAGCGTTATTTCTCAGATGAAATTAAATTTAAAAAAAAAAGATTAATTTTTTAAAGTAAAATGAAACATAAATAAAAATAATATGTTGAGAGATATTTTAACATTTTGAAAAGTATGAAAATATTCGTATATAATCAAATTTTGAGAAAAACGTCGAACTTTTCATAGAAATTTCGAAATTTCTAAATAAAGGTTTAAACTCCCATTTGATAAAAATAACTGAATCCTAAAAATGGTTTGAACAAAAACAAGACCAATATAAAAATATTTAAATTTTCCTAAAAGTCCCAATGTTGACAAACATGTTATAATTTCAAAGAAAAAAGCCAAGTTTTCTTAGAGTTCAGATTTTGGACAAAAAATTAAACTTTAAGAATAAAGTTAAAATTCCCAAAAACCAAAAAAAAGATAAGATTTAGAGACAGAAGATGAAAGAAAAATGATTTCCAATTTAAAACAATAGTTTAAATTTAAAAGTTTGAAATTTCTAAAGCAATACAATTTAAAAAAGTTCAGTTTCAGAAAAATTGCGATTTTGAGAAGAATGGTAAAATAATTTTGAGCAGAAAAAACGTGGACATATTTTTCTGGCCACTCTGTAGATATGTGGTTATCATAAAGAGCAATTACTATTACGAAGCTGCACACCTGGCGAATGAATCTCTAATAGCAGTTTTGCAAGAATATTATATTGGAATATCCGATGCGAATTGCAATTTATGTTTACAAAACTTTTGATTGCATTTAGCGTGGTTACTGTGAAATTAATATGAAAACCCCCAGCTGAATATGAACAAGTTTTCGCAACATTATTAGAATTTATAATAACGGAACTAATAGCAGACTCAAGATCGAGCAAAGAGTATATTACATTCAAGGCTTAATTTTCTGAATGGGATGTTATAAGGGTTTCTAAGTTAAAACACGGTAACTCAGGAGTGATGACTTATGTTGCTTATCATGACTAGAGCAAGAGAAAGCCACTTAATTTTGTAGTAGTAATAAATTCTCTGTCTTTGAAATTTACTTTACTAGCGTTGAAAGCAAAATAATAGAAAATCGCTGATGAAACCCAGAGCTTACCTCGGGAATTGGTTTTACAGCTTACGGGTTAAATTTTCAATTTTAAAACGAAAATAAAAATGTTCAGTCTTTCAAAGAACAAAGCAAAAAGTTTATTTTTAAATTTAACATAAAAATATTTTTTTCTCACAAAATTAATCCTAACAAAAGTATACCTTTTCCAGAAGCGTTTCTCAAAAAATCTTCATCAGCTGCGTTGCCATGCGACCAGTTACATTGGTCGTAACTAAAAATGTTCTCTTTGGTAGTAAGGATTTTTTTAAATAAATTTGTGCAAGGATTTAAAGACAGAATGTTCGGTTAGAAGTAAGTATGCAATTTGTGTGGCTTCTATTTCTATAACACTTGCTACACTGCATTTATTTTCGTTAACATACATTCACAGCACATTGAATATTTTCTAGAGCTTCAGTCTCTCACAATATTGAATATCAACATTGACGCATGTTCTTAGGAAATGACAGTTTTAAATAATGTGTGAAAATTTAAGTTTAACGGGTCTACACTGATCGTGGCGTTGACTTGGTGGTTATAATTTTGCCATGATTTATCAATTACGATTAATATTATACTGATTACTTTAATAAAAGGCACAACATAATTTCTATGAAAATAAAGAAACTGAATTTTTTAGCAAGAAAAGGAAAAGTGACTTACATATTACATTTTTACATTGTATTTAAACTTAAAATATTCATACAAGTTATAAGATCCTCCAAATTTGATTTTCCCTAACAAACTATATTGTTGCGTGCTATCGGTTCGAAAATTAAATCTTCGTAAATTGTAACATTTTATTTCCAATTTTATTTGGAACACTACAATTATGAGCAACTTATCAGACTATTTAATTATTTGACTATCTGACTAACCAACTAACTGCCCGAGGAAAAGACAACCGCGTATTTATAGGTACCGTCCCGGTTTCTAGAACGGATCTCCCTACAGATAAGACTTATCTCTTGCGGAAACTTCTAGAGCGCTTATCTGCCGTATGATTCATTCTCGCGGCCGCTTTCCGTTATCAAATGTTTCTAGAGAGTTTTTTACACTACACAATTGCTAATATAAATTTTATAACGACACTTTGTTACAATATTATTATTATTATTATTATATTACTGCTAAATACAAATCAAACTGTTTGAATAAACCTTTCTAAAATTAGTAGGCCTTTGTCTTGAGAAATTTCTAATTGTTAAAAACAAGAATTTAGAAATCGCCACATGTAACATAATAACATACAGTCATCGAAGGGAACTGACATTTATTGAGTAGTAAATTTTCGAGTAAGTAATCATTTTAAAATGTAGCAAATGGTAACATTGTTTAGAGAAAGCCCGCTAATATCCAACTAGTTATATTACAAATGATTTGCTGCCAAATTATCCAAAGCTAGTTTTATAGCGAAAAGCTAATTTTTTGGTGTTTCCCAGTAATACCAAAAATTTTCATTCTACTATACAAGATGGTTCAACCATCGATGTACGTATTTTAACAGAGTATCTTTTAATCACGAATTGATTTGTGAAAATTGTATTTTGAATCACTCGGGCTTTCGGGTTATTTGTACTTCTAACGGAAAATTAAATTCACTTTTGGGTAGTTTAAAGGATAAAGTAGAGCAAACAGATAAGTCTGGCATTTACCAAATATTATGTAGGGATTGTCCTCAAAAGTATGTCGGAAAAACTAGACGATCTCTTAAAATCCGACTGAAAGAACATTTGGCTCATTTGAGGTACGGAAGAACTGAGAAGTCAAGTGTGGCCTGACATGCCTTTGAATTATATCATAGAATAGATAATAATATTAAATTGTTAAGAGTAGTTAATAAGAATTATATGTTAAATGCATGTGAGAACTTAGCCATCCATAAGGCTGGAAACAACTTTATGAATGGTTGCGCTGGATCTTTAGGCCATTCATCTCTGTTAAAAATAGTTAAGATCGATAGATAAGGAATTGTGACACAACGACGTGTATGATTGGATGCGAATGCTCGTTCGGGTGCGGCCGATCACGCACGAAGTGAATATTCTTAGTATATAAGCGTTAATTTTAAGATTAGATGTTAGTTTATCTCTGAAGATGACAGCTTGGCTGTCGAAACGCGTTAGAGCAATCTTTGTTGTGTTTTTTAATCTTTCTTGGTTTCAAGGGACAATTTCTGTTCAGTTAAGTAGGGATTAGGTAGAACAGTTTAATATTTTGGATTTAAAATCAAAGCTTTAACTTACAGCTTTAATAATATTTGGAATATAAAATAGAAATTTCGGGACTAAAGCCAAAACTTCTATTTTAAAATTGTAATTTAAATATTTTACTGAAAATTTGAATGTTAGTCCAAAGTTTAAAGTTAAAATTCAACATTTGAGAAGGAGAAGTTTAATTTGCAAAGTCAAATCTGAAATTTATAGAAAAAAATCCAAATTTAGAATTTAATAAAATATTTTAGGATATAATAATAACAATTCTAATTTGAATCGAGATACAGTATATCGAAAATGTCTTACCTGTAAACATCTGATCTTAGATGAAAATTCCGAAAAACAAATCAAAATCTTTAGGAAAAGTTGCCATTTTGAGTTTGAAGCTAATAGTTGGAAAAAAATAAATAACTCGAACTCGCAATTTTGGGAGAAAAAACAAAATATCGGCAAAAAATCTAAAACTATTAAAGAAAAATTCAAACTAAATCTTTTAAATATTGCGAAGAATGAGGATTTTTAGATTCCAAATTAAAATTTAGATAAAAAGTAAAATTAAAAATCTTGAAAAAAAATTGATATACTAGGAAATTTGGAATGTTCAAAAATGGAAATTCTAAAAAAAAATTAATTTTATAATAAATGTAATTAAGAAAAATTGTCTAGAAAATGTTAGTTGCATAAAAGAACGAAATTTTCAGAAAGTCAGAATTTTCCAGAAAATCTAAATTTACAATAATAGTAAAATAGTTGACATTTCAGAAACAGGAAAATATTTTTGAAAAGAGTATAAATTTTCAGTCAAAATATTCAGAAAGCTGAAATTTATAAAAATGTTAAATTTTCAATTAAGTGATATAATTCCTAACAATTAAACTTTATTAACGATTAAAAAGCAACAGGTATTAAAAATTTCACAATGTTTAGATAAAAATTTGCTAATCCCAGACCAGGTTTCGCATTACTGGATCATCGGCGGTTATACCAGCAATTTGTTTAGCCATTGTTATGCTAAAAAGCTCCATGGATCACAGACTCCTAGGAATATTCCGTATATTCCGAATTTTGGTCCAAAACTTCAATTAGAGGTGTGCTCAGAAGATTAAGCTGCTCGTTCATAAGTGTAAATTGACTAGATTTTAAATATTTGTAAATTTCTATGACTTCCAAGAAATTCATTTTTTTAGTGTTATTACAAATACTTAATATTTTAGCTGTGTTCGCGCATGTGAGTTTATGTTGTGTTTCTAATGGATGCTCTACAAAATCAGAATTTTCTGGATGTTTATTTCTGAAGGCAGCAAGATGTTCACTGTACACCTAATGTGTAGACACCATTACACTCAGAGCTGTATATAATATTAAAAAATTTCGCGAAGTAAGGGTTGGAAATGTCAATTATTCAAAGTCATAATTTTCAAAGTATGTCAAAACTTTATTAAAATGTTAAAATTTTGGGAAAAGTTAAAATTTTGGAAAAAAGTTTAGATTTTGAAATCTTGAAATTTTCAAAGAAATGAAATTTATAAAAATGTTTAAATTTTGAATAGTCATAAATATTTTCAGGAAAATTGACAAAAAATTAAAATTTGTCAAAAAATGTCAAATTTTAGTAAAAGCAAAAACTTCTAAAAAATTGGAAATTTTGGAAAAAGTGTAAATTTGAAAATAGTGTAAATTTTAAAATCTCGAAAGTATGAGGAAAAATGAAATTTTAAGAATTAATTAAAATGTTCAAAAAGAAACGAAGTTCTTAAAAGGTAAACTGTGTTAAAATTTACAAAAAAAAATCCAAAAATTCAAAAAATGTTGAGAAAAGTAGAAGTTTTAAAAAGAAGCAAATTTTGCAAGAAAAGACAAAGGTTTAAAAAGATTAAATTTGTAAGTATTTATAAAAAAAGTAAAATCTTTTAAAAATCCAAAAACTTTGAAGAAGGAATAAGTTTCAAAAAAGTTAAAATTGCCAAAAATGTTAAAATTTTCAAAATGGCACAATTAAAAAACAACTAGAACTTAATAAAAATCAAAGTTTACAAGATAGCATTTTAAGAGAAAGCTCTAAAAAGTCATATTTTTCATTTATCTCCAAAATTTTAACTTTTTTATCTTATAATTCCGACCTTTTAAAAAATTACGACTTTCCCAAATAAATTTGGACATATAGGTCATTATTTATTAAAAATACCTCCATCCTTGAAAAAAGTTTAAATACATGAGAAAGGATCCAGAGAAATTTTGAAAAAAATCGAAATTTTCAGGAACCTTGAAAACGAAATAAACTAGAGTTAAAATATTTAAGAAAAGTAAAATTAAAATCAACCTAAGGTTAAAATTTTAGAATATCAAAATTGTGAAAAGTCGGAATTTAAAAAAAAATCAATTTATTTCAAACGAGAAGCAATATTAACAAATATTCAAAAATTCCAAAACTAAAAAAATTATTTTTCAACAATAAAACATTTTCAAAAAGTTAAAATCCTATAAAAGTCAAAACATTTGAAAAATTAAAATTTTAAATAAGTAGAAATGCGTAATGGAAATCGAATTAAAAAGTCGAAATTTTCAATAGGGTGGTAATTTTAACCCGCCGTTAGGCGCGCGTGGTGTCTCGGACCGCACTTATATTTATAATTTATTATTTCCATAATTAGCTTGCTTATTTTCGATTTAGCTGAATATTATAACATCACAAATGTGATGCTCAAATTGTTTTGTCATTATGGTTCTATATGTAAATAGACTTTTTGACTTTTCTTGAAAATAAGGTAGCGGAGGGCACTTTCAAACAAGACTTATCTAAATGAAATTTATTTTTGGCTCTAATTCTTAAACGTATTTTTATTGAAAATATAGTTCTGTATTTCGTATAATAATTTGGATTATGTATTTGGCAAAATTTTTGTTTAAAGGTCCGAGCTGTGCATGACTTTTAATTTAATTTTATAGATAAATATATTAGGATATCATATTTCATCATGGAACCAAAAAAATTTAAAAACTAATATTAATTTTAAATGCGATCTATGCGCGCGCCTTCTCGCTTTACAAAACATGACGTGCTTATTCTAGAGTTTAAAGAAAAGAAAACTATAAAAAACCTCGAAATTTTAAAAGAGTTGAAGTTTAAAAAAGGGACAATTAAAAAAAATTTAAGTGGAAGGTTTCGAAATTAAAAATGTCGGTATTTTAACCAAAATCGTTCATCGCCATCTATTCTTGTTTCCGGACTCTACTTGCAATGCATCAAAGGCATAATAGAGTTGCTCTTTGCAAGTGGTTAGAAGTTTAACAAAAAGTCAAAATGTTCAAGAAAAATTCGAAATATTTAAAACGGGTTGAAATATTGAAGGATATGGAAATTTTCAAAAAACCCAAAATTTAAAAAGTGTAATATCTCGCCAAAGGTCAGCATTTAAAAAAAATCGATTAGAATTAAAAGGTGAACATGTAAAAATTTTAAATAAAATCGGATGCAAAAAATGAAAGGTCAAGTTTAAAAAAAACTGAAATTTTTTTGACTAAAGACAAAATTTTCAATAAAGCTCGAAATTTTCAAAAAGCTGAAATTTTGCAAAAAAATGAATTATTCAAAAACGATCCAATTAATGAAAGTCGGAATGTTCAAATCGGGCTGAAACCTTTGAAAGTTAAAATTTCCAGAAGTTGAAAAACACTTATTTGAAAAAAGCCCAAATTTAAAATAAATTCTTAATTTCGAGAAAAAGTCGAAATTTATTAAACAAAGAAATGAAAATTTCAGTGATTAGTAATTTTTAGCAAAAAGTACTTAGGTTTCGATTTTAAAGTAGTAATTTAAAAAAATGTGCAATACCCTTGAAAGTTTGACAATTAATTTGATTATTTTTAGAAAAAGCTTTAAATTCCTGAATAAAATTTTAGAAAAAAACACAAGAACAAAGTGATGTCACGCTAGATGATCCTGCATTAAAAAATAGTTAAAAAACTGAAGAATAATGGTTGCAGATCAGAAGAGGGGCTTTAGCTTCCTCCTAGGTCGAATAATTTAACCTCGCCCATAATATTTTTCTTTTATTGTCCTAATTTAAGAAGCTTATTATTCAAATTTTGACATTTCTTTTTTCAGTTTAACTGGCAGGTTTTATTTTATTTCCTAAAATTTTAATTTTACTTTTGAAAGTGGGATCCTAAATCGAAACTTTTGACTTGGAACTCAACATAGTTGTGTTATTTAGACTTCATTCACGCGTATCGTTATACAGGGGTTTTCATTATTGTTTAATCTCAATTTAAGAATGGATTCTTTGAATAAGAAAGAACTCAGATCTTCAGAAACGTTTCCTTTCCGATACGTGGGATGTTAAAAGTGAAAACATCTTTAGGCGCGTTGAGTATTTGTAGTGTTCTGTGTGACCATCACGCGTTATCAACATATCCTAATGTTAACACTATATTTTACTGTTATTATCCAGGCACGTAGCCAGGATTTTTGTTCGGGGAGGGTCCAACTCCCCCTTTTTTTATCTTAGAGGCATAAACTTCTTCGAAATGAGCAATATTGAAAAATTTAAAGAAAAGTTGAGTTTTTAAATCAATTAACGTCTTGGTTTTTTACTTAGTGCTCATTTTTTACTTTTGCGTAAAATTTCCAATCTTAACTTCGACATTTGAATTATAATTTTAAACTCAAGTTCGACTTCAGTCTCGATATTTAAATCTTTCAAATCTAGTTTATCTCGACATTTAAAAAAAATTAGAATTATCCAGTATTTTTTTCAAAATACGTGATTTTTGAACTTTTTAGAACAGCTTCAAATTTTAGATCAAAGACGAAATTAGGAATAATAGATATTAAAGATGAAATAAAAAAATTTCAATAAAAGCTTCCATTTTAATTTGTAATTTCGATTTTTGTCGAAACTTTAAATTTATTTTAGAAAGGAAAAGGGTGAATCTAAACATCTTCAAGAAAAGTAAAAATTTGGACGAAAAATTAAAAGGATGAAAAAAGAAAAGAACTTTATCAAACAAAATCCAGAAGCCTCGAAGTTAAAATCAATTTTTTTTTAAACTAAAAATGTTGAGTTTACCGAAATATTTAGAAAAAATTTAAATATTGAGAAAAAACCGAAAATTTTCTAATAAATCAAAAATTTTGGTTTTAAATTAGATTTTTTTTTAAAAGTAGAAATTTTATGATTAGAATTAAAATTTGAAAAAATTAAGGCACACAATTTTTAGTGCAAAGCGAAAAATTTAGAAAAGAAATACAAAAACTGAAATTTTAAAATAAAGATCTTTAGAAAAACTTAAAATTTTAAACAAAAAAAAATGCGAACATCATAAAAAATATTTCTAGTTAAACTGAAAATTTTAAGAAAAACGAAATTTATACAATCATTTTTTTAGAAATTTCGATTTTAAAGTCGAAATGGAAAAATAAAAATGTTGATATTTCTAAATTATTTCAAAATGTCTTAAAAACATCAAAAGTTGGAATTTCAAATGAAAATTTCGTTTAAATAAAAGGAAAATTAAAAGTCCAAACTTGAATTTAAAAAAAAGTTTATATTTTAAAACTAAAATGAATATTTTGAAAATAATGTCAAAATGCGTATAAATATGTTTATCAAAAAAGAGAAATCTTTGAAAAAGTTGAAATGTTGAATTTGAATAAAAAATTAAAAGAAAGTTGAAAGAATTTTACAAAAGCAGTTGATATTTCGAAAATTTCTAAAAATAATCGAAATTTATAAAAACGTTGCAATATATAGAAAATTTATGAATCAAAAGTAAAACATTTTTGAGAAAAAACACCAGAATTCGGCAAAAAATTATTTATAGGTCCTTGGAATTAAAAAAAATAAATTAATGACATCGATTATGTGCTTACAGAGACGTAAAATTGAAGAAAAGGATTTAGAATTTTCAATTTCAACTCGGAATTTTGTTAAATTATCAAAATTTCTAGAAAATATTCTTCAGAAAATATAAGAACATACATTAATTATTTTTACGCATTTGTTTCTTTTATTTTTTTTTTCATTTTCATTTTGGTAATTGGTAAAAATGAAGAATAAAATCTAGTGACCTTAACATTATATAAATTTGACAAATAAAAACGTGAAACTTACCAAAGAAAAATTTCTTAATATCCATTTTAAGTTCACGTATTTGTCGACTAATTCTCAACTCGTCCCATAATCATGATTTGTATTGTATTTTCTATGGCAATTTGGCAATATGAAATATGAGCTAATATAATGAAGTAGATTAGGTATAAAAATATGTCCTTTGACTGCAATGCCGCTGCTGCACGTACGTGACGATTGAAGCATATATTGGGAAGCCTTGAGCTCATTGCCAATTTTTCTTAAAATGCCTACATGGCGATTTTGCTTATCATGAACTTAGCAGTTGGCAATTTCGGAAATTATTTACATGCTTAAATATACAATCAACCATTTTTCTATTGATATATCAATTCGTATCATTGTAAATTTTTTGGCGAATATTCATTTCGGGGGGGTCCGGACCCCTTGGACCCCCCCCCCTGGCTACGTGCTTGTTATTATCAGAGTATTGCATTTCATTAACAATAAATATTAAATTGGTTTTCACACGATACAATCATCCAAATCACAAATATAAAAATGTAGGTCAGTTTAACAGGATATATTTGCAAATATTTTCAATATTTGGACTTGTTTAGAAGTGTAAGTTCAAACGATACTACATATTTTCTAGTTTTAAGTTTTCACTCCTTTGGGCAGTCTCCAAGACTTCCTATTATCTTTAAGATTTGTTTTTATTATTATTTAAAAAACGATGTCAAACTAATAAGCAATTTTACTTGATCCAGCAATCCCAGAGTCGTAAAAGGTTTTTTTTTTATGTAAAAAACGCTGTCTTGTAATTTTTCTTATCTATCATATTTTCATTTTTTTGGCGGAGCAACCAAATAAGCAAAATTTTTATTTCTTAAATTTCTAGCCATACTTTTTGAACAAAAAAACAAATAAGAGCATTTATCATTAAAATGGCACAGATTTTTCAATATAAATTTAAAAAAGTTCAAATTAATATATGGCCGAAAACGATTTGTTGTCGGGATTATTTTTCAGTTAGGCACGAAGTTTGAATAATTTTTAGCTATCAACAATCCTCAGCCAGGACACTGGCCTTTCTAGAGCTCGTAAAGCGTTTTTCTTAGGAATAAACAATAATACTAGTAGTCATATCACTAATACAAACGACATAAGCATCGAACAATTGACAGTAAATGAACAGTAGTAATCCGGATTGGATAAAATAACAACTTTCTGTTAAGACAAATCATGATATATTAATGAGTCAGCATCTACCCCTATAAATAGGTAGTTTAATGCCAGAATATATCTACCTAGTAAAAAACATAAAACGTTGTTTAAGCTTGTTGGGCAAATTTAATGGCAACAAAACTTATGATTTGGCGTCACCAACACGACAATTCTTGTTACTAACATGTATTTACATTTCAACCGTCTGTACCTGACAGATTGGTTCATTTTAAGCAAAAGTTCATTTAAGCGGACACTACTATATATACTGGTGCAAAAAAAGAAGTGATCAAAAAAAAATTCCAAACCACCAAAAGCCCATTTTTTTGTTGCTTTTCAAACTTATGTAAAATACGAAAAAATATTCCAAAAAACCATGGGTGAATTGTTCTGATTTATTAAGGTGTTAAAAATTAAATTTTTTGTGCAATCACTGGTTGCTGAGATATCAAGAATCAAGGATAAAATGCCCTTTTTGTATTCAAAGACCGATATCTTGGCGAGAAGTGGTCGTAACAAAATTTTAAAAAAAAATTAAAGCTACATAGTCAAGCAAGCTGAACTGATTTATAGAGTAACTAAGCGAAAAATAATTTAAACAAGTCCGTGGATTAAAAAAAGGAAAAAAAATTGTTGAAATTTTTTGTCGATGGTTTTCTTAAAATTACCCAAAACCTGCTAAGACTATAAAATTTTAGAGCTTAGGTTTGAAAACTGCAGGCTTGGAGATATAATTTTCTTATTTCTCGTTTTCTATACGGCCATTTTTCATCAAGTTACACCCAGTCGAAAATAATCTAAAAATTTCGAATTTATTTTCCCTTAATTTTTTTCAATAGTATATTTGTTTAAGAGCACGAAAACAAAATACTAAAAGCAGTGGCGGCTAGTGCTAAGGTTTGCAGGTTTGCGCAACCTCCAAAAAAACGCTGAGATAAAAAAGAAAGTAAATTGTTCTTTTTGTTGTTTATTTTATTTATTGATAACAGATTTATAGCTACCAAATTAACCAAACATACTAATGACTATTCCGCCGATTCGTAAGCGTTTGACGACATTGTTGGGTCCATGGTTTGCAAGGTTTGCAGGCTAGACTGCAAACTTTGCTTTACACATATGCACCTGCGCCTTAACTCTTATTTTGTTCGCTTAAAATACTTGCCCATAAGCAAGCATTAGGTTGCACTTGTGGGTGCAAACCAAATATCGATTCGCGATTATAATCTATCATCGGGCAATGTTGCGAGTCTTGAAACACAAATAAGAATGAATTCGGTGCAAAGTTTAATTGCGCAGCCATTCTCTAACCGATCTGTATCAAAAAAAAAAACTGGAAATTAAGCTACATGGATGACCTATACATGACTTAAATATTGTGCAGATGGTGTTTTGTAAAAAGCGAAGTTTTAACAGAAGTAGTTCGCGAAGCTAAAGAAGTACCTATGCGACATTGTTATCTGCTAAGCTAAAGAACGAATTAGCTTCACTGGCCATTTAATTGCAGCAACCTTAGTTTTTTTTTGAAAAGTTTAACCAATTTTAAAGAAACCACTATCCATTTTTTAATTTAAAAAAACTTAGCACTGAACTAACTGTAATCTACGAAAAAGAAAAGTTTAAATCTGCTTTTGATTTACTTGTACTCTATAACATTATTTCAGTAAACAGTGAGCTTAGTGAAACTCTAAATCTTTTAAAAATCCTGATAACTATCCCAATGGCTTCTGCTAATGCAGAGTGGTGCTTCTCCAGTCCGGAAAGAATAAATACTTTTAAAAAAAATTCATTATGCCAGGAAAGATTGTCCTCATTAACGATGTCTTCAAAGAAAAGGACTTAATCCAAGAAATACTCGATTTCAGTAAAAATTGATAAATTTGCAGCTGCCAAAGATCGTCTTTCGTATGCACTTTCTCTTCTTTTTCTTTCTGTTTTTTTGCGAATATAAAAAAAGGGGAATTTTAGCAATATACTATATATGTACAAGATACATCAATTTAAAATCCTAAATATCTCCTAATTCCTCAAGCTTAATTTAAAATTTCCAGTTTCGGCATATTTTTGCTAATGTCTCTTTGCAACCCCCAAATTTTATTAGCACCAGCCGCCACTGACTAAAAGAAAACCTGTCTGCATAGTCTGAATAAAGCACAATAACATTTGTAAAATTCTATTTTACTGAGCTTGCGTACCTATATACAAATAAAAAGTTGCAAAAAATAAACTAACAACAATTAAATAGACAAATAATGAGATTTTTATTTTTAATATTACAACAAATTTAAAAATAAAAAAACTCTCTTATGTCACAGGTGTAAATTTTCATTTCTGTCGGCAGTCCCCAAATTTACCATTTGTTTTACCCACGTTAAGCCCCATAAGACAAAACTCATTCTAAAAGATTCAACTTGCAGGAAGTTGTTTTGTCAAGCAATGATCCCCCAAATACTTTTTCATTTGTTTGCGAAACTCTCTAATCGAGTGCGAAAGCGTATTTTGCATAGCCAATAAATTTTATCTCGATTGGCAATTAAAACACGACGGGTCATAACATAAAATTTGGAAGAAATTGTGGTAAAAGGGCTATTAAAAAACATGCCTACCCGAGGCTATAGAAATTCTTCAGGGGGTCGTTTGGCGATATTATACGATGATGTTTGGGTTACAAGAAAAACAGGCCTTAGGGAACGTTCCGTGCGAAAATAGCACATAAGAAAAAGGGATATCGGTTGAAACTGCAAATTGCAATTTGTCTTTCACTGGTATGTAACTTTACCGATTAAACGTGAATCTGTAAACCATTCGCGGTTTGAAACTGATTTCAAATAAACAAATAATTGAAATTATAATGGAAGCAAATGATTAAAACATATGACTAAAATTTAGGTATTTTCATTAGATTTAAGAGAAAATTACGAGTTTTTAGTTTTAGAATTTAAAATAAAAATTTAGAAACTTTTCTCTAGTGAGAGAACTGGAACACTTTGCGTCTTAAATTGTCTCATATTTAGCTGGATCTGCGATAAAGTACTCAGCTTAAACTTTATAAACTACTTGACAAATTACATCCTTTTACTATTCTCTTGTGTTTCACGGTTTACATTTTTAATGCAAAAAAAAAACATAAATTGGTGGAATCCGTCGAGATAAGTAGTGCCTGTAAAATTTTATGCATTTAAAATAAAAATTAACCCATTTATTAGCAATTCAGATTGCATGAATTTAGACTTCGTTTTTGTTTTTGCTCGAACCCTTTTGAAATTTATATCTTTATTATTACACTCGCAAAAAAGCCAACGAAACGTTTTGGGGAATTCAGCCTTTCGCGACAGTTATAAGCCACATCAAATAGCAGACTTTATTTCGTCACTTAAAGCTATCCTTCTTGGATTATTCCAATGTTCTTTCTATTATTTCATGACCTTTTGGCTCTCCCCATATCTTCCTATTTCGCTTTAAGTATAACTGGTATCGATATTTTTGCCTTTATATGTTCTAAGACGATTTAAATAGTAGGTGAAATATGTTTTTAGGCATACAGAATGTTTTAGTTTGATTGGCTTAGTAAGGACAGAAGGTCAAAAAAAAAGTTTTTTATTGGACATTTTAAATCAGGCCTAATTCAACCTATTGACCATCCAAAATTTGACGCTTTTGATCGCATTAAATGATTTACGAAAACAAACGCTTATTAGGTTAGGTTAGTAGGTTAGTAGTAAGAGCAAAACATAGCTAATTGATGCGCAACATATCTTTATCAATTATCGTAGTTAGCTTGGCCAATAAATATATGTATTTCCATACAATTAAAATCCTTTAGATTTTTTTGTTTCGTTAATTAATCATTGGTCTGATGGAAAGTTAGGCGCAAATTCAATAAATAAATGAACAGGAATGATTTAAACTAAAATTGACATTTTCACTTTGTGAAATTCTTCAATATTCATAACTATTAAACTTTATTAACGAATAAAAAGCAACATATATTTAAAATTTCACAATGTTTCAATAAATATTTTCTAACACCGGACCAGGTTTCGCATTACTGCATCATCGGCGGTTATATCAGCAATTTACATAAGATCCTACAGAAAGTTCTTTAGATTGTTTCAGTTTTCCACTTTTATGCATAGGGGTTTCTAGTAGGTTCTTTCCTTTTTCGGTACATTGTATCGTATTTTTAGGTTTGGGCACTTCTGGTGTCTTTAAGTCTACTGTAGCCATTTCATCTGTAGCTTTAGGTTTACCTTTCTGCACATTTTTTCTCTTATTCTTTTCTTGACGTTTTCGGCACCTGTTTATTTTGCATTTTTAAATCTTTTTTTTCTTCTTTTTGGACTTGTATATCTCCGCATATTTTTTTCATTTCTCAGAAGCAATTACAAATGGCATAGGTGTCGTAGATTTCCTCTTGACTGCTTTTTCCTCAAATTTTGGGCAGTGAAGGTGATCTGACTAAGCATTTTGAATGGTTATATTGATGTGAGCTATTATTTTCTGACGAATTTTTAGTTCTTTTGCTTTAACTTCCTAATGTTAGGTATTAATAAAAATCTCTAGTATTTGGTTACAGACATTTTGGGATTCTCCTTAATTTTGAACTTTTGTCTCAGTTAATTTCCATTTTGGCCTTTTTTGTCTGATTTATCAAAGCCTGAACTGCAGTTGACGTTAAAGAATGTTGAATTATTGGTAAAGTCACCATTCTCATAAATAACAACATCCACTTCTACTGGAAAGCGCAGAAGTTCTTCAGGTGGAAAAATTTCATCCAATAAATCTACCATTTCAGTGTTGATGAAATTATTTTCCTGAATGTTATTAGAAACGATTTAATAACCATTATGCGCAGTTTCAATAGCAATTTCCTGAGTGCTACTTGAACGATATTCCAGGTTTTAAAAAGTAGACTTTCGGTGATTTCACTTTCTATTCTTGAGTTTTTAAACTCTACCAATAACTCCGGATCCATATGATATTTCATCACATTGAGCGCAGTTAGGTATTTGCTAGCGGTAATAATGATTTGTTTATCAGGAATACTTTTTTGTTTTTCTCTTTTTTTCGAGACACATCGAAAGTAACCTAGGGCATCCGCATCAAACGGGAAAATGCCACACTTTCTGAATCCGTGTTTAATGATACTTGGTTGCACTGCTTTTTCATATGTAATTTTAGATAGAGAAATAAATGTGTTTTTTGTAATTGATTTCGTAGTTTTCTGTTTATGTTTTCTAACTAGGTCTCTTTAATGCACTTTGGGGGATTTAAAAACAGACACATCACATGGTTGCAATATATACGTTGCATTTGGCAATAAACAATACAACAGAATGCCCTTCTGAGTACACAAGTTGTATAGATCCATACCTATATGGCACTTATGATCATCTATCAATAGTAAGACTGAGAGCCTTATGTGATGCTTCAAACCCATGGCAAGAAAATGTTGGCTACATACACTCAGAAGGTTGTGCATGTTATCCAACCATTGTTAGAGCGTCCAATACCCCATTCATCTGAAAAGGTGGCTGCTACATATGTCTCTTGGAAAGCGCTTGTACGGAAAAACAACCTAGGGGGTGCAGAATCACCCACCGCAGAGAATGTGCAAAGTACTGCTATGCATTCCTTCTCAGCACCACTAACAATTTTGTAAACATTTCTATAATTTTACCAGTTTGGGACAAGTTTGTAGTCCTGTTTCATCCCTGTTAAATATTTTGCTAGAATCATTTAAAATGTGTGCACAATTTGCAAATACTCGTTTTATTCCTAAAACAAATTGCGTATACCTGTTTCTGAAACTGAGGCTCTTGCTTTACATATTATTTTAGCACTACGTTGCGTGATTTTCGGATGTCTGTTCAAGAACAACTTTAACCATTTTTGCCCTGGCCTATCGTCTGTAAACAGATTCGGGCGAGCTACGGTTTTTAACACGCGCTAAACGGTATCTTTTAACTCATCGGGGTGTCCTAATGCACAGACCAATAGGTATAAACATTTATTAGATTTGAAGTCTGGAAACCAAACACCGGTTTCGATCTTGTTAGATCTCGTCAGTTTGGTGTATTCAACTCGAATGTTAATAAATGTTTCGGCAAGTAAGTACTAAAGAATTCACTGACGTCAAGCGTGTGACTTACAAGGAAAGTATCCGAGGTGTACCCCACCGATTTTTTTCATTTTGTGATATGTTATAGTACATAACAAAATATTGAACACGTATTTTTTTTTAGATGCTAACTTGGCGATTTAAGTGGTGAAACCACCCCTTAAAGTTAACCCCAAAAAACAGTTTTTCTTTAATAACTCAAGAATTAATTAGAAGTTTTTTATGAAACGAACGCTTTGTTATTTCCCATAAAAAAGTGCTCCTAATAACAGATTGGTTATGCTCAAAAGTTGCAACCCCTAATTTTTATGGGGGTGAGTTTCATTTTTTTTCTTATATATTAACTTTTGAACAACTGAATTTTACCAAATTTAACAATTTTATTAAGAAAACTAAAAAATAAAATTGACCTGTCTCGGGGTTTTGCGAAAAAAATCCTTGAAAGGGGTGATTTACCCCTTGAGTTAATTTTTTTCTGTACAGTGATATGGAGTGTAAAACACAACATATGTTTTCAATTTTATTTCTATAATGATTATTTTGACATATATTTTGCATTAACAGTGAAATAACGTATCACTCCTATTTTTATGACCCTTGAAGAACCCCATGGATTTGTTCATTATTAGATTGCGAATCAAAATATTTATTTTTTCACCTTTAACTTATTATATGTTGATATTTCATCCAAATAATGTATCAACAATTTTTTTAGATGCTAAATTTGTGATTTAGGTGGTGAACTCCCCACCCCCTAAAGATAACCCCCAAAAACAGTTTTTCTTTAATATCTCAAGAATAAATTGGAATTTTTTGGTAAAAGCATTGTTACGTTATTTCCCATAAAAATATGCTTCTAAAAACGTATTAGTTATGCCAAAGGGTTGCAACCCCTAATTTGTATAGGTGTGGGTTTAATTTTATTCTTTTATACCAACATTTAAATCTTTGAATTTTATGGAATTTGGCAATGTCATTAGGAAAATTAAAAAATAAAATTGACTTGTCTCGGGATTTTACAAAAAAAAAAGCATTGGAAAGGGTGATTTACCCCTAGAGTCATTTTTTTCTGTAGAATGATATGAATAATTAAACACAACATATGGTTTTAATTTTATTGCTATAATGTTTTTTCTGACATATTTTGCAGTAAAAGTAAAATAATATTAAACTTTTACCTTTATAAGGGTTGGCGATGAGATTGAGCATTACCAGATTGCGAGTTAAAGCATTCATTTTTTCACCTTCTACTTATTTTATGCCCATATTTCATCAATATAATATGCCAACAATTAAGTTTTAATTTGAAATTACTATTATATTATTTACTGAACAAAGTCTCGAAACATTATATTGTGCAGGAAAAAATCTACATTTGCCGATCATTTCAGTCAATGTAGCAGTATTATTAAGAAAATTAAAAACCAAAGTTGATATCTTCCAGTTTTGGATTAAATACATACCGTGGGGTCCAAAAGTAACGCAAGTAAGTTCATTATCTACGAAATTTGAGGTTATCAAATGACACTTTTAAGGCATAATTATATCCCTCTCCCTTCAGCCCACCTTGAGTTACAATTACCCCTTTGAAATTTTTAAATCGAACAAGGATGCGTGTGATATCTCATTTAAAATGGTTTTTAATTCTTTATTCGGCAGACTTGAATTTTTTTGAATTTTGCTAATATTCGTCAAGAAAATAAAATTTGATCATTTTTAAATGTATTTAAAATCCATACAATCAAATATATTTTAACCTATGCATATGTGCTACAAATCTGTCACATTTGCCTTTTCGAATAGATTTTTTTTTCATAGTTATTGATTTTTTTCCTGTACGCAAGTAAAGAAAGTGAAAAAAGAAAAGAAAGTGAAGTGAAGAAATATCCAACAAGAAGAAAGAAGAAAAAAGAGTCTCTTTTGCACATATCTGAAAAAATGATACATTACAATAAAGTATATAAAAATGCAGTTAAAATAATTTAGGCATAATTTTATAATGATCAACTCCACCTGATTTCCAAACCTCTTAAAATTAAAGTTTTATGGTATTTCACTTCTAATGCAAAATATATGTCACAGTAAACGTTTCAACAATAACATATGTTGCGATTAATTTTCTATATTACTGCAAATAAAAAATTTACTTTTGGGGTAAATCACCCCTTCGGATGAGTTTTTTTACAAAACCGAAGAAGGTCAACTTTGGTTTTTAATTTTCTTAATAACATTGCTGTATTGACTAAAATGATCGGTAAATGTAGATTTTTTTCAGCACAATATAACGTTTCAAGACTTTGTTCCGTAAAGAACATTTCTTTCCATTCAAGCGAAAATATAGATTTTAGGGGTGAAACCCTAAATAATAAGTATTTTCAAATTAAAAGTTAATTGTTGACATATTATATTGTTGAAATATCGACATAAAATAAGTAGAAGGTGAAAAAATGAATATTTTACCCCGCAATCTGATAATGATCAATCCATCGCCAACCCTTATAAAGGTAAAAATTTAATATTATTTCACTTTTACTGCAAAATGGATGTCAGAAAAAGCATAAGAGCAATAACATTAAAACCATATGTTGTGTTTAATTATTCATATCATTCTACAAAAAAAAATGACTCTAGGGGTAAATCACCCTTTCCAATGCTTTTTTTTTGTAAAATCCCGAGACAAGTCAATTTTATTTTTTAATTTTCCTAATGACATTGTCAAATTCCATAAAATTCAAAGATTTAAAAGAAGCACATTCATATGGGAAATAACGTAACAATGGTTTTACCGAAAAATTCCAATTTGTTCTTGAGATATTAAAGAAAAACTGTTTTTGGGGGTCATCTTTAGGGGGTGGGGAGTTCACCACCTAAATCACAAATTTAGCATCTAAAAAAATTGTTGATACATTATTTTGATGATATATCAACATATAATAAGTTAAAGGTGAAAAACTAAATGTTTTGATTCGCAATCTAATAGTGAACAAATCCATGGGGTTCTCCAAGGGTCATAAAAATAAGGGTGTTACGTTATTTCACTGTTAATGCAAAATATATGTCAAAATAATCATTATAAAAATAAAATTGAAAACATATGTTGTGTTTTATTTTCCATATAACTGTACAGAAAAAAATTAACTCAAGGGGTAAATCACCCCTTTCAAGGATTTTTTTTGCAAAACCCCGAGACAAGTCAATTTTATTTTTTAGTGTTCTTAATAAAATTGTTAAATTTGGTAAAATTCAGTTGTTCAAAAGTTGATATATCGGAAAAAAAATGAAACTCACCCCCATAAAAATTAGGGGTTGCAACTTTTTAGCATAACCAATACGTTATTAGAAGCACTTTCTTATAAGAAATAACAAAGCGTTTGTTTCATAAAAAAATTCTAATTAATTCTTGGGTTATTAAAGAAAAACTAGTTTTTTGGGGTTAAATTTAAGGGGTGGTTTCACCACTTAAATCGCCAAGTTAGCATCTAAAAAAAATACGTGTCCAATATTTTGTTATGTACTATAACATATCATAAAATGAAAAAAATCGGTGGGGTACACCTCAGGTACTTTCCTTGTTAGTGCTATCACCTATTGGTCCATAGAGAAACTATGGCCATCGCCAACAATGTCGTATGCAAGTAGACTGCAACCTAGACTACAAATTCTTGCAGCCCTCCAAGCGTGTATAGTAAATCATAGGTAGCTGAACTACCAACAGTTGAAACACTGCCACCTAGCGAAGCGGTTGCTCTCCAGGAAACATTTCCCAGAAGACAAGGATTCTAAAGGGTTGCTCTCCAGGAAACATTTCCCAGAAGACAAGGATTCTAATGCACAGACCAATAGGTTTAAACAATTATAAGATTAGAAGTTTGGAAACCAAAGACCGGTTTCGATTTTGTTACATCTCGATCTCAATTTGCTTTAATTAGACATTTTAAAAATTCAGATTTTTTAAAATTGGTAATTGTTCCACCTTCATGGTGAGATTGATTGAGGCCCAATTACAAGTAAAAAATTATAGGCGAGTCACACTAAAGAACTTAAAACATAATTCCTAAAAAAGAAACTTTAACCGCAACCGCAATCGTTTTATTTTACTTAATACTAGCGAGCTCCAAAGAAAAAAAGTAAAAATAAAAACAGATTCTGAACTTAAAATATGATGCTTATAAGGAAAGCTAAATTCCGAAAATCTTGCATAATATTTCTTCATAGCTGACGTTAGCCACCACTGACATAGAGAAGAATGGAAAACAAATTCATTAATTTTCTTCCAATTAACCTTTAGTAAATGTTCAGAAAATCAATAACTAATTTTTGTTTAGAAATGATTAACTGCATTGAAAAAAGTTTTACAAAAGAAACCTAAAGGGTTTTAAAAACCTTTATGTTTAGTGTCAAGAAACCAGGTGTAATATTTAAAAAGTTATATTACAACATTCTCATTTTAATACAAAAACCAAATCAGTGGAGAATGAAAGATGCTGAAACTGCTCCTTGGTGACTAAGTTTTTTGCATTTTGCATCCGAGACGTCAAGTGAGCACCCCCAAAAACCACTATGTCGTCGATTTTTTAAAAAAATAGGTCAAATGAATGCCTATACTAATACTAAACATAGCCTCAAAAAATTTTGTAAAATTTTGATTTTTACTGTTTTTACGGATCTTTAAATATTTTAATTACTTTTAATTCAAAAATTAATTTCTCGGACACTTTTCAACGAAATTTTACAAAAATGTTATGAGAGATTCTTAGTAGTTTATATTTTCAAATGAAATAAACAATTTTTGTAAATTTATTTATGTAACTATATATTTATAATAATTAAACAACTGAATTTTTAACAATGTTCTCATGTTTTGATTCTTTCAAATATAGGCAGAAAATGTTTCTCAAATCTTGAGCTATAAGAATTCCGAAAAAAAATTTGACTCCCCGACTCATTCTGTAACTCGGCATCAATTTTTTCGATACAAGGTTACTCTGCGCTGAAGCGCCTGAGCGTACTTTCTACGTACACCAAGAAATTAATTTACATCCTTTTGGTTATTCGGGTGATTGCAACTTTTTCATCTTCGGAATATATCTTACAAGCTATATTATCTGAATTTACGGGATTAAAATTGTGTATTCTTGACAGTCTTAGTATCTGCAAAACGTTCCACCAATCGACTTTCATTTGAATCATGATCTAAACAAACAACGAATTCACCATTACACATTGATTCTTTCTTCTTATTAAAGTAAGCAGCTTGTGACTTGGCTAAAGAATCATGCTTCAAAAGGTATGGCCAATCTTTTTCCAAAGATTTCATAAATTCCTTACTAGTCACGACTTGTTCACTAATGTTACATCTGAAATAAAAATTTCACGGTGATACATGAAAATTGAAATGTTCTATACCTGCCAGTACTGGTCTATTGAGTGTAAGGAATTTCTTCAATATTATTATCATCGAGTTGTTTCTTTAGCCTTTCAATAATAAATTGTATACTTGGGCACACGCGACAAGTCGATAAAAAGCATGCAGGAGTTGAAATTTTACATACTGAAGCTTTTATCCAATCATCGCATTTTTCAACGAAAGAAATTTCATGCTTTTTTAATTCTTTTTTTTAGGCCCAATAACTTAAGTCAAATATATTGATGAATCTTACAAACACAGACGTTGTGAGTACCATTTTGACTTGCTGCAATGCATTCAGGTGGTTTGAGTTTTTGAAATCTTGTGAGACCTATCTTAGCCTCTGGAAATTTTTCATCATATTGTTCATGGAGATCTTTCATATTAAGTAATAATAGTCTTTTCTGAATTCGAATTTTTTGGTCATCTTTGACGACAGAAAGGTTATCTTTCATACAAGGCATCACGCGACTAGTATCATCAGAAAGATAGAAATTCATTACATTCTCTCGTGTCGATTCAGAAAGTTTCTTTCCTTTTTTCTTTGGAAGTTTCGAAGCAAATCCAGAATTTGCTGCCAAAGCCTTAGCTTGAGACGTCATACGACGTGAAACACTGAAGTCTCGACGAATTTTTTTCGTACTGAAATCAGCAGCTGGAGTGGTTGGTACTTTAATTTTTCCGGATTGAGTTTCTTCTTTCGAAAGAGCCTCCTTGATAACATTCACGAACATCTGATTCGGATATTCAGAATCAACAATCCATTAATCAAATTATGTATTATTGTCTTGATGGATTGTTTATCTTTTTTTGTAAGTTGATCTGAGGGATGGTTCAACAAAATCGTTCAAAATATTGTTGATTTCCGTAAATGGCCGACATGTTAGTCAAACGCATCGGCCTTTTACGAGAGCATTCTTCACAGAACCGGATTTTTCCGAGCGGCTAATATGACGGCGATTTCCGAAAATGCGCTTCAAATCAGACTCAGAAGCCACCGTTTTATTGTATTCCATAATTAAATGTTTAAACATTAGTGGCAATAATATTGTCAGAAATTCATTTGTCTTCTTTTTTATTTAAAAGACAAAAGCAATCCTTTTCAATTGTGCGATCAGTTCAAATTTTTATTTTTTAAAGCCGATGGCTGCTTTATTCCAATGCACACATCAAAGATTTGAAAATTTATAAGAGCCAAAGTTTGAAAGTCAGGGAGCGGTCATTGGTTTGTGCCCTAGATAAAGTTTTTGGGTTTTTCCAGAGTGACGGTTTCTGCTAAACTCAATGGATCAGTTAGCCTATGTTACCTACCTATGTTCCACGAGACACGTTTTGAAGGTTGCATTATTGCATTTTATTAAGTATTCTGCTTGTATGAAACCCAATTTTTATAGAAAGGTGCACATAGAATTTTTTTCCACGGCAGCGACGATATGTTTTTCAGCTCTGCTGTAGAATTTACATTTTAGCAGCACATAGAAGATTTTTCCACGGTAACGATGATATGCACTATTCCCTAGCAAACGATGTGTTGCGATCTTCATAAAAAAACAAAGCAAATATAGAT
This sequence comes from Dastarcus helophoroides, assembly GCA_028583605.1. Lineage (NCBI taxonomy): Eukaryota > Metazoa > Arthropoda > Insecta > Coleoptera > Bothrideridae > Dastarcus > Dastarcus helophoroides. The sequence continues at coordinate 2,484,049 of CM053327.1, read as the reverse complement.
CAAAATGAATCTAATTATTAAAATATGAACTTTAAGGTTTGGTGCCTTTGGAATACATTTCCATATTTTGGTTATTCATAAAATTGTATGCTGTTAAGCTGCTATTCTATGGAATATATGTATTCAATTTGTATTTACTTTGAGTTGATGTCCATACCATTCGAACGTATACTTAAATTCGACAAAACAATAAACAAAACCTGGTTTATTTTATACTCGATTCTGTAGTACAGGACGAATGAAACTGGGGTTGAGTGTCCCTTATAAACTCTTGCACATTATTTCTGGGATTTGCTAAAACCTGTTGCTTATAAAATAACATTTTATGGGATCGCTAATGTAAAAAAAAATAACCAAAGGGAACACATGAAAGCAACTTTTATATAAAAGGCTTTGTGGAAAGTCTTGCCGACGTGTTTTTAAATCCTGACTGCTAATTAACCAAATATGTCGTTAAAATGAATTTTCCCCATTTAAAAGCTCCCTCTCTGCTTTTTTTTTAAATGTTACTCTACAGTCCTAATTAATTAAATAAGTAAATATACATAATTTCACCTAAGGCATTAAAGTGGAATCGTAGAAGGCAAACTCAAAATAACTCGTCAGGTAAATATTCCACAAATGACAATTTAATGGTCCGCAAGCATTTTTAAATGCTGTAATCGATACGTAAAATTATCGTTTATTAAGTTAAAGGCTGAAAGCGGTTGAATTTACTTTAAAAACATTTTCGATAAATTTCAAAAGTGGCACAAACTTTGACACTGGCGGTCGAACGTCGCGCAGAACAAAAGCAATTTAAAATACTGAATTATATATATTTCAGGATGGAAATGAAATCATCTGGAAATAATAAACTTTTCTTCGCTGAAAATTTAATTTTATAAAGTATGTATTTTACCTTTTGAATGGATTTGCGGGCGTCGAAACTTTAAGAAAAAAAAGACTATTTTTAATCTAAAAATAGCCGTTTGTGGTATTGATGTTTTTGAAATAACACTTTGCATAGCCTTCTTATTACGTTTGGCAGCGGGACGCCAAAGCTATACTTTGATTTTTACCAGTGTTCAAGTAGAAAAGTAGGTGCCATTTTGGAAAGAGCCATTCATATATAAAATTCTTTTCCAATGTACTTTCTGTGACCTTTTTCCAGCGAGATCGGCTTATACAGGTCTAATCAATATTAAACGTTACCTTCCTAGAGAGAATCTTTTAGTCTCTATCGAGTGAAGACATTAAGTGTAAGAAGTGGAGTGTTGAAAAGGGGCAATAAAACCAAATGCAGGTTACTGAATAAATTGAAATTCAATATGGAGCAGAATCGCGCCACCGTCGTATTTGTACGTATTGCGTCCTCGAGCATGTTTGGGTGTGTGCCGTCAGAATATAATTCACACATTTATTTCCCTAGGACAACCACTACTTCCCCATAATGCGGCAAAGAAGAGAAACAGATAAAATAACTTTCGCGAATATTTGGTTGTACAAACAGGATGGTGTACATTATTCCGAAGTAGGAAATAATAATATATGTCTGTTGTGAACTAGTAAAAACCGTGGGTAAAGTAAGACAATGTAGTGAAATATTAGTTCTGTTTGTTGGAAAACTTGTTCCGTTCTAAACAGGTTCATATCTAGTTAATTTAGTATCTTGCAACTAAATATGTTTATCTTGTATACGTGAGTTGGACCATAAAGGTCTGTGTTAACATATTAAAATTTGTACGAGCTAAAATAATAAAAACACAATAATTGCAGTTATTACATTCAAATATTGAAAGAATTAATTATTATTATTCTTAATTTCTTAATATCAGCAAACATTAACTTAAAGCTTTTATCTAGGGTGTCTGGGGTATGATGTACATATACTCAAATTATATCTAGTTAATAAAATTCTAAATATTGACTGACAGACAACCCGCAATCTATATATATATATATATATATATATATATTATTAATTTTTGTTTATGATCGTAGGGTATGTTATTTAATTTTGTTTTAGGGTAAGTCGATCAGTAAAGGTACAGGTAAAGAATACTCTTTATCTATTTCCAAGCTTTCATCATCAGGGATTCTACAATGGTATACTTATTAAGCAACAATTAATTCCTACTTGGATTTTACTTACAGATTTGAGATTAGACCTTTGTGAAGTGCTATACATCCTACTACAGAGCGATCGAAAATGATTGACCGGATTCTGAACGCAGCCTGTCCCCATTGCTATCAAAACTAATTTCCGTTGTCTAAAATTATCTTCTTTTCCGCGGTCAAAGGTGCTATTTTGTTATTTGACAGCAAATGACAGTTCTGTTCATTGGCTTACTAAATTTTTGCGTTTGGGTATTATTTTGTGGATTTATAAGCTTCATTTCGTGTTTTTAAAACAGTATTTTCCAATACTACAGTCGGAAAAGGTGGAATATATAGGTGGGTAATTAATTTATTGGGTTTTTTATCGTTTAACCTAATTTGTTTTAATTTTAGGCAAAGAAAATGGCATTTTCATTAGAACATGATAAGTTTCTTCTGGAAGCTTATTTTCGTAGTGGACAAAACAACGAAAATAGTTGGAGTTATTCAATAAACTCCCGTCATTTGCAGTTTGCTGAGGAATTTCCAGGTCATGAAACTGATTATGAAATTTTTTCTAGAAAATCTTCAGGTAGAAGATCTGTTCTTACAGAGGAAACTTTGAAAGATATTCAAAACCGTTAACAAGCAAGTCCAACCAAACCATTACGTCGGTTATCTTCTCAGACAGGCAATGACGAAGATTCATTGTTAAACTTTTATAATAACTCTTAATCATTTATAGGACTATCATATAGATCCTGCCATAAAGTAGTAAGAAAGTTGCATTTTCATCCATATAAAGTTACTGTCGGGCAAGAATTACTACCTTTAGATTTTGGAAAACGTATAGAATACTGCAATTGGTTTAACGAAAATCTGAATGATGACGGAATTCTACATTTAACATTTTTTTCTGACGAAGCATGGTTCCATTTAAGTGGTTATGTAAACTTCCAGGATTATCGCTCTTGGAATACAGAAAGCTCCCATATTTTACGTGAAACAGCTTTACACCCTATTAAACTTGGCGTTTGGATAGCTATGTCACGTAGAAGAATAGTTGGGCCATACTTTTTTAATGAAAATGTATCTGGTCGGGTATATTGACAGCAAATATTGTTACCATTTTTCAAAGAGCTTCCTGATGATGAAATTCATCACGGATACTTTCAACAAGATGGCGCAACAGCTCACACTCCTAATGAGACTTTGGAATTCATCAGGGAATATTATGATGATCGCATAGTTAGTCAAGATAGATGGCCACCACGTTCACCGGATCTTACACCCTTAGATTTTTATTTATTTGGATTTTTTTAAAATTCAGTTTTTTCTTAACGACTACACACAACTGCAAGAAGCAATTACAAATGCAGTTAGAAATATTACACCAAATGTTTTACAGAATGTGTTTAATAATATGAAAAGAAGAATTAATGCATGTTTGAACAACAATGGGCATCATATTGAACATTTACTATGAAAATATATGCATTTATTTAATTGTAGTTTGTAATTTTATAATTAAGAAAAAAATATTTCATGTGGAAAAAGTGATAGATAGTTACTGTGATATTAGTTTTACCTTGCAATGGATTCCCAAAAAATTAAACTCTATATTATGTAAGAACAAAAAATAATTTTGCAGTTTTAACTATTGATAAACCTATTGAAAGAGTCCAGGGTTACAGATAGTTTGTCACTGTTAGATTTTCTTGCTTTCATTGTATCAAGATATTCGAATGTGATCCAGTGAAAACTTGAAGAGGAATTACTTTAAACTAGTCAATCTACAAATTTATTTATGTACATAACGTAACTTTATTTAACGTCAAAGTGTTATTTACTTTCATACACATTTCAGAACCCCCATAACCCTAACCTACCTGCGCTCGTGATTTTAGTACTGGTTTCTAAAATAGGTGCGCGGCACAGAAAAAATCAGTATGAAGCGGCACGGTCAATCATTCTCGATCGCTCTGTATATATTACATTGCATTTGGTTTTTTAAAGAAAGATAATCATTCCTGTCATTACATTGCCAATTCTACAAATTTTTTACACGTGTTTTTTCAAAATGTTAGGTGAAGTTACAGTAAAATTTGTTTTACCTACATGTGTTTACCTTGCTACATGCAAATATCTTATTAATATTTTGATTTTACCAACATTTAGGTCCTTTTGGGAATAGAATGGTTCGTTATTCCTTATTTTTAATTGTTTGTGAAATTTGGACCTTTTTGATGTTACTTTTCTTTGGTTATGAATTTGGCAATCAGAGTTGCAATGGTTGGATGTTATAAGTTACCAACTCACATTTGTATTTTGGTGGGATAGTGGTTGTTTGAAATTAATTCTGCAATTTCCAATTTGTGTTATCTCCAAAATTTGTTTTTTGTGAGTTGGTTTACAGAGTGTTGTTGGATTTGACTGACAAGGAAAGGTCGCGAAGTGTCCGGCGCCGATTTTGCTAATTTTTGGATATGTTTTAAAGGACCAAAATCTAAGAGACACGTATTTTTTTTATCGGCTGATAAATGGTTTTAAGGGTAGTTTTACCCCCTCAAAGTTGAGGCAAAAAATGCAGATTTTGCTGTTTCTCGAATACCACAAATGATATTCAAGTCGTTTTTTTTCCAAAAGTTTTGATTTGGCGAGAAATAAAAGAAAAAATTTTTTTTTTAATTTTCGCACCCCCTCATGTGGGCAAACTACCTCATTTAGAAGTTTTTTAATCATAAAAATGGTAATCACGTCAGCAAAATTCTGAAAAAAATATATGTTATTTAATACACCAAAACTAATTTTACCTGTTTTTGGATTTTGTTGGAAAAAAGTTTTTTGGGTGGTAAACACCACTTACACGAATACGTATATGATAGGATGTATTTTTATGATTTTTGTTTTATTTTTTTTCTGAAGCGAAGTATTTCGACGAGAAACTAAAAAAATAATTTTTTAAGATTCTTTCGGTGACCCCTCATCCCCACCCTCCACCTTTCCCTTATAGGAGGGTGAGCTACCTACTAAACTGGAAAATTCGAGATTATTATGATCCCTCTACTATCTATATACACCAAAAGAAAGGTCTACCAAATTTTTTTAACCCCATCCCTCCTGATAGGGGTAAACTACCCCTTATGAAATTTTTAATTAACAAGAAAATAGTCATTATAACAGCTAAATTTTGAAAAATAAATGTTATTTTATACATCAAAATTAATTTTACTTTTATTTGGGTTTTGGTAAAGGATAATATTTTAGGGGTAAACACCCTTTAGGTCAAACACGTATATAATAAGATGTATTTCTATGATTTTTAATTCGTTTTTTATCTGAAACGAAGTATTTCAACTAGGAATTATAAAATTAATTTTTTTGAACTTTTCCAGTCACCTCTCTTCCTCTCTCTCCACCTTATCTTACCAGAGGTTGAGTCATCTACTTAAAAAATCGGAAAATTCGAGATCATTACGATCTCTTTTTATACACCGAAAAAAAATTCTAAATTTTTGCACCTTCGTAAGGGGATAAACTACTCCTTTCTGAGGTTTTTAAGTATTCAAAAAATTGTCATTATAACAGTAAAATTTTGAAAAAAAAGCACTATATTTTATAACCAAAACTTATTTTATTGAATTTTTTGGGGTTTGTCGACGAAAAATTTTTGGGGGTAAGCACCCTTTAGAGCAAATATGTGTATAAAATATCTATATAAAAACTGCGGTCAGTTGTCTGAACTTTATAAAAATTTAGAAGTTTTGTATATTAGATATACCTACACAAGAAATATGGGAATTTACCAAAACATTTAAGTGCATATTATTATGGCGGTAAAGATATTCGTTTCTTTTTTCCTGGAACGAAATACTTCAACAAGAAACAATAAAAATAATTTTTCCGAAATTTTCCAGCCACACCTCGCGTCCTATTTCTATCAGAAGGATAAGTCACCTGGGATGGGAAATGCAAAAATTTAAAACCTTTCTAAGCTCTGTTTTGTGGTATCTAGAGAGGCAGCGAATTTCCAGTTTTTCAAGTAGATAGCTAACTGGCTTATTCTACTGGTATGCCAACACGAAGAGTGGGAACGGTAGAACCAAAATTTAAAAATAATATTTTTCTACCTTCTTTAAAATACTTCGTTTCAAAAATAACGAGCCGAAAATTATACAAATATATCTCCTATTGTATATAAATATTTGCGTAAAGGGTGTTCACCCCCAAAATATTTTCCTTCACCCAAACCCAAATACAGATAAAATTAATTTTGATGTATAAAATAACATTTATTTTTCAAAATTGACCTGTTATAATGACTATTTCCTCGTTAATTAATAATTTCATAAGGGGGTAATTTACCCCTATCAGGAGGGGTGGAGGTAAAAAAATTTGGTAAACTTTTTTTCGGTGTATATGGATAGTAGATGGATTATAATAATCTCGAATTTTCCGGTTTTTTAAGTAGATAGCTCAGCCTCTTATAAGGGAAGGGTGGAGGGTGGGGATGAGGGGTCACCGAAAAAATCTTAAAAAATTATTTTATTAGTTTCTCGACGAAATACTTCGCTTTAGAAAAAAAAAAATAAAATAAAAATCATAAAAATACATCCTATCATATACGTATTCGTGTAAGCGGTGTTTACCCCCAAAAATTTTTTTTCGACAAAATCCAAAAACAGGTTAAAATAGTTTTGGTGTATAAAATAACATATATTTTTTTCAAAATTTTGCTGTCGTGATTACCATTTTTATGATTGAAAAACTTCTAAATGGGGTAGTTTGCCCCCATGAAAGGGGTGGGAAAATTTTGAAACATTTTTTTTCTTATATTTCTCGTCGAAACAAAACTTTTGAAAAAAAAAACGACTCGAATATCATTTTTGGTATGTGAGAAACAGCAAAATCTGCATTTTTTGCCCCAACTTTGAGGGGGTAAAACTACCCTTAAAACCGTTTATCAGCCGATAAAAAAAAATACGTGTCTCTTAGATTTTGATCCTTTAAAACATATCCAAAAGTTAGCAAAATCGGCGCCGGACACTTCGCGACCTTTCCTTGTGAGTGTAAAAGGGGTGATGATATATTGAAAATACTACTTCCTAAACAAGGGTAAATGTATAAATAAACAGAATTTAAAATGAAACATAAAAATTACATAATAGCAAGTTAACCTTATTTTTGATCATAATACTCATAAAAATCATATTGAAGAGGGGACAACCATACGCAACAAAATTGTACAGATATATAAAAAAAACAACCAGAAAAAGAAAAAAAAAACAAAGTCAAACAAGACTAATTCACCTGAATTATAATGGTCCATCATACAGGTCTAGATAAGGAAAGGGCAGTAAGTAGGTGTATATGTTACTGAGGTTTCCTGTGTCAGTTTTCCTATTTATTCTCGCTTCATGTTTGTAAATGTAAAACATCTCCATTAATAATCTTTTTTTATAGTTGTTTTTCTGTGTCAATACTTTAACTGAGTCCCAATTTACTGCATGGGTATTTTCATTAGTATGGATAGCTAGAGCACACCTGTTCACCTGTTAATCTGCTCTTTAGAAGTTGTGAAGTTTGTTCTATGTATACCTGTCTACAATTACACTCTATCGAGTAGATGACATTTGATTGTAGTTGTGTTGGTATTTTGTCTTTTAGTTTTGTGTGTAAACTTTCAATTTTTTAACTGCTTTTGGTTGCTATCTTGATGTTTTCATTTTTTAGAGCTTGGATTATGTTGTTCGTGAGTCCTGTTATTTGGGTTATGGAAACGTATGTTGGTGTTATTTCTGTGCTGTTCTGCTGTGTTTGTCTTTGGGGTACTTGAGGTCTGTTATTACTTTCCAGACTGAATAGGATTTTGCTTGTTAGTCCTTTTGGGTACGAGTTCTCAGTTAACTCACTTTGAAGTTTCAATAGATTCTTTTGTATTAGAAATGTGTGGCAAATTGTCTGTATTCTGTGCTTCATTTGTTTAATGAAATTTAATTTAATAGATTGCGAATGATCCGAGTTGTAGTGGATGAATCTGTTGGATGACGTTGGTTTCTGATACCAATCTATTAAAATTTGATTTTCATTCCTCATAACTTTAGTGTCTAGAAAGGGAACTGACTGGTGTACTTCTTCTTCTATAGTAAATTTTATTCGGTCATAATATGAGTTAAATATTTCCAGGATGGTTTGATTTTCACCTCTTGGTATGCTTAAAATCATGTCATCAACGAATTTTTTCATGAAACCCAGTTCAAATGGTAATTGAGGTATGCAGACATCTAATAAATCGTATTGGGCCAAAATTGGGGAGAGTTTTGACCCCATAGAGCATCCAAATGTTTGTTTAAATATTATTCCATCATACATGCAAATGTTATTGTCTAAGACAAAGGAGATCATGTCCAGAAATTTAGTTTTTTTAATGTTGGTATGATTATTTATATTGTCCCAATTTTTTCTTATTACTTCTAAAATTCTTTTTTTAGAAATATTGCCAAAGAGGTTTACTACGTCGAGTGATATTAAATTGTGGTTGTTTGGGATAATTTGGGAAAAAAAATTATATATATATATATATATATATATATATATATATATATATATATATATATATACAGAGGGCGGATTACATGCAACTTGCATATACATGCATATTTTGCATATTATTGAGATGCTGGCATATTTCTAATATCTTTGCATATTTCGGTCTATTTATCTAGTTATCAAAGTTACGGCGCCAGCTGGTGGAGGGCTAGTTCCGGGACTGCTTATAAGCAATTAACCAACAATCTAAAGATTTCAAAATAAACAATGCTTGTTATTAGTACATATTCATATTTCTTTTCCGGTAATTTTGCACACTTGCGTTTTCATTGCGTTTCATTAAATTTATATTCTATAGTAGCTTGCAGGGCAAAAATGTTTATTCTCGAATATAAACACGTGATTTCGGCTATAACTCGAGTTGGTTCGGAACAAAGACGCTGTTTTGTCAATTCTACAGCACTGTAACGCACAGTCACAGTCATGGCACAAAATAAATAACAACCAGAAGGTTAACTCTCATCCCGTGACCGTTTGAGTTCAGTGACCTTCAAGCCTGTCTATATTGAAAAATCTATGTTGAAAGTGCCAGTGCAGTAGAGATGGCGAGGTCTGAGATTTTAAAGGAATTGAGTCCGTTTATATACCTAACTCTTGGACCCTTTCCTTTAGAATTGAAGTATTATATTTTGTTCTAGCAATGTTGGTGTAGGATTAATTCTTGTAAGAAATTCCTAGAATTACTCAAATATTATCAAAACGCAATAATTGAAATAATGTGCGGTACGCCTATGTGAAAAAGCTGTTTATAACAATTCGAGGTTACAGGTTGTCAGCATCGACCACAAAGAGATAAAGCAAGAGTTAACCTTCTGGTTGTTACTTATTTTGAGATCATTGCTCAAATAATATGATCATATCAGATTACTAGCTGATTCACGCACTTTCGTTTGTGTGAAGGAAGAGAGTCCCGTGACCTTCAAGCCCGTCTATGTTGATTTTCTTTGTTGAGAGTGCCAGTGCAGTAGGCAAGGTTCGAAATTTTAAAAGAATCGAGTCCGCTTACATATCCAACTCCTGCACCCTTTTCTTTAGAATTGAAGTATCATATTTCATTCTAACAATGTTAGAGTAGGATTTAATTCTTGTAAGTAATTCCTACAATTACTCAAATATTATCAAAACAATAATTGAAAATGTAGGGTACGCCTATGTAAAAAAGCTGTTTATAACAATTCGAGGTTATAGGCTGTCGCCATCGACCACAAAGAGATAAAGCGAAAGTTAATCTTCTGGTTGTTACTTATTTTGTTCTTCTGGTTATTACTTATTTTGAGTTCATGACTCACATAATATGGTCATATTAGATTACTAGCTGATTCACGCGCTTTCGTTTGTGTAAAGAAAGAGGAAAGATTCTTGGGTCACATTTATGAAAATTCCAACTTTTTTTAAAGAATTCGATTTTTATTGATAATTTTAAATTATTTTAATCAGCTTCTTTGAAAAATCTCGACATTTTCTTGTTCGACTCCCAACATTTCAAATTTTGCTCAAAAATTTGACTTTATTTTGAAAACTTTTGACTTTTTTCAAAGTTTTGACTTTCTTTGAAAACTGTCACTTCTTTGAATTTCCGGCTTTTTATTTACATAGATTTTGATTGTTTTTGGAAACTTTTCTCGATTATTTCTGTTTAAAATTTATGTCCTAATTAATTTGATTTTTTTTTGGAAAATTTCAATTTTTTTTCACATTTCTGACCTTACTTTTGAAAACTTTGACCTTTTTCAAAACCCCCACCTTTTTATTGAAAACGCGTACCTTTTTTAAATGTTAACTAGAAATTTAAACTTTTTTACAAATCCGACTTTCTAAATTCAGTTTCTTTTTGAAAATTTGAATTTTGTAAAAATTTCGGCTTTTGAAAATATTGATTTACTACAAATGTTTGTTTTTTTAATTTGATTTTGGAATCTCGAAATTTTTAAAATATGTATAAGGCCAAAATATTCCAGAAAGTTAAGGTTTTTAATAAAAATCGAGAAGCTTTTTTCGGAAAGCCAGAATTTTACGAAAATGCCAAAATACTGATTTCAAAAATGACGATTTTTTTGAAAAGGCAATTTGATTTCTCGATTTTTATTAAAAATCTTTACATTCTTGAATATTTCGAGTTTATATTTTAAAAATGTTAAATTTCTAACTTTCCATTTTTTTATAGTTTCCATTTTTTCCAAATTTTAACTTATTTTGTAAATTTCAACCCTTTCACAATTTTTTTTAATTTCAATTAATTTTCGCATTTTTTTAAAATGCTGACACAAAATTTTAACTTTTTTCATATTTTCGACATTTTTTGGATTTTGATTTTTTTTTTAACAAAACTAATTATGTTGAAATAATTGTTTTCTGAAAACCTATACCATTTGTCAAGCTCCACACTTTTTTGTTTAATTTTCATCTTTGTTAAAACTTTGACTATTTAAGTTTTGACTTTTATTTTGAAAATTTAGACCTTTTTTACAAAATATTTCTACTTTTCCAAAAGTTTCAATTTTTATGTAGGAAATTGGACATTTATTTAAAAAGCTCGATTTTTTCATAAATACTCGACTTTTGAAATATTTCACAACTTTTACTGTTATTTTTAAAGCTCCATTTTTTTCAAAGTACCCATTTTTTTTTTAAATTTGCTTCTTGATTCATTTTTTTATTATTTCTCGGACTTTTGACTTTCCTTGAAAATTTCGACTTTTTTAAAAAATGTTGACTTTTTCCAGAAGTTTTGAACTTTAAGTAGTAATCCAAACTATTATTTAAAAAACTGAAATATTCGATATTTTTTTGAAAATGTTCACCTTTTTAAAACCTTGATTTTTTGCAAATATCAGCTTCTAAAACATTTGAAATTTTCTAAGAATTTTCACTGTTTTTTTACCTCTATCTTTTAAAGAGCTACACTTTTTTGTTTGAAAGTTTGTATCTTTGTTGAAATTTTTGACCATTATTCGAGGTTTGAACTTTACTTGAAAATTTCGACTTTTTTTCCAGAATTTCGACTTTTTCTTGAAGTTTTGACCTTTATATAGTTAACTAGACTTTCATGTAAAAAATTAAAAAATTCGATTTTCTTTCAAAATTCCTAGCTTTTCAAAAATGCGTATGGAGACATATTCCTTAGCTCTTTACGCGTACAGGCAACTTTGAGTACAATTGCGAGTATAAGTCATTGCATACATTTTAAGTGGTTTTTAAGATTCATTTTTTCCACCTTAGAGGCTGCTCTTTGTGCTCTTCTACGTATCTCGGGGAATACCTGGGCAGAATTTCACGCTTTTAGACAAACCAGCTTAAGCTATGCGTTGTCTGTCTTGGACAGTCTGTTAAAGACTTATTAAATAGATACAGCGGCGAACTCAGATACATTGCCTTTTTTATTAAGTAATTAAATTTTAGGTTTTTGATTCAGTTTAATCAATATTTTTTAAGTAAAATTACTCTAGTAAATCTTTAGTTTTTGGACTTTTTTAACATTTTTTCGAGAGAGATTTTTACGAGTTAAAAATAACTGAAACAGCCCCTTCTGACAACTGTTTTCCTGTTGATTTTGATGAAATGCTTCTATCCTTGAAAGAACATGAAAGGTCATCTAAATGTTTAAAATTTTACTTTTTTTCATTTAAGTTAATAAATAAAAGTTAATGGTTTTAGTGTTTTTGACAATTCTTCCTCTTTAGGGAGTAATCTACCGAAGGAGTTCAAACTTGAAATTCAATTTTTGCTTTTTTTTTTGTATTTGCACGACAAAGCAAGCCACTTCTAAAACATTTCAATAAATTAACGCGATGTGTCGAACATTGTGGGAAAAGCAGATGGACAAAATTCGAACAGAGTCGGTCGCTAACGACCATTTTTAATCGGCTCTCGGTTTCTCGGTTTTTCGCTGTCGCTTCCTGATTTTTGGCTTGGAGTGGCTCCTCGCTGTGGACATATGGGAGCGCTCTCCGGCGACGAATCAACCATCCGGGATAAGTTCATAAGCTAAAAATTTGATGTGGGTAGCGTAATTCTATTCCAATAATTTGTATAACCATAAATTTAATACAGTTCACCTAATTATTCCAAATTCTCTAAAAAATAAAAAACATGCGATACCAATATCGTTTTTGAAAAGAAAATTAATTTTAAATTGCGAGCATTTCGAAATATTTTGAAAAAATAAAACGCTGAATATTCACTAGATACGAATGTCTTAGGTTTTGAAAATCTATGGGGATAACAGGTAATACTGTCTGAAAATTTTTAAAAAAGTGGTTCTTACCATTGAATATTTTTTTTCTTCGAAGGCGCAACAACCCCAGATAATTTGGTGTTAATCTAAGGAAGGTAAACTTTTAGGTATTTTTTTAAGTAAACATGTTAATTATTAAGAAATGGCCAAATTTTTTCAACGGTTTTAATAAAGTGAGAATTTTTAGAAAGTCAAAAATTTGAAAAAAGCCACACTTAAACAAAATTTGAAAGTTTGAACAAAGATCGAATTATTATATCTTAGTTAACATTTTAAGAAATTTCAAACTTTTGTAATGTAGAAACTCAATATTATTTATAATTTTAAAAATATTGAACATTTTGAAGGAAACAAAATTTTTAAAGTAAAGGAAAATTTAAAAACAATACAATATTTTCAACAAACTTCTAATATAATTAATATAATATATAATAATTAAGTCAAAAACTTTTTAACTGAACTTTTTTTTAAGCGGACCAAAACATATATATAAAATAATTTCTCCTAGTTTTAAGCAGATTTATAATTCCATACAAATTCCTAACCCCATACACACGGTGCTGAAAATTTGTGATTATGAATTTTTAATAACTACGACCTATGACACTAATTGTAAGATTTAAAAAAAGAAACGTCTCCCTGACTATCATAGAAATTGCCATTAATGCACAATTGAATATTAAATATTACTTGGTATTTAATTATGTTATTGTTTTAGTTTTTTTCTTCTTCACTTCATTATGTTTTTATTGATAGGTCCTAAACTCATTGTTAAAATTCCTAGATCAATTCGTGTAAAACATTTTGATATGTAAACTCTTGGTCATATACAGATTTATAACTTCGTATAGATGCAGATGATTTTGAAAATTTGTGACTATGAATAATTTTTAATTGGTATGAAAATACTTTTAATATTTAAAACTAGAAACGTAAAACGAATGCAATAGATAAAATTGATGCATGAATAGATTTTATTGTATTGGGTGACATGAGTATTTCACTCAAGTCAGTAACAATTTTATTGCCTTGGTTCGCCGTCTTGACCATCGTAGTTAAAAGCTAAACTTGACTGATTGAAATTATAAGAAATTTAAAATTATATCTAACTATGGTTTTAAAAATTATGTCTCTTAGCTGAAAACATTGACTTTGACTCATCTACTTACTTAAGGGTACGTTTAGATTAGACTCATTTTATGATAGAATCTCAGGTATCTGACACTAAATTTCCTTACCCGTTTATACTATGATACAAATATAACTGAATAAAATTGCTGACACGTCTAGCTGAGATATACTGTCAACATACAATGTCTTTGCTACTTTAAATAATTAAAATTTGTCCAACTAATTTGGCAAATTACTTATATGGAATAGTATCTAATATTATAAGTGATCTACAATAGTTAATCGCACGAAATATCTCGAGCGAAAGTAGACTACAATTTCTGAGATATATATGTCAGACACTGGCTAAAATTTGTGTCCACATTTTATGTCGAGCTCAGTTGTGTGATCAGTCTCAGATAGCTACTTTCGGGATGGTTTGCACATGATATCTTATTATGTCAGAGAGAAGTATACGGAATAAAGTGTCTAATCTAAATGCACCCTTAATGTGTGTCAATGTATAAGCTTATACATTTTGATCTAGGAATTTAAACATAAACTTTTCTTAATTTTTTCTATTTGACATCGTTCGTTTAGGAGTTTACATACCCTTCTCAAGACACAAAACACAATCGTCAACGTCACGTCTACGAAATTCCTGACTATCTGACATTTACCAGTCGACACTAAACTTCGGTGGCCTTTCATAAAGGCGCCAGCTATAGTGTGATTGTGTAAACTTGTTGGTTTCAATTTTTTTTTCAGCAGATAAAATAAGTAATCCTACAACAGGGCTTTTTCAATTAAAAATTTTGGAAAGGTCGACATTTTTATAAAATTTGTTAACTTCAAATTACCAGAAGTCTTCCAAAACTTAATTTTTAAAAAATTTAATTTTTGAAAAATATTCTAAAATTTCAAAAATAGAAAACATTTTAAAAAATTTTTATTTATTTTAATAACAAATTTTTAATAACATCCGAAAGTGTCAAATTGTAAATATTATTAAAAGTAAAAGATTATCAAAAAAGTAGAAATCTTTCAAAAGAAACAAAATGTTTGAAAGTTAAAAGTTTTGGATAACTAAAATTTTTGAAACGGAGATTTTTCTAAAATTGGGATCTCTAAAAAAAATTTAAAATTTAAAAAAAAATGTCGACAGTTAAAAGGATTTGGAAAAGAATTAGGAAATTATATTACAAAATTTCTGAATCAATTGACATTTTAAAAAAATGTAGAAATATTTAATTGCAGAAGAAATTTTCAAATCGTTACAATCTAAAAAAGTAGTTACAACTTTTAAACAGATAAATCTTGGAAGAAATTATAATTTTCAAAAATATCTAAATTTTCAAAAAAGGTGTCATTTTTACAAAAATGCAATTTTCAAAACTCAACATTTTCAAAAAGGTAAGAATTTTTAAAAATTAGACATTTTGCAAAATGGTAGAAATTTTTAGAAAAGTCGAAGTTTTCAAAAAAAAATATGCTAAATTTTTGAAAAAATGTAAACTTGAGAAGCTAACATTTAAAAATATTTGAAGTGTTCAAAACACTACAAATTTGGGAAAAAAAATTCAAAAACATTAAGAAGTTTGAAAAAGTTAAAATTTTGAGAAATAGTTGAAGTTTTTAAAAACACAAATTTTCACAAGAAGTCGAAAAAAGTCCAAGATTTGAATTATAACCGAATTTTAAATTTAATTTTTCAAAAAGCTCAACATTATTACAAAGAAATTTGAAATCGTCAAAAATTTTCAAAAAGGGAAAATTTTTATAAATTAAAACTGAAAAGTCAAATATTTAAGAAATTCGGAATTTTGAAAAAGATCGAAATTTTTACAAGAAAAGCCGAAATTTTGAAATGAAATCGAAATTTTGTAAATATTCATATGTTGTCATATTGTAAATTTAATCCTTAAATATTTTGGTTAAAATATTGATATTTCTCTTTTGTTTTAGAATAAATGAGTTTCAATCTTCTTGTTTAAAGCAAAAATGTTCAAATTAAAAGTAGAAAATTAGGAAATAAACTTGAAATGGTAACTTGTGTTTGCAAATAATTCAAAAACTCATTTTTAGATGTTTACTTTAAAATTTTGTTATTTTCTCAAAAGTTGAATTTTTTTTTAATGTCTCTAAACTAGGATTTTTTCGGTTTTTATAAGTGTTAAAATTAAAGTTTTCTTTATTTCTAAAATATGTTTTATAGCTTTTTTTGCAAAATATCATTTAAAATATGCTTCAATTTCCAATTTCTTAAAACTAAAATTTTTCCTAAAGCTCGAATATTTCTCAAAGTTTAACTTTTTTTGAAACTTGTAACCTACCTAATTAGAATTTGTTTTCTGAAATTTTGAGTTCAAAATCAAAATCAGCAAGTATCGCTTAATTTTAATTTTTCAGAAAAGTTTGAATTTACGACACTTGTCGAAGTTGTCCACCGTTTTTTTTGTGGACCAATAGGTGGCGGGGTATATAGGAGTCAAACGAAAGTTATTCGTTGATTCTATAGTACTTATTTGTCGAAACATTTGTTGGCATTCGAGTTGCATATATCAAACAAGATCTAACAAGATCGAAACCGATCTTTGGTTCACAAACTCCGAAACTAATGAATGTTTAAATCAATTTGTCTGGGCACTAGAATCCTTGTCTTTAGACATCGAAATGAATTTTTTTATAGACTTTAATGAGTGGTGATTTAATTTATTTTAACACCTAATTTTACAAGCGAAATAATACACTTTGTCTTAAAGATAATCCAAATGACTTTAAAAAAATCTTAAAAGTAGCAGATCATTGTATCTTCTTTTAAATCCAAAAATGACAAAGTTAAAACTTTTTTTAAATTAAGATTGTGTTATTACTTCAAATATGAATAATGTCATTCAAAACGCAATTTTCTCTTGTTTCAATATTTTAACGTTATTTTACTGACATTCCGATGCAGAAGTCGAATTGTTTACAATTTTATTTTCCTAAACTGATTTTCTGATGGTACTATATTGTTGCTTGTTATCGGTTCCGGAACACAACAATTGTAATTTACTAACACTGTTTAATTAATTAACTTATTTATTGACTTCTAGCAACCAAGTAACTAGCTTCAGTTTCCTATATATGGATCCCGATTCGGGTTCTAGAAAAATCCAGCAGATAAGGCTTATGGTTTGCCGAAATTTCTGGTACGCTTCTCTGCCGTTTGTTTCATTATCTCGGTCGCTTTCCCTTATCAGATTTTTCTAGAAAATTTCCTAAACTAAATTTTATAATAACAGTTTTGTTACAACTATTTTTGCTCGAAATTAAAAACTTTTCTATCGGAATTTGAACTTGGCTATTTTTATTCTAAATTTGGTGTTTTTATTTACAAAATTTTGCTTTGTTGGAAATTTTAATTTTTTTTGTAAAATTATGCTTTTTTGCAACATTTTTGTACTATTAGGAAATTTTGATTCTTTTTCTTGACTAACCTTCAGAAATTCGGCTCCTGTGACCATTTATTTACGACAATTACCTCTTTGTTTTTGTAATTCCGATATTTTTTTCTTAAACTTTAACTATTTTTTCGCAATTTCGACTTTTGTATCATAATTTACAATATTAGGATATTTTAAGCTATTCTTAATTACCCGCTTTTGTCGCAAAATTTTGCGTTTCAATAAATAACAATTATACTATTTTGCACTAGAATACTGGATGTTTCATCGTGAATCGCCGCGATGGCCATCAGATTTTAACATGAAACCTGATGAACGTCTTTCTCTGAAATATCCCTCTAAAGATTATGGTTTATTTATCAAAACTCGTTAGAGCAAACTGTTGTTTTGTTTTTTAATATTATTTGCTTTTAAGGGACTAGATTTGTATATTAATTTTTAAAGATAACAAGTCCATTCCACCAAAAAAACTCCAGATTTCGAATCATGTTAAGAGAAATTTTTATATTTAGAGAATAAAATTAAAGCAGTAAATGTATTTTTGGAAGGTAAAAAACGATTTGCAATTTCGAAATAGTTCAGTGAGGGTGTTTCCAAAATAATTAAAAGTTTGGACAAAAGGGTACATTTGGAGAATTTGTAAAAATCTGACTCGTCGAGAAAAACAATAATACGAAACGGCAGGTGTATTAGGCTAATTCTCTACTAATTTTAAAATCGTTGTCGTGCCCTTTTTCAGATAGATAATTTGGTACTTTTGTTGAAATTTTGTACAAGATCAAAGTAGTTCATAATATCTAACTCATTATTAACTTACGAGAGACAACCATTAATATTTTATTTTCTTTCACATCCAAATCATACCCAAAAACAGTCTCCTGGCATTGACAATAAAAATTGTACTCTTTTGAAGAGAGCTTAAATTATAAAAAAAAACATAATCTAGGTTTAAAAGTTTACATTAAAAGAAGATAAAAGATAGAAAAAAAAATAAAAACCTAAAATCCCTACTGGAATTTTTCGTTAAATATAAATATTAAAACTTTTCCAATGTGTTAAAAAAATAAATAGTCCCCTGTCATCTTGAAAATGGCAACAAATATTATTTATGGCATTTAAACCTCTAGTTTTACATCAGGTGGAACGTTAATAATATGAACTTACAGATATAATCATTTTGCACCTATATATACCGGACTTTACGATATAAAGAATAATGTTTAAACATCATTTTATACATAACTTTTCAGCTAGTACAGAATCACCAATTAAAAGAATTTTGCAAAATGGTCCTTGGAAGTCTCCATCTAGAATTATTGCTGAGTTCTTACAATTTATTTGGACAAAGGACAGTTCAGATAAAGATTGGTAGAAGCAAAGCTAATGGTAGATCTCGGCGGAAAAAGCATCCCATTTTAGAAAGAAATAGACTGACTAAACTTGCATTTGCACGTCAACATTTAAACTGGACAGTAGATGAGTTGAAAAATGTTCTGTTTAGTGATGAAACACTTTATAAGATTTTTAGTTCTGATGAAATGAAACTTGTGAGGTGTCCAATCAACTCAACATGCCATCCTAAATACGTTACACCTACAGTTAAACATTAGTGAAGTAGTTTTCTATAATTATTCATAAGATAATAATAAAACTTTAAGCATTAAACTTGTTCCCATGCATCAAGTTAATGGTCAAATCGCAAATTATGAAGTAAATAATGAACGAGTAAGGCAATTATTCCGTAGAAATTACTTCATAGCTGGACATAGCCGGCGCATCCACCACATGACAACCGAAATGCCAATACCTAGCATTGGTTTGAAGGTAAAAATACAGAAAGATTTCATTCATATAATAGTCAACGTGTTTAGAAAGTAACTTAGACAAAAATATAAACATTTAAATATGATTTGTTAATTAGAAATATCTCTTAGGCTCATAAAGAAATACCCAATTCGTAACAGAGCTTTGGTTTTTACTTTAATTTATCAATCTTGTTCATACAAGCGGTTCGTAAAATCCTAACAAGGACATGTACCTGCATTAATATCCATAGCGGCCCAGGCCTGCGAAAGTACCATCGGAAAAAGCACGCATACGTGAAAATTTCGAACGGTAACCATCATACGATATGATAGGCCGCGTGCCGCATGCCGACTGACTGTGGAGTTTCCGTGAAAATGTGCTCAAGAAGGGCGCGCTTGCGCCCCCAATTCTTGACCTATACAACAGCCAGACTCGTTGTTATGAATATGTGTGCCTCCAACCCCTACCAATCATGTCATATCATGCCGGGATTGACGGCGGAAACTTGCAACTCTCGGACGCTTCTTGTCTCGCGTTTCTCCTTAGAAAACTTTTGTTTCAGTTTTGAATTTATATGCGGCGATTCGCAGATAAATTACCGTTTGCTTGTTAGTGTCGCATCAAATTTAACTATCGTTTTGTAGAGTCGGTAATTTTCAACGTTAATTGCGTTTTAAAGGGTTTCAAATTAAACCATTCTCGGCAATGATTAAACAAGTTCCAATGAAACTTACATTAAATACTACGCCACTTGGGAAATTGTTCCTGGCTGAATTTAAACATATAATTGGACTATTAGATAAAAGCAATAAATGGCCTTTGTTCCCTATCAAAATCGTTCTGCTTCTTGCCAGTTTCCTTTTTATGGACAATAATGTAAGATTCTCGAGTTAGATTAAAGGATTATTAGAAAAGATAATAATGATGTGGGCTAATGTATCATAATTAAACCCTTTTCAACATTTTTCGATAATTGTTTACAATAATTTGTATGTTCTAACTAAAGTAAAAGAAGCTCATAGAGTTGATATCGCAGAATATAAAAAGTACATTTTTATTCTGGTAAATTCTATGGTTACAAGTGTTTTAGAAGTTCAATTTGCTGTTATAAATAGAGACCGGATTTTAGGTAAAATCCTATTATTTTACGTTTTTACGTTTCTTAGTGTTTTTCACGTAGTATTGCCTAGATTTAAATTTTTTTTGGTTTTTTATACATGATTTGAACTTATTTCTAAAAATTGTTGTCCCTATTTGTCCTTTAATATGAAATGTATGCAGTATATTTACATTTTTAAAGAATTTAAGCAAAAATATAATAACTCAATAAAATAAAGCAATAAAATAGAAACTCAAACAGTCATATAACCATAAAAAGCATCAAGCATACATTTTGACGTGAGGTAATTTAACAACAAATACTTTTATGACCCACTTATTCCCCTTGAAGTTTTGCCTGTTTTGCAATTCAAGACAAATGAACCACGTTACCTATTTATCATAATTTAATTTCTAAAAAAAAGAGAGGTGTGGGTACGATGACAAAAGTACGCAAAGGATATTCGCTTTCTAAAATTTATCTTTAAACTGCATTCTTGGGTACAAAAAATGCTTCTAGAAAGTTCTCTATTTAAAGATATAATTTGAAATTAGCTATAGAAAAATGTTTTTTTTTTAATTTTTTCAATTTTCTATTTAACTTTGTAATTTTAACTTTAAATTTAAAATTTGCACCCTAACATTTGAAATTTGGATACTCTTTCTAAATTCTTCAACATTAGATGTTTATTTTAAGTTAAATTTTTGCCTTAGCCATTAACTCTTTGTCTAAGTGGCTACTACTTTAATTCTTACGTCTTTCTTTTAGGGAATCTTCAAATTTTAATGTTTTTTACAATTAAGATTACTATCTGAGAATTCGTGATGTCAAAATGTATTTAATTCTTCGGAATTTCAAAATAAAGTATGTCTATATTTTTACTTTTTTTCTCAAAATTCAATTTAAAATTTTGGTTTTTACTTTAAATCCACAAATTATTTCCTAAAACTACGACTCTTTCTATAAACCTGGACATTTTCCCGAAATTTTTGTAAAAAATTTTGTATATCGAAAAGTTAATATTGAGTTTTTTTAATTTGGAATTTTAATTCGGAATGTCCAGATCAGTCTACATTTGGAGTGGATAAGGTTCTTTTGGAAAAAGTTTAATTGCGACCGAGTTTATACTTCAAAAAAAAAAAGACTGAATTCATTAATTACGAAAATACTAACCTTTTTAGAAATTTTCAACTTCCAAACAAAGTGCAGAATATGTTAATTATTAACAAATTTACCTCTTTGAGAATCAAAATTCTTAGTTTTTTAAATACAAAATTTTAGAAATAAGTTAGAATTGCAGTCTAAATCTCAAAAAATTATCTCTAATTTCCATAAGATAGAAAGTAAATTTTTTGGAATTCTAATCAAAATATAAAAAAAACATCTTCGTAACAAAAAATTTTGATTTTTTTTAATTATAAAGTTAAAATTTTACAAAAAAATTCAAAATTTTAATTAAACTAACTGGTTAAAGTTATAAAAAAATCTCGAATTTTTCAGTTTAAAAATGCTCAAATTTTGTGTAAAACTCGAAATTTATGAGTCGACATTTTAAACATTTGTTTAAAGTTCAATCGACCTTTTAGAAAAATAACAGAAGAAATTTCTAAAAGAAATTATTAAAAAATGTCTTCTTAAATTAATGGCTTGCTTATAAGTAGAGGTCGAAATATATGCATTTGGATATTTGCATATGCTAATGCACATTTGTTATGTTTATGTTATTTGTTTGTTCGGTAAGTACTTAATGATTGAAGTTTCACTTAGCGCCTCGTGAGACGTTTACTCTCCTTGGTTAAATCAGTAGATCGAAAATTGATAGTCAACTAGATGTGTACCATTTTTTCTTCAAAATTTTGCTTTTTTGCTAAATCTATCTTTTATTTTAAAATTCCGAAATTATTATTAAAATTTGAGTTCTTTCTTATTAAAATCTGTCTCTTTAAAATTTACAATTTTTACCTTAAAATTTTTTGTTTTTCTTATTTAAAACTTTTCTAAAAATTTCCACTTATTTAGAATTCGAATTTCGGACTTTTTTGGCTTATTTATCAATTTTTTTTTGTCTCAAAATTTGGTTGATCTTTTAATAGAAAGGTAAACATATTTTTGAATTTCTGAATTTTCGTAAAAAAAGGCCTAGCAAGGTTTTTGAGATTTTTGTAATTGCAATTTTTTGAAAATTTCAACTTTTTTTCAAAATGTTAATATTTTTCCTAATACTGGATATTTTGTGACGTCATGGTGGGGCACCTCTAACTTGAGCAGTGAAGAAAAAATAAATATTCAATTGAAAAACTTAAACTTTTTCTGATAATTTGCCGTAGCAATTTATACTAAATTTCGTCTTTTTCCTTGAAATTTCCTTTTTCTAAAATTTGACACTCATTCAAAATATTATTTCTCAATTTCGAGCCTTTACTCAACATTTTATCTTTTTGGAAAAGTTGTTTTTTTAACATTGGATTCTTTTTAAAATTTTCCATCCGCTATAAATTTTTACTATTTACTTAAAATTTGACTTCATCTCAAATATTATTTAATATGCTGGAAAAAACGACTTTTTTTTTGAAATTTTTCTCGAAATTTCTAGTTTCTTTTCAAATTTCCTTTTTAAAATTCGTTTACTTGTCGAAATTGTGACATTTTTTTATAAATCATCTTCTGGAAATTTGGACTTTTATGTTAAGGAAAAATTTTTTTTTAATTTCGAGTTTCTTTGTTCAAAACTCATCATTTTCTTAGACATTATTCACAAATTTGACTAGTTCTTCAAAATTCAACTTTCTGTGAAAAATTTCTGTTGTTTTCTAAAAGTTTCGTTCTTCTGCTTGAAATACTATTTTTTTTATCTGGATTTTCATCTATTTTTTCAAGATTCGTTTTTTATTCAAATTTGCATCTTATTCCAAAATTAAATTTTTTTAATATTAATTTTTTTTGATAAAATTTAAAGTTTTTTCCTAATATTCAACTTTCGAAATTTCGAACGATTTCCTCGAAATTTCCTTATTTTGGGTTTTTTCCTAAAAATTCTGATCTTTTAGAATTTAAGTGTCTAAAAATTTTAAGTTATTCAAAGTTTCCAGTGATTCAAATATTTTTCTTTATATTCATTTTTTCTTGAGTTGTTATTATTTTTCTTGAAAAATCAGTGTTTTTCCTAAAATTCGACTTTATACTCAAAAGTCTACTTTTTAGGCTTTCCAAAAACCTTCATCTTTTTTTGACAACTTGTCATTGTTTAAACCTAAATTGGAATATTTACCTAATTTTCTTTTTTTTGTGTTTGTACGACGAAGCATCCCTCTTCTGGAAAAAATTTAAGAACACATTGACGCGATAAAATCGCACATTGCGGATAAAGCGTGTTGGACAGAATCCGAGCACAGTCACGGTCGCTCGCGAATTGCCATTTTAATCAGCTTTTGGTTTTCTCGCTGTGTATTCCTAATTTTTGGCTTACTCCACCCCGTGGAAACACGAGAGAGCTCTCCGACTGACGACTCAACCACCCGCGGTAAGTCCATACGCTATCAAGAACTGTAATGTGCGGTAGCGCTTCTCCTTGAATATTTCTTTAATAATAAATAACACTACAGTCCACTTTTAACCAAATTCTGTAGACGAACAGTTATTTTTTCCTAAAATAATAACAGTTCAAATTTTCAAAAAATATTTTTTCAAAATAACTGAAAAATCTTTAAAATGACAAAATTTCAAGAAAAACATAATTTTTCAAAAAGGTTAAATTTACAAGCAAACTGAAATTCTTAAAATAGCTTGAAATTGGCAAAAAAATTGAACTCCTTGATAAATAGAAGGAAATTTTTAAGAAAGTCGAAATTTTAAAAAGTTCGAAATTTTAGAAAATTTAAAAACTACGATAAAGGTCAATATATTTTGAAAAACAGAAATTTTCCAAAACATTATCTTTTTGAAAAAAATCGGAATATTTAGGACAAAAGGCTGAAAATTTAAAAAAAATAGAAATATTCAACACTTCAAAACTTTTTAAGTTAATATTAAAAAAAAAAACAACAAAAAGAAGTCAAAGTTTTGAGAAAATTGTTTAAACAAGGTCAATTTTCAAAATTCTAAATAAAATACAACTACGAAAGAAATGATAGTTTTCAAAAAGTTGAAATTTTGAGGAAAGTAGAATTTGAAAAAAGTCAGAGCTTAACAAAATGAAGTTTTGAGAATTAAAATTTTCAAAAAGCTATTAATGTAGTTAAAATGTTTAAAAGCTAAAATCTTTAAAAGAATTGAATTTTCAAAGTTTATAAAAAAGTCACAATTCCGATATTCTTTTCTGTGAAAAGTATTTTCTTGACATTCGAATTTATTCTGGAAATTATAATTTTTGGGCTTTTCATTCTAAAAACTTCATGTTTATTTAAAATCTATTTTTTTTCCTAAAAAAGTATTTAAAAAACTGGAAATTAAAAAAAAAAAAAAAGTTACAAATCAAAAGTATTCGAAATATTATAAATATTATTTTTTGACAAAAATTCGTAACAATTGAAGAATCTTGAAATAAAATAAATCGAAACTCCTAAAAAGACACAATTTTAAAAAATAAAAACTTCAAAAAAAACGTAGATAAGCCATTACAGATCTAAATTTTTAAATAAAGATAGAAATTTTCAAAAAAAAAATCAACGTTTGAGAATGTTGAATTTTAAAGTCGCAAGTCATAGTTTCAAAACAATTTGCAATTCCTTAAAAAGATTTCAAATTTAAAAAAAAACTTTCAAAGTCGAAATGTTGTAAAACAGAATTAAAATTTTGGGTTAAGACTGAAATTTTCAGAAAGTCAATCCGTTATAAAATTTATTTAAAAACTTTTGAATCTCAACTACAATTTATGAATAAATGTCTAAATTTTAAGATCAGAAAAAAAACAAAATGCAAAATTTATTAAAAATTAATTGATTTTGAGGAAAAAAATGAAATTTGTCAAAATTGGAAGCAAATTCATTCAATTAAAATCAAATGTATTTACGTTAGATAAAATTAATAGCAGATTTTTTTAAATTAGAATCAAGTTTATCCTAATTAAAAGCAAACTTGAAATTCAAAGCAAATTTGTTTAAACTGGAAGCAATTAGAAGTAAATTTGTTAAAAAAAGCGAATTCTTTGAATTAGAAATAAATTTGCTAAAATAAAAAGCATTATTTTCTCAAGATGCATATTTTGACACTTCTTATGCATATTTTGAGCAATTTGAATGCACATTTCAAGCTTTTCTGTTGAATATAATTCGGTCTCTACTTATAATTAATTCTGAATTTTTAGTAAGGAGTCAAATATTTATAACCTTCCGCAAATATCCAACCTAAACTTTAAATTTAAAAATTGTAAAAGTATTATTCAAAAATTAAAGTTTTTCTCAAAATTTTCTGTTATATCTTATATTTTAAAGTTAAAAAACTGATGTGGTAAGATCCCAAAAATAATTTTTTACAAACTAATGCTATTTTTGTTTCAGAATAACAAGAATGCAATTAAATTTTTTAGTAATTTTTTTAAAGTTGCAGCTTTTAAATTAAAAATTCGGAACAAAATTTAAATTTCTTAAAACATTCAAGAAAAAATCTTTAGAACTTCTATAAAAATTGGTCTCGACATTTCAAATATAAATTAAAATTTTGAACCTAAATGACATTTTCTACTTTAAGTCGATATGTGAATTTAAGTCAAATAAACTTCGGGATTTTTATAAAAAAACATTCCCTGAAATTTTGAATTTAAAAGTCAATATTTGGAAAGATCTAAAATTAAACTAGATATAAAAATTATAACTCAACATACTGAAGTAAAAATTTTGAGCTTAAAATTAAAATGGAAAAAAACTTCATAAATTAAAAAATGTTTTTTATGAATTTCAGACTTAGTTATAGAAATGGAGAATAAACGAAAATTTTTGATTTAAACTTGAAATTGTTATTTTTTTAGGGTTCCGCATTTTAAACCGAAAGAACTAAACCCTTATAATCTCACTTTCGTGTCTGTCACAAAGAGATTTTCCTCAAAAACTATGTAATGTAGAAATTTGTAAGTTTGCACAGCTTTAGTTCTTGATAACCCATGTAAATACCGCCAACAATTAGAAAAAGAAAATATTTTATAACAAAATGGAGAATTAATTGGGCTTACGAAAAAATCAAATTTTTTTAATATATCATGTGCATTACCATTTAAAACAGCTACCTCTAAGAATCCTAAAAAGTTTATTTTGGTCCAATCATCCTAAAAATACAACTCAAAAAATGTCAGAAATGAACACCTCCTCACCTCCTCACCTCCCGTTCTGTTGGGTTTTTGAAAATAAATATTAGATTTCATTAGAATTAGCAAATATTGAGCCGTAGATTGTCGGAAAACTGCAGGGTTTCCGATATCGTAATAGTTGATGAGAAAACAATTGAAAAATAGATGCGTGCATTACAAGGCTTGTTTAACCCAGATTGTGATAGTTTTTTTTTATAAAAATGTTCATTTAGCTGAAAGACAAGATGGAAGTAAAATTTACCTTTTACTTTATTTGATTTGGATGAACATTTTGGAAGTTGCCACTACTTCACGCAACGCTGTAATTGCGGTTGGAATCGAACATTTTAGCGCAATCTGAGGCATTGTACAAACTGTGTTAGTCATTTTCTTTGATGTTTTTTATCTAAAACATTGTCAACACAGTTATTAGTTCCATAAATATTTGGATTGATTGTAGAAAACTGTGTGTATATCTCTGAAAATAGGCAATTTTTTTATATTTTAATTATAACACAAAAAAATGTGGATAAAATTTCAAATTCGTTCATAAGTAAAAATGATTTAATTTGCAAGAAGCACAAAATTTCAAAAAAAAAATTAAATTTTCAATTTTTCTTCAAGTGAAAAATGTTCAATCTGTTTGAAGATTTTCTTTAAATCCGAAATTTTGATGAAACCTTAGACAATTTACATTTTGTCGAAAACATAACATTTCTAAATTAAGCTCTAAAAATCATAATCTTTGGATATTCCTTTCAATTTTTTTTTTGTCTGCACGTGTATTCGTAATTAAATTTTAAGTAAAAATTCAAAATTTTTTGAATATAATGACAATTTTTCATTAGTATTAAAAACTTTTCAAAATTCCCATTTTAGGCATATTTTGACTTTTGCTTTAAATATTTGACTGCTTCAAACGTAATTAATCGCAAAACTACAGAATTTTCAGAATAAATAGAAGAGCAATAAGAAAAAAGTTCGGGAATAAAAAAATATACAAATTTTCTGGTACTTTCGAAATTATATGTACAGTTTGATTTTGCCCTAAATATTTGACTACTTTGAAGGTAATTTACGGCAAAACTACAAATTTGTTAGAATAAGTATAATAGCTAAGAACAAAACTTGGATATAAGAAAATATAAAATTTTTTTTGGGACTTTCGAATTTAAAATCGCAATTTTTTACAAAAGCGAAAATGTTAATATAGGCCAATATTTTGAAGAAGAGCTTAATAAATTTATAAAAATCCCCAAATATAAATTAAAAATTTCGAAAATTAACAACTTTGGAATTTGCATCAAAATTATTAAATAAAATTAAAATTCCTGTGTAGGTATGGGGAGTTTAAATTTTCATAGTAAAAAAAAAATTAGGTAACGGCAAAAAGAAAATTTAACAACAAGCAACAAGCGCTATTTTCAAAATGTTCATAAGGACGACATTTCGGATTGTAATTTTAAAATATATGGATCTTTGTAGAAAGAGATAAAAGGTGTTTTAAATTGAAAAAAAAAGTTAAAATTTCAATTTTAAGCCCATTTAAAGGACGTCTAAAAAAATTAAATTTAAAAAGCCATACCCTTTCGAGTTACAAATCAGACTTTCAAAAACCAAACTTCAGATTTCAACTATAAAAAGAAAACAGTTGAAATTTCATGATTAAGTTGGTTTTTTATATTAAATTCCAATTCTTAAAAAATGTTGCTAACATTACAAGATAAAAAACTTTTTACCTTGCTTCAAAACAGAAGAATATGTTAAATAAAATCAATAATAATAACAAAAATCCTTTGCAACTATAAAACCGAAATTTATAGAAAAATAAATAAAAAGATTTTAACAACAGAAAAGATGAAAATTGAAATTTCCTGAAACTCTTGGAAATTAATTTTTCAAAATGAAAATTTTCTTATTGCAGCAAAAGAAGTCCTGAAACTTGTAACAGTAGCATTCTTGAATTTTCGAATGTAAAATCTAAGTATGGAGTTTTGCGAACAAAATTGAATTTTATTTATGAAAAAGTCAATGTAAAAAAATTATATTCTGAATTTAAAAAAAAAAAGTAGAAATACTCAGAGTTTTAATGAATTTTGGTGGAATGGATCCTTGGTTTCTTTAAAAATTGAAATACAAATCTTGTCCCCTAAAACCAAGAAAGATTAAAAACCACAACAAAGATTGATCTAACCCGTTTCGATAGCCAAGCTATCATCTTCACAGACATACTGATGGCGTTAGAGAAACTTTTGTTGTGTTTTTCAATTATTCCTGATATCAGGGGACAAGATTTGTATTTCAATATTTAAATGAATATTTAACTCAAACTTGAAATTTTCTGGAAAACTTTGAAATTTTGAAATTAAAGTTAAATTGTTTTTAAACCGACAGAAAATTGAAATACAAATTTTTCTTGGTTACAGGGGACAAAATTTGTATTTAAATTTTTAAAGATAACCAAGGACCAGTACCTCTTCACCAAAAAAAAAAGAATAAACCCATAAATAAATTTAGAGCAAGCATTTTTCGAATATTCGAAGGAAGAAGTACAATTTAACACTGCAAATTTGTATAGAAGTTAACATATCAAAGAAAAGTAAATTTTAATATTGCCCATCAAATTTTTTCTATCAACTTAACAAAATACCTCCCAACATTCCCCAAACGGCCGCCAACATATCGTTGTAGTTTCTTCAAGGCGAAAAGACATAGTGACTAGACTAATTAATCAGTTTTCGCTTTTATCTAAGTGAATCGATATAGATAGAATGTCGTAAGTGAATCCAATTATTTTCTTTCAACTAAGTACCTTTAAAATGGTGCATGGATTAAAATGGTTGTCTCCATTGTTTCAATATTTGCCATCTGCAATTTGTCATTTTCCTTAAAACCGTATGGCTAAATTATATGTATATCTCTCGTACATACTTCGGAATATCGTTGAAATATGGTAATATTTCACTTCCTATTGTCGCATCCCTGACTCAGTTTAGACAGTCGGGAAGTGTAGATATCCTACGGGAGTGTATTTGAAGCAAACGATAGTTATTCCACAAATTGGGTTAGCGCAATACGATAGCAACGGGACTCTAAATATTGCAGAGATACGGACAAATAATATAGTAACCAGCTAGGAGTACTTAAACTGTTAGTAACGAGTTCAAGTATTAATTAGTTAGCTTGATAATTAGAGCACCGCCATTAATAAACTTCTCAACAAGGTTATTTGAGTTTAATTATGTGGTAATAAATTGTTATGTATAAATGTAAGTTTGACTATATGAGAATTAGAATAATGTCGAAAATCAGTCACGTATGAATTGACTGGGCTGTGGAATCCCATTTAGAAGAGTTTCTATTGTAATTCCGCTAAAAGCCTACATTTAAAACTAGTACCGGCAAGGGCAATTTTTCCTATAAAATTAATTTTAAACGTTTAATAAACTATCATCTGTGAGTATGAGCATCATCACAATCAACTATTTAAATAAAAAAGTTATCAACTTGAACTATTTGTGCGAAAGGAATCGTATTAAATGAAGCGAACAAACGAGTAACATAAGCTAAAACATAAAATGAGAACCCTTTAAGCACAAAAAAACTATTAGATAATTATTAGGAAATCGCTCCATTAATAATTTCAATTTTGAATTTTTTCTAGTTTGGACTTTTAACACTTTAGTGCGTTTTATACAGGGTGAGTTATTAATAGGGTAGCTCCTACAATTTCTTCTATAATAAAAATCGTTTTTGTACAAGAATACACTAGCACAGGAAACATATTTAACATTATTTTTTACTGTATCGGTTAAACTTATACAGAGTGGTTCACCAAGGTAACATTTTTAAACGAAACGCCATGCATATTTTTTTACTTTATCGGTTAAAGTTATCCAGAGTGGTTCACTAACGTAGCATTTTTAAATGAAACGCCATGCATATTTTTTTATATTTTAACTGGCTATAAAATGCTCATAAAAGGATATCAAATATTATGGGTCTGATGTTAAAAGTTGCTGAAAAATTTAGAAAAGAACATGAAAGTTGAAATGAAGTCTTGGTTGTTGAAAATTGCACTTCAAAGTTTAACCTCCTATTTGTTATTAAAATTTGTATTCAAATTTTTAAATAAATGTAAAAATTGATCAGTTAAGACTTGCGCGCCAGATATTTAGAAAGGACGACAGTGGCTTTTCAATGACGAATTTTTTAGTTAATCCCAATCAAAAAATGTAGACTATAGCAATATTGTCTAAAGAAAGCTCTGTTCTATCTAAAAGGATGTGTTACAACTGATTTGGAGCAATATTGCCTGACATATAATCATTTTCATGGCGAAAAGTCGTGTTTTTTGTGAGATTTTCCGGTAATAGACAAACTACGACCAACGGTCGGTGGCAATTCATAATTCTCACGCCATAAAAATAAAACTTTTACTTTTTAGATTTAAACTATCAACCATTTTCAAATAATAAGATATTTTAAAATAAAATTTTGACTTTTAACGCCCTTTATGTCCTAAACTAGCTCCATTGCTATAAGACATCTAAAACTCGATTAAATTATAATTTTATGTCTAGTAGCTCCAGTTTAGCTTGGCCTTTTTTTTCTGACTTGCCCCAAATGAATGATACCAGTATTTGGCATCAGTTTTTAATCATGAGCAATCTAACGATAACTTAGATAAATGTGGGCTCATTAAAATTTTTATTCGTGTAAATGGGGAAAAGCAACCTCATTTAAAGTTACTAATGAGGAAAGACTTTCTCCTTGAGATAGATCCGAATCATCCGTCCGTAATTGTAGAATAAAATGGAAAAAACTGTGCCATCTAAAGGGGGATGATTTCCATAATAGACTATCAAATACTCTAAACGAATTCAATTTCGCCTTTAATAATGTAAACGAAAACTCCAAAGACTCTTATAAAAAATGATATTTCTACTTTCATAACTAAAATTTTCATTTAAGGAATAAATATTTCTTTAGACACGTTAAGCGATTTTGGATAGGCGTAAACATGGTTTCGTGTTATAATTTCGCGTTACCATAAGGCGTTACCATAACGCGTTACCAACATGCTCTATTGTTAACATTAGAGCATTCTGGTTATGCAAATTACCGTGATGGAAAGGGCAAAACGATAATTTTATCTCCTTTCAAAAATTGCTCAACTCATCTAAGAAGTTTAAATTTAAAAAATCTGTAATCATCAAAGGGGTTCGAACTTAAGAAATTTCAAATGTGTGGTTTGTGATATTTACCCCTAACCAAGTAAGCCCCACTGGTCTTCATAATGCCGCGTTTAACGTGTGTCCTAAACATAAATATACCCAAATTATGTGCTAACCAAACTATTGTGCATTGTTTAAGTTGTGTTTTGGTTTAGGTATCATTTTAATTGTTTAACTGTAGAATCACTGAAAAATCTGTTCCATTTTCGATGGTTTTGCTTCATTGCTACTGTAACAAAATATAGTTATAAAATTTAGTAAAGTATTTTTAGAAAGATTTGATAACGGGAAGCGACCGATGGTAAAACGCTGCAAGAATTCGAGGCTGACGTGAAAAGTCTTGCATATGTCGCCTACCCAACAGCACCAACCGCCTTTTTGGAACTTTACGCAGTTATAATTTTTATAGAAAAAATTTAAGACCCAGTGATCCAGAGGGTCATGCACTTGTCAAATTTTCGAACAAGCTTTGAAGTTTAAAGCTGCTTAAAAGGTCTCAGTAGGTCACGCAAAATAAGGAAGGCGGACATCGAACTCGCGATCATAAACGCTAGCCTGAAGAAAATGGACGCGAGAATACAAAAACTGGTAGAAGCTTTTAAATGCAGGTCCATCAAAAGCACAACATGTTACAACTGTGGCAAACTGGATCACTTCAAGAAGAACTGCAGGCCAACCCTCAAGAAATCGACAAGCCCAACACAAAGAAAACAAAAATCAGCCCGCAAGAAGGGACACTCACTATTAAATGCTAAGCAACCAGCTTTTAAAACTCTTTCCATCAAATAGATAAAAAGAACCAAGAAGAGTTTGGTGGTGGAAGCCAGTGTAGATGAAAGGAATGTACAAACAACACTGGACACGGGATCCATGATTACTCTGGCATGCGAGACTCAAGCAATTCGTGACTGCCCAGACCCAAAGATAAGCATGATCTTAGAAGCTTTCTGGAGTTGTGAACCTGTTACAAAAGATTTGTGAAAAGTTTCGCCATCATCGCTGCGCAGTTACACCTAGTAACGAAAAAAAAACGCCATATGTCTGGACTTTCGCTTTCGGAAAACTTAAATCCGCCTTGTGCACAAGCCTCATCTTAACCAGGAAGCTGCCACAGTTGCAAAGGATCTTGTGCATAACTTAATCTGTCTATATAGAGTTCCCCTGGCACTACACTCGGCCCAAGTAAAAAACTTTAATTAAGGGGTCTACCAAGAGGTGTGCCACATCTTGAAATAAAAAAAACCGAATTACACCTTTTTATACACAGTCTGATGAAATAGTGAAAAGATTTAACAGAATCTTGGAGAAACATCTTCGAAGGTCATTTATAAGCATCAGAGAGACTAGGACCGACAACTATCACTGTTTTTTGGCTTATCTTGCGACAACTCATAAAACTGCGGGTCAGACTTTATTAAAAGTGATCTTCTGGATGAAACTGCGGCTTTCCTGTGACTTGGTATTTGAATCACTAACGGAGACCCTCAGACAGACGATGGGTCTCGTAGACGGCTTAAACGAATTGATATTGGAGACATATGCTCTGGTGAGCGGAGGAAGATCAACTTGGCGACGGACCGGATGAAAACAAGATATGATATAAACGCCAACCATGGTGGTTTTAGTGAGGGCAAATTGGTGTGGCTCTAGAACCCTCAGCGGAGAAAAGAAGTTTCGCCGAAATTTATGCCATCTTGGAAAGGGCGGTACAAGGTTCTGAGGAGAAACAACGATTTGGTATGCGGATTCCAGCTCAGCCCCAGAACCAAGATGAAAGGGGTACACCTTAACAGACTGTGCAAATATAGTGACAAAGTAACTGATTGGAACTAATCGGGACAATCAGTCTAAAGAAGGAGGCAGTGTAACAAAATGTAGTTATAAAATTAAGTAAGGAATTTTCTACAAGAATTTGATAATGGAAAGCTGCCGCGATAATGAATTGTACGGCAATAAACGCTCCAGGAATTTCCGCAAGTGCTAATCTTATATGTACCAAGATCAATCTAGCAAACCGGAAGGGTATATATACGCGGTCGCTTTTTCGTCAGTTAGTCAATAAAACTGTAAGTTAGTTAGTTGCTTATTAGTGAATTAAGTGCATTATAATTGTAGTGTTCCAAAATCAGTTTGGAAATAATGTGGTTACAATTTACGAAGTATTAAGTTTCGAACAGATAACCCACAACAATATGTAAACAGATATGCACCTAGTGGAAAGCACCATATCTGGTATAAAGGGTGTTTTAGTTTAATGGCATTAATTTTAACAGAAGGTAGAGAAAAATGAGTATGATACGAATCCCTTATTAAAAATATATGTTTATAGTACATTTTCGCCGAAAAAAAAATCATTTCAAATCATAATTAAAACCGTAGGCTGCCACTGGCACCATGCGGCTGCGTATAAAATAAACTGTGATTCAATGGTCATGTATTGTTTTCAGTTGTAAACTGTCAATTTTTATGGTTTTGTTTATCATGCTTTACTTTTCATAGTTGGTTTTTGCAACGAATACAGTAGTTAAAGATTTCTGCCGTCGTTTGTTCTTTCTTTATGATGGTTTTCATGGAACAGAGAATGTTTGTAGCAGTGCTTATTATTGAACGATTGCGAACTGATTAAAAAGTGGATGGAGATGAAGAGTAGGTTTATTTAGTGTAGAATTACAAGAAGTACTTGAGGATAAAATCCCTTAATTTTAATGTGAATTTCGTGCACTTTTTGAAAACTATGGATAGTTACAAATTTGTTTAGTGAAGTAGATTGTGCCACAAAATTCGATAGTGGGGCACAGAGGAGGAAATTACTGCACAGGCTTCCTAGAGCATGGAATACTTGTAATGTGAATTTCTTAATTTTGTTGGGAATTTTATGCACTAAGTAAGGTGAGAGTGTGTTGGAGAATTCCGGCAGTCGAGCAGAAGGAGAACTCATAAATGATGCTGTTGTAGAGGCTGAAGCAATAATGGAAAATGTGTCAAAGTGATATAAGTTCAGTAGCAACTTCGTTGCATCTGCTTGCACATCCCTGAATACAATTAAAAAGTCATATTCACTGATAAACACTCGTTTAAATTAACAGGATTCACAAAATATGAGAGTCTGAAGCGCTGAAAATCCTCATAAAACTGTGCAGAAAGCATTATATCCAGAAAAAATAGGACAGATATACATCGTTGCCTCAGAACCAAACTGTTTTCAAGGTAAATCAATGTAATGTAAATAAAATTAAAACAATTTGTAATATATTTTTAAACTAGGCATAGTAAATCTGAAAAGGTGTCCTACTGAAATTCTTCAAGATGTGCAACTTTACACTACAGACCAGAAACAATGAAGTTTTTAGGGAAACTGCAAATGCACCTCGCTGAAATTAAGAATAGAGCCCGAAAATGCTGATGATGACCTTTTTTTAGTCAAAATTATTTTTATGTGGTACGTACTAAATGTTTTTCTTTCTTTGAGGCCTAAATTTAATATTATTGACAGGGTCCATTGAAAACCAGCTATGGTGCTATTCACTAATTCGTTATACTGAAATTGCTGGCTACACTTGAAAATTAAAATCTTTCAAACACCACATTTACAACAAAGCATAAAGGGAACAGTTGAACATCTTTTATGCCTATAAATGTTTACCTATTTCCTCTCATTCATTTTTTATATTATGCTTTACTATGGGATTTAATGTAACCAACGTGTAAAAAGCTGCTTTAAAATAAAAAGAGATCTTTATCCTTTTTTCTTTTTTTCTAAACTTAACCCTAAGAAAGAGTTTGAAATTTAGAAATAAAACATCAAATTCATTTGTAAACAACATATTAGAAAGAAAAATTTAAAAAGTCTGATATTTAAAAAATGGTTCGAATTTTGGAAAAGGGCCAAAAATTCGAAAAGCTCAAACTTGAAAGAAAATTCTCAAAAAGTTAATAAGATATGGGAAAATTTTTTAAATGTAAAAATTTGAAAAAATTAAAATTTTCAACGAAAGTTAGAAATGTCGAAACTCAAAAACAGTTGAAATTAAAAAAAATATTAAAATTTTAAAAACTAAATTTGGAGAAAATCCTGAATTTTTAAAAGGGTGACATTTTGCAAAACAGTCGGAAGTTGCAAAAAACATACCTTTTAAAAAGTATCTAGATTTGAAAAAAAATTGAAATTTTGAAATATTTTCAAAAAAGTCGAAGTTTTGAAAATAAAGTTGAAATTTCCTCAACAATTTTTTAAAAAATCAAAACTTTAAAAGAAGTCAAAATTTCAAAAAATGTTTATAAAATCATTCAAAGTTCTACTAGTTTTCGAAAGAGTTGACGTTTCCAAAAAATAAAATTTTCGAAATTTTTAAACAAGAAAAAGATTTTGATATTTGAAAACGTCAAAATTTTCAAAAAAAATTGAAATCTTTGAAATCGTACTAATTTTTGAAATAAAAATTAAAATTTTGGTAAGAACTCGAGATTTTTAAAAAAGTTAAATTTTTGAAAAAACAATGCAATTTTTTTAAAACAGGAATTTTTAAAAAGCCCAAAAACCTAAAACATCTTTTATTTATTTATTTACATTAACTGTGATGCCAACAATTAATATTTTTTAATTACAGTACATTTATACTCTGGTTCGGTTGGAAGAATCTCAGTTGAAATATTGTTATTCATTGTCCTGATGATGTACCTGTATTGTCCCAATTTTCCAATGAATCATCTCCACATACTCGGCATATTTAGTGATCTAAAAAAATTGTAAATAATTTAAAGCTCTAAATACATTTTTCTAACATTTTAGTGAAATTTTTAAAAAATATCGACATTTTAAAATATGCTTTAAACCTTCTAAAGTGTAGAAACTTTGAAGAATGCTGAAATTTCTGAAAATATGAAATTTGTAAAGCCAAGGCAGAAATTTCAAAAAATTCCAAATTTTCAGGAGGGAACTAAGTTTTGAAAATTGACAAAATTTTCAAGAAAAGTTTGAGTTTTAAGTCAAAAATTTTAAGGTCCAAATTATTGAAAAAAGTCAAAATTTTCAAAAAGTCTGAAATGTTCATAGACAGTTAAAATTAAAAAAAAATTATAAAGATTTTCAAAAATAGATCAAAATTTTGAAAAAATTGGAAATATTGATATTTTTGAAAAATTCGAGTATTCAGAAAAGTTTCCGACATTTTTAAAAACAATTCGAATTCTCTTTAAAAAGGCGAAGTTTAAAAAAAAGTGAGATTTTCGGTAAAATCTTTAAGATTTTTGAAAATTCTAAATATACTGAAGGAAAAGTTAAAAATAATAGAAAAGTCATAATTTTCAAAAAAGCCAAAATTTTGAATAGTTATATTTTCAAAAAAGTCGAACATTCTTTAAAAAAGCCAAAATTTTTGAAGGAAAATTTTTATAATGAGCTAAAATTTTGAAGAAATGCTAAAATTTAAAATAATAGTCAAACTTTTGAGAAAAAATAAATGTCGACATTTAAAAAAAAATTCAAATTAGACCAAAAATTGCAATTTTCCAGAAAAATCCGAAATTTTACGCAATAATAAAATAATTTTTAAAGTCACAATTTCAAATAAATTTGAAATTTTCCCCAAACAAATCGAAATTTTCAAAATATAATAAAATTTTGAACAAAAAGAAATATTCAAAAAAATTTGTTGTTTTAAAAAATAGTGGAAATTTTCAGAGTCAAAATTTTAGCGCCATAATTTACCTTAAAAAAGTTGCAATTTTGAAAAAAAAAAAATTTAAAAACACCAGAAGTTTTCAAAAAAAGTCAAAATTTTGAAAGAAAGATATCGACATTATCAGAAAAGTGCAAATTTGATCATATTATATTTAAATAAAGTCAAATCTCAAAAAAGTCACTATTTTAAGAAAAAACCGAAATTTTGCAAATATAATCTTTACGATCAATTCACCAAAATTTATGAATGGAAACTTTCACGAGAAATTAAAATTTTTGAAAAAAGTCCAAATTTGGCTGAAATTTTAAATTTCAAAAAAATTCCAAATATTACAAAATATTAAAAAAGTTCAAAAAAGTGAAAATTTAAAAAAAAAATCTAAATTAAAAGAAAAATCGAAAGTTTTCAAGAATTATGAAATTTTGAAAAAAACAAAATTTAATAACAATTACCGTCTCAAAAAAAAATTGAAATTTTGAAAAATAGTTGTTGAAATTTTCAGTCCAAATCTTAAGGTTTTGCAAAGAAATTGGAATTTTGAAAAAAGTCGAGATATTTGAAAACACGTAAAAATTTTCAAAAGTTTAAATTTTTAGAAAAATTGTAAAATCTTCAAGTTTAAAAACAATTCGAAATCGAGAATTTGAAAAAATGTTAAAAGTGTTTAAAACCCTTCGAAATTTACCTTTAAAAAAAATGAAAATTTGAAAAATAGTCTAAAATAGCCAAAAATAGTCGAAATTTTAAAAAATGTCCAAATTAAAAAGAATTCAAATATTTTCAAATTTTTAAAGAAAGCCTAAAATTTTAAGGGTGTAAATATTGAAGAAATGCCAAACTTATCAGAAAAGTTAAAATTTCAAAAAATCGACATTTTCAAAACGAATAAAAGTTTTCTGATAAGTGGAAACTTAAAAAAGTCTAAGTTTTCAATAAGGAGATATTTTGAAAAAATCTGAAATATTCAAGTCTTAAAAAGTTTAAGTTTGAAAAAAAGTCGAAATTTTGACAAAAGTCTAAATTTTGAATTAAATCGAAATTTTTTAAAATCAAAGCTTTAACAAGATTAAATCTTACCGCAACTTTTTTAGTCAAGCTTTTAAAAAAAATCTGAATTTATCGAAAAAACAAATTTTTTAAATTATCAGAAAGTTCAGCAATTTCAAGAAAGTCGAAATTTTGGATAAAGTTGAAATTTTAAAAAAATATCGAACATTTAAGAAGACCAAACTTATGAAATAAGTTTTTACACTTTTCTCGGTTAAGTAGTAATTTGATATTGATAAAAAATGTAGAAATTTTGAGAAAAATTCAACAATTTAAAAAACTCGACATTTTCAAAAAATTCGAAATTTTAAAGTATTTCAAATTGAAACAAAAATCGAAATTTTTAAAGTCGAGTTTTCTAAAGAGGAAGGTTTGTAAATAAAGTAAATATTTTGAAAAAAATCGAAATTTTGAAAAAAGGAAAGCTAAAATTACAAAAATTTAAAAAACCAACGAAATTGTCGAAAAATGTTGAAATTAAAAAAATCTATACACGATAAAGAAACTAATAATTGGGGCCAGGTGACATTAGCTAGTAATTATTTCATTATTTTAATTTCACGCGAGTGTTTTTGTTGCATTTGTGAAAAACCTTTACCCTTCATTTGAACCCCCCAGCAAATTTTGATACAAGGCCCATTTAAGGCACGCTACGCCACTGCTAAACATAGTACTATAAGTTAGGAATTCAGAAAAAACGTTGAAATTGCTGAAAAAACACCAGAAATTTATTATACAAAATTCCAAACTCTTGAATTTTCGTGGAACGCGTCCAAATTTCCAGAGAAAAGTATAATTTTTGATAAAGTATTCAAAATGGCAATTATATGGTATATGGAAATTTGTTAAGCTTAAAATTAAAAATTGAGGTAAAAAGTGAAAACAAAATCTCAAACTGAAACTTTAAAATAAAATCTAATTCAAACCTAAAATTTCATAAAAAAAGTTGACATTTTGAGATTAAAGTTAAAACAAAAAAAACAGATAATTTAGAGCCAAAACTTTTTTCCCAAATTCTGAACTAACAAACGCATTGGTTTTTCGAGTTTGCAAATTCGGGAAAAACCAAAAATTGTGATTTTGATGACTTGTATTTGGGCAATTGTAGTAGGTCAAGAATGGTTCGAGGAGGATTAAATTATGACTTTCACTCGAAATTTCTACTTTTCTTTAGATTTTTTCTTTCTTCGCTTCTTCTAAATTGCGACTTCTGAAAGTTACTGAAATTTTGTTTTTTTTTGCCTCACGGGTTTTGATTGTTTGAAAGTGATGCTGGTAGCAATAAATAATATATTTATACACAAATATATGCTTTTACCTTTCACCATAATTTCCTTTTCCTGCAGAATGTAACATTACAGGATATACTTCTTCCGGGATTGGACCGTGTCAAAGAACTACTAAAAGTGTTCGACGTTTCGCCCACCATCGTAGGGGGCTTCTTCAGGAACAAAGTAAAGAAAAATAAATGAAAAGAGGAATATGAGGGAATATGCAAAAACGAAAGAATAAAAAGGCCAATTTCAAGAGCACGGTAACTCAGTATGTTCACCATACCAGAGGCGAAACTCTTCAGAATAGTTACCGTGCTCAGATGTTTTGAAATTGGCCTTTTGATTCTTTCATTTTTGCATATTCCCTTATATTCCTCTTTTCATTTATTTTTCTTTTCTTTGTTCCTAAAGAAGCTCCCTACGATGGTGCGCGAAACGTCGAACACTTTTAGTAGTTCTTTGATACGGTCCAATCCCGGAAGAAGTATATCCTGTACTGACTCTGGCCGTGGAAGCCTTCGTTATCAGAATGTAACATTCTTTTTGTAATACTCTTCTTTCACAAGGTTTCCTGCAATGCGAGCAAAATGGGCCAAGCTCTATCTTACAGTGTATTTTGTAGAAAATCTGAACAATTGATGAATACTTCATTCCATACATTAACAACAAATCTGCTCTGAAAGCTAAACTGATGGGCAGCATGTGCATTTTTGTCTAACCAATATGTCTGTTGTGACTGAAAACAAATTATTTATTTCAGTGCAAGACATTTTAATATTTAAGTTACAAAAATTCAACAGAATAAATAATCAGACACGTACGTTTCGTAATAGAAGTAGAAATAAAAAAACAATCCACTGACTGAGTTAGTCATTTAGAGAAATTGAAAAGCTGTTCTTATTTACTTACTGTAAAGTTGAATTTTGATTATCATCTACTTAAAATACCAGGACCAGTACTGGTAAAATAACATTCATCTGTCCACAGCACTTTGTCAGTAACCAGTAAACCAGTTAAAACAATCGAGACGACTGGAAAAATCGGCTGATTCTTAAGCTTAAACTTTACTTGAGGAAACCTCCAACCGGCTTGCACTGATTCTTGTTCTTGCGGTGAGTTACTCCAATTCAACTAAACTTATCAGATGCTCTGCATGTTAGGCTGGTCGGTTGGTGTCGCAGTATCGCAGGCCCGGTATCGCGAACACAAATCGAATTTAGTTGCAACCGCATCCAACTGTTCTGTGATGAAAAGGACTTAAAACTTAACCTCCAAATTTATGTAATTAATTTAATTTGACAATTGAGCAGTGGCGGCTAGTGCTAAGGTTTGCAGGTTTGCACAACCTCCAAAAAAACGCAGGCTAGACTGCAAACTTTGCTTTACACATATGCACCTGCGCCTTAACTCTTATTTTGTTCGCTTAAAATACTTGCCCATAAGCAAGCATGAGGTTGCACTTGTGGATGCAAACCAAATATCGATACGCTATTATAATCTGTTATCGGTCAATGTTGCGAGTCTTGAAACACAAATAAAAATGAATTCGGTACAAAGTTTAATTGCGCAGCCATTCTCTAACCGATCTGTATCAAAAAAAAAAACTGGAAATTAAGCGACATGGATGACCTATACATGACTTAAATATTGTGCAGATGGTGTTTTGTAAAAAGCCAAGTTTTAACAGAAGTAGTTCGCGAAGCTAAAGAAGTACCTATGCGACATTGTTATCTGCTAAGCTAAAGAACGAATTAGCTTCACTAGCTATTTAATTGCAGCAACCTTAGTTTTTTTTTTGAAAAGTTTAACCAATTTTAAAGAAACCACTATCCATTTTTTAATTTATAAAAACTTAGCACTGAACTAACTGTAATCTACGAAAAAGAAAAGTTTAAATCTGCTTTTGATTTACTTGTACTCTATAACATTATTTCAGAAAACAGTGAGCTTAGTGAAACTCTAAATCTTTTAAAAATTCTGATAACTATCCCAATGGCTTCTGCTGATGCAGAGTGGTGCTTCTCCAGT
Source organism: Dastarcus helophoroides (assembly GCA_028583605.1). Lineage (NCBI taxonomy): Eukaryota > Metazoa > Arthropoda > Insecta > Coleoptera > Bothrideridae > Dastarcus > Dastarcus helophoroides. Next base: position 2,442,122 of record CM053327.1, on the reverse strand, counting down.
CTGGAAAGAATAAATACTTTTAAAAAAAATTCATTATGCCAGGAAAGGTTGTCCTCATTAACGATGTCTTCAAAGAAAAGGACTTAATCCAAGAAATACTCGATTTCAGTAAAACTTTATTGATAAATTTGCAGCTGCCAAAGATCGTCTGTCGTATGCACTTTCTCTTCTTTTTCTTTCTGTTTTTTTGCGAATATAAAAAAAGGGGAATTTTAGCAATATACTATATATGTACAAGATAAATCAATTTAAAATCCTAAATATCTCCTAATTCCTCAAGCTTAATTTAAAATTTCCATTTTCGGCACATTTTTGCAAATGTCTCTTTGCAACCCCCAAATTTTATTAGCACCAGCCGCCACTGCAATTGAGAGTAGGCAATATGACAACGTAGCTTTTGTCATCCAACGTTCGAACTGTGTGCCTCCCGGTTAAATAATCTACTGGTCCACTGGCGCGGCTCAAAGGCAATTTTTAAGGTAATTGCCCCGATTCTTAAAAGTTGAATAAAAAAAATTATTTTTTCGATTTTCTGTCTTTACTAAGCCTCCCGAATACATTGTTAAAATTAATGTCATTAGGACTGAATCACCCTGTATAACGAGCCAAGTGTGTGGATATTTCGTCGTGGATTAAATCTGCAGATCAGATTCTTTCATGTATGGCCGCCTACTAATTTCGTGAACGATAAATTGATGAATTCAAAACATCGATGTATCGTTTGCTTTACTATTGACAAAATTATAAATACTACTATACCTCTACCTTTTTTTCTCAAATAGAAACATATGTCACGAGGGAACTCGTTGAAGAGCTTATAGAAAACCAAATCAAGCCATACCAAATAAACAAGTTTAATGAGAGGCGAAAGATGGAAAAAAATTAATACCAGTTAATATGTTTTGGAGTTTTAAATTAACTCATTCAAAAGATATGAATTTTATTCCGCACTTATGGCCATCCCTGTTCAAAGCAGCCGACGGAATTAAAAGTCATTTTTAATGAGGAATTTTGGAATTAATAACAACTTTAAAATCTAAAAAATTTGTTTCATGGTTTAGTTACAGCTGTCCTCTATCCAGAGACATACATAAAAACTGATTAGGTACAAAATTACCCGAGATATAACCAGTTTTAAGGTAAAAAGTTGTTTTTAGCATTTACCGATAATGGAGGGACCAAGCGAAGATAGAGATGTACAATACGAGTTCCAGAAAGCATTTATTCGGCACGTATATACAAATTGATTCTACACTATCTTTTAATCTTTCACAAAAGTTCAGCGTGTTACAGGAAGGCTTCGACAGTCTGAAAAAGTGGATTCCGTACTCGCGCTTCAAAACCATTTCTTTCTAGTAATTGAATTCACTTTTCAGGAAGTCGGCCATCATATTTTATTGAAATGAAGTCGCAGGTGGGTCTGTTCGATTCGGTTCAGGTTATAAAGCCGAGTAATAAGTCACAATGATAACCTAATGGCTGTTATGAGGTTCGCGCTCGATGGAACAAAAGCGAGGAAGGCGGCGAGTTTTTCAAATGAAGTGTCTGTTTACTGGCCCTGATTTACGATCTCGTTTAGGAAACGCTCAGCCCTGTTAGCGGCCGCATCACTACAGACCTATAATCTGCATTACATCGATATCCTTTTCGTTTAAAGACCTTTAATCTATTCATTGCTCTCCCTGTTTTCATTAGAGCTATTTTATTGGCCTGAACAGAACTGAAGAGTAAAAGAAAAATTGCCCAATTTAAGAATTTGATTCTTGTCTTTGCTTCGTATCCATTAGAGAAGTCAGGTTTTATTTATTTACTTATTTATCTATTTTGTGAAGTGAAAACTTTTTTAGCAGTATTGAGTGACTTTTGGGGGTAAACTTATGATTTAACGTTGCCACCACCCGACACCATCACGTTAATTTGCGTTACTAAAACCTCAATGTTAACAGTATACAAACTGATTCAAACTTCGATACGCATATTTTAAAAACTTATTTTTGGGGTTAAAATAAGTCGTTTTCTTTATAAAACATGTTTCCTGAAATGCACCCACCCCGAGCTATAACAATCGTAATTTGCGCAAGAAAAATCGATTATGTCAAATTGTGACTACAGTTATTCATTAAATGCTCTCAAAATTTGCAAGATCCTCTTTTTTAGGTCCTCTATTTTTTATATTCAAATACTGTAAACTTATGTTTAGGAAGGATGGAGGAGGTTTACACTAGGGATGTTACGGAGCTCCGTATCCGTAACTAAAACTGTTGGATATCCGAAATAACAAATATTCGAATCCATAAACGAAACCGATATAAATGTTTCGGATAATTTCGGATTTTATTTGAAATAATTTTGCTAATTCTAATCGACTACTTTTGTTTGGTTGACTAAAATTTTGGAACAAACTAGCTGGTATGTCTCCCGACCTCATCCCTATTGTCACGGTTGTTCCTTTTTTTAAACGAGTTAAACGAATCGATTTTTGCTTTTAACAATTAAAAAAAATATATGTATTTTGGCTTTTTCATGAAAATGTGAATTTTGTTTAAAATTTTGACTTTATTTCAAAATATCGGCTTTTTTAATTAAACGTTGATTTTTTTTTAATTTCGATTTTTTTTAATATGCGACTTTCCAGAATTTTAACATTTCAAAATGTCACCCTTTTGAAAACTTCGACATTTTTCATATCGTTTACCTATTAGAATTTCAGATTTCCTTGAATATTTGAAGATAAAAATTTTGGAAATTTCCTTTGCCAAATTTCAACTTCCTGTCAAAATTTGGATTCTTTTTATAAATTGGAACTTTTTCAAAATTTTGAGTTTTTAAAAATTCCGGCTTATGTATAAGTTACTTCCGACATTTTAATTTGTAATTTCGCTTCCTGAAAAAATTGGTCTGGAAATTTTGATTTTTTTTAAATTTAACTTTTCAAAAGGTTAAATCTCCTTGAAATTTCGCATTTTTTTTTTAATCTCGATGTTTATGAAAAAAATCTCACTTTTTTGAAAATGGAGAGTTTTTTGAAAGATCGACTTTTTTAAAAATTTTATCTTTTTTAAATGTTACTTTTTTCAAAATTTACTTTTGTTTTTAAATAAACATTCTTCAAAACTGTGATTTTAAGAATTTTAACTTCTTTTTTAAATTCCACTTATTTCAAAATTTGGAATTTGATCTATTTCATTTTAAATTGCAACAATTTTTTAAATCTGGGCTTTTTAGACTTTTTTTGCTTTAATTTCGTAATTCTATTAATATTCTATAAGTTTTTTTGGAAAATCTTGTCAATTTTTTTTTTAATTTCAGCGTTTTTTGGAAATATTTACTCCAAAAATCAAGAAACTTTCACAAAATGTTAATATTTTTAAAAATGTTTGAATTAAAAGTTTTAATTACCAAAAACTTTCAGTTTTTCAAAATGTCAACTTTTTTTTCAAAATTTTGACTTTTTTCTCGGATTTCGGATTTTACTTAAAATTTGACTAATAATATTTTTAAAACCCGCCTTTTTGAAAATTTTCATTATTATTGAAATGTTAAATTATTTTTCCAACTACCATTTTTTTGGAAATTTTATCTTTTTAATAATTAGGAAATCTTTTTAATTTTTTTTTTTTAATATTTTGATTCAAAAGTTTTAATTATCCAAAAACTTTAATTTTTAAAAATTTCGATTTTTTTTTGAATTTTGACTTTTCCTATAATTTTGATTTTTCTTTCGTATTTCAAATCTTATTCGAAATTTGACTAAAAATATTTTTAAATTTGATGTTTTCCAAAATGTTTATTATTTTCATAACTTTATATTGTTTTTCAAAATTTAATTTTTTCTGAAAATACTAAATTTGAAAAATCCCGACTAAAGATTTTTATTATCCAAAACTTATAACTTTTCAAAATTTCAAATTTTTTTCATAGTTTTAACTTTTCTGCTAATTTTGACTTTTTGTTCGGATTTCGGATTTTTCTTAAAATTTGACTAAAAATAATTTCTTAAAACTCGACTTCCTTTGAAAGTTTGATTTTTTTTCAAAATTTTCGTTTTTGCAGTAGTTTTAAGTTTTCAAAAATTAGGAAATTTTTCACAATTTAATTTTTTTCACGAAATATTCTGATTAAAATTTTTAATTACAAAAAACTCTTAATGTTTAATATTGTGAATTTTTCTTTAAAACTTTGACTTTTCTTCCAATGTTTTCTTTTTTTCGAATTTCGGATTTAACTTGAAATTTGAGTAAAAGTATTTTTAAATCACGACTTTTTTCAAAATTTTGATTGTTTTTAAAATTTTAGATTATTTTTCAAAATTTTAACTTTCTTTTGGAAATCTTTATTCCAAAAGTTAGGAAATTTATTTCAAAATTTCAATATTTTTGAAAATTTCCGAATAAAAAGTTTTAATTATCCAAATTATTATTTCATTTTTCATAATTTTACCTTTTTCTGAAAATTTTGACTGGTGTTGGATTTCGGATTATACTTAAAATTTGACTAAAAATATTTTTAAAACCCGACTTTTTTCAAAAGTTTCATTAAATTTAAAATGTTAGAATATTTTTTAAAATCCCATTTTCTTGAAAATTTGAAATTTTCAAAAATTAAGAACTCTTCAGAATTTTATTTTTTTTAATGTTCTGATTAAAAAGTTTTAATTATCCAAAAATTTTAATACTTAAAAATTTCGATTTTCTTCAAATTTTGACTTTTCTGATAATTTTGATTCTTCTTTAGGATTTCAGATTTCATTTGAAATTTGACTGAAAATATTTTTAAATCTTGAATTTAAATTATTTTTGAAATTTTAGATTATTTTTCGAAATTTTAATTTTTCTTTAAAACTCTAAATTTGAAAAATTACCGATTAAAAATTTTTATTATTCAAAACTTATAGCTTTTCAAGATTTCAATTTTTTTTGATAATTTTGACTTTTCTGCTAAATTCTGATTTTACTTAAAATTTAACTAAAAATAATTTTGTAAATCTCGACTTTTTTTCAAAATTTTGATTACTTTTCAAAATTTTGGTTTTTCGGAAAATTTAATTTTCAAAAATTAGAAAATGCTTTCAAAATTTAATTTTTTTATGAAATATTGTGATTAGAAAATTGTAATCATCCAAAACTTTTATTTTTCAAACTTTTTCAACTTCTTAAAAATTTCGAATATTTTTGGTAATATCTCATATTTTCCAATTCACAAATTTTTGGAAAATCTTAATATTTTTTTATTATAACTTTTCACTGAAATGTTGACATTTTATAAGTTTTACTTTTTTTGAAATTATAGCTTGAAATTTTATCAAAATTTTAACCTTTTATAATATTTTCCATGTTTTTAAAATTTCGCTGGACATATTTAAAAAATTTGTAATTTTTTTAAAACTGCCTTATTTTCATAATTTTATTTATTTTAAAAAAATATTGTTCTCTTTTAAATTTAATCGTCCCTAACTTTAATATTTTTAGCTTCTATATTTGAAAATTTAAGCATTTACAAAATTTTTAACTAATTTCGAATTTTGTTTGAAAATTTTGACTTTTTTTTAATGTCAAATTTTTCAAACTTTTGAATGTTTTTAAAAATATTCAATTTTTTGATACTTTTGACTTTAAACTTCTTTTTTTAATTCAACAATTTTTCGAAAATAATAGTGACCATTTTTCGAAATTTTACTTTGGTATTTAAAAGAATACCATATGTGAATACCGTATGTGTTTATCTTCCTCACACAATATTGAACTAATTGAGGTGCCTACGAAGAAAAAAAAAAAATTCCATGGTATTAAAAAATTTCCAACGGCATTACCTATTTCCCTCATAGATTCACAAAACTTTTTGTATTTAGTAATTATTCATCGTTTTTTCTTTCAAAATATTCCACAAGTTGTGACAAATGTTTGTTCTGCAAATCGATATCGGTATCACATAATTTGAAATTCGTCATATTATCTAAGTGAATTACAACCTAAGGGGATAAATTAAAATCTAAACACCAATTTTCCTATTTTCAACTTTAAAATTAAGGAACTTTTATACAAATATTTATTTCCTATTTAAAATCCTTACTGCACGAATACAAAAATTCTTTTTTGTGCTCACCTACGTTGTATAAGGAACTCATGGGCAAAATTTGTTTCAAAATTGATTAATTTAGGCTATGGGATGTCTGCCAGTAAGCGTTTAAAGTTTTATTAATAGATATAAATTGGTTTTTTTGGTTAACAAAAATGATTAAGAGATATCTGTAACCAATATAATATCCGAAACTATCGAATATTTGAAATAATTTCATATCCATAACTAGAACCGAAACACATATAACACTGGGAATATATTCGTATCCAGATCCGAAATATCATTTCCCTAACAAATTTAGCTTACACATTCCCTGGAAAAAAATTTGCATTTCCACTGGGAGACTTTATATTTGAATAAAATTATATAGCTAGCCGCAACAAAATCCAAAATTTTATCCTCTTGCATTTTTTTGATACAACCAACCAACAAGGTAATTATTATTGAAATAATCATTATTTAAATCGAACTAAGCCTAGTGACCATTTAAGATCTTTTAATAAACCGCATTAATTATTTTATTACAAATAATGAAAAGTCTCCTCTTTCCTCCTCGATGCAATCCTCCATTCTTCTGCACATATGCTGTCGGACACGATCACTCTAAGAATCATATAGGACACAAGTTTTTATGAAGAGAAAGTCTTACTTTGACCCCATATACACACAAAATATGTGCATCGAATTTTGAATCATCCTGTACATAGAACATTGGAGCTGCTGGTAACGCAATTTAGTGTGATGGTGGCGCGAAACTATAAACTTACTCCATATTTAATACCGCTAAACAAGCCTAAAGAAATTTTTAGGTAAAAAATGCATGATCGACTTTGAGGGTTGTGCTAATGTGAAAAACGCCGAAAAAAAAAAGATTGCTTTTGATTTGTTCTCTCAACTATCAGTTTTGTTTGATGATTTTGTACTTTTGAAAATTTTTCCTTTTTTTTAAACCATAGACTTTATTATATTTACTATTTGTGAAAATTTTAATCTTTTTGAAATTTTAAAATCCGTCAAAATTTCAAAATTTTTTTCAAATTTTTATTCTAGAAAATTTGGATACTTTTTTTGTTAATTTTGACTATTTTAATGCTTTCAACTTATTTATTTTTTTACATCCACTTTCAAAATTGTAATTTTTTTATAATTTTTCCTATTATTGAAAATCCCAAAATAATTTTTGAAATACTTGACCTTTTCTGGACTTTTTTTGTCTAATTTTGACTTTTTTTTGAAAAACTCGAACTTTTCCTTTGAAAATTTTGATTTTTTTTTACTTTTTTTGAAATTCCGTCTTGATTTAAAACACTTTTATCTTTTTTTGATGATTTTGACTTTTGAAAAATTCGACTCTTTTGGATAATTTTAAATTTATTAAAATATTAGTTTTTTGTGTAAATTTGACCTTTTTTAAAATTTTTAATCTTTTAAAATTTCAACGTTTTTTCCCAAATTTCATCATTCTTTCAAAATCTTTATTTTTTTTGAAAATTTTAAATTTTTCCTCCAAATGTTTTTTTTTATAATTTATATACTTTTTTCTTGTAAATTTTTGTATTATTGTATTATTACTTGTTTACTTATGTTTTTTTTTTCCAAAATTTACATTTTTACTCGAAATGTTAAATTTAAAATTATTATTAATTTAGGCTTAAATTTTAAATTTAAAGTAAAAGTAAAATTTTATATTGAAGTTCTTGCACAAAATTCCAAGAAAATTTAGGTTTATAGGAATACTAGGAATAAAACAAAATTTCGACTTTTTCAGTGTTTTCTTTAAATTCGAAATTTGGAGAAAATTTTAAACTTTATTTAACATAGAGTCTCTGAACAATAAAAGTCCATCATAAAGAATGTAATCTTAAACATTTGATTTTTTGATTAAAATAAAAAACTTCTAAATGAAGCTCCAAAATGTCTTACCTTTTGATATTTTTTTACGTTAATTTGCTTTTTAAAAGCAAAAAATCTTATTTTGAGAATTCGATTAAAAAGAAATAAAAATTAAGTTTAAATTCGAATTAAATTTTGAAATAATGTAAAAAAAAATCATTTCAGAGGCAAGACTCTTCTGTCAAATAAACAATCAAAGTGGCACCTAGGACAATACAAATAAGACAAAAGTCAAAAGGGCAAGAGACAAGGTTGCTTCGTAAGTATGAACAACAAATCGTAAACAAGAAAATCTGATTATTGTTCACTGCACTAGCAGTACGTAGTAGAAAGTTTTCCATCTAAAGGATAATAATGTCATATTTTGTTAAAAGTATATTTTTGCATACACATTGAAAATAAACTAAAAAAACCTGAAAAGTCCTCCACCGTTTAATCCCTCTATAGATTGCACTGAAATATTCTGTTTAATTGAAAATCCGATGCAATGGGCTTAATCGCCAAAGATCAATAGCCGTTTATCACCGATTTCTCTTTCGTTTCCAATTAAAATTTTAATCATAGTTTCCCTACAGTTTCCACTTAATGCGATTAGAAAATGCAATCGGTAATATAAAGCTCCCGATTCTTGACTTGGCGTTATTTGTAATCTTAGTCTGGCGCTGTTTTAAATGAGAAAAAAAGGACAGAGTTATAAAACGGATAATTCCTATGACAAAACAAAGGATTCGTTAAACAATAAAATCCAGACTTTATACAGGGTCCTACAACAGTTCGTCGGGCATCTATAGGTTCTATAATAAGGAAGTTAGGAATTCCGTTCACATGCAGACCTTAACTGTGTACAAGAATGTATTTCAGGAAAATATGTTTACATGTACAGGGTGCCTCCAAAAAGTGTGGGCCGCTGACGATGACTTTTTTTAAATAGAAGCCCCTGTATTTTTTTTACATTTTTGGGTTCCTTTTCGACAACTTTACATATTTCTAAGATATTGTTAAATTGGTTGAATAGTTCCAGAGTAATAAATAAATGAAGAAAAATAAATATTTTGCTACATTATTCTTAAAAATTCATTAAAAATACAAAAACGCCCCAAAATTAAAACTGCGCTAGGTGTTTACTGAAGTGGGTTTCTAGTTACCTTGATATGAATATCTTAAACCTTACTTGTACAGGGTGTACAAAATTCAATGCCAAATTGGCTAAAATATAAAGCAATTTTTCTTCGTTTTTTCAAATGGAACACCCTGTAAATTTTTTTTAAGATACAGATTTAAAAAATAAACATTTTTTGTATTTACAAATATTTCGACATTTTTAACGGTTAAACAGATATTCTTCGGATTATTACATATGGCTCTTTCGACACTAAGATACAAGACAAAGAATCAAAGATGGCTTTGATAAAAATTAATTTTCCTCGTTAATAACAGGCTTCGTTCGTTCTTCCTCTGTGTACATCACATTTTCCGTATCAGTAAACCGCTTCAAGCAGTCTTCTAAAAGTAACTTCTTCGGGATGCCTTCTTTCACGATACCGACTAGCATAAAGCTTACTTGCTAATAGGCAATTCTTTTCATTTTCACCTAACACAAAAATCATATCTGCAAGCTCATCTTTACTAAAATTTATTTTGAAGATCAACGAAATAAACCAAATTCTTTTCAGCAAATATTAAATCTGTCATTCAATTTTATGAAAAGAACTTTTTTTAACTTTTTTCAACGCACTTCCACGTTTTTTTCTTTCTTTTTTTAGAGTCCAAGGCGTTTTGAACATTTATTATGGTAGTCTTTAGTGGTTTGAATTGGTCGGATATTTCGTAATTTATTTATTTATTTGTAGTCTTAAGAGAGCTTGGCAGTTAACTTACAAAATAATTATAAGGTAATTAATTGTTATCAAAGCCATCTACGATTTTTTGTCTTTTACCTTAGTGTCAAAAGAGTCATATGTAATAATCCGACGAATATCTGCTTAACCGTTGAACATTTCGAAATATTTGTAGGTACAAATAATGTTCACTTTTTACTTCAGTGTCTCATAGAAAAAAATATACAGAGTGTTGCATTTGAAAAAAAACGAAGAAAAATTGCTTCATAGTTTAGCCAATTTGGCATTGAATTTTGGACACCCTGTACAAGTTGTTATGCTTAAGATATTTATAATAAAGTAATAAGATACCCACTACAGTAAACACCCAGTGTAGTTTTGATTTAAGGGCAATTTTGCATTTTAAATGTATTTTTAAAGAAAATGTAGCAAGATTTTTTTTTGTCTTTATTTATTTATTACTCTAAAACTATTTAACCAAATTTAACAATATCTTAGGAATATGTAAAATTGTCAGAAAGGGATCAAAAATGGTAAAAAAATACGGGGCTTCTATTTAAAAAAAATCACCCTCAGCGGCTTACACTTTTTGGAGACATCCTGTACATGTAAACATATTTTCCTGAAATACATCTTTGTACACAGTTAAGGCCTGCATTTCAATGGAATTCCTAACTTTTTTATTATAGGATCTACAGATGCCCGTTGCACTATTGAAGGACCCTGTATATGTGTCAAAACTTCCCGATTTGTTGTTTTTGGCTCATTTTGGGAAATATACGCACACAGTAGTAATAAGAGCTAAACATTCCCGGATGGTGTTAATTGTGGCCGACCCGTTAGCCGAGGCTATTTTTTTAAATCTACGCCTTTTTAACTATTTTTTGATCTTGAAGTCTGAACTTTTTTTTTCGAAATTTGGAATTTAAACTTAAAATTTTGACTTTTTTTCGCAGTTGTGTATTTTGGAGTTCAAAATTCGAGACTATTTTTCTTTTCAATGGAGCTGTCCGTTATAAGACATTTCACTGTATTTTGATTCAGATCAAGTTTACTTACTTATCAAGCTGCAGAATCTGTATCTATGTAGATTTTCAAATATTTTGCAAAACTTATTAAATCGATTGAAACAGTTCTGTCCCTAAAAGCAGTTATTTAATTTTGTAAATAATTTTAAACTATGAAGTCTCATTGGTCTCGAGTCTCTGAAAAGATAAAAATTCCAGACGCGACTTCTTATTAATAATAACTCCAATATTCATTTTATGTTGTTTTAAGTAGTCTTTCGGCACGCTGAGTCAGGTCGGTACGAATTTAAATTCTGTTATATATTTGAATGATAATGGAATAGGATGCTCATTCAGGAGACGTCTCGCAGTTTGAATTTGCAAGAGCTGCGAATGCTGTGATAAGCTGTGTAAGCCATTCTGTTTGGCTTCTCTATAAGCGTATAATAGTCGCCTAGGACTGTCAACACAAAGGAAAATAACGCCTTTGATAGGTAATCCACTTCTTCTATCCTTGAAAATAAATGCACCGCTTCCTTGCGGCTTATTCGCGTTTTACAACATTTATGTTTCACTTCACGCCGTAATTGCTTCTTAAAGAAATGGGAAATTAGCAAGTAAATTACTTTCACGATATGCCAGGGATTACTTGCAACATGCTTTGATAGCATTGGGTGGAGCGCTGATCCGACTATATTTATATTGGCACATCAAAGAATTGTTAGCTGTCGGGTGCTACCCCAATAAAAATACCACAGCCATCGAAATAATACATCAGTTATATGAAGTTTTGTTTAATTGGAAAAACTTTAGAGATTTAAATTTAAAAAAAATAAAAACGAAACTTACAAAGGAAGTCGATATTACGTTATTAAATTAGTGATATCAGTTTGGTATATGGAGTTACGCGGAAAATATTCGTTGATTCTATAGTATTTACTTGTAGGGAAATTTGTTAACATTCAAGTTAAATATACCCAACTGGCGAAATCTAATAAAGTCGAAACCGCTCTCTGGTTTCGAAAGTCAGAACCTAATAAATATTTAAACCTGTTATTCTATGCATTAGAATCTAGTCTTCTGGGGCCTTTCTAGAGAGCTACCGCTTTGCTAAGCGTTTGTGGTTCAACTGTTGCTAGTTCGTCCACCTATAATCCACTATACACGGTTAGAGGGCTGCATACTGTAGTCAAGGTTGCATTTTACTTGCATATGACACTTGGATAACTCCTATCCACAGCTCCTCTAAGGACCAATAAGTTGTGGTACTTAGAAGTCACACTAAGGACATTCGTTGATTCTATAACATGGTCGGAACATTTGTTAGCATTCGTGTTGGATATACCAAACTGAAATCTAATAAGATCGAAACCGGTCTTTGGTTTTCAAACTCCTAATCTTATAAATGTTCAAATATGTGCAATATCTTTCCAAAAAGAATTGATGTTTGGACATTAATATTTTTTAAATGAAATATAGATGTCCCAAATATCGGTATTCGGTACAGATAAATCAATGCTTTTGTGATGTTTTTTGAATATTTAATTGCTGGTTTAAGAAATCAAAATTACGGAGGTGAGAAAAGGGCATCAATTAAAATAAAATGGAGTTCCCTAGAAATTCCGAGATTAAACTTAAATTTTCATTTTAAGCAAACTCGACATTAAGTAAACTCCAAATTTCGACTTTTTTCTTGAAATTTCGAGAAAAAAGTGTAAAGTTTGACGTTAATCTCGAAACTATACTCTATGATTAGGTTTATGTTAGACAGATGAAAATTGCTTCTCACCCAATCCATTTTCGTCAAATAGTTGACACTTAACAGTGGAGCCAGTAATTAAAATTTTTAATGACCATAATTTCGAATTTTTCCTCTAAATTTCTAGGTCAAATTCGAGATTAGAATCAAAAGTTCGAGAAAAAAGTCAAAATGTTGAAAAAAAAACTAGAAATTTTCGCCTTTAAACTCGAAATTTCTAAAACTTTTTTTATTAATTCGTTGACCTATCTATGCCTAATTCCGTTAATTACTTGTTATGAAATGACAACAATATTCCTTTCGAACTAAAAGCTGTATTATTTTTATTATTTTTTTCCATCCAAATTTTATCTAAAGATTTAAAGCCTATTTTTCTTGAACCAAAGGTTACGTTTGAAGATCCTAGTTTTTTCAAGAAAAGTAACATTGCGAGATTAACAACGAAGAAAAATTTTAACATTGAAATCTTAGATTCAAAATTTCAAAAATCTCTGCTTACAAAATATGTCGAATTTTCCATAAAAATTGATGGCTAAATTATGGATTTGCAGAAAAGGTTTAAATTTCAGAAAAAACCTAAAATTTATAAAAATTGAATTTGGTTTAGGGAAATTTGAAAAATTATTATTCAAATTTAAAAATATTAAACTTTTTAAGAAAGCCACAATTTGGGAAAAAAATAGTTTTGGAAACTTCAAAAATTAATTAAAAAAAAAAGTTCAAAAAATTTAAATGATTCAAAAAGGGTCGAAATTTTCACAAAATTCTTTATAAAATAATCAGGCAAAATGTAAAAATGCTAAGCTTTATACAAGTCGGAATGAAAAAAAAAGGCTAAAGTTTAACAGACAAAGTTTGAATCAAATTTAAATGTTTGAAATTTAGAAGATCTAAAATTTTATAAAAAGTCAAAATTTTTAATAAAAAGATCTCCGAAAATATGTAAATATGCAAATTTTAAAAACAGAAAAAAATTTTAACACAACATTTTGAAAGAGATTTGAAAATAAATTGTAATTTTGAAAAAAGTTAATGTTTTCCAGAAAGTTGGAAAGTTTCGAAAAAGTGCTAAAACTTTTGAGAAAAAATTAAATCTGTTTTTAAAAAACTAAATTTAAAAAAACCAAATTTAAAAAAAAATAGTTTTAATTTAATAAAAGACAATATAGAATTCTAAAATAGTCAAGACTTTTAAAAGAATAATTTCAAATCTTGAGATATAACTGAAAATTTCTAAAAATAGACACAATTTAAAAAAAATGTAACTTGAAAATATTAACATTTTCGGAAAATGTAGAATTTTAAAATAAAGTAAAAATTCTTAGAATAAAATGAAGAAAAATTTTAAAAAAACCAACCAAATTTACAAAAAAAAATTCAAAAGTTTTTGTCACAGGGCGAAATGTTCAGAAAAATACAAATTTTGGAATTTCAAAAATTTTGATATCTAAAAAGCAAATTTTGAAAAATAAATTAAAATTTTGGAAAATTTAAGTCGAAATTTTGTAAATTGTTGAAATTTCCTTAAAAAACTCAATTATGTTTAAAAAATTTAAGATTTTCAAATAGGGGTGCATATTTTAAAAATCACAAACTTTTTAAAGAAGTCAGGACCAGATTTTGTCAAAATGCGAAAGTTCAAAAAAGTTGGAACTTTCAAAAAAACGAACTTTTGACAAAAGATCTGATTTCGAGTACTATTAATTTTTAAAAAAAAGTTTAAAGTGTCAAAATTTTTGATTTTAAATTTTTTAAAAAACGAAATTTTCAAAAAATTTTAAATTTTCGAAAATATCGAAATTATGAAAAACAGACGAATTTAAAAAAAATATCAAAATTTTTGACAGTTAAAAGTTTAAAAAATATAGACATTTTCATAAAAAGTTTAAAAATTCAAAAAAAAGTGAGATTTCCAAAAAGTGATATTTCAAAAAATTCGAATTTTGAAAAAATATTATTTAAACCGCAGATTACGTTTGAAGATTAAACTTTTCAAACAAAGTAGACATTTTGAAATTACAAACATACATCGGCGAAATACTTGAACACTTCAAATTTAAACTCAAAATTTTAACATTGTTCAAAATTTCGACTTTTAATTTTAATTTTTTTCCGAATTTTTTTTAATGTTGACATTTTTTAAATTCAAAAATTTGTGATTTTCTAAATATTTCGCCTTTAGAAAAATATTTCAAATTTTTTTTTTTTAGATTTCGTTGGTTTTATTTTGTTTTTCGATTATGTTTTTTCAAAATTTTGACCCCATTTTGAAATTCCACATTTATTTGAAAAGGTTGATATTTTCAAATCGTTTTTTTTAATTGTATCTATTTTTCAAATTTTGAGGTATTTCTCAATATTTAACATTATTTTTTTGAAAATCTGACCTTTTCAGAATTTTTTAAAATTGTATTAGAACAATTTTTTTTAAATGTTGGCTCTTTTGAGAACTCCGTTTTTTTAATAATTTTCCTATTGAAATTTTTAAAAAAGTTAACATTTTAAAGTGTCAAAATTCTGCATAAACTTGCAACTTTTTTTAAAAAACGAAAGCTTTAAAAAATTCCAAATTTTCCAAAAACTCGAACTTTTGAAAATCAGAACGAATTTGGAGAAAATATCAGAAATTTTTAATAATCGAAAGTTTAAAAAA
Source organism: Dastarcus helophoroides (assembly GCA_028583605.1). Lineage (NCBI taxonomy): Eukaryota > Metazoa > Arthropoda > Insecta > Coleoptera > Bothrideridae > Dastarcus > Dastarcus helophoroides. Next base: position 2,426,894 of record CM053327.1, on the reverse strand, counting down.
TATCGACATTTTCATAAAACGTTTAAATATACAATGAAAAATGAAAATTTCAATAAGAGCGTTATTTTGAAACATTCAAGTTTTCTAAAAAAGTTTTTTAAATCGAAGATCAAACAAAGTGGACATTTTAAAATTACAGGCGTACATTGGGAAAAAATTTCAACGTTCCAAATTTAAATTCGCAATTTTGAAAATTTTTACTTTAAGCCCAAGATACAGTCAAAACCGAATATAACGACATCGTTTACAACGACGCATCGGTTATTACGACTAAATGGCAAGTTCCTGGCCAATTATTTTAAAAAATAACTGTACTGCCAGTTATATTGCTTACAACAACCACCGGTTACAGCGTCCGTAGTATATGGTCCCTTCAATGTCGTTATATCCGGTTTCAACAGTATTTATAAAAAATGTTCGAGATTTCGTTCAAAATTTAAGATTAACCTTGAGATTGAAGAAAAAACTTTAAACGAAAAAACAACTGGAATTTATAGAAATAAAATTTGGTTTAATACAAAATGCTTAGCAAAGATCCGCAATTTCTCAGAAAATTTGTAATTAAAAAGCTATGCAAATTTCAAATTTAAACATAAAATTTTGATGAAAATTTCTAATAATGAATTTTAAGCATTTTACATTCAAAAATTGACAACTGCTCAGATATTCCAAATTTGGCGATTCGGGTCAAAATGTTGGTAATTCTGTTTTGGTTTTTTTACTTGGAAAATTTTACTTTCGACTGAAAACTTAGACTATTTTAAAAATGTTTCTTTTTTCTGGAAATTTGAACATTCAACAAATTTGGAATTAAGAAATTATGCAATTTTTAAACTTAATCATGAAATGTTGATGAAAATTTCTAATTTCTAGTAATGAATTTTAACATTCAACACCCAAAAATTGACAACTGCTCAAATGTTCCACATTTGGCAATTCGAATAAATATGTTCAGAATTCTGTTTTCGTTTTTATTTGGAAAATTTTACTTTCGACGGAAAAATAAGACTTCTTAAAAATGTTCCTTTTTTCTGGAAATTTCAACATTTAACAAATTTTTTATAAAGAAACTAAACATCTTAGGTTTGAGCTGGAAATTTTGATAAAAAGTAGAAATTTGTTTTTTTTTTGCTTCCAAATGTTGCTTAAACCTAACAATTGTCAAAAAAGTTGAGTTTCGAGATAACAGTGGTAAACATTGGAAAAAGACCGTCATATTTGAAAATTAAACTTAAAATATTAACAATTGCTGCCGTAATTAATATAAAATATTTATAAAACTTTCTCGAATTGGCGAGGTCTAGATTACACTCCAGATTTCGAGAAAAAATTTCAGCCTTCCAGAAAAATCTAAAATTTATAAAAATTAAATTTGGGAATTTGATGTAATACAACATTTTTAAAAAAATTTCGGGTTATGCAATTTTCAAGTGAGGCACGGTCACATGTCAGGACGTTATACCTAAAATTTGATAATTTCTAGAACATTTGTAATTTGACAATTTTGATTGAAATTCTGAGAATTCGTTTTCGGTATTTATTTGTAGATTTCCATTTTTAACTCAAAAATTGCTCTATTTTAAAAGCCTTTACCTTTTTTCTTTGAACCTTTTGCCCTTTTTCTAGAAATTTTGAATTAAAATACGAAATTAAAAAATTAAAAATCAGAAAAAAGGAAATTTATGCAAAAAAAGTTGCCTTAAAAACAAATGAAAATTTAAAGTTGAAGTTGGAAATTTTCATAAATATGAGAACTTACTTCTTTCCCGAAAATTTAAGACAATTAATTGTAGATAATTGTGAATTAAAAATCGAACATTTTCAAACATCGTTTGATCGATGTATCAATATTTTTATGATTTGCTATCGATGTATGTAAACGACACATCGACGTTTTCAAAGCATCGAACTATCATTTGCATGAAAACACTTCCATGCTTTTAAAAACACAACACTTTCTGTATTTCTGGACTGCCCGAGATTTTAATTTAGTTTGATATTGTTAAAAGAACTTAGGTTGTACAATGAACCATTTTCCACGTGTCACATCAAAGGTAACAAATTATAATAAATTAAGTTTCCTTCAGACCGTTATATTACACAAATGTGGGTCAAATTGTATTGTTTGTTTAGAAGTGATTTATATGCATGAATTTGCTATGAATGGATATCAATAACAAAGTTAGTTGAATTATATTATTTTGTGCGTGGCAAAATAACGTTTTCTGTTTACGAGCTCTTGGGGGCAGTAAACAATAATACAACGATCGGAAGAAATTGTTTTCGTGGACTAAATAACTTTGCGAGTTCGACATGGGAACTTTATTGTGTGCGATTAATATTCATAAGCTCGAACCTACGGAGTTAAATTAAGTAATTTCGGGGCAATTTTTACCTCAAAAGCGACGAATTCGAAAAAATTGTAAGAGGCTCAGAAATTTCAATTCATTCTGTTTACAGGTGTCGACGATATACCAGCACGTTATTGGATATCCAACGTCGAGAAGCTTTGAGTAATACATTTTTGCTACTAGACAGGCGAACGGTAATATTTCCTTAGCTCTAGATTATTTTATAAGATAAGCTTAAGCAAGCTGTTTGCAATTTAATTATTCAGAATCACATTAAATCATGCAGACGTTTCTCGTCATGGCTAACTAAACTCGCCTTAAAACCTTTAATGGAACTTCCTGAAATTTCTCAGAAGACATCTTTCAAAAATTACTTTATTATGATGAGAAAAGACGGTACAAGGAAAACAAATAAAATTTGCAAAACTTTGAATCGGTCTCAAAATTTATTATATTTAATTCTACCTTGGGCTTAAATAACAGCAGCAGCTTATATTTGTTAAAATAACATTTCAGGTTTATTATAGACGTACAATCAACATGGTATAATATCAAGAATTTAAAAAAATATGTCCATAACTTATCTATTTAATAAAACACTGACTGAGAGACAACTAAACCGGTGGGACTAGAAGCATAACATTTTGCACATACATTCCTTGTGACGGAGATGAGCACTAAAAAGAAATTTTTCAAAATTCATTTCCCAAAGCGTTAAAAACTGGATAAAATTTCGTTCTTTTTAAGGTTGTAAATATAAAAATTGTTGTTTAGTTTCCAGTTTAAAACTTACAGTTAATTCTATTAGCGGTTTTGGAAATTCTTTCCCTTAGGGGGTAAACTTCACTTATAAGATAACACAATGAATGCGTTTTCGAAAATACAAAATATGCGTATGTATCTTAGCTGCGATCGCCATCCACATAGATCAGATATGTAACAGAGTAGATGTTAAGATTTTATTCCCATTTTACAGTTTGTAAACAAAGGGTAACAAAAGTTGTGAGGTGGTTAGGAGAATGCAGATTTTTAGTTACTTATAGACATAATTTTTCTAGATAAGCATAAAAGTCGGACCCTAATTTAATAATTTCAAGCTCCTTAACAAGTGAGAAACATCGCTAAATAATGTGACAGATGCAACACAATATGTATTTCATGAACATCTTCATAGCAATAGAAAAAATATTTGTTTGAAATTAAAACTCTTTAGGCGAGTTAGGCTAGAAAGGATAGGGGAAAAACGAATGGCTTCGCGTTGCCAATAACGCAAATTTGAACTACCACTCTAATGTCTAGTAGGTACATATACCCATGAATAGATCCCGCAATAGAATTTAAAAAACGCTAGATCGGCAGTGATGTTCGAGCTCGGACTCGCCACGCCCAAAGTAATTGCTCTACCACCGTCGCTCGTTGAATTGAAAGCTAAACTTGCCTGATAATTTAACCCTACTCCTAAAGTTAAATTGAATATGCAAAAATGTGTATACTATAATTGTCTAAATTCTTTCCGTAAACAAAAACTATATTAGAAAAGCAAAAACGCTGGCAAATTACGGGTAGGTGTCAATTCGAAAGACGGATGCAACGTACGAGATTAAAATCCGCGTAATAAAGATATGCTTCACAAGATACACATAATTTCACCTGCGCATTGCAAACAACCCGAATGATAAGAATTATTAACATTTGGCTGAGCGTTTGGCGACGCTATTACATTTTTGAATGACATTTCTTAAAATCTATATGAAATATTTTGATTTGAGTAATAATATATCATTCACAGTTAAGTATTTTGACTTTTGTGCTTTAGTAATCAGCTATTTCTTTTAAAATAAAAAATAACATAGTATGTTTCTGCTACTATAAAATGAGCTATGGAATAGTTATGATAATATTGCGATGAATAAATGAATAGATTAGGATAACACCAGGATCAAGGTAAGCTAATATCAGTTGCCTCTCACTTGAGTTTAATGTATAATGTATAATGTATAATGTATAATGTATAATGTATAATGTATAATGTATAATGTATAATGTATAATGTATAATGTATAATGTATAATGTATAATGTATAATGTATAATGTATAATGTATAATGTATAATGTATAATGTATAATGTATAATGTATAATGTATAATGTATAATGTATAATGTATAATGTATAATGTATAATGTATAATGTATAATGTATAATGTATAATGTATAATGTATAATGTATAATGTATAATGTATAATGTATAATGTATAATGTATAATGTATAATGTATAATGTATAATGTATAATGTATAATGTATAATGTATAATGTATAATGTATAATGTATAATGTATGTACCACGAAGATATCAAAATATATAAACCTTTCAGGTTAGTTCCAGAACAATTAAATCACTTCATATTCAGTAATATCGTTAAAAATGGTAACACTGTTATTTCCTAGATTTAAGTTTTCAGTTCTGTCGGCAGTCCACATGACTGCCTATTTTTTGTTTTTTTTTTTTTTGTAAAATATCGATATACGTGGAAGATGAAAACATACATGTAATAGTAAGGTGTGATGACACTTTGGTTTGAAGAGCACTGACGTGGACGACAAGTGATTCGTAAGTTATTATAAAATTATGAACTAGACGAAATATTTTAAAAAGAAATATGTGCAAGTATTATAGGTAACCAATACACGAAATATTTTTCGACGATGATTAATCATTGCACACAAACATTCTAAATTTTGTGAAAACAAATGTAATATTTAAAAAGAAACAAAAACTTTCAGAAAATTTTAAAACTTCAAGTTTAAAAAAAAGCCGAAAGTTAAAAATTTGACAAACGTCGACATTTTGAAATATAAACCAAAGTTTCTAAAAAGTTTAAAATTTGGAAAATGTTGAAATTTTGTCGCTTTCGCGGTGAAGAGTCGCAACCCATAAAAAGTGTAAAATTCAGTTAAGACTGTTAATAAAATACTAAGAAAACTAAAATTTGATTTTTGAAAATATCCTGACCCAACATTTTTAAAAGTCCTAGTAGCACAAAATTTAATAGGGGACGTAACTCTTTGTAGTAAATGGAGCTAAGCCACCTAACACATAAAATAATGTTTATAATCCTAAAATGAAAACATCCAACTAAAAAGCATAATACCTAAACAAAAATACCAAGAATTGTTGTCCACTGATTATAGTTTTAGAAAAAAAAAACATGAGTATTTCGATGACAAACCTTTTTTTTTAAAGCGCGCTAGCTCAAGTTTTTGTTTATGTGGGTTGGAACAGTTCACCACCAAAGAGACGATTTTGGAAAGAAACAAAATATTTGAAAAAAATTAAAAGTAAGGCAAAAGTTTCACAAAATTTAAAATGTTCACAATAAGACAATATTTTGAAAAATGAACAGAAATTGAAAAAAAAAGGTTAACAGCTTAAAGAAGACAAAAATATCGAAAACGGGGAAAATTTTTTTAAAATGTCGAAATTTTTACAGCTAGGAATTTCCAAAGAATTTGACATTTTTAAAATGAGGTTAAAAGAGTAGTCACGCCGAGGACGCTTCCATTAATGAATATGACGATGCAACCCGTGATGCAAGCTGCAACCTCATGAGGTGACCTAAGCATTAAGATTTGCAGTTGCATCGTAATTAACTTATATGTACTCGTATATACAAGATCTCAGCAGAGAAATGCTTTAATTAGAAGGTAGAAAACATGTAAAAAATCAGTTACAAATAAGTCAGTGGAAGTTAAATCCCTTAAATACTTATACGACTCACTTTAAGTTGGAAGTGTTCACAATGACGGTACCATACTGATGAAGCCTAGAAAGGCCGAAACTCAATCTATGATTGTGGTTGAAAATATTTTCAACTTTCGCCCTAGTTTAACTGTTTACCTGCAGAACATTCAGTTAGTTACTAGGTTAAAATTTTTAAAAAATTGTGTATATACAAAAGTCGACATTTTCAAAAAATTCGACAATTTGAAAAAATGGCAAATTTGAAAAAAAGCGAATTTAGGAAAAATAGTCCCATAAGTTCAGTAATAGTAAAAATTAAAAAAAAGAACGAGATTTAAAAAAAAATCATAAATAGTTCAGTGAAATTTTCGAACTTTTTGAAAACTAGTAAATACTGGAAAAGAAGCCTAAAACTATGCGAAATGTCATAATTTTAAAAAAAAAGTAGAATTAGTAAAGATTTTTAAGAGTTTAATAGTTTTTCAATAAGCAGAAATTGTTAAGTGAATATTTTTCATTAAAAATTAATTTTTTTGGAAAAATATCAATATTTCTCATTATAAACGAAATTTTCCAAAAGAAATTTCAACATTTTGAAAAGAGTCGAAAATTGGCCAAAAATTAAGAAATGTTAAGAAACATTCGAAATTTTGCAAAAAAAAAACAAAAAAAGTATAAATATTAAATAAAGTCGGAAACTTCAACTTTCCAAAAACAAAAACTAGAGCTGAAATTTCCGATGATTTAAACAAAGGCAAATATTTAAAATTTACAAAAAGTGAACATTACAAAAAGAGTAAAATTTTCAAAAAAATGTCTATCTGAAAAACGAAGATATTTTAAAATTTTTAAGAAAACGAAATTTTGAGAGCTATAAATATTAAAGAAATGCCAAAATTATCAGACAAGTCGAAATTAAAAAAAAAACATCCAGATTTTGAAAACAAAAATTCTTGGGAGATTGAAGATTCAAAAGAAATTTAAAAAATATCAAAAATGTTAGTCATTTTCAAAAATAAGTGATTCTAAAAAAAAGGCAAAGTTTTCAGAGTAAAGTTAGAATTTTTAATAAAAACAAAATTTGTAAGGAGTAGACATTTTTAAAAATAGGCAGTTGTGGAGATTAGCGATAGAACTAAAAGCTTAAAACTAGTAAATATGTAGTGTATTTTTATTTGGAAGAGGGGGGGCAACGGACTGGTCCTTGGTTATCTTTAATAATTGAAATATAAAACTTGTCCCCTGAAACCAAGAAAGATTAAAAACACAACAAAGGTTTCTCAACGAATTTCGGCCAAGCTATCATCTTCAGAGAGATACAGATATCATCTCCCTGAAGATGATAGCTTGGCTGTCGAAACGCGTTAGAAAAACCTTTGTTGTGTTTTTTAATTTTCCTTGATTTCAGGGGACAAATTTTGTATTTCAATATGTAGTGCAGTTCAAACCCACACTAATAAACAAGTCAGAATATTGGAAATATTTGGAAATAAATGCTGTCAAACATCTATAGCTTCACAAATATTTAAAACCTAGTCAATTTACACTTGTGAATGAGCAGCTTGATCTTCTCAACACACCTCTAATTGAAGTTTTGAACGAGAATTCGGATCAGACAAAATATTCGTAGGAGTCTGTGATCCATGGGGCTTGTTAGCATAACAACGGCTACACAAATTGCTTGTACAACCGCCGACGATGCTGCAGAGTGAACCCAGGTCCGGTCATAGCAAATATTTATCGAAACATCGTGGAATTTTAATATCTGTTGTTATTTTAAATGTTAATAAGGTTTAATGATTATAAATATTGAAGAATTCTACAAAGTACGGGTTAGAAATATCAAGCTAAATTTTTTTAAAATTTCATTTTTATTTAAATATTTAGAATATTTCTTAAACTCTCGATTTTGTTTTAATTACTATTTTCTTTAAAACCGAAAATCTTAGGACTTAAAATATACTGAAAACTATCTTTGGGTTTGTTTTTATTTTAACTCTATTTGGATCATTTTCACACACTTTTTTCCAGAACTTAAGCTTCGGCCTTTAGAAATTGTCACTTTTTCAAAATATTGACCGGAAATATCGACTTCTTTTTAGATATTTTTTCGGAATTTTTATTAGTCGTTTTATTCAAAACTTTTTTCATTTCCTTGAATTTTTACCTTTTTTTTTTGTCCAGAATTATGCCTTCAGTAATCCCGAAATTTATACTTTATTTACTTTCTATTTTGAAATTTTTACGTTTATTTCGAAATTTAATTTTTTTTTTTTCAAATTCTTCGGTTTTATTTTTCAAAACTTCAATTTTATTTTCATAATTGCCAATCTACTCTTTGGCTTTATTATTTTAAAATAACACTAAATTCGAGAAAGTTTGTTTTAATATAAATGTGGTTTTCGACTTTTTGTCAAATTTTATCTCTTACTCTCAAAAGTTTGATTGCAGTAATTTTTATCTCTATTATTATTTTTTTGATAATTTTAAGTTTTCGCTTTGAACTTTTATTTATTTAATTTTTTTGAAAAATTTCCACTGTGGATGTTTTATGTTTCATTAACCGTATGACATTCCTACTGCTATCACTTTTCCTAAAGCTGAGGCCAACTTTGATTTTTCAACAGAACATTCTGTATATTATTACACTTTTGAAATATGTACAATTTTCTGAATACAGTGGACATAAAATAAGTGATGTTTGAAGTCCTAATAGATTTTTTTAATCCATATTATCAGTCTAAAAGTCTATGACTCATCCTAATTAGATCTAATTGACTACATTAACACTGCAAAAAATTAAATTGGGAAAATTTGGGAAGCGTCAATTCCTTTAATCTGTTTTCCACAGATATCTTATGTTCTTATTGAATAAATCTTAAAATAAATTGAAACCGAAGATTAGAAGCTTTTTCGCCTGTAACTTCAGTCCTACTGATTTCACACACCAAAGGTAAAAATATGTCTAGATTTACGATTAAATGTACTTGTTCGTGGTATCACAGTATCATCATATACCCTTTATAAAATAAATTTATGACATAAAAACCATTTCTGTTACTTTTATCAAGCGATAAAAGCGTGAAATTATCCCCTTTTTGCCTTCTTTGATTTTTGTAGCATTAATGTTATACATTACTTAGGATGGATCATAACCTTTTAGGGTGACAAATAAAATAAGACTAAAAAATGTATCGATATTTTAAAAACCACTTATTTTAGGTACAATACATTGAGAAAATTGTACGAATTCCAAAAATGTAATAATATACAGAAGGTTCTATTTAAAAATTAAAAATTAGTGTCAGTTTTAGCAAAAGTGGCGCCAATAGAAACATCATTTTCAGCTCAGAAATTGACATTTTATGAGTACATCAAGTTGGGTATGTTTACAAATTGTATCTTCATACATAAAAAAATAGGGGGTGTACCATGATCCTGTTACATCCAACATAGTCTCTTCCTTTTGGAGTTGCGCAAGTTAGTAAGTCAGGTTACCACTGGGACCACGAAACAAAGCCCGTAACATATATAGGTTGCTAGTATAATCCTTCTCCTACTTCGATCGCCAATGATCATAAACAAATTTTAACTTTATTTGGTTACACTTAAAATAACTTATTGCATTGTTAAAAACTTTGCCCTACCTATTCTACACTGGGAAAAAATCATTAACGCGTTTCAGAGATGGAAGGTTAGCTTTCCAATGCTAATATTTCAACATGGTTTACTTGGTATAAGTTTTAATTATAAATCAATATTTCAGAACAATAGGTGAAACTTAGAGCCCTCAATAATAGTGTATTTAAACATTCGTTATATTGTAAAGAATTGTTAAGCTCTAAAGAAATTCCCAATTAAGTTTTTTAAAAGTTAATTAAAAAATAATAATAGATCGATCAAAACAGAAAATTTAATGAGAAATCAAGCCGTTCAATGCATAATTGATCTTCAACAAATCCGATCGTTAATTAGTGTCAAATATAATGAGGTAACAGAATAGAGCAGTTAACAGTGCGAGCGTTGGCTGCTATTTTAATATTTAACGTGGTCGGACCTTGCGCCGGGAGCCTGATTAAATGCCGCAGAGCCGCCGTTTAATATTGTGCGCTCGGCTAAATATCTCGGCGCCGGATTAGAATTCGCCCTCTCGGCGGGATCGACACTGAAATTAGCATTATTGGCGGACGGCTGTTTGTTCTGCGAGGGCTATTGTCGACTTTAATCAGCCCCAGTCAAAGTCAGAGTTTGATAGTTGGGCAGCTAGCAGAAATAAAACGGTGATGAATAGAAGTGCTGTTATCGGGTTCATATCCAAAACTACACGAATCGATCTTATTCAGTTTAAAAAATAAATTTGCGTAAACTGTTTGTAACTTTAGATTGTTGGTTAGATATATTTGTGCTTTTATTTAGGTATTTTAGACCGTTTGTTTCAATATGGTGGCATATGTATATTAAAGAAGCATCTCAGCTGATTTTTGTTGGATTTATGTATAATCCAAATCTTCGGATATAGAAACTTAAGCTTAAATAATAATTTCATTTAATGGCGACATCGTGAAATGGGTAACGCCTAACGAAGGGGGTATTTTTTGGAAATCAAACCTCGAGGTCTCGACGAACTAAAATAAGATGTTATCATTGTATAGAAGATCAGTTACCTAATTCGGCAGGGACGAAGTCGCGGGTAAAAGCTGGTTTTATAATAAATGGATTCCTGAGGAGGATAGAACAGGTGCTTGCAATTAGCTGTATAGAAACTTATGCAACAATAATTCACAACTGGTCCAACTAACCTCCAAAATAGCTATTTATAATGTTCAGCAATGCGCTAGAGACTAGATCAGTGAACGTTTAGTAACAATACATAACTGACCAAAGTTTCGAAAAGTTTTCATCAAAAGTTTTTATTTCATAATTAGCAATGTTGTGTTCCTGAGAAGTATGCAAAACAAAATTTAACAACTTAGAGCATGGTTAATCTTCACTTTTATAAAAAAGTCGCCTGACTAAAAAGTTGTAGTATACTTGTATTAATTCACAAATCAAGGTAGATACTTTTACAAAATTAAGGTCACAAGAACTTGGCTATTAAATGAATTTGTTGTACGAGAAAGAATATTAGCCAACGAAACAACCAAAGGGGCAGGACACTTAAAGATTTATATCACGCACATAGTCGATGTGGTGGCTTCAGAAAAACTTATTCATCATAACTACACCACAGGATTACCAGACATCCTAAACGTGACATTAAAGAAAGAATATTTAATACACTATTGAGCTAACATCTGTCAGTGAGCTCAATCACCCAATTAAATAACCATTGAAGGTTCTTACGGACCCAAGATCTGCAAGATCTGCAAGAAAACTAACTGGACAATGTTCAGAAAGTAGCTAGCATCGTACCTAAAAGTGCCTGGAGTGATTAACACAATGATAAAATGATGATAATAAAATGATCACATTATCTTTGTGGTGAAATGACTCGAAATGACCATAACGCATTCCATTCTGGAAGTGATCTAAACCTTTTGGCGTAGAGAAGATACGGAACCATTGCTAAATTACTTGGTGGAGTTGATCAGAGGAAAACATCGTACCAGAAAGAAAACAAGATGGACCAATCTCTAAGTAGATAAGTTGGAAGTCAATAGACTCATCTATAAACTTAAGTATAAATTTAAAGTGAATATAATGTACAAGTTTTAGAAACACCTAAGAAGCTATTGAATTTTTCATTGATTAAAAATAAATTTTCGCTCATGTTATGTGAGACGTTTGCAATAGTTAGATTTTTTTTTATTTTGTTTTATCTGAGTTACCTAAAAAAAGGCTTTCCTCTGTTACACTCTATAAAACTTCTAAAATTCTTTAGATTTTTGTTGTACAGGCAAAGATCTAAGAGGGCATAGAAAACCTATCCCTTCAATACACTGACCTCAAGGAATGGAATACTCGTATCAGGACAAGGCCGCAGCATTCGTTGAGATTTTTTAAAAACACTATCAGGCCACGCTTAAGGCAGTGGACTCTGACCGCGTGGAAAAAAGAGAACAAGAAACCCGAGAACTTCTTCTTCATCTCTTCGATCCACCCAGTTCAAGAAATGGAATACTCAGATTAGGACAAGGCCGCAGCATTCGTTGAAACCTTTTAAAGACACTATTAGGCCACGCTTGAGGTAGTGGACTTAGACCGCGAGGAGAAAGTAAAACAAGAGGTCCAAGATCTTCTGGAAAAAAAGCCAGACGAAAAAGATGTCATTCGAGGGACTGACATGCAGGAAATCCAAGGCAATCTGCAAAAGCTAAACGTCAAAAAAGCTCTAAGTCCAGACACAACCCCAAACCAAGCTCTAAACAATATTCCAGATCAACCAATCAATTATCTTCAAACTACAGTAAATTTAATGTTTAAAAACCGCTATTTTCCGAGAGGATAAAAGTCTGCAAACGTTACCTTAATTTCTATGCCAAGCAAGGCGAGAAATGTTTCCCAAAATTATCGACCAATAAGCCTTTTATTCAACAATGGCGAGGATTTTAGAGAAGCGTTTGTAAAACGTCATCAGCAATTGCGACATCATTACTATCTACAAAAACTAAACGTCAACAAAGCTCCGGGTTGAGACACAACCCTGAACCAAGCTCTAAAGAATCTTTTAGATCAACCGATCAAATACCCTGCAACTATAGTAAATTTAGTGTTTTAAAACGCTATTTTCCGAGAAGATAAAAGTCTGCAGACTTTATCTTAATTTCTAAGTCAAGTAAAGCGAGAAATTTTCCCTTAAAATTACCTACCAATAAGCCTTTTACTCAACATGGGTAAGCTAGTGGCAAGTATTTTAAAGAAGTGTTCGCATAACGTCATCAGCGATCGCGGCTTTTGTAAGAAATAATTTGGGTTCCAATCAATGCACCCTACCCCGCAGCAACTGCTGCCGATAGTAAAAAAATCACTTATTACATGAAAAGGTAGTAGGAATTACAAGTATCTTTGAGGATTTGATACAGTTTGGTACCAAGGATTAGTCTACAAGATGCATTATGAGAATACCTCTAGCAATGGTTTAAATGGTAAACTTATTCCTGAATCAACACTTATCTTGGGAGAAGCTGGGACTGGAACTATCTAACCAGCATAGACTGCAATACGGGGTAACCCTTGTCACCTTTCTTGTACGCCTTGTTTACAACAGACATCCCAAGAAAACCCTAGAAACTACAAACCACTTATGCAGGCGATACAGCTTTAACGGCTTATTCTCTAAGTCCAAAATTGGTTACTAGACGCTTTCAGGCGGCTGCAGAACCTTTTCTGAAATACTTTAGTTAATAAATAAAATAGAAGTCAATGCAAACAAGACCCAAGAAGTTTTTTACGCCAGAAAAAGACTCCAACCATATCGTTATGTTGAAATGCAAGGGCAAAACTTTGACTGGAGACTTCAGGCAAAGAATAAAGGTGTAATTCTTGACAAAAGACTTAAATTTTAGACATACATCAAGAATGCAGTGTTCAAGGTCAGGATGTTAAAGGGGTTGATGCCAGCAATGGTTAATGCTAGCAGTGGTTGGTGGAAATAGCAAGCTGTCCATTTGGCTTAAAGTGTTGCTATACAAATAAATCATAGTACGAGCGATGACCTACGTTTCTGCAGCCTGGTCACAGACTACCAATAATTAGGTGAAAATCTTTCAGGTGTTTCAGAACCTCTTTCTAGTAAAAGCCATGGATATTTGATGGATTGTTAGTAATGAGCAACTCTACGGAGAATTAGATCCTTCTAAGGTGAGACATTTTCTCAGAGAGGTGAACTCTAGGGCCATGTTGAGAGCGCAAATGCGTCCCAACGAATAGGTTCGATAGGGAGTAGACTACGATGCAGACATCCCAACCAAAATCAGAAGACCGAGTATGGTAATCTAGAATTAAGGAAAGAAAGTTTATCAATACAAAATTTAAGTAACAAGGAACAGGACATAAACAAGGAAACAAGCAAACAAAATTTTACCATCGCAACATGGTCAAATATAATTTACTGCTTTAATACAGTGTTTAGTAAATAGTGGGTCGCGACCCGGCACAGAGCCACAGAGTAAAATGCCAAGTAGTAGAAATCTTCTTCTCTTGTTTAATTATATTTATAAAATTTAGGAGAACAAGAGGTAAAATTTCTAGTTGCTTTTGTAACCCTATAAGTGTAAGGCATGAACCTTTCTAAAACATAATATTAATTTTATTTAATTTTTGGTTTGGATTTTTTTTCTCATTTTTTTCTCAAACAATTTTTATACTTCTAAAAATTATGGCTTGTTTTTTCCAAAATTTAAATTTTATCACTTTGACAACATGCCGCTGTATTTTACGCCTTGGTTTAACGGACAGCGTTTCAAGCTCTAAAAATGTGGACTTCTTTTTAAATTTTCGATATTTTTTTATTGTTTTGTTACAAAAATTGATTTCCAAAATGATTTTTTTCTACATCAGGATTTTTTGTTGTTAAAAATGTTAAATATTTATTACATAATTGAAAAAAAAAAACTTTTCTTCTGTTTTCGATTATTCTGTTTTTTTTTAATGTATGATCGATTGCAAATCTCAACACTTTTCAAAATCGCATTACCTTTTTTGAAAATTTCGATTGACTAAAAAATTTTTACTATAAAAAACTTTTGTAATGAATTCAACTTTTTTAAAAATTTCATATTTAAAATATTTAAAACTAAAATTTAGAAAATTTTCACGTGTTTGTAGTTTTTATGTTGAAAATTCCGACATTTTTGAAACGTGGACATTTAAAAATGTCGTTTTTTTTTAATTTACATTTTTTCTCAAAATTTCATTTTTTTTTTTAAATGTTGGCTTTCTCTCAAAATTTTGCTTATTTATGAAATTTCTATACTTTTTTCAAAATTTTTACTTATTTGCAATTTTTTTACTTATTTTAAAAATTCCAGTTGTATTCATATTTTTGGATTTTATTTTACTTGTTTTGAAATTTTTGATTTAAAATTTTAAATTTTTCTAAAGGTTTTTACTTTACTTAAAAAAAAATTAGTTATTTTTTGAATCACACTTTGTCCCGAAATTTAGACATTTTTGTGGCTTTTACAAATTTTTTGTAATTTTTTTAATTAAAAATTTCAGAAAATTTTTTAAGAGGTGGACTTTTTTGTAAATAATTATGCTTTTTTTCGAAATGTTGACTTTTGACCTCATTTTCATTTTTTTCTGAAGTATTCAATTTTGATGAAAATCAAGATTTTTTTTTAATTTTGACTTTCTAAACAATTTGATTTCTTTGGAATTTCGATACGTGACAATTTCCACTGTTTCTATGTTTTGTAGAAATTTTGTAAAAGTTGTAAAAATTTTATAAATATCGTTTTATTAAAAAAAATTGACAAAATTTCTACTTTTTTCAGGCTTCCATTTTATTCCAATTTTTTTTAAAAGTTTGAATTCAAATTTTTTGCAGCTGCTCAAAATTATGACACCTTTGTAAATTTCAAAAAAAAAATTAATTTTTATGAAATTGTGAGTTTTTCAAAATTTTGATGATTTTAAAACATTACTTACAGCAATTCAACTTTTTTTGTTCATTTAGGCTTTCTCTAAATGTACTTTTTTCAATTAATGACTTAAAAAAGTTCTATTATTTGTTTTTTTCGGCTTTTTGTTCATTAATAAATTTTTTTTAGGAAATTTAGGCAATTTATTTCAACTTTTTCAGAATTTCAACATTTACTAGATATCAACTTTATCTTTTAACTTTTTAACTTTTTTCGAATTTTTGGCATTTCAAAATGTTTATCTTTATTTTCAAAATTTACACTCTTTTTCAAAATCTTGACTAATTTTAAGAATATAAATTTTTTCATTTAAAATTCTGACTTTTTTAGAGGTATGATTTATATTGAGAACTTATTAGAAATCTTGACTACCTTTAAAAAGTAGGTATAAATTTTTTGAGAATCACAAACTTTGATATTTTTCCTAAAATTGCTGGTTCACAGAAATTAGGAATTAAATATTTAAATTTAGAATATTGATATGAATTGAAATATTAGAGCCAAAATAAAAATGGTAAAATTTCACGATTTAAGCTACTCTTTTAAAACTTCCATTTTAGCGGAAATTTTAAGAAAAATAATAAAAGGATCCAGAGAAAAAACAATTTTAAATTGTATTTTCTAAATTTCAAGAAAAAAGTCCTAATTTCTATTGTAAAGTATATATCTCAGGTTTAAAAATTTTGCAATATTCACTAAAAGTTTGTAGAAAATCGGTGTTAAACAATTTCGATATTAAGAAATATTCTGGGTAAAATAGGCTTTAGAAAAAGACAAGTTTGAGTTTAGAGCAAAAATTTTAAACAAATAATTAAAGCTTTCTGTTGGAGAAACATAAAAAGAAAATGTTATTTTAACTTTAATTAACAAAAAAAAACCAAAAAAAAAACCTTACGATTTGTAAAGTCGAATTTTTTGGAAAATAAAGTCTAACTAAAAATAAATTTAAATTTTAGTTTACACATCAAAAATTAAAAGGTAAAATTGGAAAGTTCATTTTTTAATATTTTTAAGCTGTAATATCAGAAAATTTAACTTTTTTTAATGAAATTTTGACTTGCAAGTTTAAAAGGCAAGATTTTAACCAAAAATTTGAGAAAACAGTCTCTATTGTAACATTTACTTTTTAGAAAAATGTTAAGAATTAAATGTACTTGCAAAAGTATTAAAAAGTACTGAATCTTTAATAGAAACTCAGCCTGGAGAAGAAAATCAGGTTTTAAGATTGATTAAATATGAGATTTTAGGGCAGAATTTTAAGACCAAAATAAAATTTTTGAGAAAAAAACTAAAAAAAAAGGCGAAATTATTACTTCAAACCTTAAAATGTGGTCGAAATGTTTAAAGTAAGTACGCAGGTTTTAGGTGGTTAAAAAAAATCTAGGTTACAAAAAAAAAGTATAAAAATTATTGAGCTATGACAAAAAAAGTTTGGGAAACGCTGCTGAGAAGCCTGAGAAGTCTGCATTACTAGGTTTTCCCTTAATAAAAATTAGAAAAATTTAATTAAAAGCAGGTTACAAGTCCTACAGGCAGCATAAAAATCCTTGACAAACGTTAATTTTTAAAGATTTTCAGCTAGCTTGACAAAAAAAAATTATAACGCGGCTTCTTGGTGCTGTGCTTAAAATCCTAGTGTAAACTGTTTAATTCGCAAATTGAAATACCTATGAGAAGATATTTTATCATTTTCTCTACATAAAATTTAATAATGTTCACAGCTTACTATTTTTCCATAAAATGTAATTAAAAACATTTCTAAAGCAGTGACAAACATCCTATTTCAAGTAACAAATTTTAATTTTGCTTCAGTGCAGTGCAGGTAATAATCCGGTCTTTTATTCGTTTTTCAAATTACAAGCCTTCCACATATTAATTATCCTCAAACAAACAAAGCCACGTAAAAGAACAAAGTACTTGACGTCAGCAGACAAGACAATAAACGAGTGAAAGCCAAAGAGTTCACTCGAGGCGTCTCATTCGGAAACAATGCGGCGCGCAGTCAAATCAGCCGCATCTTCTGCTCTAATCCGCATTTTCAGCGAAGCCGAGTTTTTCGCGGCGGCCGCAAACAAATCTGGAGTGGGAGTAAATTTGGAATAACAGGAGCAAAACAAAAGGTTGCGCACGCGTTAGGTGCGCACGAGCAGTATAGCGCGTCGCGACGCTCCCGTCACGCCAGTCGACATGCGGACGGACGCCCATGCACAGCTATATGGCGCCAGGTTCGCCGGTTATGTCGCTCGAACTTTGCGCGATCTTGTTTGTGGCTGTTTTGCACGTCGTTCAAGCTAAACTTTTGGGTATGTACTTTTGAAAAGAGGTTTTTAATCATAAAAAACACCCTAAGGAATATTGCAAATTCGATGAAACCTGAAATGACTTTATAGTAATAAGTTTGGAAATTTGTAGGAAAATCGAAACCTAATCGCCTCTAATTAAATGTTTTTTTTGTGCATATTTTAATAACTTGACAAACTGTAGGTTTGTTACATCGTTGGTTTATTAGGTACCTTTTACAAAAGTGAGTAGTTCGCTTTTTGTTTAAAATTTATCCATATTTTTTTCCGATGTTTCCTATTACATTGCAGCAGTAGTTTTCTTTTTTTACTTAGCTTTATCAAGTCCATGTCATGACTAGACAATGCAAAATTTTTTTATTTACAATATAAGCTTAAGCTTGCGTCCTTTATGTACACATCAAAAGTTTCGTAGAGAATAAAAACTAAAATGTTTTTCACTTAAATCCCAATATATTTTATATTTGCAAACAGTCTATTAGTTAAAGCTCTATATTAATTTAAAATCACAGTAAAGTTTTAAACGTAATTAATGCTAAAAATTATAAATGTGTGAAGTATCTTTCTGTTCCCTCAAATACGTTTAAACTGCAACAGAGCTTTAAAAACTTTTGTATAGAATAAACACTAAAATGTTTTTTACTTGAATCTCGATATATTTTATGTTTAAAATCAGTGTATTAGTTAAAGCACTATACTTAATTAAAAACCACTGCAAAGTTTCAAACGTAATTAATACTAAAAATCATAGGTGTGTGAAGCTTTTCTATGTACCCTGAAATTTGTTTAACCTACAACAGAGCTTTAAAAACTTACAACTACTTAAACAATGCTATCAAAAATTAAATATTGCAAACAAAAGCACATTTAAATGAAAGTTTTTGGTGTTATAAGACGCACCAATTCTAGAATTAAGCAATTAACATGATAATTAACATTGATGCACTTTGTTTGCTTTGTTTAGATGGAGGTTGATTGGTATTAAAAGTAAAGATAATTTGACTTAATGTTTGCTTATAAATTGCTTCAGTCATACATATTTCTTTTCCATTACATATTTTTTTCCCATTTCTATGACAATTCATGATGTTTAACAGTTATTTATCTTTGTTATCATTAATTATTGAGAGCTTTCACAAACGTTAGTTGTCAGAAGTGTTAACTATCAATTAGTTGCAATGTTGCCCCCTTAATACAGATAAATTGTCTTAATTTTGGTTACGATATTTACTTCATTTACTAGTTTTCTTAATATTTTAGTTATTTGCTTCTATATTATTTTTAAGGCCGCAGATTGGAACAACTTTTTATTTTATTATTTTTTTTAAGTTTGTGTATACAAAACTTTCGATAGTTTATCCTAACTTACCATAGTAATTATAACAACAGTAAACGACATACATGCAGTGTAAAACAGCCAATTTTACAGTCAATTTTAGATTATAAGATGAAATCCTGCATTGCAGAAATTTTATCCCTAAATACAACCCCCTTTGAGTTAATGGTTCAACCCCTAAATTTTTCAATTGGAAGTAGGGGTTTGGTATACCTCATCTGAAAGGCCTTTTTATTTCTATTCACAAATGTTATGGATCTACATTTGTTTACAAAATAAACAATAAAAATATAATTTATTAACTAAAACAAACTAAAACCAATTTCGATATACCTGTCCTGTTTGATTTTGTAAAAAAAGAAATGTAAAAACATATCGTCAATTGCGCTTTTTGTCGAAAACATCCCAGTAATATTTTAAAAGTGTAAGAGAATAAAACAGTAATCAGTATCGTGCTTCAGTTATCTTTTTGCACATTTTGAAAATTTAATATGTGTCATTTAGCAGAAATGTATAAGGTAATAATTTTACAAATGATTGGTTATGGAGATGGTGCCAGATCACATGCTAAAGTCGCTCGTCTATTCATCAAAAATTTCTTGATATGGGCGGTAACTATATCCCAATTAGTAAAATCAAGAAGCATTTTCACAAACATGGACATATACAAAAGTTAAAAAAAGAACCCTCAAATGCATTAACTGATGATATTAAATTGTAAATAATGAATGAGTTTAAGAAAATTCACATTTTTTAAGTCGACAAGTAGCTGCAGCATCGAACTTTGGTCATTTCTCGATTATTCGTGTACTGGAAGAAAATAAAATGCATTTTTATCAACTGACACCATGTCAAGAGTACAGTTATGACATGACAATTTTGATAAAACTACTTATTTTTGTGACCAAATGATGCAAACATTAGATAATAGTGTCATCCAAAAAAAAAACTTTAGTTTTCTGATGAGTCCACTTTTACTCTTCACTGTCATGTAAATCTTTAAAACTGTCGCTATAAAGCTAGTAAAAATCTCAACTGGATAAAAGAATTGCACACACAGGACCCTGAAAAACTTAATGTTTAGGCAGAGATTATTAGAGATCATGTTGTATGCAAGAAGAATGCAACCTAGACTACAAATTCATGCAGCCCTCCAGGCGTGTATGTATAGTGAATCATAGGTAGCTGAACTACCAACAGTTGAAACACTGCCCACCTAGCGAAGCGGTTGCTCTCTAGGAGAGTTCCCAGAAGACAAGGATTCTATAATGCACAGACCAATAGGTTTGAACATTTATTAGATTCGAAGTTTGGAAACCAAATACCGGTTTCGATCTTGTTAGATCTCGTCAGTTTGGTATATCCAACTCGAATGCTAATAAATGTTCCGACAAGTAAGTACTAAAACATTCACAGGCGTCGAGCGAGTGACTTTTTAGTACTACCACCTATTGGTCCATAGAGAAACTATGGCCATCGCCAACAATGTCGTATGCAAGAAGAATGCAACCTAGACTACAAATTCATGCAGCCCTCCAGGCGTGTATATGGACCAATAGGTGGTAGTACTAAAAAGTCACTCGCTCGACGCCTGTGAATGTTTTAGTACTTACTTGTCGGAACATTTATTAGCATTCGAGTTGGATATACCAAACTGACGAGATCTAACAAGATCGAAACCGGTATTTGGTTTCCAAACTTCGAATCTAATAAATGTTCAAACCTATTGGTCTGTGCATTATAGAGAGATCATGTTATTGGTCCATTTTTCATTGATGGGAATTTAAATGGAGGTAATTATTTGGCATTGCTCCAAAACAACAATGTAACAGCCTTGGTAAACTTATATCCAACCCAAGAAAATCCACACGTTCCAACTAATGTGACATGGTTCCAGCAAGATGGAGCACCATCACACTACCAAGTCAATGTCCGGCAATATCTCAATTTTACATTTCCAAATCGGTGGATAGGGAGACGAGGTACGGTAGAATGGCCACCGCGATTACCATACCTGACGCCTCTGAACTTTTCTTATGAGGTTATGTGAAAAGTACAGTGTATAAAACCAAACCCCGCGACTTAGCTGACTTAAGAGCAAGAATAACGCTTGCGATTGCGTCGGTGACATCAGAGATGTTGAATAATGTCAGGAGAAATTTTTATTCACGATTAGGATGCTGCCAAGCTGTTGGAGGTATTTATTTTAAACAACTTTTATATTAAGTATGGTTTGTTTTTTATTTTATTAAATGAAAATATTAGATTTACATTTTGTTGCTAAAAATTGAAATTCTTTTTTTACTGTTAATTTTTAAAATAAATATATCAACCATGACATTTTTAAATAGAAAATATAAAGACTTTGCAAATATAGTATAACAAGCTCCTTCGTTTGGTTTAGAAATTTAGGGGTTGCAACTGTCACTCAAAGTGGGTTGCATCTAGAGATGAAATCTTTGCGGTGGAGAATATCATTTTAGATAGTAAAAGTGACGTGTCTCGAGATTTTTCGTAAAATTTTAGAATAACTGAGATGCGGAATTTATTCCATTTGAATGTTTCACACTCTATAGTGGTAACAATTACATAGATAAGTATTTATTGAAATATTAATAAGTATTGCAAATCATATAACAATTTTTAAAATTATGTGCGAAAGAGCTGGAGATTTTATTAAAATTTGAAATTTTTTCACAAAATGTGTAGGTATCATTAAACTTGTTTTATTTTTATGTAAGTTTTCAATTTCAAAAAGTTTCATTTTTTTCAAAATTTTGTTCTTTATCTTGAAATTACAATTTTCTTTAGCAAAGTTTAATATTATCAATAAAAGTTACTTTCTTTGCTAAATTTACTAATCCTTTTTTTTCAAAATTATTGCAATAATTAAATGTTTCAAATTTTTGTCCAAAATATCTTCTTCAGTCTAAAAATTTAATCAAAAGTTGGGTGTTTAATGTCAACATTTTATTTTCAAGTTTAAATATTGAAAGGAAAAGTTATTATATTTAAAAAATATTTAAATTTCAAGTCAAGTCAAAAGTTCGAAAGAACAAATTGAATTTTTTAAAATTATGACTTTGGTCTAACGATCACCTACAAATTTGAAATTTTCCAGCAAAGTCAAAATTTTTTAATTTTTAGAAAGAGAATTTTGTTGCAGAATTTTAGTGTGTTTAAGCGTTTTATTTTTTTTTTTATTTCAAAATTTCATCGGTAAAGGGAAAATATTAAAATTTTCACAAGAAGCTGTTAATTTTATACTTAAATTCTCAACTTTACTTCCTAAATTTTGGGTGTTGCATTAGAATTAAAGTTTAAGAATTTTGAATTTTAATTCAAAATATCGAGTCCAAAGTCAACATTTTAGAAAGAAAAAACTGAAAGTAAAATTTTGAGTTGAAATTTGTTGAAGAAAAAAATCGATATTTTTGCGCGTTATCGGATCGAAAATTAAACCTTTGTGAATTGGGAACACTTTATTTCAAACTCATTTCGGAACACTACAATTATGATTCACTTAAGTAGCAAACTATCTCACTATCCGACTAACTGACTGACTAACAGATTAACTGCCTAACCAACTGACTGATTGAGCGAAAGACGACCGCGTATTTATACCGTTCCAGTTTCTAGAACGGATCTTCCTACAGATAAGATTATCGCTTGCGGAAACGTCTGCAGCGCTTATCTGCCGTATGATTCATTCTTGAGGGCGCTTTCCATTATCAAATGATTCTAGGGAGTTCCTTACACTACAAAACCACTAATGCAAATTTTATAGCTACAGTTTGTTACAATATTTTAGGAAGAAAGACAAAAATCCTTGGTAAAGCCAAAAGTACCCAACACCAAAATTGGTTTTATAGTTTACAGTTAGATTCTTGCAAAAAAGCAGAAAGTTCGTCTTCAAGCTTAATACATAATATCCTACAGTTGTCTCCAAAACTACTTCTAACACAAACGTACTTTATGCCACATGCATTTAAAAAAATATTCCTTGCAAAATTTTAATTTCCATATTATCAGTTGGAGAATTTGTAAATAAAAAAACGTGTTGGCTATTAAGTATCTTGTTAAGTGAAGTTACGCAAGGATTTTAAGACAAAATTGTCAGTTAAAAGTTAGTGCGCAATTTTTGAAGCTTCTTGTTTCATGACAGTTACTTATTATTGTACATTCCATTTCGGTATCTTATATATTATATTTATAAAATAATGTGTAATTCCTAGCTAGTTTTCAGGTATCTCATACTACTGAATATTAACAGTGATTATAATTAGAAACCAAATTATATGCACGGCTTTTTTAACAAATTATGGGCATATTATATGCAAATTTTGAACAAAATATGCATCGTAATTACATCCATATGCCCATTATTATGCATTAATAAACCATAAATCTAAAAATATTGGGTCAGATAAAAACCAAACATTTAATCACCATTTAAAAAAGCTTTGTTACCATCCAGTGTTAATTCATTGCTATAAATCAGAAGTATTGAAATTTTATCTTTATATAATAATTATATTATCAACGATTTGTCTGCACTAAAATTTCTTGGTGCATATTATTTCACAAATATAAATATATTTCGAGCAACTTGTGTTCCGAAGTTTAGTAGCATTAGGTTTGTTTTAATAATTAATTTTATTCAATTTTTTTACATACCTACCAAAATTATGTACAAAAAATCAACCATTAACTATTTTAAAATTAGTATAAATCGCTATGTGATAAAAATTTTACAGCCGCGTTACTTCTAAATTAAATTTTAGATTTTGGTGAAATTTAAAATATTTACATAATTTTTCATGTTCTTTTTAACGAGGATAAAACATTTTATTAACATCTTCAGGAAAAAATTATCATTAAAAGAATTGTTTCAGTTATTTTTAATTCGTAAAAATCTCTCTCGTAAAAATGTTAAAGTAGTCTATGAACTAAGGATGTATTAGAGTTTTTGCTTAAAACATATGATCAGGCTAAATCAAAAACTGAAAATTTAAATTTTTAATAAGAAAGGCACTGTATCTACTTAATAAATTCTTGAGCGCTGATTGTCACAGACAATCCATAGTTTGAACTGGTGTGTCTAAAAACATGAAATTTCGCACAGGATTTGCCGTAATGCATAGGAGAGCACTAGGAAAGCATTTTCCAAAATTCAGCTTCCAAGGTGGTAAAAATGGATATTAAAAACCACCTAAAATGTATTCAATACACGCGATTCTATTTAAAGATACCTGTGCGCGTAAAAGCTGAAGTCGGTGAGGAATATATCTCCACATAAATTTATCTCCATTTTTTCAGGTGATTAGAATTCTTTTCCGTTTAATTTCTAAACATTTTAATTTTAAACTCAAAATTGTGGCTTTAATTTATTTAAAATGTTTAAATGAAATTCTTGAGACACATTTTTTTAGACATTTTGAAGCTCCTTCTCCAAACATCATTTGCAAATTTTGTCTTTGAACTCAAAATTTCGAGGGCCATTTTGTAGAAATTTAAATCTAAATCCAAAATTTCGCTTTGAGTTCTTTCTTTTTTCAAAATTTTTATTTAGATTTTAAATTCAAAAATTCTTAATTTGGACTTATTTTGAAGCTTTCAGCTTAGAGTTAAAATACATTTTTCTTTAAAACGCCAGTTTTTTAAAGTTGGAATTTAGTTAAGTCTCGAATTTGTTTTATACAATCCATGTAAAATTGTTAACATTCTTAAAAGATATATGAAGTCATATATTTTTTGGTGGATACAAATTGGTCTTGTGAAATAAGAATTTTTTTTAATTTTGGTCAACAAAGGTCGACTGGCCGGAATAAATAAAGAAATGGAAGATTCTTTTTGGTTCTCAACAAAAATTGATTAATCGAAACATGAAAATATGAATTGAGGACTTTTTTTTGTTCGAGCAAAATTACTTGACCGAAATATGAATATACAGGGTGCACCATAAGTAATGGTACATAAAGCAAGAGTAGATTTTTCGTATAAAAATAACGTGATTTAGCCACATTTACCTTATACCAAAAGCTGATATTAACTGAGATACAGAGTGTCAAAGTTGAAAAAAAAATTGTGATTTTTTCGCATACCTGATGAACACATTTTACTATAGACAAGAAATTTGGCATAAGGGGTTTTCTTTGGTCAAGAAATTCTAAGTTGCTAATAGATTGTCAGTAACTTATAGGGGGCGCCATCTTGTATTATTCTAAAGCATCATAACTTTTTTGTGTCTTCATCTACACTTATTTTAAATGGATATTTTTATTTACCTACATTTTTTTCGTAAAAAAGATATACTTTCTAAATGTTGATACAAGCAAAGGTTTTCAAGATATTTGCCTTCAAAGTTTGGCGTTCGTTTATTTTAAGTTAGGTAAATGTAAATTTTTCGCAGTAGGTTTCCAAATAAAAGTGATAAAACTGACTCCAAAATAGTTTATATCAAATATTATTCTACTGGCATTATTATTACACATATTTTTTAAATTTCTAAAGCAAATTTAAATAAAATACCAAAACAAAATTTATTTTCAAAAATAAGTTGTGGAAAATGACCTTTTTCATGTAAAGGAATTGTAAACAATTAAAAATCTGGCTGTTTCTTATTGAAATTCATCTTTAAATATCTGCTTTGACCACCCAGACTATTAAAATTTTCTTGTGCAGACTCAGAGATCATTTCTCACATCTCTATGTTAGAAAATAAATTACGTCTGATTTTTTTGGATTTTCTTTATTGACATTTTCAAAATTTAGGTAATAATATTATCAGCAGAGTAATATTTGACATAAATTAGTTTCAAAGCTGCCTTATTATTACATTTTTTTAAGCCTACTTCGAAAATTTAATATCTTAGTAATTTTAAACCAAGGCACTTCAAGATTTAAAGCAAATATCTTGAAAACGGTTGGTCGTATCAACTTTCAGAAAGTACACCTTTTTTACGTAAAAAATATGGGAAAATAAAATAACTTAATTAAAATTAATATACGTGGGTTCACAAAAAAGTTATGATGATTTAGAATTATGCAGGATAGCGCAGGTAGCGCCCCCTATCAGCTGTTGGTAATATGTTAGCAAATTCGAGTTTGTCGACTTAAGAAACCCCCTTGTGCCAAATTTCGTGCTTATATTACAATTCATTCCATAATTATACGAAAAAATCGATTTTTTTTTTCAACTTTGACACCCTGTTAATATCAACTTTTGGTATAAGGTAAATGTAGCTAAATCACATTATTTTTATTCGAAAAATCCACCATTGCTCTATGTATCATTACTTATGGTCCACCCTGTATAACTTAAAGACTTTTTTTTGGTCAACAAAAATTTCAAAATGCGAAAATTTAGATTGTGGACCTAAGGATTTTTTTTTTGTCGTCAAAATTGATTGATCGAAAGAAATACGAAAATAAAATTTAATGACTTTTATTTTTGGTCGACAAAAATAGTTTGCTCTAATTTTGAAAACGTTATTATCAGAGGAATTTTTTACCCCCATATCAAATGGCCAAACTCAATCATGAAATTTTGGAAAAAGGCAAAAATTCTGAAAAAAAATCAAGTTCTGACAAAGGTTCTAACTTTGAAAAAAAAGTCAAAATTTGATAATAAGTGTTAAAAAATTTCCAAAAAGGGTGAAAATTCCGAAGTTTAAAAATTTTAAAAGTGGAAATTTCGCAAAATATCAGTTTTTTTAAAAGTGGGATTTTTCGAAAAAAAAGTAAAATTTTTCAATCTTTCAAATAAAAGTCCAAGTTGCTACATATAGGTCGAAAGTTCGAGAAAAAGTCAAATTTAAAAATAAAAACAAAATTTTCAAAAACAAACCAGAACTTCGAGAAGTAGTTAAAAATTCAATCAAAGATGCAAATTTTCGAAAAAAAGTGAATATTTTGGAAAAGGTTAGAGTTGAAAAACACATAAAATAATAAAAAAAGTTAGAAAATTTCAAATATCGAAATTTTGCAAAAATCTATTTTTTTTTAATTGGAATTTTCGATAAATATCGAATTTTTCCATTTTTTAAATAAAAGTCCAGTTTACTAAATAGAGGTCGAATCTTTAAGAAAAAGTTGAAATTTTTGAAAAAAAAAAGTAAAGTAAATTAAGTAAATTTTCAAAAAAACTTCGAAGCTTCGAATAATGATCAAAAATTCCAACAAAGATGCAAAAAACACTAAAAATTCTGAAAGTTCGAAAATTTTAAACTTTGAAATTTTAAAAAAAATCAAGTCGAATTTTTCAGTTTTTCAAATAAAAGTCCAGATTACTACTTAGGGGTCGAAATTCTTAGAAAAAGTCAACATTTTTGGGAAAAAGTATAAACCTTCAAAAATAAAGTTAAAACTTTGAGATAGAATAAAAAATTTCAACAAAGATGCTAATTTTCAAAAAAAGTGGATCCTTTGAATAAGGCAGATTTTCAAAAAAAACACATGGAAGTTCTAAAAAATGTTAAAACTGAAAAAAAAAATTTTGCGGATGTTGAATTTTTCAAAAGAATGAGTTTTTGGGAAAAAAATTCAATATTTTAAATAAAAGTCCAATTTCCTACATAAAGGTCTAAATTTCTAAAAAAGAGGCGACTTTTTTTAAAAGTCGAAATTTTCAAAAGAAAATTAAAATTCTGGGAAATAGTAACAATTTCAACAAAGGTGGATATTAAAAAAGTGTAGATCTTAAAAAAGGGTACAGATTTTTTTAAAACACCATTTCAACATAATCAGATTTATTGAAAAAAATCAAAATCGAAAAAATGTCAAAATGTTGAAAAAAGGTTAAAATGTTTTGTCAACATTTTTAAAATATTCAAAAATGAATCGAAATATTAAAAGGAGGTGAAATTGTTAAAAGGTTGAAATTTTTAAAATAAGCTAAAATTTGAAAAAAAAAACGGAAACTATAAGAAAGTGAAACATTGGAAATTTGAAATGTTCAAAATGTTACATATAAAGTCCAAAAAAATGTCCAGGAACGGGAAAAATTTCATTAAAAGTTGAGAAATCTGATTGCTATTTCTAAAAAAAAAAACGCATGAATTCAAAGTCAAAATTTCGGCTTTACCCCAAAATTTTACCTTTCTGGAAATGGCTTCCCAATTTTTATTAACCTTTTGGAATATTTCGACTTTGTATTTCAAACATTTCGACTTCTTAAATCAAATTAAAAAACCAATATTTTAAGTGGGTCAATGTTTTCAAAAGTTGAAACTTTAAAAAATTCAAATTTGGAGAAAGAATTGAAGTGTTTTAAAAAATGAAATTTAAGAAGTGAGAAACAAATTGAAATTTTGATTCCAGATTTTAAAAAGGGTATGGATTTCTAATAACAAGATGGGGATTTTAAAAAAAGCGGAAAGTTTCCAAAAAAAAAATCTAAACTCAGATAAAATCAAATTATTAAAAAAAATTAAAATATTGAAAAGGAAATTTTCAAAAAATTGTAAATTTTCAAAATAGAAAATTTTTAGGAAAGACTGATCAAGGAAAGTGTCCAAACAAATCAATATTTATATACATAAAAAAGCCAGAATTTTAAAGAAGTTGAAGTTTTTAAAGAAAATCAAAACTTCGGAAATTTTTAGCATAAGGTTAAAATTTTGAGCAATAATTGAAAATATGGGAGTCGAACAAAAAATGTTAAGATTTTGAAAGAAATCGATCAAAATAATTCGAAATGACCAATAAAAATCGAATTGAAAAAAATAACTTCCTTGTTTCGAACTAACTCGAGATATAGCAAAAATTACATGTTAATATTTTCAAAAATTAGAGATTTTTTCAATGCAAGCTACTACAAGATTTAAATATAAGGCAAAACAAAACGCAAGTGTTAAGATTACCGGATAAGAAATACAAATATCTGCGAATAACAAGCATTGTTTATTTTAAAATCTCTGGACCTCCACCAGCTGGCGTCGTAATTTTGATAACAATCGTATTGTAATGCTCATTAAACAAAAATTTTACCTGTGAAATCTACATTTCCAAAACTTGACTTTGATTAAGGCAACATCTTATTTACACCTTTCTTGCCGAATGCAATAAAAATGTGCCGAAATATGCAAAGTTATTAAAAGTATGCCAGCATCTGGAAAATATGCATGCATATACAAGTTACATATAATCCCCTCTGTAATTATAATTCTTGGGCCATGACAGTTCTGAAGTAAATAAATTTGACATACTGGCTTTGACACGCTTGACATAATTTCGTCATCGTTTGAATAAGAAAGAAAATTATTTTTATGAAATTAAATGAAAGAACGTTTGGACAAATTATTTTTTTACTACAGCACTGAAGTAAACACTGTGGGTTATGAGTTATGATTAGGTCTATAGAAGGTTTTACCCCTTTACCACATTGGCAATTGAACAAATAATTACGCAATATGCATTTCGTCAGCAGAACTGGTATTTTCAATCATAAAATGAGGCATCTGCATTAAAATTCAAATTGATACTGGCAATCTTTTTTTTTTGTTTACTATTTGTAATTGTTGAACACGCCTGGTGCATGCAATTTTGACCTGCCACAATTAACCTTGAATAAACTGTAGGTCGCCGAGGGGTCTCTTGCGTTCATTCTGGGTATCTGACCTCTGGTTAATGTAAATGGTTTCATATGCATCAAGTTATCTGTTATTTGTAAGCGATCTTAACGATTTTCAATTATCTATGTTAGTTTTGTGTCCTGTACTTATCATATGTTGGCCGACACTGAATTTTTTCTTCTCTATTGTATCTAAAATGAGCAATATGTGTTTTAAAATTAGTTTCAATTAATTTCTTGATCTGTGCAACTTATGATAAATTACTGTACTTTTACTGTAATTTAAGTTTCTCTTAAATTTTAAAATTGGAATTTATCATCAAAAATTTAAATGCAAATCTTGTTCTCTGAAACCAAGAAAGATTAAAAAACACAACAAAAGTTGCTCTAGCGCGTTTTGACAGCCAAGCTACCATTTTCAGAGAATACTTACAGTATCTCTCTGAAGATGATTGTTTTTTAATCTTTCTTGGTTTCAGCAGACAAGATTTGTATTTCAATTTTTGAAGATAACCAAGGACCAGTCTGTTCCACAGAAAAAATTTCATCTTCAAGTTTATTTTTTCTTAAAATTTCGCTGAAAAGTCGACAAATAGTGGACATTTTAGCCCTTACTGTGTTACATTTTTATTAATCATTCACTAACTATATTAATGATAAATACAACAAGAATATAAGAAAGTCCACAATTCTTCTAAAAATATTTGCTATTACCGGACCTGGTCTGGCGCTTATATTAGTATAAAAAATATAGAAACATCGTCTGATTGTTTACAACCCTTATTGTATTTAGTGTTAATGGAATTTGTTAGCTTTCAATAAAAAAGTCTACGTCAAAATCTGAGTTGAATTTCAAAATCAAAACTGTAAGAAAAAAAATGTAAAATGTTCTAATATTATAGCTTAAAGTGGAAATTTCGAAAACAATGTCAAACTTTTGAGAAGGCAACCTAAAATAGTAAAGCTTTTTAAATAAATTTACAATTTAAACTTTATTTTTTAATATTTAACCCAAAATTTTTATTTTTTAAACTCGTTCTTTTTCTAAAGATCTCAACTTTAGAAATTGGAAGGTCTTTTTTTCAAGATTTTTGTTAATTAAAATTATATTTTCTATTTCTTTGTTTTCGTTCAACACAAACGTTTAACTTTTCCTAACTATTAGCTTAACAAAAAAATCGCTTTTTCCTAAGCCCAGCTTTAATTGAATTGTTCTCAACATTGAATTTTCACTATTTGCAAACTTTTAATAAGAATTAAAATTTTTTTGAACCTAAGATATCGATTCTAAAATAGAAATTGAAAGTTATTTGTTAAAATTCAGAAATTATTGGGTTTCTTTCTTGAATTTTTCAACATTTCGTTAAATATTTCCATTTTAATTAAAAAAAGTTTATTTATAGTCAACAAGAAAAAATTTAATACGAGCTGAAAATGGAATTTTAACTTTTTTACTGTAAGTTCATTATTCCAATTCTTATCAATATTTAAAATTTAAATCTTGAATGTAAGTTTAATCCATCAACATTTGAGATTTGAAAAAATTATTAGAAATTTTGACCGGAGAGAGAAAATTACGAAAACAAGAGGAAATTCTCAATATAAATCCTAATTTTATAAAAAGTCGAAATTTCAGTAAAAAAAAACCTAAATTTTAAAATTATAAAAAATTTCCAGCAAGCCTAGAAAATTTTGAAATGAAAATTAAGTAGATATTTTAAAATGCCGAAATTTTTAAAAAGTTAAAACTTTTCGAAAAAAACACAAATTTTCAAAAATATTTAATAATTTACAAAAAAAAACTAAATAAGAAAACTATAATTTTTATAGTAAAAAATTGCACAAAGGGAATTTTCAAAAAGATAAAATGTACAAGACAAAGTCAAAAATTCAAAGTTAGAATTTTCAAAAAAATTACAATTTTAGAAAAAGTCGAAAGTTTAATGATATTTAAGATGTAAAAAAAAATAAAGTTTCAAATGTAGATTTTTAAGGTTAAATTTACAAGGAAAAAAGAAAGAAAGAAAACTTGCAGTCAAAATTTTGAGAAAATGTTGAATAATATTTGAACTCGGAAATTTGAATTTGTCGAATACATTTAATCAAGTCAATATTTAGACAAAAAAGTCAAAATCTTGATAAAAAAGCGAAAATCTGAAATCAAAATTGTTGAAAAAAAAATCAAGATTTCGAAACAAGGGAAATTTTGGAAACGTCGAAATATCTGAAAACTTAAAAGTTTTGAAAAAGTCGACATTTTTAAAATTAAAGTCGTAATTTTCATTAAAATTGAATTTTTTTAGGAAAGGGAGAAAATAATATCAGAAAGTCATTAATAGACATATTTTTAAAAAATCCATCTTTTGAAAAAAAGTCAGAGTTTTCAAAAGTTACAAAGAGTCGAAACGTCAAGACAAAGTATGAACTTTATTAAATGACCCGTAATTTTCAAAAATAATAAAATTATACTTCGAAGAAAAGTTAAAATTTTGGGACTAAATCGTCAAATTTTTAAAAATATGAAAAAATAAGAAAAAAGTCAAAAATTAGCGTTTGAAATTTAGGATTTAGGATTGAAATTTCTTAATACGAAAGGCTAGAAAAAAAGCAAACATTGGGAAAAATAAATTAAAAGTTTTTGAGAAAAATTTTAATTTTGGGAAGAACCAATTTAATGCGAAGTTTTAAAAAAAAAAAGAAAAATTTTTTAAAAAAAAAAAACTAGAAACATAAGCATTTTGTAAAAAAAAAGGTTTTTTTCAATTCGCAATATTTAAAAAAGTGGAATTCTTAGAAAAATGTTTTTATAAAAATAAAATTTTGAAAAAGGTCGAGATTTTCAGAATTTTAAAATTTAAATAAAAAATTTGAAAAAGGTTGCGGTTTGCAGTCGGTAAAATTTTTTTAAAAAAAAGTAAATTTTGTAAAAAAAAGTCGAAAAACAGGGAAAATGAAATTTTTGTAAAAATTTCTGTGATGTAAAAAGGCGGCATTTTCACAAAAAAAAACCTAAAAATATTTTTTTTGCATGGTAAAACGTAAATTTGGGAAAAAAAAAAATTGATCTTATAAAAGCTTTTAAGACGCCTGCCGTTAAACCAAAATTTTAAAAAAATGCCCCCCCCGGACATAAACGTGTCAAATTTAAAATTTGAAAAAAAACAAAACCATAATTTTTTTTGGAGTATAAAATTTTTTTTTAGAAACAAATACGAGAAAAACTAAAAATTTATTTAAAAAAAATTGAAAAAAGGGAATTTTTTTTTTTTTTAATTTTTTACCTCAGTTTTTACAAAAGCACTGAAATTCTATCTCTTGTTCTTATTATTTTATGAATATATTGGGCTACAGGGAGCTGATTCTGTCACCGGGATTTTTTTCGGGGCATAGTACCCGGTCGCGCCCCCCAATGTTTGGGGAAACGCTGAATCCCGGACATTTTTTTAGTTGGGAGTTTTCAAGATATTTGCCTTCAAAGTTTGGCGTTCGTTTATTTTAAGTTAGGTAAATGTAAATTTTTCGCAGTAGGTTTCCAAATAAAAGTGATAAAACTGACTCCAAAATAGTTTATATCAAATATTATTCTACTGGCATTATTATTACACATATTTTTTAAATTTCTAAAGCAAATTTAAATAAAATACCAAAACAAAATTTATTTTCAAAAATAAGTTGTGGAAAATGACCTTTTTCATGTAAAGGAATTGTAAACAATTAAAAATCTGGCTGTTTCTTATTGAAATTCATCTTTAAATATCTGCTTTGACCACCCAGACTATTAAAATTTTCTTGTGCAGACTCAGAGATCATTTCTCACATCTCTATGTTAGAAAATAAATTACGTCTGATTTTTTTGGATTTTCTTTATTGACATTTTCAAAATTTAGGTAATAATATTATCAGCAGAGTAATATTTGACATAAATTAGTTTCAAAGCTGCCTTATTATTACATTTTTTTAAGCCTACTTCGAAAATTTAATATCTTAGTAATTTTAAACCAAGGCACTTCAAGATTTAAAGCAAATATCTTGAAAACGGTTGGTCGTATCAACTTTCAGAAAGTACACCTTTTTTACGTAAAAAATATGGGAAAATAAAATAACTTAATTAAAATTAATATACGTGGGTTCACAAAAAAGTTATGATGATTTAGAATTATGCAGGATAGCGCAGGTAGCGCCCCCTATCAGCTGTTGGTAATATGTTAGCAAATTCGAGTTTGTCGACTTAAGAAACCCCCTTGTGCCAAATTTCGTGCTTATATTACAATTCATTCCATAATTATACGAAAAAATCGATTTTTTTTTTCAACTTTGACACCCTGTTAATATCAACTTTTGGTATAAGGTAAATGTAGCTAAATCACATTATTTTTATTCGAAAAATCCACCATTGCTCTATGTATCATTACTTATGGTCCACCCTGTATAACTTAAAGACTTTTTTTTTGGTCAACAAAAATTTCAAAATGCGAAAATTTAGATTGTGGACCTAAGGATTTTTTTTTTGTCGTCAAAAATTGATTGATCGAAAGAAATACGAAAATAAAATTTAATGACTTTTATTTTTGGTCGACAAAAATAGTTTGCTCTAATTTTGAAAACGTTATTATCAGAGGAATTTTTTACCCCCATATCAAATGGCCAAACTCAATCATGAAATTTTGGAAAAAGGCAAAAATTCTGAAAAAAAATCAAGTTCTGACAAAGGTTCTAACTTTGAAAAAAAAGTCAAAATTTGATAATAAGTGTTAAAAAATTTCCAAAAAGGGTGAAAATTCCGAAGTTTAAAAATTTTAAAAGTGGAAATTTCGCAAAATATCAGTTTTTTTAAAAGTGGGATTTTTCGAAAAAAAAGTAAAATTTTTCAATCTTTCAAATAAAAGTCCAAGTTGCTACATATAGGTCGAAAGTTCGAGAAAAAGTCAAATTTAAAAATAAAAACAAAATTTTCAAAAACAAACCAGAACTTCGAGAAGTAGTTAAAAATTCAATCAAAGATGCAAATTTTCGAAAAAAAGTGAATATTTTGGAAAAGGTTAGAGTTGAAAAACACATAAAATAATAAAAAAAGTTAGAAAATTTCAAATATCGAAATTTTGCAAAAATCTATTTTTTTTTAATTGGAATTTTCGATAAATATCGAATTTTTCCATTTTTTAAATAAAAGTCCAGTTTACTAAATAGAGGTCGAATCTTTAAGAAAAAGTTGAAATTTTTGAAAAAAAAAAGTAAAGTAAATTAAGTAAATTTTCAAAAAAACTTCGAAGCTTCGAATAATGATCAAAAATTCCAACAAAGATGCAAAAAACACTAAAAATTCTGAAAGTTCGAAAATTTTAAACTTTGAAATTTTAAAAAAAATCAAGTCGAATTTTTCAGTTTTTCAAATAAAAGTCCAGATTACTACTTAGGGGTCGAAATTCTTAGAAAAAGTCAACATTTTTGGGAAAAAGTATAAACCTTCAAAAATAAAGTTAAAACTTTGAGATAGAATAAAAAATTTCAACAAAGATGCTAATTTTCAAAAAAGTGGATCCTTTGAATAAGGCAGATTTTCAAAAAAAAACACATGGAAGTTCTAAAAAATGTTAAAACTGAAAAAAAAAATTTTGCGGATGTTGAATTTTTCAAAAGAATGAGTTTTTGGGAAAAAAATTCAATATTTTAAATAAAAGTCCAATTTCCTACATAAAGGTCTAAATTTCTAAAAAAGAGGCGACTTTTTTTTAAAAGTCGAAATTTTCAAAAGAAAATTAAAATTCTGGGAAATAGTAACAATTTCAACAAAGGTGGATATTAAAAAAGTGTAGATCTTAAAAAAGGGTACAGATTTTTTTAAAACACCATTTCAACATAATCAGATTTATTGAAAAAAATCAAAATCGAAAAAATGTCAAAATGTTGAAAAAAGGTTAAAATGTTTTGTCAACATTTTTAAAATATTCAAAAATGAATCGAAATATTAAAAGGAGGTGAAATTGTTAAAAGGTTGAAATTTTTAAAATAAGCTAAAATTTGAAAAAAAAACGGAAACTATAAGAAAGTGAAACATTGGAAATTTGAAATGTTCAAAATGTTACATATAAAGTCCAAAAAAATGTCCAGGAACGGGAAAAATTTCATTAAAAGTTGAGAAATCTGATTGCTATTTCTAAAAAAAAACGCATGAATTCAAAGTCAAAATTTCGGCTTTACCCCAAAATTTTACCTTTCTGGAAATGGCTTCCCAATTTTTATTAACCTTTTGGAATATTTCGACTTTGTATTTCAAACATTTCGACTTCTTAAATCAAATTAAAAAACCAATATTTTAAGTGGGTCAATGTTTTCAAAAGTTGAAACTTTAAAAAATTCAAATTTGGAGAAAGAATTGAAGTGTTTTAAAAAATGAAATTTAAGAAGTGAGAAACAAATTGAAATTTTGATTCCAGATTTTAAAAAGGGTATGGATTTCTAATAACAAGATGGGGATTTTAAAAAAAGCGGAAAGTTTCCAAAAAAAAAATCTAAACTCAGATAAAATCAAATTATTAAAAAAAATTAAAATATTGAAAAGGAAATTTTCAAAAAATTGTAAATTTTCAAAATAGAAAATTTTTAGGAAAGACTGATCAAGGAAAGTGTCCAAACAAATCAATATTTATATACATAAAAAAGCCAGAATTTTAAAGAAGTTGAAGTTTTTTAAAGAAAATCAAAACTTCGGAAATTTTTAGCATAAGGTTAAAATTTTGAGCAATAATTGAAAATATGGGAGTCGAACAAAAAATGTTAAGATTTTGAAAGAAATCGATCAAAATAATTCGAAATGACCAATAAAAATCGAATTGAAAAAATAACTTCCTTGTTTCGAACTAACTCGAGATATAGCAAAAATTACATGTTAATATTTTCAAAAATTAGAGATTTTTTCAATGCAAGCTACTACAAGATTTAAATATAAGGCAAAACAAAACGCAAGTGTTAAGATTACCGGATAAGAAATACAAATATCTGCGAATAACAAGCATTGTTTATTTTAAAATCTCTGGACCTCCACCAGCTGGCGTCGTAATTTTGATAACAATCGTATTGTAATGCTCATTAAACAAAAATTTTACCTGTGAAATCTACATTTCCAAAACTTGACTTTGATTAAGGCAACATCTTATTTACACCTTTCTTGCCGAATGCAATAAAAATGTGCCGAAATATGCAAAGTTATTAAAAGTATGCCAGCATCTGGAAAATATGCATGCATATACAAGTTACATAT
Source organism: Dastarcus helophoroides (assembly GCA_028583605.1). NCBI lineage: Eukaryota > Metazoa > Arthropoda > Insecta > Coleoptera > Bothrideridae > Dastarcus > Dastarcus helophoroides. The sequence continues at coordinate 2,389,747 of CM053327.1, read as the reverse complement.
AATCCCCTCTGTAATTATAATTCTTGGGCCATGACAGTTCTGAAGTAAATAAATTTGACATACTGGCTTTGACACGCTTGACATAATTTCGTCATCGTTTGAATAAAGAAAGAAAATTATTTTTATGAAATTAAATGAAAGAACGTTTGGACAAATTATTTTTTTACTACAGCACTGAAGTAAACACTGTGGGTTATGAGTTATGATTAGGTCTATAGAAGGTTTTACCCCTTTACCACATTGGCAATTGAACAAATAATTACGCAATATGCATTTCGTCAGCAGAACTGGTATTTTCAATCATAAAATGAGGCATCTGCATTAAAATTCAAATTGATACTGGCAATCTTTTTTTTTTGTTTACTATTTGTAATTGTTGAACACGCCTGGTGCATGCAATTTTGACCTGCCACAATTAACCTTGAATAAACTGTAGGTCGCCGAGGGTCTCTTGCGTTCATTCTGGGTATCTGACCTCTGGTTAATGTAAATGGTTTCATATGCATCAAGTTATCTGTTATTTGTAAGCGATCTTAACGATTTTCAATTATCTATGTTAGTTTTGTGTCCTGTACTTATCATATGTTGGCCGACACTGAATTTTTCTTCTCTATTGTATCTAAAATGAGCAATATGTGTTTTAAAATTAGTTTCAATTAATTTCTTGATCTGTGCAACTTATGATAAATTACTGTACTTTTACTGTAATTTAAGTTTCTCTTAAATTTTAAAATTGGAATTTATCATCAAAAATTTAAATGCAAATCTTGTTCTCTGAAACCAAGAAAGATTAAAAAACACAACAAAAGTTGCTCTAGCGCGTTTTGACAGCCAAGCTACCATTTTCAGAGAATACTTACAGTATCTCTCTGAAGATGATTGTTTTTTAATCTTTCTTGGTTTCAGCAGACAAGATTTGTATTTCAATTTTTGAAGATAACCAAGGACCAGTCTGTTCCACAGAAAAAATTTCATCTTCAAGTTTATTTTTTCTTAAAATTTCGCTGAAAAGTCGACAAATAGTGGACATTTTAGCCCTTACTGTGTTACATTTTTTATTAATCATTCACTAACTATATTAATGATAAATACAACAAGAATATAAGAAAGTCCACAATTCTTCTAAAAATATTTGCTATTACCGGACCTGGTCTGGCGCTTATATTAGTATAAAAAATATAGAAACATCGTCTGATTGTTTACAACCCTTATTGTATTTATTGTTAATGGAATTTGTTAGCTTTCAATAAAAAGTCTACGTCAAAATCTGAGTTGAATTTCAAAATCAAAACTGTAAGAAAAAAATGTAAAATGTTCTAATATTATAGCTTAAAGTGGAAATTTCGAAAACAATGTCAAACTTTTGAGAAGGCAACCTAAAATAGTAAAGCTTTTTAAATAAATTTACAATTTAAACTTTTATTTTTTAATATTTAACCCAAAATTTTTATTTTTTAAACTCGTTCTTTTTCTAAAGATCTCAACTTTAGAAATTGGAAGGTCTTTTTTTCAGATTTTTGTTAATTAAAATTATATTTTCTATTTCTTTGTTTTCGTTCAACACAAACGTTTAACTTTTCCTAACTATTAGCTTAACAAAAAAATCGCTTTTTCCTAAGCCCAGCTTTAATTGAATTGTTCTCAACATTGAATTTTCACTATTTGCAAACTTTTAATAAGAATTAAAATTTTTTTGAACCTAAGATATCGATTCTAAAATAGAAATTGAAAGTTATTTGTTAAAATTCAGAAATTATTGGGTTTCTTTCTTGAATTTTTCAACATTTCGTTAAATATTTCCATTTTAATTAAAAAAAGTTTATTTATAGTCAACAAGAAAAATTTAATACGAGCTGAAAATGGAATTTTAACTTTTTTACTGTAAGTTCATTATTCCAATTCTTATCAATATTTAAAATTTAAATCTTGAATGTAAGTTTAATCCATCAACATTTGAGATTTGAAAAAATTATTAGAAATTTTGACCGGGAGAGAAAATTACGAAAACAAGAGGAAATTCTCAATATAAATCCTAATTTTATAAAAAGTCGAAATTTCAGTAAAAAACCTAAATTTTTAAAATTATAAAAATTTCCAAGCCTAGAAAATTTTGAAATGAAAATTAAGTAGATATTTTAAAATGCCGAAATTTTTAAAAAGTTAAAACTTTTCGAAAAAACACAAATTTTCAAAAATATTTAATAATTTACAAAAAAAACTAAATAAGAAAACTATAATTTTTATAGTAAAAAATTGCACAAAGGGAATTTTCAAAAAGATAAAATGTACAAGAAAAGTCAAAATTCAAAGTTAGAATTTTCAAAAAATTACAATTTTAGAAAAAGTCGAAAGTTTAATGATATTTAAGATGTAAAAAAAATAAAGTTTTCAAATGTAGATTTTTAAGGTTAAATTTACAAGGAAAAAAGAAAGAAAGAAAACTTGCAGTCAAAATTTTGAGAAAATGTTGAATAATATTTGAACTCGGAAATTTGAATTTGTCGAATACATTTAATAAGTCAATATTTAGACAAAAAAGTCAAAATCTTGATAAAAAAGCGAAAATCTGAAATCAAAATTGTTGAAAAAAAATCAAGATTTCGAAACAAGGGAAATTTTGAAACGTCGAAATATCTGAAAACTTAAAATTTTGAAAAAGTCGACATTTTTAAAATTAAAGTCGTAATTTTCATTAAAATTGAATTTTTTAGGAAAGGGAGAAAATAATATCAGAAAGTCATTAATAGACATATTTTTTAAAAAATCCATCTTTTGAAAAAAGTCAGAGTTTTCAAAAGTTACAAAGAGTCGAAACGTCAAGACAAAGTATGAACTTTATTAAATGACCCGTAATTTTCAAAAATAATAAAATTATAACTTCGAAGAAAAGTTAAAATTTTGGGACTAAATCTTCAAATTTTTAAAAATATGAAAAATAAGAAAAAAGTCAAAAATTAGCGTTTGAAATTTAGGATTTAGGATTGAAATTTCTTAATAGAAAGGCTAGAAAAAAAGCAAACATTGGGAAAAATAAATTAAAATTTTTGAGAAAAATTTTAATTTTGGGAAGAACCAATTTAATGCAGAAGTTTCAAAAAAAAGAGAAGATTTTAATAAAAAAAAACTAGAAACATAAGCATTTTGTAAAAAAACGGTTTTTCAATTCGCAATATTCAAAAAAGTGGAATTCTTCAGAAAAATGATTTTTCATAAAGTAAAATTTTGAAAAAGGTCGAGATTTTCAGAATTTTTAAATAAAGTAACAATTTTGAAAAAGGTTGCGGTTTGCAGTCGGTAGAAATTTTTCAAAAAAAGTCAAATATGTAAAAAAGTCGAAAAACGAGGAAAATGAAATTTTTGTAAAAGTTTCTGTGATGTAAAAAAGGCGGCATTTTTCACAAAAAAAAACTCTAAAAATAGTTTTTTTTTGACATGGTAAAACGTAAATTTGGAAAAAAAAGTTGATTACTTATAACAGCTTGAAGACGCCTGCCGTTAAACCAAAATATAAAATAATGCGGCACATAAACGTGTCAAAATTTAAAATTAGAAAAGAACAAGCCATAATTTTTAGGAGTATAACATTTTTTTGAGAAACAATACGAGAAAAACTAAATTTATTTTAAAAAAAATTGAAAAAGGGGCAATTTTATTTTTTTTTAAATTTTCTACCTCAGTTTTTACAAAAGCACTAGAAATTCTATCTCTTGTTCTTATATATTTTATGAATATGATTGGGCTACAGGGAGCTGATTCTGTCACCAGGTATTTTATTTTCGGGACATAGTACCAGGTCGCGCCCCACTGTTTGGGAAACGCTGCATATACAGGACATTTTTTTAGTTGGGAGTTTACCTTTACATGAATTACCACTTTATTATAAGGACAAATTAATTTTGAGAATAGGGCTAATCGGGGCTAAACTTTCTTTTAAAATTATTTTAATCTTTCTTCCAATGCCGGTTATACAGAAAGTAGACAACATCTTTCCTATTTTAAATAATAACCCCCATAATTTTTATTTTATTCTAATTTTACGTAACAAAAATAAGGTAAATTTTTTTTATTCATGTTTATTTCCATTTTTGGTAGTTTTGAAGATATTTTAAATTAAAAAATAACAAATGACTATTTGCAGACAAAAAATGAAATTTTGGGTTCAAGTCATAGAATACCATAGAGACTGCAATGAAGTAATTATGTTTTACATTTATTATACAAGACGACGAACATTTTATGATCCATAATGTTTTTTGTTTTATTTAAAAAAGCTTTAATTTTCAAACAGGAACCATATGTTTTTTATTCAATTTTGGATTTCTCACTTAAAAAACAATTATATGACTATTTTTTTTTTATTTTACACCATAAGTGAGATATAATTTAAAATAAAAAAATATATAACTATATAGTTCTCTACCAGCAACTTTGCAGTAGGCAAAAAATTTTAAAAAAACACAACCAAAAGACCTATACATTTCATATTGAATAAACATATTTTATAGAGCTACGAATTTAAATTTCGTAAATATGGTCCCTTCAACACACAACTTTTGGAGTGATGAGAATCAACAATAACTTCGTTCAAAAAATGTTGTAGAAAATTTGTTCTTTAATTGTTACGTTGTTAGGATTTGTAAGCATTAAATTTTATAATGAAAACGGAAATCAAAAACATAAATAAATGAACATTTTAGGAATGAATAAATCATAACTTCATTAAATAGTTTGTAATGGGATATTAAGCCACATTTGGAAAATGTACCCTCAAATCAAGCTAATCGCACATTTTACTGACACTATTCGTTAGGGTTCAATATAAATTGATGTTCTCTCCTACTACTTACTTGAGACCCAGTTTATTACAAACGATGGTCCGCACGTGTGGCCGCCGCGCCGCCAAGATAAAACATCAGCAGAATTTTTCTGTTGGAAATTATTAAGTAGCATGTTTTTCAAAGAGTTCCGCATGAAAAGAATATTGCTAGGAACAATCGTTAAAGAAGTTACTCAATCCAAAATTTTAAGATGCCTTTAAATGTACTGAAACACAAGACGGTAATTACAAACACTTGTTATTATTTTTTGTTAATTATTTTATTTTTCTATTACTTGTTATAAGTATGTTTTTTTTTACACAACGGATTGGTCCTTGATTATCTTCAAAAACTGAAATACAAATCTTGTCCCCTGAAACCAAGAAAGATTAAAAAACACAACAAAGGTTGCTCTAATGCGTTTCGATAGCCGAGCTATCATCTTCAGAGAGAAACTAACACCTAATCCTAAAATTAACCCTTATATACTAAGAATATTCACTTTGTGTATGATCGACCGCATTCGAACGCGCATGCACAGTTAATTATACATGTCGTTATGTCACAATTCCTTCTCTATCAACCTTAACTATTTTTAACAGAGATGAATGGTCTAAAGGCCCAGCGCAACCGTTCATAAGGTTGTCCCCAACCTTATGGATGGCTAAGCATTCACATGCAGATTGTCCTCAAAAGTACGTCGGGCAGACTAGACGATGTATTAAAATCGTACTAAAGGAGCATTTGGCTCATTTGAGGTACGGAAAACTGAGAAGTCAAGTGTTGCTCAAGATGTTTTTGAATTAGATTTGTAGCGTACCTTCTAGGAATAATGTATCGGCGTAAACAGTATTAGCATTACGTCCTAATGACCTTATCGTCATTGGAATTTTACGATATTTCGTACAAATATGATTAGAGTTTTGAGAAAAGTAATTACCCCAAAGGCCATTGACTTATTTCTAGAAGACGTCAGAACCCCCACTTTTAGGAAAGTGGAGAAGAAAAATTCAACGATGAATTGGGAGTTCTGTTCGGGTTTTCAATGTGGTTAGTTGATTTTTGGTATTATTCCTAGTTAATATAATGTTTAAAATATAATGTGGTTTTTGTGTTCTAATCGAACCAACATCACTACAGATTGTAGGATAGATAATAATATTAAACTGTTAGGAGTAGTAAATAAGAATTCTATGTTATATGCATGTGAAAGCTTAGCCATCCATAAGGCTGGAGAAAACCTTATGAATGATTTTGTTGGGTCTTTAGGCCATTCATCTCTGTTAAAAACAGTTAAGGATGATAAATAAGGAATTGTGACACCACGATGAGTATAATTAGATGCGCATGCTCGTTCGGATGAGGTCGATCATGCACGAAGTGAATATTCTTAGTATATTAGGATTAATTTTAGAATTAGGTACTTACAAGGAAAGTACCCGAGGTGTACCCCACCGATTTTTTTCATTTTGTGATATGTTATAGTACATAAGAAAATATTGGACACGTATGTTTTTTTAGATGCTAACTCGGCGATTTAAGTGGTAAAACCACCCCTTAAAGTTAACCCCAAAAAACAGTTTTAATAAATAAAAAGAATCTAAAATTAATTAGAAGACATATAATTTCTATTTTTATTATTTGAATAAACCAAAAACAAGTAAAATCATAAAATTTTCGTTACTATGTACAATAAATATTAATTCTGGTCACCTCTTGGTAAACTTCTTAACAATATATGATTTTACCCTAAATTTTATTTTTTTCTGCAATTAATGACAGGATATATAAGGAGTCAAAGTAACATTCTTCTTTTTTGTCATTTTTTTTCGAAAAATTGAAATATCTTCAAAATTATCAGATAGCAATAAACATGTGTAAATACTCACTTTATTCTTTATAAAAAGACCAAATAAAGAATACGGGTTGTTATTTAAAATAAGAAAGTTGGTAGTACGACCGGAAAACCGAAAGTGAGAGGAAGTTAAAAATATTTAAAAAAAAGTGTAGTCACGATTCGTCCCATTTGTAAAGTTAGTTTTTTTAATAAGTAGTTTTTCGAATAAAGCTAACATTCCACCTAAAAAAAAAAACGCCTTGCATATAAAATCGTATTTACTTCAAAACATTATATCCTAACGGACATCTGCATGTAAAATCTCTTCAGAGTAAGTATCAAATGGGTTAAATTTTACGCTTAGAACCATCACAGATGAAAAAAGTAAATCCAAGGGAGAAAGGGATGTTTGTCTTAATGAATTTACTATCGATTTCCGTTTACAAAAATAAATTGGATTAAGTAATTATATTGTCAGGATGTTTTTAAAGACAAAGGCCTTGGGCTGTAAGGGATTAATTTGTTGGAGTAATTATGTGCATTTAAGGGATTACTTTTGTTAAAGTTAAATAACCCAAACATTTTACTTCCGATGGAGAAAAATACTACCCTTTCCTTTAAATATTTAACGGGGAAGATTGTTTACAGCCCAATAAAGTTTAGATATTGCATAGATTAATCTTTTAGGCCAAACAAATCTATCATTAAGTTGTAATGATAAACTTTGTGTCGGGAATTCAAAATACATTTTCATTTAATTTACTCTGTTCAATAACTTTTGCATAAATTGTACAGAATTAAAAGTACATTTCTAATAAAACTATATGCAAAAAAACTGATACTATTGATTGTAATCGGGTGCAATTGAAGTTTGATATCCAGAATTAAAACCAAGGTTCATTAAGAAAACATATATTTTCCATTTGATAAAGACATAAGGGCTGATGTCAAATAAAAAATATCGAGATCGTTTCGCCCTTACTAAACAAAGCAAAAGCATTAATCTTTCTCTTAGTATACATAATTGTTCCTGTCAGAGCCATAACATGCCTGTTTAATCTAACTCTGACGTTATAGAAAGTTCGACTTGAAATATTGGATAGAATAATTAAAAGCTTTAGTTTCTCATTCGAAAATGTTGAGCTGTTAATTAGTCTCTTATTTAATGTAATATTTCAGATACAATGTCTGAATACAACGCTGAAAGCAATGTAAACCTATCTCGGATTTCATAGGCTTTTATTCATAAACTATCGCATTTGCTTGATGTTTACCAAAATATAAAACAAAAATGTAGGTACTCCCTAATGACTTATACATTTCTAATAGATATTTAAATTTCATCAGATTTCACCACTGAGCATCCCGGGCTGGTGCAGCCTAGGGGTACCTAATTACTTAATTGTAAAATGGGAGAAAGATGTTGGAACCGACGATACTCCACAAAAAAAACACGCAGCTTGCCAAACTGAGGCCCACTTTGAGCGCCAAAAATAGGAAGCATATTAAAATTTATAATACAAGATTTCGAGGAAGCCGTGGAATTCTGCTTAAGATCATACATGGGTGCTAATTTTGATAAAAAGTTTCTTTATATGCACGTGGAAAACCATAGCAGCTACATCATGCCTATTATCAGATTTTTCGTTTAAATCAAGGGTTAATAATTTTTGGTCATTTTAGATCTTAGGTGCATCTAGTAAATATACCTGGTCGACCAAAATAGTGGATGATCCCATCTGGAAGATACTAGCGCGTATGATAGAGTTTCTTACTCAAAGAAGACAATAGAGCTGTTCTGATAAGGGTTGGTCTTTACAGGCAAAAATTATTGTTGAAAAAATAAACTTTGTTAGCCTGCAAGCACCTCCAGCATTAGATATATTAAAATTATACCCCAAGCAACAATAATGTAAATCATGCGCGTGCTATCATCGCATCAAATGACAACAGATTGATATGTTCTCCGATTAGTACGCGTTGTATCAGTCACTTTCAATCTCGCAACATTATGTTTAAATTATGTCGCCTATTTGTACAAGCAAGGTAGAGTGATGTTTCGAAAAGGGGTGAAATATTGATAATTCAGTCATATTTGATTAATGTGTGTAAAGAAAGGCCATCAGATCACAAGGGTTTATGTTATATTTGAAGTGTTTACCAACAACACGAACCACCGAACGACAATCAATAACTGCCAGTCTACGTGTTCGTTTGACGGACGTACGGGTGCATTGATATAAGTGTAAACATCAGCCGCAAGCGCGAGTGTGATTTTATGAATCTGTTTTAACGTGAAAGCTTTTACTGATTAAAAGCGCCCAGAAATGAAGGAAAGGTATTAAAAGGATTCATTTTCTTGCTCCTAAGACTTGAGATAAATCTACATTTACAATCACTACAAAGCGGATTTTAGGCACAATCAAAAAAGGTAAAAAGGTAAGTAAAATGTTAAATTAGGCAAAAATGATCAGATAAAAAGGCATTAAAAAGGCAAAGTACTTTAAAAAAGGCATTAAAAAGTCAATATACAATTACCGAGAATAACATTTATTGACCATTTTGAACATTATTTTATTCTCAGCTACAAACTAATTGTCTCTCAATATTTTCTATTGTAAAATTTGTGCATCCTCGCGGCCATAAATGCTTATTTCTCTCTATATCGATAGATACCAAGGTGCAAAATGATCAAATTGCCTCATTCGGTAAAGAGCTGTTACTTTCACCATGACTATGAATCTAGCCATGCGTTTCCAAAATGTTCAACGGTTCGGCCACCTGCGTGTACAGCAGACTTTGGCCGCTCCCATTTTTTTTTTTTTTTGAAATACGTAGGTAGGGTCATAGTTAAAGGAAATTTATAAATTATAAAAAAATGCTTGAAAAAAGAAAAATATTTAAAGTGGAAACTTTAGGTTGTGGTAAAAAAGTCCAAATTTCGGAACAACTCAAAGTTTACAAAAATGTTTGAAGGGACAAAATCTTCAAAATACATGTAAGACCAAAAGTTTCACCAAAGGAAAAAATGTTGAGTTTTTAAGCAAACAATTAGGAAAGAATCAAAAATTAAAATGGAATTTTTGACAATAGAACACGAAAATTTATATTAAAATAAAAAATTTCTTGAACTTTTGAGTTTACAATCAAAATTTGTTTCAAAGGTGCGAATGACAAATATAAAAAGAAGCTAGTTATGTAAAAAAAACAAAAAAATTATAACTGTAACTAAAAATTTTGAAACTGAATCAACATTTCGAGATTAGGATTGATATTTTAAAATAAAATCAAAATTCCCCAGTCAGGAGGGTAAATCAAGTACGAACCTGAATTTTGATCATGTTGCCATAAGGGAGTCACATATTCTCCATAAAAATAGAATAATTATGCATGTGCATACCACTTATGAATAATTTTATTTTTAAGTAAAAAATTTGAAAAATTTATTTCAGCTATAACTTATGTGTGTAATTTTAGGATACCATGCCGCAAGACATCAAACATTTGGTTTCTCAGAAATTGAACTCTAAAAGAAAGAACCAGACAGTATGCTTCAGATTTGAGGCAGTTTGCACTTACACTTCAATTCCATTCCAGTGCTGCATACAATTATGTCCGTAAGACGTGGAACAACTTGCTGCCGCATCCGAATACTTTAAGAAAGTGGTATAGTGTTATTGATGGAAAGCCAGGTTTTTTGAAGGAAACGTTCGCAGCCATTGAAGCTAGGCATAAATAGTCTGGTATATTAACTATTATTATAGACGAAATGGCAGTAAGGTCGAGGACAAATTTTCATAATGGTGAATTCTATGGAGGGATTGATTTTGGTTTTGATTTGCCAAAAGACAATGAAATTTTCCGAGAAGCAACAAGTGCCCTTGTTTTTATGGCTGGCAGTGAAAGGGCCAATCTGCTAGCTAGATGGATTGAATTAATTTCTGGTACAGGTGTTCAAGTATTTTCCGTTACTTTTGATGGAGCACCTGTAAATTTATCAATGTGCTGTAAACTTGGTGCTAATGTTGACTTCTATGATAATTTGAAACCTTGGATAGTCAGTCCTGTTAACGGCAAAAAAATCTCGGTTTTTTGGGATCTCTGTCACATGATAAAGTTGGTAGAAAAAACTCTAGGTGACAAAGGGACTCTTGCTGATGTCAAAGGTGACTATCAAATGGAAATATATCAGAAACCTGTATAAAGTCCAAGTTGATGAAGGTTTGCATGCTGAAACAAAAATAACAAAAAACATATTAATTACCAAGGCAATAAGATGAAGGTAAAATTACCAACACAAATTTGTAGTGAAAGAGTATACAGGATAGACCATAAGTAATGGTACATAGAGCAATGGTGGATTTTTCGAATAAAAAAATGTGATTTAGCTACATTTATCTCATACCAAAAGTTGATATTAACAGAGATACAGGGTGTCAAAGTTGAAAAAAAAAAAATTCGATTTATTCATATAATTATGGTCTGAATTGTAATATAGGCACAAAATTTGGCACAAGGAAGTTTCTTAAGTCGGCAAACTTTAATATGCTAACATATTACCAATAGCTGATAGGGGGCGCTACCTGCGCTATCCTGCATAATTCTAAATCATCATAACTTTTTTGTGCACCCACGTATATAAATTTTAAATGGATTATTTTATTTCCCCATATTTTTTACGCAAAAAAGATGAAATTACTAAAAGTTGATACGAGCAACCGTTTCCAAGATATTTGCCTTTAAAGCTTGACGTGCCTTGGTTTTAAATTACTAAGATATTACGTTTTCGAAGTAGGCTTGAAAAAAAAACTAATTATAAGACAGCTTTGAAAGTTATTTATGTTAAATATTGCTTTACTGATAATATTATTATCTAAATTTTGATAATCTCAATAAAGAAAATTCAAAAAATTAAGACGTAATTTATTTTCTAACATAGATATGATGTCCGAGTCCGCACAAAAAAATTTTAATAGTCTGGGTGGTCAAAGCAGATATTTCAATAAAATACAGCCAGATTTTTAATTGCTGACGATCCTTTTACATAAAAAAAGCCATTTCCCACATACTTATTTTTGAAAATAAATTTTTTTTTGGTATTTTATTTAAATTTGTTTTAGAAATGTAAAACATACGTGTAATAATAATGTCAGTAAAGTAATATTTAATATAAACTATTTTAGAGGCAGTTTTATTACTTTTATTTTGAAACCCACTGCGAAAAATTCACATTTACATAACTTAAAATAAACGTACTGCAAACTTTGAAGGCAAATATCTTGAAAACGGTTGCTTGTATCAACGTTTCAACTTTTTTACGCAAATAATGTAGGTAAATAAAAATATCTATTTAAAATAAGTGTACATAAAGGCACAAAAAATTTATGATGCTTTAGAATAATACAAGGTAGCGCAGGTGGCGCCCCCTATAAGTGACTGGCAATCTGTTAGCAAATTAGAATTTCTTGACCAAAGAAACCTCCCTATGCCAAATTTCTTGTCTATAGCGAAATGCATTCTTCAGTTATGCGAAAAAATTACAATTTTTTTTTCAACTTTGACACCCTGTATCTCTGTTAATATCAACTTTTGGTGAAAGGTAAATGTGGCTAAATCACGTTATTTTTATACGAAAAATCTGCTCTTGCTCTATGTACCATTACTTATGTTCCATCCTGTATAACGTCTTCAAATTTGTTCATGTTTGAGATATGCCAGACTTTGAAGGTTGTATACCTACAGCTGAATTTTGTTATACATTTAACAATATTTTTGATATATTGAATTGTAGAAATAAGTTTTCAAAAAAAAATAAATTTTGCTTACCCATTAATGACAACATTTTACCCTATTTAATCGAAAAGTCAAAAGAATTTGAAAATCATATTACTGGTCTGAAAGACACTACAAGTACACCTATTTTAAAGAGTTCAAAAAAAACCGGCTTTTTAGGCTTAATTATTTGTTTCAAAGATATTTTGTATGCAAAATAGAAAGAGCTTGTCCAAGAATATTTATAAACTTTTAAATGAAACCAAGATTATTCGGAAACATTCTTTAGTGCAATTCGAAGAAGGGGGGCTATAATAATAGCCAAATGTAATTTAATTTCAGTCTGCCGATAAAAGGTATGAGATCAGTAAAAGCTATGGGGCAAATGGTTTGTCAAATGGGGCTGAAATTTTATATGTTTCTTCTCAAACAAAAAATTGAAATAATAACGTTCTTTATAAGAAAATAATATGAGACTTATTTGATCATGATTATATATTCACAGCGTGGATATCAACGCATATGTCGAAAATATTGTTAAATATACTGCTGATTTTATAGTCAAGAAAATATTAAAAAGTAAATCAATTTGCAAGATTTGCTCAAAACATTTGTTATCCTATACTGAACCTTCATTACTTGTAAAGATTAAAAATCGTGGTTCTTCTATATTTCCTTGGGAAAGGTTTCAAAAATTTGTTTTACAGCTCAAAGGATATTTTGGCGAAACTTGCATGTTTTGTTGGAAAAGAAAACATTAAACAATTCTTGATCATACAAATTTTTGGACAAATAGATAATCCTTGTAATACACAAGAAATGGAAGACCATACATTGTTGCAAGTTGTTTTAGATAACCATAGGAGTCAACTAACAAAATTAGTTATTGAGATTTTTCTAACTATCAGGTTTGATGGAACGGACTGGTCCTTGGTTATCTTCAAAAATTGAAATACAGAACTTGTCCCCTGAAATCAAGAAAGATTAAAAATCACAACAAAGGTTGCTCTAACGCGTTTTGACAGCCAAGCTGTCATCTTCAGAGAGAAACTAGCTTGGCTGTTGAAACGCGTTAGAGCAACCTTTGTTGTGTTTTTAATTTTTCTTGGTGTCTCAGGGAACAAGTTCTGTATTTCAACTGTCAGGTTGCACCATGAAGCTAAAACTTATTCCCAAATAGATGAGAATATTCGGCAGAAATTTACAAAACTTATTTTGTTTCAAATTAAGTAAATCAAATTTTTCCCTTTGATTTATTCATGTGTGTTATATATTTTTGAATATGACATTGTCTTTTAACCACTTAATGCACTAACACGTGTTTGCGCCCCTTTCTAGCAAATTTTGAATATGCCCGTGTCTCACACGAGCGAACAAATTACATTGTAAACAAAATTGTATATGCCCGTTTGTGTTCTATATTTTATGAATTATTCATCATAAAAACTTGTCAATATATATTCATGAATCTATATTAGTGAAAAAAGAAAACTGATCATTTTTTGCCAGAAAATTCAAAATGAATGTGTGCCTTAAGTAGGTAATCAATAATAAATAATTTTATTATATTTGTTGTTATTTTTCATAGACCCACTTTTGGAAGTATTTATTATTAATATTATTATTATTGTGATTTTTTTTAACTTTGACTAATTGGACATATTTGAAACCAATAATTGAGAGTTTGTCTGATAACATTATCAATTTATATTTTTCGTATAATAAACTAACCACTCTGTATATTAAAATAAAATTATGTTTTAAGTACTAGCAACACTTTGTAAAATAAAAGGATGAAAAAAAAAATAAAGCATTTCTTTTATGAGCCAACAATCAAATCTCTTCTCCGAATGAAGTATCACCCCTGGAAGCTAATAAATTAGGCAAAAATGGACTACATTACAGGCTGTTCTATTTTGTACATTTTTTGTTTGGCCACATTTTTTAACATTTGATACCTCTTAACATAGAATCATTCTTATCATAATTCAATTTTTTTTAAATAACAATAATAAAAACTGTCTGGTAATCTCAATAAGAAAACCACATTTCGGATTGAAATTTAAAATTAAATAAACATTTTTAGAATAGGCCTAAAATTTAAAGTGTGTAATTGAATTTGTAATAAAATAATTAATAACTAAAATTGAAATACAAAAATTGTCCTCTGAAACCAAGAAGATTAAAATACAAAGCAAAGGTTTCTCTAACGCATTTCAATTGCAAAGCTATCATCTTCAGATGGATAGTATCTCTCTGAAAATGGTAGCTTGGCTGTTGAAACGCGTTAGAGCAAACTTTGTTGTGTTTTTTAATTTTTCTGGGTGTCAGGGGACAATTTTTGTATTTCAATTTTTGAAGATGAACAAGGATCAACCCGTTCCACCAAAAAAAAAAAACTATTTTAAATATAATGTTCATGTCAGGTTTATAATAAAAAACATATTAATTGTTGAACAGAAGCAATATAATTGATAGTTAATTATTTTTGGGACTAACTATTATGTAAAAGAAGCAGGTATTTCATCTCTCATTTAAATATTGCAAATAAGGCAATTTGGATATCTAAATAAATTATCAATTATTGAAATGCTAATATCCTTAATTTAATTTAAATTTGTTAAAATAAATATGCATTTATTTCTACAATTTGCTTCATAATCATACTTTCAATGTTTTATGTAGATATGTAGAAAAAAAATGTAGAGTTTTAATTAATTTTCAGACATTCAGATATTATTTAGTCATTTTATATCCTTTCTAAGGTAATTTTAGAGCTCGCCTATAAGAATAGAAAATGTATCCACCTGCATTTCACAAAATGTTTTTAACGTCTACCTTCCACTGGCATTCAAAACGTAGAAATTGCCTCCAAATAACATATTGTGCGCAGTATGGAAGAGCGAACCGAGTAGACGGACTTATGCGGAGATGATTATACATCTATCCTTTGATCTTAATTAGTATATGGGGCGTCGGGAGTGTGAGCATACTCTTATACATGTTAGGTAGGAATATCACGTGACTTTCTGTGTTCAAGCGAATTCCGTTATCGCCGTTCGTCAGTTGTAAATACAATGAGTGAGCAAGAGGTTTATCCGCACGTTGCACAGCGCATTATTATTAAATTTCTTGTCGTTCAAGCTGAAAAGCCCGTCTAAATTCTTCGTAGACTAAAAGCACAATTTGGGAATACTTGTTTGAAGAAAGCTCAAGCCTATGAATGGCACAAAAACTTTTTGGAAGGACTAGCTCAAGTTATCCGTCGTAGGTTTTTGCGATTTTAAAGGAGTTGTCACGTTGATTTTCTGCATAACGTCGTACCATTAATGCTGCCTACTACTGCGAGCTGTTGGATAAAGTAAAATGTGTCAGCCAATCTGACACATCAACAGTTAAAGAAAATGCAATTGGCCACATTAAAACACCCTCCTTATGGTTCCGACTCATCACCATGCGATTATTATATTGTTACATGCGTTATCGGTTCGAATTCATACACGTGATAGATTATACCCACTTTATTACCAAATTAACTCGGCACACTTTAACTGAACAGTAACTCACTACTTATTTACTAATTGCTAACCCACTAATTGCACTGACTTCTAACTGACTGACTCGAGGGAAAGCTGACTGCCTTTTTATAGTTTTGGCCCCCGACCTCTAGAACTTTTCGGCAGATAAGGCTTATCGTTAGCCGAAATTTCTGGAACGCTTATCTGTCATTTGTTTCGTTATCGCGGCCGCTTTCCCCTTATCAGATCCTTCTAGAAACTTTTTTTAATTTACAAAATTCTACAATTCTATTCTAAATCTTATTTCATCTATTTACATTGCATTACAATATGTTTGAGCCACTAAAAGAAACTCTAGGAGGTGGGCCATTCCATGATGATGCTGCTGTTGAAACATTTGTGCGCAATTGGCAGCAAACACTCCTCCATTCTTCTTATGATGATGACATTGAAAAATTCCCAATGGGAAAAATGCATAACAAAATCAGAAAATTATGTAGAAAAACAGTTAATAACTTTTATATATGCATTTTAAATTTTTAAAAACAAATTCCGGTTCATATTTGATTTAACCTAATAATAATTTTAAGAAAAGTCTTAAGTATTAAATTTGGCATTTTGAGAAAATTCGACACAAAAACAATAATAAAAACTGTCTGGTAATCTCAATAAGAAAACGACATTTCGGATTGAAATTTAAAATTAAATAAAGATTTTTAGAATAAGCCTATAATTTAAAGTGTGTAATTGAATTTGTAAAAAAATAATTAATAACTGAAATTGAAATACAAATCTGGTCCCCTAAAACCAAGAAAGATTAAAAACACAACACAGGTGGTTCTAGCTTGGCTACCAAAACGTGTTAGAGCAACCTTTGTTTTGTTTTTAAATCTTGCTCGGTTTCAGGGGCAGGATTCGTATTTCTATTTTTGGAGTTAACCAAGGACCAGTCCGTTCCATAAAAATAATAATAAATTGAATCCGAAAGCCTAAATATTTATAAAAGACCTTAAAAAAAAGTCTACGCATTCAAAATTATTTTTAATATTAGATTTTTTGATTTCAAGTCAAAATAATCAAATATTTCGAGAAAAAAGTCAAACTTTTAAAATAAAAATTAAACTTTTGACATTAAAAGGCTAAAATTTTAAGTTTATATTTAGCATTGTGGAAAAAAAGTTGAAGGTTAGCAATCAAGGGCAAAGTTTTATGAAACCATGTTAAAATTTAGAATTGTTTACTTAAATTTTTCAGTATATATTTCGAGTTTATTCTCAAATTTTCATTGAATATCTTGTAACTTTAAACCCAAATATTTTATTTTATTTCCAGAAATGTTAAGATTTTTTTTAATTTAATGTTTTCTTGAATTTTTTTTTCTCTTTTATTTAAAATCTTGACCATATGTTTCAAATTTTATAAAAAATGCCCAATTTTGTAGTTTCAAAATTTATATAAATGATTTAAAGGGATTTAATACGAAATTAAAAAAAAACTTGGAATTTGTAATAATATTTTAAAAGTTTTTGGATTTAAAAATTTAAAGTTTGAATGCGACATTCGAACGAAACCGTGAATATTTCACTCTTTACTAGAAATTCAAAATTTTTGTAAACCCATAATTATGAGAAGACATTTTTAAATAATCATTCTAGGAATTCGCTTTTATAAATTTAGTCTAAATTCTTAATTCTTTTATAAAATTAGAGTTTTATAGAATATAAAACTCAGAACTTTTTTTCATAACTTTAACTAACCAGATTAACTCGATATGTTAATTTAAGTTAAGTTGTTTTGGTATTTTGACTTTGATTCAAAACATTTGACTTTTTTCTCAAAATTTTTTCTTCCATGAGAAAACTTAAGAAAACAGTTTGACGTTTCAAATTTACTATTGAAATTTTGATCTTAGTTACCAGATTTCAATTTAAATTAAAATTTTTCTTACCCTGAATCATGGCATTTGAGAAAAAATTTATTCAAAAAAAAATTTAAATTTTTTAATTAAAGTTTAAAAATAGCACAATTAAAGTTAAAATTTTAAGAAAAAGTGGTTTTAATAACTTAAGTTTTTTCTTCCACAATCTTTACATTGGCGGATATTTTGATTTTTCTCCTTTGATATTTAAACTTTTTAAAAAATTTCCACTGGTAATTTTGAGAAGATGGTAAAAGTTTAAAGAAACTTCATTTCTTCTTTAAATTTTGCTCCAAACTTTAAAATTTTTGGTAAATGTAAAATTTTGATAGTTTTTGTTAAATAGATTTGACCTTTTTGAAACTCAAACATGTTTTTTTGCAAAATTTATGATTTACATTTGCCTTGCAGTTTTCATAGTTAATCTTTTTCTTTCAGAAACTATGGCTCCTTTTTTTAAGATTTAGGCAGCAATTCCAAATGTCAACCTACTTCTAGAATTTCGAGTTTAAAAACTAAAAATTTTGAATTCAAGCAAGGAAATTTGTTAGGAAATAACATACTCCACCATTTGTTCGGGAGTTCAAAATTTCTACAAAGATATTTTTAGAAATAATTTTAGTTATTCTAGTTTCTCGCTTCTTATATTTTTTGAAGTTTAAATTTATTTGTAATTTAAGCTTTTCCTAATACGACTCTGTACCCTCTAAATGTAGACTTTTCTGAACATTTTGAATTAAAATACCAAATTTAAATTTTCAAGATTTAGTTCAGAATTTGGATATTTTCCATTTTGAATAATATTTGCTATAATATAATTTAACCAACTTAATTATTACAAAAAAAAAACTTTTTATAACATCTAAAATTAAACGATTTTTCTTCTGTACTTCTTCACCTTGTCGTTCTGGAGCCATTTTCGCACACAAAAGCTCTTTACAGAAGACAGTTCAAAGACAATTTTTTAAATTTTATAAAAGCAATTTCTTTCAATTACTTTTATCATTTACTAATATTAAGATAAATAGATTTTATAGTTCAAATGTACTGCCTCCGAAGAGCTGGCAAAACTTAATGGGGACTGGATGGGTCATAACAGTAATTGTTATTAAATTAGATTTCTTGGAAATTTAAACTTGAGATTTCTTATTCTTAATATGATGAATTATAGTTCTATTTTATTACGTATGCATACATATTTTCTGATTAAATTCTTCGGAAGTGTAAACGTACTGGAAGAAACCCATAGAAACACAAGACTTTTTAAAAGTAGGCTTAAACTATGTATAAAAAAGCAAAAAAAACATGCAAAATTGAAATTCAGGCAATAACCGGGGTTACTTTGTCACTCGGGGGGTAAGGTGTCAGCAGCTGTTACATTACAATTATTATTAGATTATGTTATGTTTTATTCTTTTTTCAATTTAGTTGAAAAGTTTAAGTTAAAAATAGTGCCATGGCCTGAAGGTGAGCAGACAATAACACCACCGCAAACCATGAAGTTAAGTAGGCAATATATCACCTGAAGATGAGTACATTCTGTCAAATAACAAATTGGTAGTTTCGTTAACATAACATGATTTTGTTTAAATAGTCGCCAAGTACATGTCCACAAAAAAGGCAGACCATTAAAAAATGGGAAAACAATCATCCAGGAGTACATTTTCTCTAAAACTTCGTTTACATCTACGGCTCTAATAAATAAATCGGTATAAACCTCTTTAAAATTTAGGCTGAAAATAAAGTTCTTAGGTGAAGCTACAATATTTTTTCATGGAAAACGTTACTGCCTGACAAAATAGGCCCAAAGAATAAAGCTGCTTTGTCAGTTATTTGGCCAAAAATATATAAGGCTATAGTAATGATTTTTATTATTTTATTATGCATATTTACTGACAAGACATGTATTGTCATACCTGAAGCCAGTACTCATGAATATCATAAGCACAAAAAGAAATTTATCACAAAATATTCCAAGTCATGTACAAAGAAGCCCAGGTTTACGGTAAAGCTTAAAAAACGCCGAAAAGGGTTAAAAGATAGGAATATAGGATTTTACCCATATTCCGGTCTCTAATAATCACAAGTAATAAAAATTTCTATATATTTCATTTTTTTAGGTTTTAGAAACCTAACAGGTTATTTATTTCCCAGAATACATATAAAATACAAAAAATACAAAAATACACTGCCTACGATTTCTCTCTATAATATAAGCTTTTAATTAATATTCCATAATATACCTATATGGCAAATTTTAGGAAAATATTCGAAAATTTGACTTAGGATTCAAGATTCATATTTTTCTCTAAAAATTCCAATTTTCTATCTAATATTTTATGATCTTCATTTTAAACAAGAATAACGAGTATATCAAAAAATTAATGTTTAATTCATAATTGCCTTTTGCTTTATTTATATCGCCTTTTTCGTTGATAACTTGGCTTTGATCTCGCAAGTAATTTTCTCAGAATTTTGACCTTAAGGACATTTCGAAATCAAATAAAAAATTACAGGTTGCAAATTTCGAGAAGCAAACCCTTTGCACAAATTTAAATTTAAAAACTTTGGAAATTGTACCCAATGAAAATTGAAAAACGAAATATCGAAAACTTAATCTAAATTACAAGAATCAGAAAAAAGTTTGAGGACAAGTTAACATTTAGAAAAAGTTCAGATTCATTACTCTTTAACTTTATTAACGATCAAAACAACAACAGACATTAAAACTTCCACGATGTTTCTATAAATATTTGCCATGATCGAACTTGGTTTTTAATATCTGTTGTTGCTTTAATCGTTAATAAAGTTTAATATCGTACTTATGAACATTGAAGGATTTCACATTGTAAGGGTTGGTGAACTTTTTTTAAGAATGGACGAAAAATGTTTTGTATATTTACTAAGTTTAATTGAAACTAAAAGAAGATATCCTAAAAAGAATCATTTCAAAAAAATTTCAAAATTTTAAGAAAAAGATGAATTTTTAAATGCAGAAAAAATGTCATTTATCCTAATATAATTATTTTAATGATGAGTCTATTCCGTAAACTATTTGTGAATTTGAATTAAATTGTTCATTTATTACTTTTAACTTAATTACTTTCAATTAATTGTATGTAAATGTCGCAGTCTTCTAGTTTAATCAGCCGTTTCATGCAGGGTCTAGTCATTTCATGAAGCGCTGGCAAATACTGGAATGAATAAAATTTCTCCAAAGGACTAGAAGCTTCAAATGTTTCATGAAACGCTGACGTGATGCGAATTTATGCCTCTTGATTAAAATCTTTAAAATGACACTAACAAGGAAAGTACCCGAGGTCTACCCCACCGATTTTTTTCATTTTGTGATATGTTATAGTACATAACAAGATATTAAACACGTATTTTTTTTAGATGCTAACTCGGCGATTTAAGTGGTGAAACCACCCCTTAAAGTTAACCTCAAAAAACAGTTTTTCTTCAATAATTCAAGAATTAATTGGAATTTTTTGATGAAACAAACGCTCCGTTATTTCTCATAAAAAAGTGCTCCTAAAGACATATTGGTTATGTTAAAAAGTTGCTACCCCTAATTTTCATGGGGGTGAGTTTCATTTTTTTTCTTATATATCAACTTTTGAACTACTGAATTTTATCAAATTGAATAATTTTACTAAGAAGACTAAAAAATAAAATTGACCTGTCTCGGGGTTTTGCAAAAAAATCCTTGACAGGGGTGATTTACCCCTTGAGTTAATTTTTTTCTGTACAGTGATATGGAAAGTAAAACACAACATATGTTTTCAATTTTATTTCTATAATAATTATTTTAACATACATTTTGCATTAACAGAGAAATAACGTAACACTCTTATTTTTATGACCCTTGGAGAACCCCATGGATTTGTTCATTATTAGATTGCGAATCAAAACATTTATTTTTTCACCTTTAACTTATTATATGTTGATATTTCATCAAAATAATGTATCAACAATTTCTTTAGATGCTAAATTTGTGATTTAGATGGTGAACTCCCCACCCCCTAAAGATAACCCCCAAAAACAGTTTTTCTTTAATATCTCAAGAATAAATTGGAATTTTTCGGTAAAACCATTGTTACTTTATTTCCCATAAGAATGTGCTTCTAAAAACGTATCAGTTATGCCAAAGGGTTGCAGCAACCCCTAATTTGAATGGGGGTGGGTTTAATTTTTTCTTTTATACCAACTTTAAAACCCTTGAATATTATGGAATTTGGCAATGTCATTAAGAAAATAAAAAAATAAAATTGACCTGTCTTGATATTTTACAAAAAAAGCATTGGAAAGGGTGATTTACCCCTAGAGTCATTTTTTTTTGTAGAATGATATGAATAATTAAACAAACATATGGTTTTCATTTTATTGCTATAATGTTTTCTCTGACCTATAATTTGCATTAAAAGTGAAATCATATAAAATTCTTACCTTTATGAGGGTTGGCGATGGGATTGATCATTATCAGATTGTGGGGTAAAACATTCATTTTTTCACCTTCTACTTATTTTATTTCGATATTTTAACAATCTAATATGTCAACAATTGAGTTTTAATTTGAAAAATTAAGTAGTTCAGAAGTTGATATATAAAAAAAAAATGAAACTCACCCCCATAAAAATAAGGGGTTGCAACTTTTTAACATAACCGATATGTCTTTAGGAGCGATTTTTCATAAGAAATAACAGAGCGTTTGTTTTATCAAAAAATTCAAATTAATTCTTGAGTTATTAAAGAAAAACTGTTTTTTGGGGTTAAATTTAAGGGGTAGTTTCACCACTTAAATCGCCGAGTTAGCATCTAAAAAAAAATACGTGTCCAATGTTTTGTTATGTACTATAACATATCACAAAATGAAAAAAATCGGTGGGGTACACCTCGGGTACTTTCCTTGTAAGTGACAGATTTCATTAGATCTAGAATTAAAATAACGAATACATGAAAGAATCGCTAGGGCAATGGTATTTTATAAGAAGTTAGAAGAGTTCAATTTGCCGAAACCATAGAGAAATATTTTAATGCAGCAACTAAGAAAATATTTAAAGATTCTGCAAACAAATTGGGGACTCTTAATGTAGACCAGCGCTGTCCAACTTATCAGAGCCTGCGGGCCATATTTTCTTCACCAAACATTTGGGGGGCCAAGAAGGTTGATAAATAAAGAGTCAATTTATGTTAATTAAAAAAATATTTTATTTATACTAAAAAGATAACTTTAAAATATTCGTAATATATTAATGAGAACATTGTGGCCGTAATTGTTTAGCAACAATATCTTTTATGTCCACATCAATATTTGTTGTGGCAAGTCTAATTATATCTTCAAAAGTGAAATCTTTCAAACTGTTTCTATATATTTCATATTGGAGTATGTGCGCTCGCAGATATATGTACTTCCGAACATTGATACAATTTGAAGTCCAAAATCTCTCAGTTTTGGATATTTCTCTTTATCTAAAACTTTGAATATTTCTATTCCAGTTACTCCACGAGATGTAAAAAATGGGTCAGCCTGCAGGTCGCACAATTCTATTTCATATTTAAGATCAATGGAGCTGATATCAATATTAATTGGATCACAAAATAAATCAATAGATCATCAAATTGAGAAAATCTTTCATTGAAATATGTAATTAGCATATCCAATTTTGGTAGAAATATTTTAAAATTTGCTTCCATATTACATTCTTTCATTTCTTCATAGATCTCTTTGCAAGATTCAAAATGAAATAAATTATTTTGCTCGAAATTAAACCTAAATCCAGTAACATATTTATAAAGGCAACACACATTTTGATCTTCTCCTTGCAAGGATTAATTCAAAATATTTAAATAATTTGTAATGTTCGCTAGGAAAGCAAGAGAATAAATAAAACTTTTATCAACTAAATTTTCTGTCGAATTTTCATCGACGGCAATTTCTGTGAGAAATTTTTCTCGACAAGACTGCACTCGCACGATTGCATGAATGAACCAAATAGCGCAGGGTAGTGTGCGCATCACGTGCGCCAACCATAGATAAACAACAACTGTTTAGAACAAAGAATTAGGGCAAAATTGACAAATGCGCCAACCCGAGCTTCATGGGGTCCCGGTGAGCTGTCATGTTAGGTGTTCGCAAATTATAAAGATGCTTAAAACTTTTCATTCTGCCGTAAAAAACCAAAGTATTTTATAACTTTAAATTTTTACTCGCCTTTACTTGTTCTTTTTCTCAAAATTGATTAGATTTAAACTTTCTAAAACTTTTCAATTTACCCTTCAAAAATACTCATTTTTAAAATGCTAGTTTTAAAATCGAAATTTTGTTGAACTCGAATCGTTTAAAGTTTAAAATATTGCCAATTTTTCACATGCTTCAAAAAATTTTGAATTTTTTGTAATAGGGAAATTTTTGAAAAAGTCAAATTTACAAAAGTTTGTAATTTTCAGTTCGAGAAAACGAAATCAAAATTTTAAAATCCAGGAACAAGAAACGGTCAAATATTTGGAAAGAGTCTAAACTTTGAAAAATTGGAAGTTTTTGGACAGGTCGAATTTTTCAAAAAAAAGGTTGAATTTTTTTAATTAAAATCAAATTTACCTAAAAATTAAAAAGTTGTAGAAAAAAGATAAAAATTTTTGAATGAAAAAGTCCAAAGAGAAAAAAAAGCAACTTTTCAGAAAACTGCGATTTTAAAAAATTGGATTAAGAAAATGTTAAATTACGAAATTCGGTTAAAATTTTAAGAAAATATCAAATGTTAAAAAAAACCCTTACAACTTCGACACAAATCAAAATTTTGAAATTAAAACGCCGATATTAAAAAATATATAAACAAAACACAAAATATGAAAGTCTAACAACTTAGGGGATTTCTAGAAAAAATCAAAACTTCAAAGAAAAGTTAAAATTTATAAAAAAAAGCGAAAATTTTCTGAAAACATTCAAAACTTTGAAAAAAGTGGGAATTTTGAACAAAGTCTAAAAATGTTGATGGCAAAAGATCGAGATTTTCAGAAAAGGGTGGGACTTTTGAAAAATCTACGCTTTTTAAGAAAAAGCGAATTTTTTACATAAATGTTTCTATGTAAAAATTCAAACTTCCAGAAAAAAATAAAAATTTTTCAATGAAAGGTAGTAGAATATTAAAAAAAAAATAAATTTTCAAAATATTTAGAAAATGACAAATTTTTGAAAAAGTTTGATTTACAAAAATTAAAGTTTTGAGTTTAGGGCAAAATTTTTAGAAAAGGTCGAAATTTTCCAAATAACATCGTATTTTTGAAAAAAGTGAAACTTTGTAAAAAGTTCAAAATTAGAAAAAATTTCAAACCTTTGAGAAAAGATAAAAATGTTATGGGAAATTGTTCAAGATTTCAAAGAAAAGAGCAAATTTTGGAAAAAAATCTAACTTTTCAAAAAATCGAAGTTTTTAATAGGTCGGGTTTTTTAAATAAAAACTTACATAAAAGTTAAAATGAGGATTATTAAATTAAAATGTTTGCATAAAAAAAATAAAAGCTTTAAGAAAAGGCCGAAATTATCAAAAACAAAATGGAAAAGGCAACAAACTTTTGAAAAAAGTCGAAATTCATCATAATAAAGATAAATAAAAAAATTAACATTTTTCAAAGTAATTCAAATTAGCACAAAAATCAAAATTTCTAAAAAAATCAAACATGTCGAAATAAAAAAAGGCACAATGTGTGTAAAAACCGCATTTTAAAAATTTTAAAATTTTTAAATACTAAAATTTAAAAAAATGGATTTTTAGAAAATTAAGATTTACAAATAGGCAAAAATTTTGAGTTACATTCTTAAAAAAATGTTTAATAAGGGGATATCAAGAAAACGTTTTAGAAATCAACACCTTTAATTATTTTTGTAAGAAAGTCAAAATTTTAAAGAAAATGGATATTTTGAATGATGTAATTTTCAAAAAGATCGAAATTTATTTTGAACTTCTACTCGAAGTATACTTAAAGTAAAATAAATTTTTCGTTTGCCAGTGGATCATACTAAATAAAAGCTGCTTGCCCATATTTAGCTAATTCATATGTTTCACAAAGTTTTATGAAGCTCCGTATGGTAAAACTTTCTCAACCAGTTAGTTTCTCTTTTCGTAAATACGATACCCCTTCTTTTCTTTAAAACTGCCCAAGAACAATCATAAGTTATTAAGTTTCGCCAGAACTGCTTAGACTCTGCAAAGATTATATGATGCAGTTCGTTACAGCCCCTAGCATTGTTTTAAACTTGTTGATGTTTATTTGCATCAAGCGTGCCCGAATCCGCTTTGTAAAATGATTTAATTATAAAGTATTTCCTAATTAAACACTCGAGGAAACTGGATCTGGCTGCATCAAGTTTAGTTTCTCATTTAAATTTATTTTCTCTCATCAACTCACCAATTCCAATTTGTTGCTTTTGTTAACACGGCCTTCTTTAGACGATTGATGGAATCGAAAATAATATACATTTAAATAAGTCGAGAATAGTTAGCGGAAATTATAAATTATATTTCAAGATTCGCTGCCTCTCGAGAGAAATAATAATATCCCATTTTCCGTCTTCTAACTTGGTAATGAAATAACGCTTTAAATCCGCTTTAGATGCAGAAGGAAACTTTACCTTAGTACGAATGGATGTTTTCTTAAATTAAATATGACTTTTCATTCGAATTTTAAAAGTTGGATTAATTCGACTCCCCCTTTAGACGAAACGAACTGCAAAACCTTTTCATTTCATTATTTCCCATATTCCTGGCAAAATTTCTCCTACGTCTTGAGTTCAAACAAAAAGTATTTTAATTATTTGTCCTTAAATTAGATTAGGTTATTCGTCCAAGTATCTGATGCGATTAAGGATTTACTTTTAGATAAATAAAAAGTTCAACAATAACAATGGTCAACACTGATTTTGTCACACCAACTTTGATATTTAATGGGTTTTGTCTACGTACCTCTATCATCAAATTCTACTTACTTTTTTCTCGGGGACTTCTTCAGTTTATCGCCAAGGTTGGATGGCTGAATGAATGACCAAGGACGCCTCAATCACGGGGATAGCACAATGGGCCCGGAAAGGGTGGCCTAAGTGCTGGCCTAAACTCTAGGCAGCCCAACTCCAATTCAGAGTCTAGGACCTCCAATTAAGCAAATTATTAAAAAAAAAATTCTTTAAAGGAAAATTAAATGTTTTGAAAAAATTATTCTAAAGGTAATTCAACAATTTAATTGCAACATTTTTGGGTAACCATACAGGTGACGTCTGTAGAGAGTTTGTTAACAAACTTTTTTTGGGGGAAAAAACATAGGAATCTTATATAGGATCTAAAATGTTTGTTTTGGGCTCATATTTGGACTTTTTTCCTGTCATTTAAAGGGCTGTAGGGACTTTAGAAAATAAGCATAAATAAAGGTTTCATTAGTACATTCCAATGATGAAGACACGATATCAAGGGAGATTAAACTTAAGGGTGTTAGTCAGTTAAGAAGGATCAATTAAAAGATAAATAATGCAGAAAAACAAAGATTAAATATTTCTGATGTACATATTTTATGTTATATTTCTGGAGAGTCATTTTTTTTAACGTTGGTCAAGCAAATCTCGTGAGTGATGAAAATTTTAAGACTGCTTTTTCCAAATGACATCAACTAGTACTATTAAAAAACATAAAAGAAGTTCATGTAACACGACAAAACTTAACTTTTGTTGACTAGTGTAATTTACTATTTATCATGTTGTACACAATTGTTTTTTAATCAATCTTAAGGCAACGAATCCTACTTTGCAAAACATTCTTACTTATTTCTTATAGCTGTCCTGTGCCTTTTTCATTAGTTCCCATTAGTTATTCGTTTAGTCAGACAGCAAAGAAACAGCTCCAATACCAATGTCACATTCTGAAGAATAGGCATATTGCTACCGTCCTCTGCATGTAATTTTAATTAACAAAAACCCTTTATTGTGCCTATGGTTTTCCATAATTTGTCCGGATAAGTCGACTTTGAAAAATAAATCTTTCTTTGTTCTTAGAGTTACCATCAAGCTCGAAATATTTTTAAATCCAAGCTACGATGACTTAGTCGTCCGTGAGGAATATCACACATATCTTCCAGATACTGAATTGTTTAAAAATTGCAATGGAATTGAAATTATCATATAGGAACAAGATACTTTGATTATCTTTTATGAACGATCACTCGTTGACAGTCAGCTAAATATAGCACAAAGGAAAGAATTTCAAATAGGGTATTTATTGAAACGAAATTTTTAGAAAAGGTCAAAGTATTGAAATTGAAAGAAAAAAGTTTAAACTTTGAGATGAGGGTCAAAATTTTGAGAATTAAAGACAAAATCTTTAAAAGAATTTTTGAAACCATCAAATTGGTCCTTGGTTTACATTCACAATATTGGAAAAAAGCTCAATATTTCAAAAAGAGTAAGTACATTTTAACATTTTGGGTTTATTTTCAAATTTTGAGATAAAAGTCAAAATTTTGATAAAATAGTTAGAATTTAAGTAAACCTGAAATTTTGGTAAAACATTTTTCTTTAACAAATCAAACATTTTTAGAAATTCTGACTTTTTTCTTGATGTTTTAACTTTTTTCTTCCAAATTTTGACTCTTTTCTGGAAATTTTCGTTTTAATCTTAAAATCCGAACCTAAGTACCGCATTTTAGGTAAGAATTTGAATCTTCAATGAAGCTCGAAATTGATAACAAAACTTAAACTTGACAAAAAATTATGGGAAAAATTTAAAATTCGGTAAAAAAGGTCAAGATTGTAGGCAAACTTAAAGTTTACAATTCTCTTTTAAAGTTTTGAGTTTGTAAATTTTAGGTTTAATTAATTTTGTAATTTTCGAATATTTCACTTTTTGCCTAGAAATTTAAACTTTCCTGATTATAGTCGAAATTTTGATTCTTTTAAGTAAAGTTTTATACAGAGTTGGGCAGAAAGGGTTCCCTAATTTGGAAAGCTAATACAAATTATACTAATCAAAATTAAAAAAAAAACTTTGTTAATATGCATACGCAATGTCATTTTAAATCAGTTAGTTTTAAAAATTACTTCATAGGATAATTGGGAAAAAAATTCATTTCGGTGACAAATGTCATAGTTTGTAAGTTCTATAGAATAAAAGTCTTCATCAACAGGAGGACTCAGTTTGACATGTTGGACCATACATGAATTTGCTGTTCCCGACTGTCTTGTATATCTCAAGATGTTTGATTTGAAATAAAGACTCAAAACTAGAAACTGATCTAAAAAACGATCTGAAAAATTTCCACTTCAATCATAGTATTTTGATTACAAATTCAATTATTAGAATTTTTTTGCAAAATTTTTCTCAAAACTTCAAATCTTTAGCAAAAGTGACAATTTTGCAAATTCATCTTTTTTATATTTTGATTTTTTTGCAAAACTCCAAAATTGTTATTATTTTTTTAAACCTCAATTAATATTTGTTGTAAAAATATGTATTTTTTTATTAATTGAAAGTGTTGTGATTTTAAAAACTAGACCAAAGTTTCGAATGTAAGTTCAAAATTTCTAGAACAAACTAGGGCAACCACTAGAAATTGTAAGTAGGTATAATGCATATTAAAAGTAAAGCATAACTTTCGAAGTAGAAGGGAAAACTTAAAAATCATAACCGATGATTTGAGATTAAGGTCGTAATGTCGAAAAAAAAAATAAAATTGCACCTAAAATAACAATTTTAAGTATAAAACTCTGAACAAAAATTTAAACTCCAAAATTTAAGATTCTACTTCTTGACACTCTTTCCATGGGTGTCAAGTTAAAAAGTCAAATTGTAAGAATAAGTTAAAATGTTGAGAAAATGATTTTACCAAAATTTTGACTGAAAACTATCGAATTTTCATTTTTTTTAACTATCGATGTTTAACTTATCGATGTTAAAAACGAAAGAAAAACAATTTAAATTTGAATCTTCGAAATGTTTTCCAAAAGATTGAGTTTAAAACCAGGGATTAAAACCTTTATTAAAATTTGAATAGTATTTTAAACCCGAGGTTCCAGGACAGTGAAAAGATTGAGATTAAAATTTTCAAGTTAAAGACGTACTCCCGAAGTAACCACTTCTGGTTTTAATCAAGATTCATTTTGTTAATATTATCAGTCTCATAAAATCTGAGTCAGTCACATGTTTGAACTTCCTGCTTTTTCTGTCAGGTTTAGAACCCGCTCTGACTGACTTAGGGAACAAGAGTACAGAATTGTTCCTTATTCTTGAGCTTGGGGTAACTAATTATTTGTATATGAATTTTAAATTACAATAAATCAAGTGTCTTTAGTAAAGTATTTACATCAAACTATTATTTTATCTTTAAGGAGATAGGAGACAATGACTCATTATATCCAAATGGATTTCTTGTTAGGAACCAAATTAACGGTGTTCAATGTTTGTAACCAACGCAAAAATGCTCAATTATTTTATAACCCAACATTACATTGAAATTTTCTAAGAAAACGTAATTATGTTTTATTTTTATCTTTTGAAGCTTTTCAGTAATTAGGCTTATTGAAGCATTAATTTATAATTTATATACAATCGCCAACGTGTTTTAGACAGCGTAATTATGTCTTATTGGCATGAATTTCTTTATAAGTTATGTCCTAGTTTATCGTTGATATACTCAAAGCATCCACCGTTATTTATAAGGTAATTATAAAGCTTTTTACATAAACTAGCATTAGCTTATACTCACCCCTTAATCTTCGTGAAAAAAAAAGAAAAAATTCTTAGTTCACCTGTTTGAAAATTTTGATATTTTTAAAGAATTCCATTTTTATTGAAAATTTCGACTTATTTCGAAAATTTAGACATTTTAAAATACCCACTTTTTCTCGATCGACTTCCAAAATTTTGTCAAAATTCTGACTTGATTTGGAACATTTTTCAAAATTTCGCCTTTTTAAAAATTACCACTTTTCCGAATTTCCCAAAATTCTGTCTTATTTGGATATATTTTGATTTTTGTGCAATTGTTACTTTTTAATAACTTTTATCTCTGTCAATTTTATTTTTTTGAAAATTTCAACCTTTTTAAAAATTACGTTTTCAATATTTTAAATTTTTGAATACTTATTTTGAATTTAGCCCAAAGTTTTAAAGTTCTTTAAAAATTCCGACTTTTTTTAAATGTTTGACTTTATTTTTGTAAATTATTTGAAGAATTATTTGAAGGACTAACTTTTAAAATTATTGGACTCTCTGGACTGTTTTTGATTCAACTTTTTTTCAAACTTCTACCTTATTTCGAAATTTTGACTTATAATAATAATGACTTTTTAAAAAAATCTGCCTGCGCTTTTTATTAAAATTTCTTAAACACTTTTCGATTTGTTTAAGCATTTCTTGTTTATATCGAGTGTAACAGGTTCATGGTACACCCCCAATTTTTTTCTTTGGTTACGAAGATAAAATTTTCAAAGTTGGTACACTTGACGTAATTCTAAAAGGTCAAATTTTAACTTCAAATTGACATTCCTACTGCTCTCATTTACGCTACAACTGATACCAACCTTTGATTTTTAAATGGAGCACCCTGTATATTAGTACATTTTTGGAATTTGTACAATTAATGAGTAATTCTTAAAGAATCAAAAATTGTTTTGGTCTCATCTTGTTTGTCAGCCTAACAGGTCATGACTCATGCTAATTAACGCTAACTAACCACATTAGCGCTATAAAAAAATTAAATAAGGAAAGCTAAGGAAGTGTTTTTTTTTTAATTGGTTTTCCTTAGCTATCTTATGTTTTTATTAAATAAATATTTAAATAAATTGAAACCAAATATCTTGAATTCCTTTGAATGTAACTTCAATTCTACTGATTTCACAGCAAACATGAAAATATGGTTAGATTTGCCACTAATAATACTTGTTGGTGGTATCACACTACCAATATGGTGCAATGTAAGAAAATTAAGTTACGACATAAAAACCATTTTTGTTAGCTTTATCACGTCATAAAAAATCAAATACTGCTTTTTTTACGTGATTTGTTTTTTTTAGCCTTAATATGGTCCATTATAATTAATTGAAATGATTCATAGCGTTCTGCGTCGAAAAATGAATTGAAACTAAAAAAGTTATCAATTCTTATTAATTAACTTTTTTGAAGTGCATTGTATTTAGAAAATTGTGCAGATTCCAAAATTGTAATAATATAGAGGATGTTCCATTTAAAAATCAAAAGTTAGTATCAGTTTTAGCGAAAGCGACCGCTGCAGAAATGTTTTTTTATGTCAAAATTTGACATTTTATAAATACATCAAGTGCACTAAGTTTAAAAAGTTTATCTCCATAAAAAAAAGAAAGTGTATCATGATCCTGTTACATCCGATATTTTAAAAAATTTGAATTTAAAATGTACTCTTTTTTTATTTCCGCTTTTTCAAATGTTTATTGATTTCATTAATCCTAAGACTTTTTCTGTTTCACCTTTCTTTAGGATTTTGATTTAATTTCTGAATTTTTCGAAAATGTTTACACAGAATTGTGATCTTTGCTCAAAATTGTGATTGTTTCATCAAAATTTTGAATTTTTCTATAAATTTATTCATTTTAATAAATCAGCTTTTGATTATTTCTGTCCCTTTTTTAAGATTTCCACCGTGGTCCAACTTATGACATTATCTGGAAGTTTTAACCTTTTTTGAAAATCACAACTTTTTTTTCAAAACTTTCGACTTTTTCTTGTGGTGTCGAATTTTATGTAGTATATTAGACTCCTTATTTCAAAAATCCCTTTTTTCTAGTTATTCACTTTTTTGAAAAATTGAAGTTTTCTCATAATTTCAACAGTTCTAATATTTTCAATTTTTTTCAGAGTTTCCTACTTATTTTAAAAATTTCGACCTTTTATCATTAAAAATTTGACTTTCTCGAGGCTATAATTTTTTGCAGGAATCTGTTTTGTTCCAGAAAATTTCTCAATTTTGGTTTAAATCTCTACAGAAAGCTTTTTTCTCAAAATTTCGATTTTTATTCACCTTTACCTCTTTTCAATACAATATTCACTTTTTTTTTGAAAATTTATATTTTCGTTCAAACTTTTTACTATTTCTCATGGTTTTGACTTTATTTTAGAATTCTGATCTTTTTCCGAAAATTGTAGCCTTTTTTGAAAACTTGATTTTTTTCATAATAGAATATTTTTGAAATTCTCAAGTTTTTCCAGGAATTTCATCTTTTTTAAAATTTTCTACCTTTTAACATCAATATTAGGACCATCTTAGAAGTAAGGCTTTTTTCAAAATTTGAAGGTGTTTCGAAATTTTTCTCATTTCAAAATTTGGATTTTTTGTAAAACTTTTTATATTTTTTTATTTTTTCTTTGAAAGTATTGACCGTTTCTTTAGATCTCAAATTTTTGGAATCTTATCTTTGCAAAAATTTGACTTTTCCAGAATTTTTTAATTTTATTGCAGACTGTAAGTTTTTAAATTAGGAGTTTTTAAATTTTGAATGAATTCTACGAAATAAATTCAAGTGTTAATTAAATTTTGGTTTTAAAGCTAGCATTTCAAAAAAGTGTATCTTTCAAGTTTAAACTGAAAAGTTTCAAAAAATAGTTCAAATTTAGAAATATTTTCGAGAAATATGAAATGTAGGCAAATATATCTTTTTTATTTTAAAGTCTCCCGAAATGTCGACATCATTTTCAAATTTTACCTTTAAATTAAAAATTTCGAGGAAGTTTCGTAGAAATTTAAATGTTTTTTGCCCTTAATCACTGCATTGCAACTTAATCTAGAAATTTCATATTTATATATGAAATTTCCACTTCAAATTAAAAAAAACTCATACATAGACAAAATATGCACTGATCGCTTGCAAAAATTTAGATAAATTTGTGTAGGCACAGTGATCAACGCTTATAGGCAACTTTAAAATACAATCTTATGTATTTATTCATTACATAAAAATCGCCTATTCGTTAATGCCTATTTTTGCTATCCTAGTAGTCGAATTTTGAGCAATCCTTTCTCAGTGCTTACGTACGTATTACGGAGAATTCTCGCATAAAATTTCATGCTCCTGGATCCACCCACTTAGGCTGTCAAATGCTAACAAATGTTCCGCCAAGCGTTTGTTAGCATTAGAGTTGGATATACCAAACTGACGAGATCTAATAAGATCGAAACCGGTCCGTGGTTTCCAAACTCCAAGCCTGATAAATGTTTAAACCCTATTCATCCATGCATCACAAATTTTAGCATGACAGAATCCATTAAAATAAAAGTTATGAGAAAGTTGGTCGCAGAAAAGTAAAAAAATGTCCAAACTATGAGCAATTCAGTGTACACATTTTAGTTACAAATACTTTACAAGTATCTTCAAGGGTAACTAGGGCCATCGACCTTCAGTTTGTAAAACGAACGATTCTCCAATTAGAATATATTCCCTGTGATTAGCCTGCTCTGGGAATCGACGGGCCCCTAGAGACTCCAGAATTACAAACAAGCTTAAAAAAACTCCTGGCCGTCTCGATTTTATTCGTAATTTAGGTGAAACACTACGCTTCCTTGGCCTGCTTTCGCTCTATTTCAAAAGAAGTTCTGAAGCCATGTTTTGAACTCCTTTTTATGATCCCCGATACGCTTTTTACGCGAAGTGAATTATAATTATGAGGAAGTGAAGCGAAGCTGTATTTCGAAAACTTCTTTGAAAGTATGATGAAATGCAGAAACATGATTGGCGCAGTAATTTTCCGGTTTCGGTCCTCGAAACAAGTGCTTGTTTCATCGTTTTATATTACTTCCCCGAAATTGCATCTACAAGTATTGTAGTTTTATTGTTCTCTTTGTTGCATCATTTTTTGCTGTGCTACCGGAAATTATGTTATTAAGCACTTCTATGATATTGAAATTATCTTTTGCTTCCCTTGTTTGAAATTTTAGTACAATTTTATAAAAGCCTTTTCATTCTAGCGGCCTACAGTTTTTATAACGAGCTTTATTTAAGATCATAATATGATAAAAGCTTTAAGGAAGTTTTCGAGTTACACGTATTAAATTGACAGGGACCCAATTTAATGAAATAATTTTAATATTATAATATTATACCTTCAATCAACTTTTGATCGTCAAAGAAACCCCATTAGAGGTCCTTTTGGGGGAAGCTATTAAACCTAATAAAATCGGCTTAAGTTCATTATAAAAAGCTGACTTGCAATTTGGAAATTATGAAATAAATTCGAGGGTTAAACTCGAGTCGAGCCGAGAGAGAATATAAATATGGACGGCGAATAAAAGCCTCTGCAAATACTATTATTTAACACGGCATGCCGAAGCAGTTTATTTAGATTACCTCTCAATTGCAAATGGCACTGGAACCTACTGCATCTGGCTCTGTAATCAGCTTACCGAAATAATTGTTTCAGAGGGTATTCCACCTACCTTTTCCCCGCGTTATACAAAAAGCCATTTGGCAATATTATTATACAATTCTAACGGTTATACCAGTCAATTATAAGATTACGGGACGCTTTTGCGGTAAATGTGAGGACCAATTTTTTTTTATAATTAGCCTCTTCCAAGTATTATATGTGATGAAGTAAAAGTTGCGTTTTGGTTTAACACTCTGTGTATTACTAATAAATTTTCTACTGCTACCAATAGAAATATATCTAAAAGACAGATACCATAAAAATTATCGGCGATTGTAAACTGTGGCGGATATTTCTCTATGTGTAAATAAATGTAAATTGTAAAATTGTAAATTGCTCCGGGTTCATCTCAGGTAATAATATGAAGGACATATAAATTGCGGCGGGATTAAAAATGTCCTATACTTTAGACAACAAAAAAAAATGAATGCTAGAGAAATCCTGTATTTTTCACTTAAAGTAAAACAATGTATAATTATTAAATCATATATGCGTGTCTGCCATATAAATCGATTTTTTAAAATCTATCACCACTTTTGATGTTTTAAAATTCAAATTTTGTTCCTTGCATTTTCCTACAATTTCTTGAATGATAGGAATGTTTTTTCGTTTAGTAATATTTCGGAAAAATTCCCCAGTAAAGGCTTTGTGGCTAAGTATTTAAAAATTCATGAAAATTTTTCCAAGTGCTTGTCTTAGTGCATGAAATAGTTTCCTTTACTATCGCTGGGCAGCGTTTTGGGAAAGACGAGAGCAAAAGATTCTTATTTATCTTAGTTGGGAATCGTATCTTCTGTGAGGACCCTAGTTTTGGGCCTGATGTGATAATATAAGAGGGAAAACTTTTTCCAAATATTACAAGTCCGAAACTCGGCGAGTGAAAATTATTCTAGTTCCTAATTTCGCTTAAGCAGGCCTCTAATGGCTCACCAAATTAAAACAGAAGGACTGGACATAAGCCAGTCAAAAATGGGAAGAACAGCTAAATATTTAAGATTTAGTCTATAGCTAAGTTTACTGATTGTCTAAGACGGGTAAATTTCAGGAAAAATTAAAGATTTCTAAACCTATATATCGATTTCATAAAGATCTATGATACATAGATTCCAGAAGTACTAAAGAAGATTATCAATAAATAGAGATTATGCAAAGGAGACTCGTAAAATTCAGAGCTTTCTTGTAAATGTTGAATATAATATTAATACAATTTATAAAGAAATAATAATAGGCATATTAAGATATATATGATTTAGAGAAATGCTGACGTATGGTTCATATATTTTAAACTTAGAGGTAAGAAAATGAATGGAGTACTAATGTAAGAGTATCACGAAGAATCCTAGGACGAGTTGAAGAAAGATATCCCGCTGTGGCAAACGTTCCTCACGCTGTCACCAGGTATGCTCGTACGGAGTCCTAGTAGATGCCTAGAAATTTCACTAGCAAAACTACAATCCTGTCACACACGGCCAAAGATCTACAAAATGCCCTAAACACTATAAAGAATGCTGGAAAAATAATTAGGAAAGCTGGAAGGGCTTTTAACATACCGGAGTCAACTTTAAGGAAGATCTACAAAATGCCCTAAACACTATAAGGAATGCTAGAAAAATAATTAGGGAAGCTGGAAGGGCTTTTAACATACCGGAGTCAACTTTAAAGAAGAAACGTTTAAAAAATGTGCATAAGCCACTTCGTCTGGAACGTAAACTTGTATTCACGAAAGAAACAGAGTCCGAATTAAAAGAATATATTTTATTGCTGGCCAAATTGTTTTTTGGCTTGACATAAAAAGGACTCAGAAGATTAGCAATTAGATCTGCGGAACAAAAGAACATAGCCAATAATTTAAATTGAGATAAAAGATTAGCCGAAAAAGGCTGGCTGTAAGTTTTTTTAAAAAGAAATCCTAGAATAAAACTTAGACAGCTTAAAGAGACTATTTTAGATAAAATTGCTTCATTTAATAAAGAAGCTCTCAGTGTTTTATTCTCACCTTCAAGCACTTATGGAGAAATACAGATTTGAGCCAAATAAAATTTTTAGCATCGACAAAAGTGGCATTGCCACTGTTCAGGCCAAATCTCCAAAGGTTTATGGATCAAAGAGAGCAAAAAAAGTGGGAGCTGCAATTTCCGCCGAAAGAGGAAGGACCATAACTGTAGTCTTCAGTATGAGTGCTGCAGGGAATTATATTCCGCCGATGCTTATTTATCCACGACAAAAAATGCCAGCAACCCTTCTGAAGAATGGTTGAATAAATTGTGAACTTTTTGTTGATTGGCTGTCTCGCCTGATCCCATCCTACTGATCCTTAATAATCACTCAAGTAATATTTCGATTTCGGCAAACAACTTCTGCAAAGAAAACCATATTTATATGTTGTCACTTCCACCGCACATTTCAGATCATCTCTAGCCATTAGACTTAATCATTCTTGGTCCCCTAAAGGACGCATTGTATAGAGAATCTGATCTATATTTCACCAATATGGGTCATCAAAAAATTACTGAGTGTGAGGTCGCTTAACTTTTAAACAAAGCCTTAATGAAAGCAGCCACAATGGAAAAAGCTGTTTCAGGATTTCTTACCTCAAGAATATATCCACTTGATCCGGATAAATTTATTAAAGATGATTTTGCTCCTGCAAATCACCTTAAAAATATCACTATAGACGATGGTTTCGATACAGAAGCTCCTAATTCACCTAGGACAAATAGTGATATTGTTGATGATCGACCGCATTCGTCAGTAGATGATCAAGATTCTCAACCGATCACATCCAAAGACAACTCTTTTCTGGCCTTTGCTTTCCTTGCAAAGAATATTGTAAAAAATACAGAATAATTGACATTTCCAACTCTTAGTTCGTAAAATTCTTTAATATACGTAACTAATAAACTTTATTAACGATAAAAACGCAACAAGATTTAAAAATTCCACAAGGTTTTTTATAAATATTTGCTAACGCCGTACCAGGTTTCGCATTACTGCATTATCGGCGGTTATACCAGCAATTTGTTTAGCCGTTGTTATGCTAACAAACTCCATGGATCACAGACACCTACGAATATTCCATCTAATTCAAATTCTCGTCCAAAGCTTCAATTAGAGGTGTATACATAAGATTTTAAAAAAATCCAAATAATTAAAATTTCTGAATTAATAAAAATATATTTTTGAGCAATTTAAATTCAGAAAATGGCAAAATAAAAAACATAAATTTAAAAAAAGAGCAAGAAAATTTAAAAAAACATCCATATTTAAAAATGTTTAATACGATGTATATAACGACTTGATATGCGGTTTGTTCCTGTAAATACAAAACCAAAATTTTAAATAAAGCTAAATTTTAAGATGTCTACATTTAAAATAGAAGCATCGAAAATTGAAGTCAAAATATCGAGAATCCGAAATTTTGAAAGTCACAGTTTTGAGAGTCACAATTTTTAAAAAACTGGATATTTTGAAGTTTGTATTTAAAAAAAGAAATTTTCAAATAACTTTTAACTATTTAAAAAAGTCGAAATTTGAATTAAAAAGGAAATCTGAAACAGCAAAGTTTGGGGAAAAAAAATTAGAATTTTGGATAAGGGTCGACATTTTTAAAAAAGTCAATCCATTTAAAATCTTTTAAATCTCAATTTAAATTTTTTTAAAATATGTTAAAATTTTAAAATCAACAAACTCGGAAGCAATATTGACAATCCATTAAAATTAAATATGCAAAATTAAATATTGAAAGACGCAATTTTAAATAGTCTTTATTTTGGAACTCACTATTTTGAAAAAGTGGTATATTTAAGAAAAATCAAAATTCTGACAAAAAAGAAAAATTCAGAATGAAATCAAAGTTTTGAAATTTCTACAAACAGAATATTTAAAAAAAGTGTAAGCTATTCAAAAAAAGAAACAAAAAAAACTAAGTTTTAATTAGATCAAATTTCTGGAAAAAGTCAACATTTTCGACAAAGATGCAATTTTTATGAGTCAAAAATTTCAAAATCTGAAATGTGCCAGAAAACGTTGGCATCTGGAATTAAAATTTTGGAAAAAATATTGAAATTTTAAGATTAAAATTAAAGCAATTAAAATTACAAAAATAAATTTTGGAAACCCAAGATATTCAAAATGTCGCAACTCTCAGAAAATTGCAATTTAAAAAAAATAGTAAGGATCAAAAGGTAAAGCTTCCAAACACAAAATTGATGAATACTGTTTCGAATTTGAGCTTTGGAAAATATATTAAAAAATTTTCTGTTCCGATTATAACAGAAATCTCAAAATTTATAAAAACCAAATCTGAATTAAGATAAAATATTGAAAATAAAGCGAAATTTTTTTTAAAAAATGTGCAAGCATTTTAATATTTAATTAAACATTTATTCGGTGTATAAGAAAGTAAGCAAAAGTTAAAGGTAAATTTAGAAAAAAAAATTAAAATCAAATATAGGATAATGTTTAAAAAAAAATGTGGAAAATTTCACCGTTACCGACCCAAAAAAGAAGAAAGGAATAATTTGCAAAAAGTAAGGCTCTTTAGAAGTGTTAACTTTTTCCTAGAAATTTCTATTTTATGTTACTTAGAACTATGACTTTAATTTTCATTTCATTTATAGAAAAACTCTAGAATATTTAAGTTTAAGAATATTAATAAGAAACCCAAAACTTTAAGTAAACGGCTAAAATTTCGAGAAAAGTACAACAAATTGAAATACAAATTTTAGCAGGATATTTTGAAATTTATTCACTAGATTTTACAGGAACAAAACAAATTTCGAGAAAAACTTTTAAATTTGGGAAGGCACATAGCAGAAGTTAGGCAAATTAGCAAGCAATTTTGTTTCAACTCTTAGCAAATTATTAAATTATAAATTATAAGCAAACCTATTTAAATTAGAGGGAAATTTGTTCACACTTGAAACAAAATCATTCGAACTGATAACAAATTTGTTTAAATTAGAATCAAACTTATTCAAATAAGAACCAAATTGTTTGAAAAGAAAAGAAAATTTATTTTGTCATATCATTGAAAATTAAGTGTCCTTAAAATTAAATCTTTATTGGTAATTATACAGGCTGGACCATAAGTAATGGTACATAGAACAAGAGTAGATTTTTCGTATAAAAATAACGGGATTTAGCCACATTTACAGTATACCAAAAGTTGATATTAACAGAGATACAGGGTGTCAAAGTTGAAAAAAAAATGTGATTTTCTCGCATAACTGATGAACACATTTCACTATAGACAAAAAAATTTGGCATAGGGGGGTTTCTTTGGCCAAAAAATTCTAATTTGCTAACAGATTATCAGTAACTCATAGGGGGCGCCACTGCGCTACCTTGTTTTATTTTAAAGCATCATAACTTTTTGGTGCCTTCATGTACACTTATTTTAAATAAATATTTTCAATTACCTACATTTTTTGCGTAAAAAAGGTATACCTTCCAAATGTTGATACAAGCAACCGTTTTCAGGATATCTGCCTTCAAAGTTTGCCGTAGGTTTATTTTAAGTTATGTAAATGGGAATTTTTCGCAGTGGATTATAAAATAAAAGTAATAAAACTGTCTCGAAAATAGTTTATATTAAATATTACTTTACTG
The DNA here is from genome assembly GCA_028583605.1 of Dastarcus helophoroides. Lineage (NCBI taxonomy): Eukaryota > Metazoa > Arthropoda > Insecta > Coleoptera > Bothrideridae > Dastarcus > Dastarcus helophoroides. Next base: position 2,348,843 of record CM053327.1, on the reverse strand, counting down.
AAATTATTATTACACATATGTTTTAAATTTCTAAAGCAAATTTAAATAATATACCAAAACAAAATTTCTTTTCAAAAATAAGTATGTGGGAAATGACCTTTTTCACATAAGGGGATTGTAAATAATTCAAAATCTGGCTGTCTTATTAAAATTCATCTCCAAATATCTGCTTTGACCTCTCAGACTATTAAAATTTTCTTGTGGGGACTCAGAGATAATTTCTCATATCTCTATGTTAGAAAATAGATTACGTCTTAATTTTTTGGATTTTCTTTATTGAGATTTCCAACATTTAGGTAATAATATTATTGGGAAAGTAATATTTAACATAAATTAGTTTCAAAGCTGTCTTATGATTACTTTTTTTTCAAGCCTACTTCGAAAATTTAATATCTTAGTAATTTAAAACTAAGGCACGTCAAGTTTTAAAGGCAAATATCTTGGAAATGGTTGGTCGTATCAACTCTCAGAAAGTACACCTTTTTTACGTAAAAAATATGGGGAAATAAAATAACCCATTTAAAATTACTTATACGTGGGTCCACAAAATTGTTATGATGATTTAGAATTATGCAGGATAGTGTAGGTAGCGCCCCCTATCAGCTATTGCTAATATATTAGCGAATTAGAGTTTGTCCACTTAAGAAACCATCTTGTATCAAATTTCGTGCCTTTATTACAATTCATTCCACATTTATACAAAAAAATCGAATTTTTTTTTCAACTTTGACACCCTGTATCTCTGTTAAAATCAACTGTTGGTATAAGGTAAATGTAGCTAAATCACATTACTTTTATTCGAAAAATTCACCATTGCTCTATGTACCATTACTTATGGTCCACCCAGTATATTAACCTCATAATATTTAGCAGCTTCATAAAAACTTAGCAGCACATAATACGTTAGTTACCTATCTTAATACCATAAATACAAATTTCATTTTAAAAGTTTGTTGTTTTCTTTATGCCGTCGTTGTCAATGATACGATAAAGCTTTAAATGCAACTCGATCATTAGCGATTTAAACAATCTCGGACGTGAAGATACAAAGAATATCTAATCTCGATTATTATAATTCGCATAATAATCTCGTTATATTAATAGTTATAAAAGCAGAAGCAAATTTATTCAAATTAACACCATTATTACTTAAAGTTGAATATTTTGACACTTTTGGTGCGTATTTTAAGCATTTTGCTTGCATATTTTAAGCTTTTTGTCTCATATAATGCGGTCTCCAATGATGAGAGAGATGCTTGGATTACCACTATTACTATTGTAAATTCATGAAACGCAGAGGTAAATTGTCGAATCAAAATTAATGTTAAAATAACAGATCATATACCTACGTACTTAGTAAGTTAATTATCTTTGCGAGAAGTTTACGAAACATGAGCAAGGACTCGAAACAAATGACATCAGAAAACTACGTGATACCACAAAACTTCCGCTGCATATTTCAAGCGGAATAACTCTTGAAGAGGAACGTAAATACTTACAAAAGCGAGCATAAAAACTTATATGTATGCTCGGAAACATCTACAAGCCCAATAATGGTAAAGATAAACATCACTCCCGGTATTAGAAACATTCCTTTTTGGAAGGAATATACTATATTGAAATTTCTATTTCAGAGGAGCCTCGATTCAAAGAACCAATTGCAAATACGACCGTTGCCGTAGGAAGAGAAGCAATTTTATCCTGCGTTGTTGAGAATTTGGCACCGTATAAAGTAAGTAGCTCAATGTGATTCTAGCTTTTGAAATTGTATCTACAAAGCACTTAGCTGTAAACTTGGAGTGCTTAGTGCCATTATTCTAATTCGTTAGCTCTTTTGATTCTAACATGAAATATTTATATCAGAGACCGAACGAAGTTTCGGGTTCGGTACTGATTTCGGCCAGTATCGACCAAAAAACCCAGTTTTAGCCGCAGTTTCGGTTTCTCCCCAAAATAGACCGAAACTTTAGCCTAGCCGAAATTTTAATTTTTTAGTTTATATTTGGATTAAAAACTAAAATTAAAAAATTTCTTCATTTATAAAAAGCTTATTGGATTTCGCCCGATAACTATTTCGTTTCTAAAGTTGAAAATCTTAGGGAAAAATCTGTTTTTTAAGTTCAGTGAAAACATTAAAAAAAGTTGTAATTTAAAAAAACCTAAAAGTTAATAAATAATGATATTTTGTCAAATTTGCGAGTTTAAAATGTTAACACGGAGTTTTGAAATAACAGTCCTATATCAAAAAAATTGGAAGCTGATTCAAAAAATTGAAATTTAAAATAAAATTTTCGGAAATGGTTGAAATTTAAAGAAAAAAGTAAAAACTACATTTCTGTAAAAAAATGTACATTTCGAGTTTTTAGTAGACAATTTAGACAAAAAATTAAAATATTTAGGTTTAAAGTCGAAACTTATTCGAAGAAGCAACATTTCGGAAAAAAACTCGTTACATATATATATATATATATATATATATATATATATATATATAATAAAAAAAATCCTAAAATTTCAAATTTATACCCAAATTTGAAGTCGTAATACCAAAACTTTGATTTTAAACTCGAATATTCGAATTTGTTTTGAAGCTTCCGTGGTTAAATTCAAGATTTCCTTAAACCTTAAATTTTAGGAAGATTTAACATTTTAAATTTAGTCATATTTCGAGAAAAAGAATAAAACATTTCGATGTAAAACTTGATACTAATAAAAAAAAGATTGAATGATTTTTTTTCAGACGCCTACCTCTCTCAAAATTTTAACTTTAAACTTAAAAGAATGACCCAGAAAAAAAAACTATTTTTAGCTCCTTTTCAGGATCTCGTTAATTTTATTTAAAAGTTTATAACGATAGTTGTTTTCGAGATATGATGAGTTTTTTACAAAAAGGTTATTTTTTTACTGCAAATCTATTGGTAACTTTAGAAAAATTTGTATCGCCACCAGTGACGTAGAATCAAGCTGATGCCCGAATTTTTTTGTTTGAAAAATATGTAAATGTTAAAACTAAAATACGATTCTTTGCATATTTCACCTAACAAAGATCATTTTGTTGAAAACTCCTATGATGTGTTTATTGTAAGACAAATGTTATTTTATAAGCCAGTTATGCTGCGTTTTAAACAAATTTTAAATTGTTAGTTTTTTTTTTTCGTTGAGGCCCTCTTGATTCTGCGTCACTCATGCTGATTTAAATCTTTTATTACCCTCAATGGATTTGAATTAAAAAATATAACAAATAACTTGTGTATGCATAATTTTATTGATTTAGCTTTAATAAGCTCCAAGTTATTCAGAAAAAAAAAACATTTATTAGGTGTGATTTTCGAAATGCTTCAGCTCCCTTAGGAGCATTTACGGACCCTCTTTAATACAAACTTTTTTTTTATTTTGACCTAAGGAATCATCTTTTAAATATCCGCACATTTTTCCTGCATCAGCCAAGGTTGATTTTAAAATATATTTCAATAGAATAACCAAACCTTATTTTTTATAGAAATATACATTTAATTTTTAATTCAAACACCCTCTGATATAAGGGTTGAAGTAGGTATCTATCGAAATTTACCCAAAAATTTCCAGTGAGAAAATAAAAAATAATCGAATATTATTCTCAAAAAATGTTTTTCTTTCATGCAGGATTATTTATCCCAAATGAACAACTTTTTTGGATAAAATATTTTGATAGATTTGAAAATAATAGAAGATTTTACATAAAAAATGATAAACTTTGGCACTTTTAAACTTTTTAAAATAAAGAACGAAATTGCTAAGAACAGGTCAAATAATCATATCTCCAAAATGAATACTATGCTCAATTTGAAATTTTGTCTACTTTAGGGCTTCACCATAAGTAGAGAGGGGATGATATGCAACTTACATATGCATGCATGTCTGGCATATTTTTGAGATACTGGCATATTTCTAATAACTTTCGCATATTTCAGCTTATCTTTATTGCATTCGGCTAAGAAGAAGTGTAAAGTTCAACAGTAAAATAAGATGTTGCCTTCAATTAAAGTCATTATTTTTTGAAAATGTAGACTTTACAGGTAAAATTTTTGTCCAATGAGCATTACAATAATATTTTTGCTGAAATTTTGATTATTGGAATTGTCCAAGCTTTATTCAGAATTTTCTACTGCTTTTTGTTAAAAACCTCTATTTTTTCCAAGATTACCCACTTATGTTCAAAAATGTGCATATTTGTTTACTTTTAACTACTTCTGAAGGTTTTGACTTTTTTTTGAAACTTTTGATTTCTTCTTGAAACTTTTAACTTTTTTCCCAAAAATTTCGATTTTTTTCTTGAAGTTTTGACCTTTACGTAGATAAACCGGACTTTTATTTAAAAATTAAAAAAATTCGAATTTTTTTGAAAATTTCATTTTTTAAAAAAATGCATTTTTTAAAATTTTCACTTTTGATATTTTTAAATTTTTTCAGAATTTTCACTCTTGTGTCACCTTTTTCAAATATTTAAGTACTTCTGAAAGTTCTGACTTTTTCTTGAAAAATTCTAGTTTTTTGTCAAAAATTTCTACCATTTTTAGACCCTTTCGTAGTAAACTGGGCATTCATTTGAAAATCTAAAAAATTCAACTTTTTTTGGTAAATTCTCAGTGTCTTGAAAAATTGAATTTTTTCAAAATATTTACTTCTGCAATTTTCGAATATCTTCCAGAATTTTCACTGTTCTTTTTTTAAATCTTTTCCTATTTCAAGATACTTTTCTTGAACATTCATATCGTACAAATTTTTGACTATTTCTCGAAGTTTTGACTTTTGAAAAATTCGACTTTTTTTAAATGTTTACCTTTTCTCGAACTTTAGGCCTTTAAGTATGTAATAAGTTGAAATTTTATTTGAAAAATTAAAAAATTCACCCTTTTTGCAAATTTCTTCTTTGAAAAAAATTGACATTTTGCAAAATATTGACTAAAAAACTTCGAACTTCAGAATTTTCACTTTTTTAAATATGTTTTTAACACTTTTATTATTAAATGTAGACTTTTTCTCAAAGTTGGGCCTTTTTTCAAAATGTCCCCAGTGTTTGCATGGACGAGTTATTTATTTTCATATTTCTTTCGGTTAATCAATTTTGGCCAATAAAAAAAAAACAAAAACAAAAAGAAAAGAGCAAAAATCCTCAGGTCCTTAATTTTTCGTACTTTGATCAACCATTTTAGTTGACAAAGGGGAAAAAAAAAAGGTCCTCGAGTTACATTTTCATATTCCGCCCAAGCAATTTTTGTCGACCAAGAAAAAGTCCTCAATTTTTCCTGTTTTAACCAATTAACTTTTGTTGACGACCAAAAAAGAATCTTTGATTTTTATTTCGGCCAATTAATTCTTGTTGACCAAAAGTAAAAAACAAGATCCTTCCTATTTCGACAGAGCACTTTGTGTCCATCAAAGATATATGACCTCATATCTCTTTTGAGGAGATTAATCGAACTCTTGGAAAGCTTAGACCTCCTAACCCCCATCTAACTATGCCCATGACTTTAAAACTTCGAATTTTTGTAACTTCGACTTTTTAAAAAAATCGCTTTTTTCTGAAAACTTTACCCATTTTTTTTAAGGATTTGACATTTTAAATTGAAAAGGTTAAACATTTTAAGCGGATTGTATAAAACAAATTCAAGACTTAGCTAAATTTCGACTTAAAAGCTGGCATTTTAAAAAAGAGTATATTTGAAGTCCAATGTAGAAGAATTTTCGGGTTTAAAATCTAAATAAAAATTTTGGAAAAAAGGACGCAACATAATTTTGGCTTTAAATTTGAATTTCTACAAAACTTTTTCTCGAAATTTTAAGTCAAAGGCAACATTTACAAATGTTCGAGAAAAAACTTCAAAATGTCTAAAACAAATTTTCCTCAAGATTTCGATTTAAACATTTCAAATTAAAGCCGAAATTTCAAGTTTAAAACTTACATTTTTAGAAGTTTATAGTTAAAAAATAAAATTCTGATCGCCTGAAAAAATGTAGATGAATTCGTGTGGGGACATATTCCTCGACGACCTCAGCTCCTTACGCGTAGAGCCAACTTAAAATACAATTGCGTATATTATTTCTTGCATACATTTTAAATGGTTTTTAATATCTATTTTTACCACCTTAACGGCTCTCTTTTGTATTACGGGGACCACCTATGCAAAATTTCATGCTCCTAGACACACCGGTTTAAGCTAGGTGTTATCTGTAGAGCTTAGAGATTTATTAAATAAATACAGTGGCGAACTCATATACTTCCTTATTTCCTTCCTTATTCAGGAATTAAATTTTCAATTTTTGATTTAGCTTGATCAATATAATATTGAGTAAAATAATCTGAAAACATTTTTAGTTCTTAGACTCCTCTAACATTTTTACGAGAGAGATTTTTACGAGTTAAAAATAATTGAAGCAACTCTCCTGATAATGATAATGAAATGTTTCTATCCTTATATAAAAGCAATGAAAGGTTATGTAAATGTTTAAAATTTCACTAGAAACTTGTGTTCAATTCAGAAGTAACGGGGTCTAAAATTTTCATCACAAAAAGCGATTCATAGTAATTTTAAAACACCACAGTAATAAAGGTAATGGTTGATTTTTGATACATTACTGTGTTATATAAAAAACTTAAACGAATAATTAAAACATGCTATTAAAATTCGAAACAGGAGTTGCTCCACTTATATTTATAATTTTAAAATAATATACCTACACCACGAAATTTTGGAACACACCAATTTTTGGTAATATAATTATTATATGAATATAAAATTTAAATACTTCTGATTTATACAATGGACGTTGGATGATAATGTAACTTTTTTAAACTGTCATTAAATAATTGTTTTGCATCTAACCTAATTTTTTGGATTTATGGTGCATAATACACATATTAATAGGCATATAATTGTAATTACGTTGTATATTTTTTTCAAAATCTACATATAATATGCGCATATTTTGTTAAAAAAGCTGTGCATTTAATCCGCCCTCTAACCATAAGTTATTATTAAACCTACTTTATAAACATAACTAACAAATACACACGCTTTCGTCTGCGTAAAAGAAAAGAAAAAATATTTAAATCATCTCTGTTTGAAGAAATTTATCTTTAATAAAAATTTCGAATTATTTTGACAATTTTTAGATTTGTAAATATCCACACTTTTTAAAATGTCGACACTCTCTCGTTCGATTTCCAAGGTTTCAAATTTTTCTCGAAATATTGAAAAATTGAAATACAAAACTTGTCCTCTGAAAACAAGAAAGATTAAAAAAACACAACAAAGGTTGCTCTAACTGGTTTCGAGCTATCATTTTCAGAGAGATGATAGCTTGGCTGGCTGTCGAAACGCGTTAGAGCAACCTTTGTTGTGTTTTTTAATCTTTCTTGGTTTCAGGGGACAAGTTTTGTATTTCAATTTTTCAATATTTCGAGAAAAATTTAAAACCTTGGAAATCGAACGAGAGTGTCGACATTTTATATCTCTACTTATATATCTCTACTCTTTCACAGATTGGCTTGTCTTTAATATTTTGATTTTTTTCGAATTTTTTGAAAATTTTCACAAATAATTTTGTTGTTCTTCGAGTTTTTTTTTCATAATCCTTATTTCATTATAAATCGATTATGTTGAAATATTGTTTTTTTTGAAATCTTCCACCGTTTTCCCAAATATCCACTTGTTTTTAAACATTTTTACCTTAGTTCAAAGTTTGTACTATTTCCTCAAAATTTATACTTTAACAAAAATTCGACTTTTTTCAAAATTTCGACTTTACTTCTCAAAGTTTGACTTTTATTTAGTAAACTGGACTTTTATTTAACACATTCAAAAATTCGACCTAATTTAAATATGTCCACATCTTTAAATAATTGGATATTTTTTAAAACTTTGACTTTAGAGATTATCAAAGTAGAAATTTTTAAAAGATTGTAAATTTTGACCTTATATAATTAAATTTTAAATATTTCTAAGAATTATGATAAATTTTTAAATTTGAACTTTTTTGAAAATTTTGACTCTGTGAAAACTTCTACTTTTTTGGAAGTTTTTTGAAGAAGTTGACCTCTTTTACGAAACTTTAATTTTTGTTATTTTAATTTAAAAAAAATGTCTATTCCTGAAAACTTTAATTTTATCGTTTGAAAAAATCGAGTTATTTCCAAAACTTTTTTAAATAACTGATTTTTTTGACTTTTGAAATTTTTAAACTTGTTTCAAAATGCAAGTAGAATGCAACCTAGACTACAAATTCATGCAGCCCTCCAGGCGTGTTTAGTGAATCATAGGTAGCTAAACTACCAACAGTTGAAACACTGCCACCTGGCGAAGCGGTTGCCCTCTAGGAAAGTTCCCAGAAGACAAGGATTCTAATGCACAGACCAAGAGGTTTGAACATTTATTAGATTCGAAGTTTGGAAACCAAAGACCGGTTTCCATCTTGTTAGATCTCGTCAGTTTGGTATATCCAACTCGAATGCTACCAAATGTTCCGACAAGTAAGTACTAAAAGATTCACAGACGTCAAGCGTGTGACTCGTATGCAAGTACTACTTGCATACGACATTGTTGGCGATGGCCATAGTTTCTCTATGGACCAATAGGTGGTAGTACTAAGAGTCACACGCTTGACGTCTGTGAATCTTTTAGTACTTACTTGTCGGAACATTTGTTAGCATTAGAGTTGGATATACCAAACTGACGAGATCTAACAAGATCGAAACCGGTCTTTGGTTTCCAAACTTCGAATCTAATAAATGTTCAAACCTATTGGTCTGTGCATTAAAATCCTTGTTTCAGAATATTTAAGAATTTTTAAAATTTCGATTTTTATATATTTCGAATTATTCTGAAAATTATTACTGTTCTTCTTAAAACTCGAAACTTTGTAAGTCTAATTTTTTGAAAAATTTGCCTATTGCAGGAAACATAACCTTATTTGAATTTGAAAGGAATTTGTAATAAGAAATATTTTCAAGTTTAAGCTGAAAAGTTTCAAAAGAAAACAAAATTTACAAAAATTACCAGTTTAAAGTCTGCTAAGGAAATATGAAAAAAAGAGCACGAAGCAAAATTTTGACTATAATTTAAAAATTTTCCAAGACCGTTTCTCGAAATTATAACTTTAAAAGCAAAATTTGGAAATAATATCGAAATTTCCAGAGGAAACTTAGAAATGTTAAAAATAAAATATGTTTAACGCTTTATTTAAACATAGAAAATGCCAAAATTAAAACTAAAGTTTGGAGTTTAAAAATTAAGTGTTTGGAAGTTTGTATGAAAAAAAAGAACTCCGATTCTCTGCAGAAATTTGCATAAAATTGTGTGGAGACACCTTTATCAACGACCTCAGTTCTCAACGCATATAAACCGTTTTAAGGACAATCGCGTATATTATTCACTGCATACTTTTTAAGCGGTTTTTGTTTTCTTTTTTTACCACCTTAGAAGCTGAATTTTGAAAATCCTCTTTCAATGTTCTATGGTAAGAAACCGTGCAAAATTTCATGCTCCTACACGCACCCTATTAGTCTATGCGTTGTCTGCGGTCAATGCTTATCGAGTAGAAGTACTATTTAGCTAAAAATATAAGCTCTAACCAAGCTCTAACTAAAGGTTCACATTTCTGGAGGGACTTAAAATTGACATTAATAGAGCAGACAAACCTAGAACCTTGATAAAATTACGATTTTTTGTTGAGAAGGTCCTAGAAAAGGTTAAAGGTAAAAATTTCCTTCCCTTTAACTTCTTAGAAGGGTCAATATTTTAAGAACATTTAAGGAATTCTGATTTCGTTTTAAAAATTCCAAAACTTGTTTCCATTTTCTAAAGTATTGGTACTGTGAACCGAAGGATGTTGACAGCTTATTTTTCGAAACTTAAGTTTCTAAAATTTTGTTTTATTTTTGAATTATAAAGTTTAAACTCTTCAAACGTTTTGAAAATCCACGTTTAAAATTAAAGTAACTGATTTAGTAGTGAAAGTAAACAGTAGGTAAAGTAGTAGCTAAACATGTTGTTGCTTGTTACTGTTTTGTCTTAATTGACTGCGTATACTAATACAATTTTCATAAGTTTTTGTTTCGTTTTCGTTTTCGGTCGAAATCAGAGTAGAAGACGAAATTCGACTTTGGTCTCAACTAAAAATCTAGGTTCTCGTAGTTCATAACTTTTATACATTACTGTGTTTTCTATCGAGAAAATTTTTCGTCTTTATTAAGTCCGCCCAACTTTAACTTTTTTAATTAAACAGCAGGTATAATAAGAGCATCATTTTATACTTGACGTAATTTTGTGAGATTCTTCGAAGCGTGTGAAAATTTGTGGAAGATTATTAAATTTTCTAACGCACAAATTCTGAGCTTTGTAGGTAAGAATAAAACGGATTTTAAAAATTAATCAAATTCTTAGAGCGGGGCTTTGAGTTAAACATTATAAATTAATTAAATACTTTGCCTCGTGCCGGCTTTGTCTTATGGGCCACCAAGCCGAATTAATTAAATCTGAACTTCCTAATATTTTGTACTAAATTTTGAAATTAACAAGCCGTTTACGTTCCATGAATAATTTGCTTCATACTGCATTTCGCCTAATATTTCGAAACCTAAGAATTGTACTTAATTTTGAACGCAAATTAAAAAGTCATATATTTCATATATCTCTAACTTTATAAAGGGAGAACTCCTGTTCGACTGAAAAACCTAATCATTAACGTACAGCCGAAACTACTGAAGGCACTAACATGAAATTTTGGACAGTAGATTTCCGCTATAGGTGAAGAAAAAGAAGGCATTCGTTCTCTAAAGGGATAAAAAGTGGGCGAAATGATGTTTCAAAATTAGCATGGAACAAAAATCATAGTACATTTTATGACTTAACATTTTATGTAAATAATCTTCTAAAGAACTTATTGGACCCCCTAAGGGGTAAAAATAGGGTAAAGGGAATTTATGTGGGATAAAATTATTAATTCTTTTAATTGCATAAAATATTGTGTAGATGATCAACAGAAAATAATTATTAAACACGTATATGACTAGTCTTAACAATTCGGCCATCCAAGGAGGTAAGAAAGGGTATGACACATGGTGTGATAAAATTTAAAACTATATTTTTCACCCTTCTATGTGAAGAAGGTATTAAATAAAAAAATTGAGCACAATCTTGAATCTTTTATTAAATTGATCTCTAAGGGGTAGAAGGAGTATGAAAGTTTCGATGCAAAAAAATTAAAACTTTTCATAAACCAAAACTCTATATTGAAAGTAATATGTGAAAGAAATGTGTGAACAAATACTCTCATAAGTAAGGTTTTAAAAATTCAGGCCCTAAGAGGGGTGAAAGAAGATATTTAATTAAATATTAAAAATATTTAATATTTTATTTTATAAACCAAAAAATATTTTTAGAAAAAGGATTTCGTTTCAACAAGGCAAAATTTGGAAAGTTGGAAAACGTCGAACACATGAAACGGGTCAAAATTTTGAAGAACTTAAATAAAGTGGATATTTTGAGTAAAAAATTTTAAAATAAAACGAAATTTTAAAATCTAAAAAAAGGCGAAATTTAAACAAAATTTTGAAAATTCGAAGTCACATTTAAAAAAGTTACATTTTCCATAAAAATTCAAAATTTTGAAATACGATTACAATTTAAAAAAAATTATAGAGAAGATCGGCAGACAATATTTTGAGAATGATATGAAAAATTCCAGAATGGTCCAAATTTACAAAGAAATCAAAATTTCAAGAAAAAGACGTTTTCATAAAAAAAAACGATATTTTCAAACGTAAAAATTTTGAAGAATTTTAAATGAAGTAAAACTTTTGAATAAAAAATTTGAGGACAAAACGAAATTTAAAAAAAAAAATAAATTTTTAAAAAAGGCGAAATTTGAAAAAAGGAAGTCATAATAAAAGAGGTAGGGCTTCGAGAAAAAGTCAAAATTCTGAAATATGTTTAAAATTTTAAAAACAAAATTATGACAAAGATCGAAAGGCAACATTATTAGAAATATAACAAAATTTACAGAAAAGCTAAAAATTTTGGGTGACATTTTGAAAAAAAAATCGAAGCCATTAAAAAGTCAAAATTTTGAAGAACTTAAAATAAAGTGAAAATTTTGAGTTAAAGATTAAAAAAAAACCGAATTTTAAAAAAGATTCAAATTACCAAAAAAGCTAAAAGGAGAAAAAGTTGAATTTACCAAGCCATAATAAAAAAAAGTCAATGCGTCAATTAAGTCCCAATTTTGAAAATTCGTTGGAATTTGAAAAATATAATTATGAAAAAGATCGAAAGTCAATATTTGGAAAAATAAATCAAAAATCAGAAAAGTTGAAATTTACAAAAAAAATTTATACTTCGAGAAAAAGACATTTTGGAAACGAAAAAACGAGATTTTGAAAAAGTTAAAAAGACAACATTCTGAAAAGTCAAATTTCCTTAAAATTTAAAATTTTAAAAAATTAAAATTTTCACAAACAGTGAATGTGTTTACTAGTGTTGAAAGCTAAAGAAATAATTTTTGAAACAAGTCAAAATGTTTAACAAATATATTCAGAAAATATAGCATTTTTAAAAAATCACCGAAATGTTCATGAAGTTAAAAATTATGAAAAAGGTCGACATTTTCAAAGTCGAGGTTTTGCAACAAAATAAAAAATTTAATATAGGCGAATTTTTTTATAAAATAGGAAGATTAAATGATGACAAGATTTTGGACCAAAATTTAAATTTTCAAAAAAAAAGTGCTGACATGTTCAAAATTTTAAAGGACCCAAACTTTTGAAAATGTCAGAAATTTTAAAAAAGTATACATCTTTAACAAAAGAAAATTTTTAAAAAATAAATTATACAGAAGCGAATTTTTTGTTAAAACTTCCAGAAAATGTCCAAAATATTAAGTTGCTATTCTGAAAAATTAATTAATATTCAGAAATATTCTCAAGTTTTTTTGCGAAATTTACAAGAAAACTCAACATTTCCATTAAAAGACGATATGTTTTAAAGAACTTAAACTCAAAAATCTAAAAAATGTAAAAAAAGTTAGATCAACTTTTTAAAACTGTTTTTTTAAATGTTGAATTTTTTCAAAATATTATCTTTTTTTGAAACTCCAACTTTTTAAATTTCAATTCATTATTGAAAATTTCAATTTTTCACAATTTAGACAGTTCAAAGTTTTACCAATTTTATGATTTTTTTTTAAATTTTAAATTTTTCCTAGAGGCCTTTCTTCTCAAAAATTAACTTTTTTTGAAAATCTTGGGCTTTTCAAAGCTTTGACTCTTTTATGATATCTCATCTTTTTTTAATCCGAATTTGAGTAAGTAGTCAAGTTTAGTCATTTCAAAAATAATCCATTTTTTTAATAAATTTATCTATTTATTGTATTGAAAATTTCGATCTCTTTAAAAAGAACTTTTTAGAAAGGTATCAAAATCGATTTACTTTTCAAAATTGTAATTTTATGAACATTTGTGGAATTTTTGTTAATAAATTTCGACTTTCTCAAAGTTTAATAATTTTGATTATTTCCAAATATCGGCTTTGTGTAAATTTTTACATTTTTGAAAATTTCGACTTTTGCAAAAATTTTGACTATTTTAAAAATTCTGAATTAAAATTTCATCTTTTTTGCCAATTTGGATAGAAATATTGACACTTCTTCAAAATGTAGGCTTTTTCTTGAAATTCTGACCAAAAATATGCAATTTTTTCAAAATATTCGAATTTTTTCTATATTAGTCATTGCTATTTGAAAAATTAATTTTTGTTAAAAATAAGAAACTATTAATTTGAAGAATGCTAAACTTTTCCGAATATCAAAAATATATAAAAACAACTTTCTGTGAAAACTTTTTATTGGAAATCTCGGCCTTTTTCAAAATTAAGCCCAAAAAATTTAAACTATTCAAAATTTTGGCTACCTTTTAAAATTCTGATTAAAAATGATTGTGAAAATTTCAATTTCTTAAAAAATGTTGTCTTGTATGAAATTTACACCTTATTTCTAAATGTTTATTCATGTTGACAATTTCGACTTTTTTTGAAACTTGGATTTTTTTCCAATATCTAAGTTTTTTTGCGTCAGTAGGATTACTTTTTAAAAAAGTTCAAGTTTTTCAAAAATTCAACCTTTTCTGGAGTTTTGAATTTATTTTTTAAAATACTATTTCAAACATTTCGAATTTTTTCGAACATTGGGCTCTTTTTTCCAAAAAATTAGAATTTGTTGTCACAAATTTGACCTTTTATTTAGGTTTCAAGTTTTTCTTTAATTTTCGATTTTTCTGTAATTTTTAATTTTTTTGAAAAAGTCCATTTTTGTTGAAAATTTTATTTTTTTTTAATTCGACTTTTATTAATCTCAATTTATTATTGAAAATTTTGACTTTTTCAACAGCGTAGACATTTCAACACATTAATTTTATACAACTTTATTTTTTCAAATTTTTGACTTTTTCTCTTAATGTTGACTTTTTGGTTGCAAATTTTGATTTTTTTTAAAGATTTTGAATCATCGTAAAAATTTCGATTTTTCTGAAAGTTTGGTTTTTTACAATTTGGTATTGTTTCCCCAAATTTGGAATATTTTTTGAACTTTTGACAGAAATATCGACTTTTTGAAATATTAACTTAAAACTGTCGATCTTTTTGAAAATTTTGATTTACTTTTAGAAAAACTCAAATTTTTGGAAACTTCAACTTTTATTCAAAAATTCGAACGTTATAAATTTATCGAAAAGTTGTACTTTTTTAAAAAGTTGACATTTTTTGGAAAATGGACTTTTGAGAATTGCGACTTAAAAGTTTCAATGTTTTTGCAAAATTTCAACTTTTTTCAGATAGTTTTAAATTTTTTAAAAAGTTTAAATTTTTAAAAATTTGGACCTATTTTAAAAATTGGAATTTTTTAGTAATTTCTATTTTCTTCGAAAAATAAGTTACCTTTTCTAAAAAATTATATTTTTTTTTAAATTGCAGTTTCAAATAAAATCTCAGGAAAAATTATTATTCTTCCCTAAAATCCATTTTATGGCTAAACTGGTTTTTGACATTTTTTAACATTTTGAGTTTAACCGTAGCGTTTTTGCTTTCTTTTACTTTGGAACTTTAATTTGAAATTTGGAGTAAAGATCCAAATTTAAAGAGAAGAATTTAAAATTTAAAATGTAGTCCAAAAACTAAACTAAACATTAAATAAATAATACTCAAAAGCTAACTTGAAATCTGAAAATCTGGATTTTTTAAAGTATATTTGGACGCACAACTGCATTCAGAATAAAAAATTTTAATTTTTTTCAAACATTTGGACCTTCTTCTTGAAATTTAAATTTTATTTTGAAATTCTAAATTTAAATCGATATTTTGCCTAATCGAAAAACGACAAAAAATATCACAGTCATTTGAAAGGAGAATTGTAAATAATTTTTCAACTGTTCCATTGATGTCACGATATGGTACTGATATAAACAAAAATGTCTAATAAAAGTGTAAATTTTTAAGAGTAATATTTTTCAAAAATTAAAACGTCGCAGAATAGGTAAAAATGTCGAAGAAAAAAATTTGGTCAAAGATTTGAAACAAGTTAAAATTTTGAAGGGACCAACATTTTTAGAATGAGGCAAAATTTTGGGTAGCCGAAATTAAAAAAAAAACAACATTTTGAAAAACTCGACGCTTAGAAGTTTTCAAGTAAAAATTAAAAATAAAATAGTCTTCATAAAAAAGTCTTACAAACTGTCCATTTTAGAATACTAGATATTTTAAGAAAATGTTAAATCTTTGAAAAAGTTGATATTTTGAAAAATAAAAATTCACATTTTCAAAGAAGGAAAACATTTTTAAATATTGAAAAACTCTAAGAAAATTGTATTATTTAAAAAAGGCAAAACTTCAAAATGTAATCAATATTTTCAAAAACGTCGAAAAAAATTGAATTCACAAAATATGCAAACCTTTCAATAAATAACCAATTTCCAAAAACTTTGAAATTTTCAAAAGTATAAATTTTTATGAAATATAGAACAAAAAAATAAAAAAGGTCAAAGTTTGAAAGGGTAAGGAAATTTTTTAAAAGGTCAAAATTTTCAGAAAGTCGATTAAGTTAAAAAGTTGATTTTTTAAGACGTTTTTAAAAAGTGATCAAAAGGTCACGAAAAGCACTAGATTTTAGGATGAATCAAATTGTTAAAAATTTTATTAAAAAGTCGAATTTTTGGTAAAATATCTACGTTTTTTAAGAGAAACCTTAATTCTTAAGAAATTTAAAATATGTGAATCAATATATTCAAAAATAATTTAAAATTAGAGAAAAAAGTTGTAAATTCGCAAAAATCTTTAGTTATAATTTCAACAGCGACAAAATTTTGGATAGTTTCTGCTTTTTCTCTAAATAATCTCATAAAATTAAGATTCTTAGTAAAAAGTTTTCAAAAAAAAGTATTTTATATATTTTTGAAAAAAAATTATAATTCAATTTTTATCGAGTGGCATTTTCTTCGCCAGTTGCTTTCTCCACACATTTAGATTTTCAGTTACCTTTTTTCGCTAGGGATTGGCAATTTTTTATGGATTGGCTTAAATTGCGTTTGGCCTTAGTGTGTCAGTTTCGGTTTTGACTTAACACTCACTAAAAAAACACTCAAAAACTACCGTAAAAATAATATACAGTGCTAGATTCTTGGAATAAATTCAGTAAATCAAAGACAGTTTGATTGGCTACGGAGAAAGAACAAGAACACAGAATGAAGTAATTCGTTTATTCAGAGAGAAGTATTCTGATTTATTATCCATATCGCAAAGTACGGTAAGCAAGATTAAAAAACAGTTTCGGGAAAATAGGCATTTAGGAAAAAAGGTAATTTCCGTCAGAATAAGCTTAATGAAGATGTTAAAATTAATGTACTTCCCTCTGTCCAAGAAAATCCTCATGTCCTCAATAGTCAGATAGGTAGGAAACTCAAAATTAGCCAGTCCGCAGTTGCAAGAATTCTGAAATTGCAAAAATTTTATCCTTTTATAAAATGACAATCCTCTCATGAATTCTTAGAAGATGATCCGGATACAAGACTCCAGTTTTGCGAACAAATGATGGATCTGCTAGCGCGAAATGTTCTAAGCGCTAGAAAATGTCCCGTTTTTAGGTGAATTAACGTTTATGTTAAATGCTGAGCTAACTCGTTAAAATTAGCGTTACTGGGCAAACAACAACCCACACTGGATGAGGAAAGGCCACACTCAACATCCAGAGAAAGTCAATGTTTGGGCAGGGATTGTTGGTGATCGAGTTATTGGACCAATTTTCTTCCAAGGAAATCTCAACGATATTTAGAATTCTTGCAGAAAGAGATAATTCCACATTTAGCTATTTTGTTTCCTGATCTGGTCGAAACTAATGTCCCAAATAGAAACATCCGGTTTTAACAAGACGGTGCCCCTCCTCATTTTGCAACACCTGTTCGTGAGTATTTGGATGATGTACTTTCAGGCAGATGATTGATAGAAGAGGACCTTTTGATTGGCCATCCAGGTCTCTTAATTAACACATATCAACTATTCTTTGAGCAACATTTTTAAGACCAAACCTGCAAATACTAATGAGTTGAAAGGGCAAGTAAGACAGGAGTTTAGACTAATTTCACCCGAAGTAATTAGAAATGTTCAAAACGAGTTTCAGTTTCGTTTAGGGGTATTGTCAGTTAGTAAATGAATAACATTTTGGACATTTATTGAAGAAAGATTATTGAGTTCAACCAGATTCCTTGATTTTTAAAATTAATTAATATTTATTAAATATCTTTTAAATGACAAAAAATAAAAAATTGAAATTTGGTACGCATATGTAACTTGATATATCCTTTAGGAATAGTCAAGAAATAAAATAGGGTTGCTATTTAAAAAAACTGTCGATGATGTCATATCTTAAATTTGAGACATTTTATATAAAATTTTCCTACATTTAAAACAGCGCAAATTAAAATATTAGTCAATGGGTCCAAGCATAATTTCGGAAAAAAAAAATTGTCTTTGATATATTAAATTTATTCCCAGTTACAGACTTGCACTGCTATATAAACATAAATAATAATAAAATTTAACGTTTCGGGCAGTTCACCTCCCTGGCCGTCGTCAGAAATGGAGATTTGTCTACTATCAGAAATAATTCTGATAGCCTAGTGGCGAAGAAAATGAGACTCGATAGGAATGGAATGAACGAAAGTTCGCAAAGCAGATAAATAGAATATCTAAAAAATGATAATTTGAAAACTCTCGAATGTTTCAAACAAATAGTTTAAATTTTTAACAAAGAGTAATTTTTCAAAAATACTTTTAAATTACATAAATTCAAATTTGGAGAAAAATATGAAAATTAAAAAAAAATTAGAAAATATTAAAAATTTTCAATAAGAATTTCAAGAAAAGGCCCAAATTTGGTAAAAGTTTCAATGTTGTTATCATATAACTTAGCAAAAAGGTAAACATTTTTAAAAAATTTCTGAATTTTCAGTCTGAATTTAACAAAAAAATCAAATTTTCAGCAGGACTAAAATTTTTCAAAAAAGTCGAAATTTTGAGAGATAATCAAAATTTTTTAACTTCGAAAAAGCCAAAATTTATTTAGAAAAAGTCGAAAAATGTTTATAAAATCAAGATTTTGAAAAGATTTTATTTAATAGCTTAAAAAGTTTCTTTCTAAAGCGTTTCAAATTTTTAATACAATAACTTGGAGTTTCCAGAAGAAGTCAACAATTTTGAAACAAAAAATATTCTTTTTAAAATGTGGAAGTTAAACTACCCTGATTAGAAAAAGATTGAATTTTCTTAAAAAAAAAAAATTAAAATTTTGAAAAGTTCAGGATTTTGAAGTAAGCTAAAACTTTAAGACAGAAAGTTCAGAATTTAGGAAAAGTTTAAAGTTTTGATAAAAGAAAGATTTCAAAAAGGTAAAATTTTAAAATGTCCAAATTTTCAAGAGTCAAAATTTTTAATAATAAATTAAAATTCAAAGACAGTTTTTCATAAAAGTTAAAATTTTAAAAACAGTTTTGAGAAGAAGACATTTTCAATAAAAATCGATGAATACGATGCACATCGATGAACATCGCAATGTTCCTATCCTTCCACGCCTTAAGAATTTGTACACAAATAAATGTTGAATATTTATGTCAAAAATATGTTGAATTTATTACTTTACAGACACAATTACTAAATATTGATTATAAGCACTATACTAAAATCAATAAATAGGGGTCGCATTTGTTGTGTGAAAAAAAAACAGGTCAAATGTTTAAAAAAAGTCGAAATTTTAAAATAAGAAATTTTTCCATAAAAAGTCGAAATTGGAAACCAAATAATAATTTCGAAAATGTCGAAAGCTAATTCCAAAACTAACAAATTGTTTAAAAAGTGGAAAATTTTGGATTAGTTAAAATTTTCAGATATAGTCAAAATTTCGAAAAGAAGTCAAAATTTAAAAAAAGGAGATTTTGAAATAGCTTATCAATTTTAAAATGCTCTAGTCAAAATTAAAAATATCAAAATTTTCAAAAGAAAGTCAAGTTGTTCAAAAAAACTAGAAACTTTAAAGAGTCAAAAATATCAAAAAATCTTAATTTTTAAGAAAATTCGAAATATTTAGTAATTGGTCAAAATTTTCACAAATAAATTAGATAACATATTGAGCAAAAAATAAAGAAATGTTTCTAAAGGTAAATTCCAAAAAAAAAAATAGTTTAAAATGTGGAGTCAATGTTTACAAAAAATGAGAATTTAAAAAACCTAGAATTTGATAAAAAATCGAATTTATTGATAAAATTGCTCTTTTTGAGTTTGAATTTTTTAAAGTGGGATTTGTTACCAAAAATTTATAATTTTCAAAAATCAAGCTTCTAGAAAATGTCGAAAATATGCAACAAAGATTCGATTTTTTCCAAAAAATGTCGAAATTTTAAAGAAAAGCCCCAAGTGCGAAAAAATTTTGTATAAAGCGGAAAAGAGTTGAAATGTTTCATTTTGCCATGTTTTTTCTCACATAGTCAAGGATAAGAAATACGAATGATGCATTCAAATAATTACCAATTAATTATGTGAAAAACAATTTCGTTCTTTACAGACACAATTGGTCGACCACTAGCGGATAATACTTGGAAATATGGTTGAATGTTTCAGGGAGTATTATTTTATTAATTTAAAATTTTCGACCATTTTGCAAGAACGTCGAAGTATCAAGCCAAACGAGTTTGCTTTGCCAGCATATGAAA
Organism: Dastarcus helophoroides; assembly: GCA_028583605.1. Taxonomy (NCBI): domain Eukaryota; kingdom Metazoa; phylum Arthropoda; class Insecta; order Coleoptera; family Bothrideridae; genus Dastarcus; species Dastarcus helophoroides. The sequence continues at coordinate 2,328,565 of CM053327.1, read as the reverse complement.
ACTTCATGTGTCTGCAGGTCATAATATTTACTTTTAAAAGAATATTGAACTCGAACGAATAAAAGAAAAACAATTTGGCTAGAATTTCCACCGAGAAAACGCATTACCCCTAAACAAATAAAATATGATTTATGGTTATGGCTTTATGCATTCTTTTCTCTCAAACTAAGATTAAATTTCGAATAATGCGCTAATATTTAAATGACATTCTTCCACGGGGGTTATTTATTGCCGGCATATGTTTGGCATTTAGACACAATAAAAGCACCAGTCGGCTTGGGGAATATATATAACAAAATATCACTAGGGCCAATTTAAATATATTCCCCGAATGTTTTTAAAAGGGGGAAACAACATGTGCTGTGGGAAATACCTGCAATATGAAAATGAAAATTGCACGTCCGCATATGTTCCAAAACGGCTTTTACAAGATATGAATCCCAAAATTGAAAATAAAAAAAGTAAGAGATAAGCGAATGAATTTTTACAGTTGGTGATTAAAGCGAAGTAGGTTACACCTGCGGACAATTATGTGTGCTTTTTTCATTTTTTTAGCAAATTAATGAGGGAGATGAAAGCTGGTATCTGCGAAACCATCCCTGTAAAATGGAGTGGGGCCTTATCGCATATTTAACTTCCTTATTTGTAGATAAATACGTAAGGGTTGTATGTGTTTCAGGTCGCTTGGCTCAGGGTAGATACCCAGACCATTTTAACAATACACAGTCACGTCATTACGAAAAATAAAAGGATAGGCGTCACCCACAGTGAGCAGAAGACATGGTATTTGCACATTAAGGAAGTCAAGGAAAATGATAAAGGATGGTACATGTGTCAAATCAACACCGATCCTATGAAAAGTCAAGTCGGATATCTGAATGTTGTCGGTAAGTCAATTGGTTAATAATTACACTAGTCAACACTGATTTTGTCACACAAACTCTGATAGGTAATTATGTTTGGAGCACCCACCCCCCATCATGAAATTGTACTTATTTTTTTCCATCATCCCCAGTTTTCTTGTTACAAGGTAAATTTTATTTTTGGAAATGTAGCCTTTCCAAATAGTGTTCGTTTTTATTCAGGTCCAATATTATTTACGTCTTAAAACATTTTAACAGAAATAAAACACAATATCATGATCATATTAATTCTTCATTTGAAGTCATTTTTAAAATTAAAATGTGGGTACTTTTTATGTGAGTGGGACGCCAGGGATCGAAAATATCACAACTAGGAAAAAGTTTGTCCTACACGTAGATCTTTAATTTGTGAATAGAAAACTGTAATTTAGAACCACCATCCAGACCTCGAGAAAACATAATCCATAATTTTTAAACAATAAAGTTTTGAACTCATAAATTCGGAGAAAAATAACTCTAAAAATTACAAGACAAGTTTTTAGAACAAAAATCTCTAAATTTCGAATAGCTGAAATATGTTAACCAGAACCATCACAATTCAACAGTTTGTTTTGTAGCAAAATTTTTTCTCAAAATCTCTAATGGAAATTTGGTAAAAAGTTTACATATCGAGAGAGAATAGTCAACATATTTTGAAACAGTATGATATTTGGGCCAGATTCAACGTGAGGATAGTCAAAAAAAAACAAGTAAAATTATCAAGCCTATTTTTTTTAATTTTCACTTTTAACTTGACGTCTTTTAACTCGAAAAGTTATAACAATCTCAGAAAACAAGTTTTTTTGTAAAATATTAATTTAAAGTCAAAATGTTGTGATGTTGTGAATAAAAGTAAAAAATTTGCTAATTAAAGTTCGGAATTTGTTAACTGAGGCATAGCGAAGCGCTTCGCTAGGTGGCAGTGTTTCAACTGTTAGTAGTTCTGCTACCTATGATTTACTATACACATCTAAAGGGCTGCATGTAGTCCAGGTTGCAATTCTACCTGCATACGACATTGTTGGCGATGGCCATAGTTCCTCTATGGAACAATAGGTGGTAGTACTAACAAGGACAGTACCCGAGGTGTATCCCACCGATTTTTTTCATTTTGTGATATGTTACAGTACATACCAAAATTTTGGACACGTATTTTTTTTAGATGCTTACTCGGCGATTTAAGTAGTGAAACTACCCCTTAAAGTTAACCCCAAAAAACAGTTTTTCTTCAATAACTCAAGAATTAATTAGAATTTTTTGATGAAACAAACACTCCGTTATTTCTCATAAAAAAGCGCTCCTAAAAACATATTGGTTATATTAACCCGGCATGTGACACGTGAATTTTTTTTACACCTTCCGACAGGTGGGGTGTCAGATACCTCAATTTCAAAATGAGATTTTAATAATTTCTATAAATATTTAGGGCTACTTATTTAATTTTTGTTAACTTGTGAGTTATCTTTATAAAATAAAACCAAAAAAGTAAAAGAAGTATTTATATTTTTGCCAAAGATACATTAATAACTTAAACATACATTTTTTCTATAAAATATGCACTATTTTATAGAGTCTAAGTTTTAAAATACAAAACAAGCGTTATTATTTTGTGTCATATGATAACTAAATTAACAACATCACAATTTTTAACAAAATATAAAATCATTGGTATATGTGAAAAAATTATTACGTTAGTGGGAATCGAATTCGAGTGATTTTCCACATTTTTTGCAGTGTTTTATTGAATTCTCAAGACATATGATAGCTCTGCAGGCTTTACACACGTTTTTTACCTTTTTGATTTCTGTCACAGTCGTTTCGACGTAATGTGGCGAATTTTTCCATTTTTCAGATTTCTTGGGAACTCGATAATTTGCATTTCTTATAATATCTGCTATCATTTTTTCATCTGCGAGTATAGGAAGGTGAAAACATTCTATTGGCGTTTTAGCCTTCTTTCAATTAACCTTCATCCTTGGCAAGTAAGTTACAATATTTTTAGATCTGGTTGTAACCTTTTGATTTGGTGTTTTTTTACTCCATTTGGTTCCATTTTCTTCTATAAAAGTTATTTTCGTTTTCTTCTGCCTCTTTCATTTCACCATTCTCTTCTTGTGTCTCTCTCTTCACTCTTCGCTTCCTGGTATTGTTTCTGGTTACGATAGTCCAGTGTTGGTACTAATTTGGTCGATTTCATCATCTCCTTCCAAGTTGTCTTCATCGATAAAAGGTGGTTTGGCCTCGGACTCTTTCCCATAAGGCTTACAGACGATCCTGCTCCATTTACCATTCACACATCTTGATAAATAGTTACAAAAGAAAACGCACTATAAATTTAGCAAAAAAACTCTCAGAAAAAGTCGCTCTTACCTTGTTCAGCAGACGAAGCACCAAAAACTTAACTACTAAAAAAAGTTTCAAGAACCGACACGTGGGGTATCACACACCCCCAAACAATTTTAGAGCGATGTTTTTTCATTAAAGTGCATTAAACGAGTGCAATTTCTGTATAGGTGTATTAAAAAATGCACAATTGAAAGCTAAACGGCGGGGCAGGGTCGCAAACTAAATTTTAAGAAAGTTGTGCATGCGTTTTCAGTCGTTGGGGTTTGTCGCACCCCACGTGTCACATGCCGGGTTAAAAAGTTGCTACCCCTAATTTTTATGGGGGTGAGTTTCATTTTTTTCTTATATATCAACTTTTGAACAATTGAATTTTATCAAATTCAACAATTTTATTAAGAACACTAAAAAATAAAATTAACCTGGCTCGGGGTTTTGCAAAAAAAGTCCTTGAAAGGGGTGATTTACCCCTTGAGTTAATTTTTGTCTGTACAGTAACATGAAAAGTAAAACACAACATATGTTTTCAATTTTATTTCTATAATGATTGTTTTGACATATATTTTGCATTTTCAGTGAAATAACGTAACACCCCTATTTTTATGACCCTTGGAGAACCCCATGGATTTGTTCATTATTAGATTGCGAATCAAAACATTTATTTTTTCGCTAACTTATTATATGTTGATATTTCATTAAAATAATGTATCAACAATTTTTTTAGATGCTAAATCTGTGATTTAGGTGGTGAACTCCCTACCCCCTAAAGATAACCCCAAAAACAATTTTTCTTTAATGTCTCAAGAATAAATTGGAATTTTTCGGTAAAACCATTGTTACTCTATTTCCCATAAGAATGTGCTTCTAAAAACGTATCAGTTATGTCAAAGGGTTGCAACTCCTAATTGTATAGGGGTGGGTTTAATTTTTTTCTTTTATACCAACTTTTAAATCTTTAAATTTTATGGAATTTGGCAATTTTGATGGAACGGATTGGTCCTTGGTTATCTTCAAAAATTGAAACACAGAACTTGTCCCCTGAAACCAAGAAAGATTAAAAAACACAACAAAGGTTGCTCTAACGCGTTTCGACAGCCAAGCTGTCATCTTCAGAGAGAAACTAACATCTAATCTTAAAATTAACCCTTATATACTAAGAATATTCACTTCGTGCGTGATCGGCCGCACCCGAAACGCGCATCCAATCATACACGTCGTTGTGTCACAATTTCTTATCTATCAACCTTAACTATTTTTAACAGAGATGAATGGCCTAAAGGTCCAGCGCAACCATTCATAAGGTTGTTTCCAGCCTTGTGGATGGCTAAGCTCTCACATGCATTTAACATATAATTCTTATTAACTACTCTTAACAATTTAATATTATTATCTATCCTATGATCTAATTCAAAAGCATGTCGAGCCACACTTGACTTTTCAGTTCTTCCGTACCTCAAATGAGCCAAATGTTCTTTCAGTCGGATTTTAAGAGATCGTCTAGTTTGCCCGACATACTTTTGAGGACAATCCCTACATGAAATTTGGTAAATACCAGACTTATCTGTTTGCTCTACTTTATCCTTTAAACTACCCAAAAGCGAATTTAATTTTCCGTTAGAAGTATAAATAACCCGAAAACCCTGGTTTCGTAAAATTCCACCCAAACCCTGCGTGAGCGAGGGTTCAAATGGAAGTGAGACGAATTTAAGGTTTTTGTTTTCATCAGCTCGGAAAGTTGTAGTATTCACCAATTCACATTTGAATTTTTTCTTATTAATAATTTTATAAATAATATTTGGATCGAATCCATTAACTTCAGCTATATGTTTAATTGTCTTCAACTCCTTTCTGAATCTTTCCCTGCTAAGAGGAAGACTCAGAAGGCGATGAGCAAGGAAGTTGAAGCTTGCCATTTTGTGCTGTATGCAATGGTTGGAATCGGAAGTTATATAGCGGAAGGTACTGGAATCTTTCCTATATACATCAAATTCTAATCTATTTTTATTCCTATATATTCCTATAAATAAGGTTAAACAGTTGAAATTGAAATTAAAACTGAAAACAAAAGGTAAATAACTTTAGAGCAAAAATTTTTGGTTCGAAATTCTGGAGAATCAAATGCATTTCGAGATTGCAAATTCGGATAAAAGTCAACAATAATTTTAGAAAAAGTTGAAATTTAAAGGTTGCCCAAATGAAATACCTGCAAAGTAAAGTTGTAACCGGTTAGAAAAAACAGTTGGATGCTGGGAGGAATTTTTTAAAATTTATAAAAAATATCCAACTTTGAAATGTTTAGGTACAACTTTTAAATTTGGGCCTAAAAGTTAAAATTACGAATTAAATTGGAAATTTGAAAAAATATAAAAAAACGATTTTTACTTCTAGAAGGCACTTTTTGCACACAAGGGCACTTCGCACAGGACAGTTCAAAGATAAATTTTGAAAAAACAATATCCTTCGGCAATTTTATCATTTTACCGGTATATCTGTTTTTCTCAGAAATTAAATTCGGATAAGTAGGCAACAAAATTCGTCCTGCGTAACAACAGCAGGCAAAACTTAAAGGGGGACTGCGTGTGTTATAAGAATAATTGTTGTTAAATTATTTTCGTTGAAATTAATGCTTCAAACTTATTATTATTATGATGCCTTAAATTTCTATTTTATTGCTTTCTTTTGTTAAGTACATATTTCTGCTTAAATTAAGTAGGTTTAACATAACATGACATAAAAAAAAAGTGGATAGGTAAAATCCTTCGCGGACTAGTCAAAATTCTTCGTGGACCGGCTCCGGTTCATAGGACCAGCGATTAAGAATTCCTGGTTTAGGACACATTTAATTATATAAATTTCAAGACATTTTAAATTTTTTTAATTTAATTTTCTTGATGAATATTAATAACATTTATGAAATCTTATACGGGGCCAGATGAAGAATTAAAAAGGCTTTTAAATAAGCTGTCACACGCACCTTCGTTCATTTTAAAAATTTCAGAGTGGAAGCGGTACGGATAAAATTATGCCTTAAAAGTGTCATTCTAGAATTAAGAATCGACCTGTTTCAGGATAATACTCATAAAGTCTAAAGTACGCAGATAATGAATATTTTGTGTTACCTATGAAACTAACTGCATACTAGAGACCTGCACGAGTGAGTACGGAATCGTCCGATTACAGGTACAAATACACGCTAGACGAGTACAACAATGCCGATTATGGTAATCGTGACGTCACGACGAGTATGTTTAATAATTGGCATCACGTCTGATTATTTAATCGTTATCGTTTGGAAAAATAGAAAGGTACGCCATTTTGAAATATATTTTTATGTTTATATTTTCTTGGAAATAGCTCTAACAATTTTGATTAAATTTTCTAATTCGAAATTCTTGGAACCACTAATCCAATTTATATAGGTCCGTTTTGTTTGCAATTTTAGATCATCATTTCTTTTTACATTTCATAGTTTTACTAGTTAATATTTCATCCGAACCCACTCACTATTACCGCAACTATTTTAACGTGTTCTATAAATCTATGTTTTTAAATTCGACATTTTTCAAAAAATTGTCTATTGAAAATTTCTACTTTCGAACCTTCCAGTTCGGCTTTTTGAAAAATTTGCCTTGTAAAAATTTCATATTTTTTTCAAAATTTCAATTTTTTAAACATTTTGACTGTTTGTAAAGATGGTGTCGAATTTTTCAAACTCAAAATTTCGACCTATTTTAGAAAATATTTAGTTTTTTAAAAACGTTTGACCTTCCAAAATTTCAAAATTATTAAAAATGACGGCATTTTTTAAAATTTTAATCCGAAATTTTCGAAAGTAAATATTTAAAAAAAAACGTTTCACTTCGGCTTTTTGAAAAATTTGCCTTGCAAAAATTTCGTATTGTTTTCAAAATTTTAATTTTCTAAACATTTTGACTGTTTGTATAGATGGTGTCGAATTTTTCAAATCCAAAATTTCGACCTTTTTTAGAAAATCTTTGGTTTTGTAAAAACGTTTGACTTTCCAAAATTTTAAAATTATTAAAAATCTCGGCTTTTTTGAAATTTTAATCCGAAATTTTCGAAAAGTAAATATTTTGAAAAATCGAAATTGCCAAAAAAGTATACATTTTCAAATAAGTTTGAAATTTACGATTTTCTGGTAATTTTATTTTTTTAAATATTGATGTTATAACAAAATTTGTATTTAATTACAAAATTCGACTATTTGTCAAATTTTTCACTCTTTTTTAAAGATTCTGGACTGTTTCTCATATATTCAAGTTTTTTTCAATTTTTTGCTTTTTTATGACTTTTTTTTAGTTTATATTTATTTGAAATACTTGTACTTTTTATTAAAATATCGAGTTCTTTGAGAATTTTCACTTTTAAGAGGGATTTTTCCTAAAAATTTAGTTTTTTGAAAATTTTGATTTTTTTTAAGCTTTTAACTTACTTAGCCTTTTTAAAATCTTCCCTTTTTTTGAAAATTACGACATTTTCAAAAAGTTTCCTATCGTTGAAAATCCGTAATTTTTTAAAAATGTAGAATTTTTGAAAGCTAAACTATTTTCAGAATGTCATTTTTGTAATTTTCGAGTTTTTATTTTGAACATGTTCACTTTTTGATCATTTTGATTCTTTAAAATATCGGCTATTATGTAAATCTGAATTATTTTTCAAAATTTCGACTTTTTGCAAGATTTCATTTTTTTATTAATTTCCCTTTTTTTAATTTAAACTTTTAAGTAACGGTTTCAATTTTATTTTAATGCAATTCTTTAAAATTTTCAATAATTTTGCAAAATTTAAAATTATTCTTTTTTTTTCAAGATGTCGACTTTTCTAAAATTATGACTTTTTTAAAAATTTTGACTATTTACAAAATTTTCATCATTTTTTTTTCAAATATTTGTTTATTTCAAAATTCTAACTATCTAAAACTTCGACTTTTTCAAAATTCAACTTTGCTCTTTTTTTTGAAAATTTCAACTTTTCTGATAATTTTGGCTTTTTTTCAATATTTAGACTCTGACCATATTGACATTTAAAATTCGATTCAATGAAAATTAATATTTATTTCGAATTTCCACTTTTTTTTAATTTGGAAATTTTTTTCAGATTGCGATTTTTAAAACAGTGTGACTTTCCTGATAATTTTGTACTTTCTTAAGTAAAGAAACCTTCTGAAAGTTAAGATTTTTTGAAAAGTTGATTAAAAACTTCTTATTTTTAAATCTTGCCACTTTTGACATTTTGACTCTTTAAAATTTTGGATTTCTCAAGATATTAACTTTTTGAAAAATTTAGCTTTTTGTTGAAAATTTCGTCATTTTTTGAACTGCTCCAATTTTTTGAAATATGTCATAATTTTGAATTTTTTTGACTTTTTCATAATAAATGTTAACTTTTTTCGAAATTTTAACTTTCTATGAAAATCTTAACATATTTCAAAATTGCGATTGTTTTAAAAAATTTTGATTTTAAGATTTTTCACTTTTTTAAAATTTTTACTGTCTTTGAAAGTTTTGACTTTTTCAAACTTCTCTTCAAAATTTTTACTGTCTTTGAAGGTTTGGACTTTTTTCAAACTTCTCAATTTTTTTCAAAATATTAACTTTCATTAAAAATTGCAGCTCTAAAATTTCGACTTCTTTGATAAGTTTGAATTTTTTTGAAAAATTACCTTTATTTTAAAATATTTAATTTTATAGAAAATTTCATTTGTTCTAAATTCAGACATATTTTAAGATGTAAACTGATTTTTAAAATTTCTTATTTTTTGAAAATTGTGATTTTCTTTAATTTCGAGTTTTTTTTAGATCCCCGATTTTTTTTAAGTTGACATTTGATATTTAAAATTTTACGTGTACTTGGAACATATTCATGTGTCTTTCCCTTTGACAAATATCTAACTATTTAAGGGGTTGTTCAAACATTTGACTCTTTCTCGACGTTTTGATTTTTTTTGGTTCGAATATTTTCCAAACTTTGCATTTTTTTTTGAAAATTGAACTTCTATGCAGTAAATTATACAGTGTGTTCAAAAAATGAAATATTAACTATAACCCCGATAAAAGTTGGTTATCGATTATGGATGCTATGGCAACCTCAACCGTCAACTTTTTTCTTGTTTGCAAATCTTGTTGCTATGGAGACATGCTCATTTTTGTTAAACGCACCCTATACATTTTTTGAAATTTTTAAATACACCTTTTGCTTCTTAATGTCATGGTACACTTTATTTATAGGATACACAATAAAACAATTATGTATACATCAAATTAAAAAATAGGTCTTATTTTTCATTTCTTCCAAATTTTTTGGCCTGTTTTTATCACTGTAGTTTTGCGGATTTCACCGAAAAATTCAAGGGGTTTCAAGTCTGGGAATCTAGCTCCTATTATTGAATAGCCCACATACTTCTATTTGTAATCTTTTACTGCATTCTTATTCAGAAACCCTTTTGAACTAAGTTTAATTATTTGTTCGTTTTTTGAAATTCAATTTTATTTAAAGACTTTAAAGCCATTGCGATGGTTGACATAATTCAGATGAAAATAAAAAATAAACTGATTATTACTAGAACTTCGTCGGAAACGTAAGGTACATTTAACGCGCATTTTTACAGATCCAGAGAAACGAAACCGGCAAATTAAAACCACAAGTTCTGAAAATAAGTTTGTGTGAATTTAATCTAAAACACTTTAATTAATAAACTTTGCTAACGGTTTTCCTGAAAAGGATTTATTTCTAATTATTTTTCAATATTTTTTAAGTGCCACAATTTACAAACACCCTGCCTTGGCAGAGTATTAAATTAACTTCCAATTTCGTATATCCTGCTTTCAATAGGATTTTTCTGTTACTAATTAATATATTACTGATTAAACCATAACTCTACGCACACTATTAAAATTAGTTCAACATTTGTAAACCGGTAGCGAAAATATTTAACATATATTTAGACTGAATATAAACTCAGATTATTTGTTGAAATAGCAAGCAAAGATGGAACCATGAAAAGAAAAAATTCCAATAACCGTTAAACAAAGGAAACATTTGGGGCAATAAATTAAGTATGTGGCTCTCGCGCAAATTTAGAACGAAAACCTGAATTAATTTTGAGAAGGGTTTATATAGAATTTAATCAATTTACTAAAACAGGTCTCCGGCGAATGGTCCTTATATTTTATTCAAAGCTGCTGAGTTACCTCTCCTTTTTCTGCTTTTATTAAATATAAAAGGCTAAATGGATGGTCTATGGGTAAATTAGAGGATCATTAATTTCACCCCAAACTCAGAATGGTTTGGCTTGTATGAAGTCGTCTTATATTACACAATTTATTCCAACCCAGCTGTCGTACGCTACCATGGATACAACATCGTTGAAAAAAGCATCGATCTTTGAACATCAATATATTTTTTTCATTAAACATCGATGTCCCAAACAATTATATTCGGTAACGATACATCGATACTTTGTCGTTGTTTTTCAAATATTTAACTGCGGGCTTAATAAGTGAAAATTAGGAGTGTGTAGAAATGGCCATCAATTAAAGAAAAATTTGAATATAACCTTAAAATTTCGACCTTGTCCTGGAAATTCCGAAAGTAGCTACATTTTCGACATTAATCTTGAAATTTAGACTATAAGTGAAATTTAAAATTTCCACCCTCAAAATTTCTATACTCTATGGTTAGGTTTAGGTTAGACAGATGAAAATTGCGCCCCACATACCCCTTATCATACAATATTGACATTAGATAGTAGGGTGTGTTGAGTAATTTCAATTTTTAATAATCAAAATTTCGACCTTTGCCTCGAAATTTCTAGATTAAACTCGAAATTCGAGATTCGAGTCGAAATTTTGAGAAAAAAGTCAATATTTCAAGGTTAAATCCGAAATTTGTGGACTGACGTCAATATTTTGACTTTAATCTTGGAATTTCGAGAATAAACTCAATATTTTGAAATCAACTTCAACAAGTCAAACTTTTGTGAAAAAACTAGAAATTTTGCGTTCCAGCTCGAAGCTTCTAAAATATTTATTTTAATTGATTTCGTTTTTACGCCTAATTTCTTTAATTATTTGTTACAAAAAAATGTTACGAAATGAAAATTATTTTTCTTCCAAATTGAAACCTCTACTTTTTATTTATTTTTTTTTAATTTAAATTTTGAATCAAAACTCAATATCTAAGTTGTTTGAACCAAAGATTATACGTTTCAAGAATAAAATTTTCGAAATCAAATAGATATTTTGTGATTACTGTCCTACATTCAAGAAAAATTTCAACATTAAAAAGGTAAATTCAAGATTATAATATCTTTCACTTTATTCCCAAATATTTATAAAATACTTTCGAATTTTCTATACAAATCGAAGGTTAAACTCCTGATTTGAAGAAAAGTTTTAAATTTCGGAATAAAACTAAAATTTATAGAAATAAAATTTGGTTTAATACAAAGTTTGCAAGTTTAAAAATTACTGGCTTCTAAAAATTTAAAAATTTTGAAAAAAGCCAAAGTTTTGGAAAAAATTAAGATTTTGAAAAACAACGAAAATTAAAAAAAAAGACAAAAATTTTTATAACACTTTTTCTAAAAGAGTGGATTAGTAACAATACCAAGCTTAATGAAATACTTTATAAAAGATTAGGTTTTAAAAAACCATCTGAAGAAAAAACATTTGAAAATTTTTGTCAAAAGCAATCAACATTTTTAGAAAAAATCCAATTTTCAAAAAATTTAAAATTTCGAAAAAGGCGAAATTTTGACAGACGAATTTTTGATTTAAAATTAGCTATCCAAAATTTAGAAAAATATCGAAACTTATGTGGAAATTCTGAAAAATTCAGCATTTCAAAAATGCTGCAATTTTGACAATTAATAAAATATTTGCAGATAACATTTTGGAAGAAAAAATAATGTGTAAATAAATTGTTATTTTGAAAATACTCAAAACTTTAAAGAAAATTGCAAAATTTTAAAAGATAATTTTCCAGATAAATTCAACTTTTTTCTTAAAAATCGGAATTTTTGAAAAAAAAACATTTTTTAAATATGGTTCTATATTTTTTAATATTAATTCTGAAACAGTTAGGACTTTCAAAAAAAGCTTGGAGATTTTGGAAAATCGCCAAAAATTTCAAAAATGTTTAAAACTTTGAAATATTTTTGTGATTTAATATAATTAAAATGTTCAAGAAAATGAGAAATTTCAAAATAAAGTAAAAATGTTCAAAGAAAAAAATGGAAAATTTAAAACAACGGCGAAATTTTCAAAAATAAATTCGAAAGTTGTTTTAAAATGCGAAATGTTCTTAAAATTACAAATTTTGGTATTTAGAAATGTTGACATTTAAGAAAAAAATTGAAAAAGAAACTACAAATTCAAAAAAATTGAAAGTCGAACTTCTGAAAATTGTTGACATTTTCATGAAAAGATAAATTTTGTTAAAAAATCCAAAAGTTTTTCAAAAAAGTAAACATTTTAAAAATTCGAGCTCTTTAAGAAAGTCAGAGGGGATTTTGTAAAAACGCCAAACTTTAAAATAGTTGGATTTTCCAAAAAATTAAAGCTTTGAAAAAATATTGAATTTTGAAATTTTTGAAGTCATACTAATGTTCAAAATATTTGACATTTTAAAAAGTTAAAATTTCAAAATATTTTAAGAAACAAAATTTTTAAAAAATTCAAGTTTTGGAGAAAATCAAAGTTTTGAAAAACAGAGGAATTTGGAGAAGATATCAGAATATTTAAGAGTTAAAAGTTTTATAAATATCGACATTTTTATAAAAAATTGAAATATTTAATAAAAAGATAAGATTACCACAAATAGTGATATTTTGAATAATTCGAATTTCGAGTCTTTTAAACCGAAGATTACGTTTGCAGAATAAAATTTTTAAACAAGGTAACCATGTAGACTATAATGAAGAAAAACTTCAATATTTAAAAGGTAAAATCAATATTTCTAAAAATTCCTCTTTACTCCCAAATTTTTATAAGAATGTCCGAAATTTCTATAAAAATTTAAGTCTTAACTCACGATTTAAAGAGAGAAAGAAAAATTCCAGAAAAAACTGAAATTTATAAAAACAAAATTTGGTTTATTACAAAATTTTAAGAAAGATTCGAAATTTGTCAGAAAGTTTGAAATTAAAAAAGTATACAACTTTCAAATTAAAACATGGAATTCTCCTAAAAATTTGTAATAGTAGATATTACCATTTTTAAATCAAAAATTGACAACTTCTTAGATAAAAGTATTTCAAATTTAGTATTTCGGGTCGAAATGTCGAGAATTTTGTTTTGATTTTTACTTGGAAACTTTTACTTTTGACACAAAAAATAGGCATCTTTAAAAATGATGCTCTTGTCTCTGGAAATGTCGATTTCTTTAAAAGCAAAATAGAAAAGAAGGAATAAAAGAGTAAAAATGTAGAAATTTACCTAAAACAAATTTTTCTTAAAGAAATTGAAAAATTTAAAGCTAGAAATAGTAATTTTTGTAAAAACTAGAATTTTTCATCTTTCTCCTGTCTGAAAATTTTGCTTATGGCTTAAAATTATCAAAAAGTTTGATATTTCAAAATACCAGTCGTATACATTGGAGCAAAACGTCAATATTTGAAAATTAAAGTTAAAATGTTAACTATTTCTACCGTAAATAATCTCAAGCATTCAGAAAACATTTTCGAATTTTCAAATTTTAGATCACTCCAAATTTTGAGAAAAAATTTCAACCTTCGAGAAAAATCTAAAATTTTTAAAATTAAAATATGGAAATTTGGTGTAATACACAAAATTAGAAAAAAATTCGAGGTATAGAATTTTCAAGTAAAGCGCGGACACGTATTAAGAATTTTTACTTCAAAATTGAAAACTTTGTGCAAATTTGTAAATTGGAAATTCGGATATTAAAAACTCTTTCTTGGTTTTTATTTGAAAATTTTTATTTTTAATTGACAAATTGGTCTACTTTGAAAATGTTTATCTTTTTTCTAAAAATTCAGCTTTTTGTAGAAGTTTTAAATAAAAATATGAAATTAAAAAAATTAAAGGTTAAGAAGAAGGAAATTCATGTAAAAAATGTTGTCTTAATGATATTGAAAATTTGAAGTTTAAACTAGAAATTTTGATAAGAATGAGAATTTTCTTTTTGCGCTGAAAAATGTTTAGGCAAAAAGAAAGTTGTCATAGAATATATTAATTGCATTTTTTTAAATCTCGATTTTAAATTTACAATTAATTGTTATTTACTTAATATTTATTATTTTAAAGAAAATATTTCAATATTTTCAATATTTTCGAGTTTTCAAAATTAATATTTGAAAATTGTTCCTAAAATTTAATTTCTCTTCAAAATTTGGTCTTTTTTATAGAAATATAAATATCTATGAAATTTAGCATCAGTTTGCCAACTATACACTGCCGCCATCGGGTGACTAGTTACACAATTGTGTGGTTGTTTGTCCCACTAATTCTAAGCGACAGATGGCACCAATTTTGCCGTAATGCGATACATCGATTTTTCAAACCTCGTTTATAAACTAAACGATGTATCAATATTTTTTATGCTTTGCCATCGATGTTGAGACATCGATGTTTACAAACGATACATCGATGTTTTCTAAACATCTAACTATCGTTTGCTTCCTTAAACACGCCTAAAGGCGCGTACTGACTTGAATGTGCATGCGTTGAGTCCAAGCGCATACACAAGCATATGCATGTGTACCAACTCAGAACATTTGTAGACCTTGATTGCCCCGCACGCATGTGTGTTGTTTCACTCCTTTCCGGTCATTCATGCATGTCTTCTCAAAAATAACAGTTATTTTTTGTTTTACATTATTTACCTACCGATTTAACTTATCGGCCATTTCATCCCAAGCATCTATCTTTTTATTTTTAGAGGAATGGAAGGAATGTTTTTCATCCCCCAAAATGGGATGTTGATCGTACAAATCAATTAATTGTAAGCATTCTTGATTAGACTACTCCATTCTGTCTTTATTGAAATCGTTATTTGTCAAAAACTCTTCACAGTAAGGAACACTGTTCATTCTGGTGCATGCGTTAGACTACTGTAGATTTGTAGATTAACAAAAATCCGTCCATACTGAGCACACATGCACGATATATTTCTTTTGAGAGGAGCCAGAGACCGACAGCCGTCGGCTCAGGCCATGCGCGTTCGCGGTCGCTCGCGAGAAGTTAAACATGCTCCGAGTCATTGTGAATGGCACGTCCACATTTGAATGCGAATGTGCATTTGCTTCGACTCAGCGCATGCACATTCAAATCAGTACCCGCCTTAAGAAGTTTAAACTTAAAAAACGCGTAATCAGCAACAGGGTTCGAACCTGTGGCCTCTCAAGTGTGCTAACTTTGTGATATGTACCGTTAAGCTATACTGACCTTAATAAGTACGTATTTAACTTTTGTCCCAACATAACTACACGCCTATTAGGAGTTAAACTGACTATCGTGCATTGTTTAAATTTTGCTTTAGTTTGATTAATATTTTAGTTGACTGTTAAGCTAACTTTTTATTTGAAAAAGTCGATTTTTTTTTAAATTTTACTTTTAAAATGTTGGATTTTTAAAAATTTCGACCCCTGTATTCACCTTAGGCGTAAGAAATAAAGTCTCGTTTATAAATTGTTTCATCTCCTATATAATGCTACATACTAGTACACATATTTCTGCAGACTTTAGAAGATACATTTCTTATTATTATAGGCTTTCCAATTAAATTAAAATAGGCCCCAGAAAATACAGTATATTTCCAAAATCTGCTGAGACCAAATATTGATGATCGCTCCAATGTGTTGCGGATTCGAAAAACCATCATTAAATAATAATCAACAATCACAAAAGTAAGACTTTCATTTTAAACCTCTGATAACATGACTAGCGGTGTAGAGAAACTTTTTTAAATCAATTTGTATGGCATTATCGTCCTATCTTCTAGCAATTCCCACCATTAGCTCTAACTGTTTTTCATTCTACGCCATTACTTTCATATTGGATCGATAAAGTCTTTTTTACTGCTTATAAATGTAGCCATAAATCTTGAAAAGATGCGTTTCTGTTTTTAGTGCCGCCAGATATCCTCGATACAACGACCAGCCCGGATATCATAGTGGACGAAGGAACGAATGTTACTCTGCGATGCGGTGCTAAGGGCTCTCCGGATCCTTTGATCGCTTGGAAGCGAGAAGATGGTCAAATGATACACTTGGATACGGGGCGGGAAGGTAAATTTGTTGACCGTTTGTTTGGAGTTAAAGTTGCTTGAAAGTTTGTTAGATTGCACGATTTTGGCTGTCTGTTGTAAAATGTGTTTTTAAAGATAGAGGAAAACGTTTATTCTCGAACTGTCAGAAGGATTTATTGCTAAAAAATTTTACTACAGCATTCAACTTCCTGGCTTTGAATTAAGTTCTTAGAATGTTGCACCTTTTCACTACATTCGGTAATTGTTCAGATAACTACGCGATACGTATTTCGCCAGCAAAACTTGCATTAATCCTAATTGATTAGCTGAGTTTATTCCTGCCGTAAGCAAATTGTTTACACTTTCTTACGACAAAGGGGTATTCCCTAACATCTGGAGCTCTGCTGAATGTAGGAGGTCCCTAAAAAAGGAACTTGGCTAACAACTAACGCCCTATGTTTTTGTTTCCCGTCATTTCTAAAATGATGAAGAAAGTTATTAACTTCGAGGTTCTCAAATATCTGAAAGAAAATAGAATCATTTCGGACAGGCAATAGGTTTTCTGACAACAACCTTCAAATTGCGATCTCCTGGCATATGTTACTTATGCCTACTCAGCTGTGGTAAAACACAGTGAGGCTAGGATTGTCGCAATGGATATCTCAAATGCGTTTGACAAAGTCTGGTACTCATCTCTTCTCGCCAAATTAACATCTTATGGTCTTCCTCCTGGACTCTGTCATCTCATATCCAGTTTTCTCACTGGCAGATCTCTTTAGTTGGTCGTTGATGGCATTTCATCCGAAACATCTCCTCTTAATGCAGGGGTGCTTCAGGGATATCTGCTGTCTCTTACTCTGTTTTTCTTACACATAAAAGATCTCTTAGTTTTAATTTCCTATCCGATACACAGCTACACCGATGATAACAGCCTTGTGTCATCTTTCTTCCCCAATAAACCGTTATCCGTCGCTGGTTCAGATCGGCTAAGGGAACAGCAGGTATAGATGATTCTTTCGTTCGTTCTGGAATGGAATAATAATCATCTGCTCGATTCCAATGCTTCAAAAACTAAAGTGTCGGTTTTCTTTAAGAAAACTGAAAGGTATAATACAACAAACATACTCGTGGACAGCAAAATCCTTCCAATGGGATCTGATCTGTCCATCCTGGGTCTACAAAGACAGCGTTAACTTCTCCTATGATGACTAGGTGCCCGCCATTGCCAAGTCCGCCTCTCAGAAGCTAGGTTCTCTTTTTAGAATTAAAAAGTTCTTTACACCTCATCCACTGCTCAGTCTATACAAAGCTAAGTAAGGCTAACCCTAGAGTTCTCTTTTTATGTTTGAGGTTTGGGCACAAAGCACAATTTAGCTTTTATGGCTTTAATTTAAAGAGAACGAATTCGTTTAATTTATAACGGGAGTTTGATCGATTCTCTTGAAATATTGGAGCAGTGGCTGATGGTTGTTTTCTACAAGTATATTCATGGGAGATGCTCTCACGAACTAATAGGACTGATCCACTGAAGAACAAGATTTTTGAGGCATACAATACAGTCGAAGAAAGCAAAATCATATAGTTGACACTGTGAGGACTTCTGTCTGTGAGGATTCTTCTTTCTATAGAATTTCTTAGCCTTGGAATTTGTTATTAAGTAGAGCTTTTCCCGAAAATTACAACCAATACTTATTTAAAAAGGCGGTGCGTCGCCCTCTATATTTGTTTGCGTATCCTACTAAGTGATATTTGAACTTATAAAAATCTGCTTTAACTTTTTCTGCTAATCAATTAAGATTAGTGTAGTTGAAAATATAAGTTCTGCTAGCGAAATACATATTGCGCAATTACTTGATTAATTGCCGATGTGGTAATGAGTTAAAGCCCTCTATGGACTTAAAAAATGTTAATAAGAGACAAATATTGAGCGGTGGAGAATTTATGATCTATACATAATGTTTTATTTTTCTTTCAGTAGCCCAAGTAAATGGTTCACCACTCAATATTTCAAGAGTCCGGAGAGAACATATGGGGCCTTACCTATGTATCGCTTCAAATGGGATACCTCCTTCTGTTAGTAAGAGGATTATGTTAGTAGTACAATGTAAGTTTTATCTCATAAATAATTCCAAACGTGTTAGCTTTGCTGAAATTTGCTTCCGGACGGAAATCTTTTTGCGGGTTAATCCTGAATAATAAAGTATTTTCTAATAATATCTACGCTAATTTTCTCGAACAAAAACAACATGCAATAAAAAATTGGAAAATTATGAAATACTAGCGTGACTTGTGGTCAAAATTTTACCTATTGCATTTGTAAAGAATGAAATTATTTAACATATAATTAATTAGTATTTATTCATATGCAAATTCTTAATCCTTACCTTTATGATATGATGAAAGGAACAAAAGGGTGACAATTAGGAGTTTTATCAACAATTTTGGCTGTTGTTCACATTTTTATTATTTTTTTGTAAAATCTGTTTTCTTTAAAATTTCGATATTTTCTCGAAACTGCAACTTTTTTGAACTTTGAGAATTTTGATTGTTATTCACACTTTTTTTAAATTTCAGCCTGACAAAATCTTGACAAAAATTTTGATAACTTCGACTTTGCTAAAAAATTAGATATTTTTTAACGTTTGATTATTTTGAAAATTTTGACTTTAGGTACATTTAATTTTTTTTATGCAAAATTTGACTTTCTCATTTAGACTTTTTTTTTAATTTTTGGTTTTCTTTCAAGATTTCGATCACCTAAATATATTTTAAAAGGTTAGAATTTTCGAAAATGTTAATTTTGTTTTAATTTCTGCTGTTTTTGAAAACGTCTACTTGTTTTAAAAATTTTAATATTTTTAATAATTTCCACCTATTTTAAATCCTCATTTTTCAAAATTTCGACCTTTCCCAAAATTTTAACTATCTGAAACTTTAACCTTTCAAAATTTCTATTTCTTCAAAATTTTTTGTAACTCTTGATTTTTAAAAATGTTGACTATTTGAAAATAAATACTTTTTAAAAATTTTGACCCTTTTAAAAATTTTAACTTTTTTTAAGAAATGCCATCTTTTTTTCAATTTTTTGTCTTTTGTCAATTTTAAACTTTTTTCGAAAATTTGACTTATTTGAAAATTGCAATTTATTAAAATTTTGAGTATTTAAACAAATTCGACCTTATTTTAATATTTCACGTTTTCGAAAGTCTTAACTTTTTGATATACTCTCCTTTGTTTAAAATGGATACTTATTCGAAGTTTTCGATTTATTTTCACATATTGGCTTATTAAAGATTTCAATTTTTCTCCAAGTTTTAACGTTTTTTAGATTGGACTTTTTCTAAAGTTAATTTTTTTAAAAAGTTTTAGTTAGTTTAAAAAAAACTTCCACTTTTTAAAAATTCTGGCTTTCTCTCAAAACATTACTTCTAAAATTTTGATCGTTTCAAAATTCTACTTTTTTCAAATCTTTGAACCTTGCAATTTTTTTTAGAATTTCGACTTTAAAATGTTTCGACTTGTTTTCCAATTTCGTCCTTCTCAAAATTTTAGTTTTCTTTTGTGACCTTTTAATACTTTGTTCAACATATTGAATCTTTTTTTAAAATATTGTCCTGTTCTCAAATTTTTATTCTTTTTTAAATTGTCCCTATTAAGAAATTCTACTTTTGTGAAAATTTTGACTTTATTAAAGATGACACAAAAGTCAGTAGTTTTTTTTTACATAGAAACGAAAGGGAAGAGAATGAAATATAAATGATCAAACCATTAGATACAGATAAAAAAATCTAAATAGTAAATAAATTATTTTGGAAAATATGAATATATTAAATTAAAAATAATAAAAATTTTGTGTAATTCAAGTCGAGTCAATTAGGATTTTAAAGTAAAAAATAATTTATTAAAGATGCTTACTTTTTGACCTTTCTCAAATTTTTTTTTTTTTGAAAATTTCGACTTTTTTTCAGAATCAAGTTTTTTTCAAAACTTCCACCTTCTTTTGAATCTCTCCTATTCTGGAATTTTTGATTTCGCTGCAAAATTTTTCCTTTGAAAAATTAAATTTTTGGATAACTTTTTTACTTGTAAATTTCAAAAATATTTCAAGAATTTCTACCTTTTTAAAAAACGTTCGACTTTTTTTGAAAATATCTACTTTTTGTGAAAATTTTAAGTTTTGAATGTTAACATTTCATTTTTTTCATCATTTCGTCTTTTTCATGAATTTTCAAACTTTTCAAAATATTGTGTTTTTTTTTAGAAATTTTGATTTTTCATTGCAAATTAAGGGCTTTTTTGGAATTTCTATTTTTTTAAATGGTAACATTTAAAATTTTATTATTATTACTTTTTAATATTTCTTGATTTACTTATTGATTAATATAGTTTGTTGAATATGATTATTGTCTTTGAATATATCGATTTTTTTATAATTTTCAATTTTTTGGAAAAGCTCAACCAATTTTTACTACTTATTTTTATCTTTTCTTGCAGTTTTGACTTTTAATGAAAGTCACGCCTTATTATTGAAATTTCTAATTTTTCTGGAAATCTGGAGTTTTTTTTTAACATTTGATTTTTTTTTTGTGAATTTGATTTTTTATGAAAACTTGAATTTGTTTTCAAATGCCGTCTTCTTTTAAAAAAATACTGTAACGAAATGTAAATTATAGAATGTAAACAATAGAATTTAGTACGTAAGAAAATTTTCTAGAGAGATCTGATGAGGGGAAAGCGGCTGCAACAACGAAGCAAATGGCAGATAAGCGTTCCAAGAATTTCGGGAAACGATAAACCTTATCTGCGGGATTTTTCTAGAACCTGGGAGCCAAAACTATATAAGGCGGTCGCCTTTCCCTCGAGTCAATTAGTTAGTCAGTCAGTGTTATTAGTGAGCTAGTAGTTAAAAGTCAATAGGTGAGTTAATTATTCAGTTTGTAGTGTTCGGAGTTTAGCTTAAAAATAAAGTGGGTATTATTCAGCAAGTGTTTAATAATCAATTCGAACCGATAAGCCCGTAACATCTGGTGTCAGAAGCGTGATTATTATTGTGCTTTGTTGCGCGGAGAAATTTACCAAGTGGTCACGCAGTTGACTTTATCTTAAACGTTTCAATGTTAAATAGTTTATACGGGGTGCGTCAAGAAAAATATTGAACATTCTAAAACGCTTTATGGAAACAAGATTGAAATCGGCCAAAATAGAGCAATAAATGCAATGTTTAAAGATCAAGCAGAACAAGGACGACAAGAAAAAGAACAGGAAGAAGAAAAGAAAAGGAATGCAGACAAACAAGAATTGCATAGTCTATTTGCAAATATAACTAAAAGAATGGGAGTTGATGTTGCGAAAATGAAGGAAGAAGTGGAAGAACAAATTACCGGAATGAGAGAAGAAATGCAAGAAGAGATTGGCGAAGTCGGGACAGAAATTGGAAAAGTAAAACATCAAGCTTCTTGATTTTGGAAAATGCAACACAGGAGATCAGCAACATCTAAAATAACATGAAGAAGTTGCTAAGTGGACAAGTCATACAACACGAATCCGAAAGTGTATCTGTTATTTCTTCCCAAAAGGTGAAACCTCCGACCTATGATGGGAATACATCCTTCCAGACTTACAGAAACCAGTTCGAAGCTGCTGCTAGGGCCATCGGTAGACGGAGGAAGGAAGCAAAGGCGACCTTATTGGTGGTATCCCTGCGCGGAGATGCTCTGGAATTACTCCGAACTCTATCGGATCAAGAACAAGCCATTACTATGAAGATCTAGTTAGGGCTTTAGAGCTGAGATTTGGAGACCAACATTTGCAGCAAGTTGTCCAGTCGCAGCTGCTAGTGAGAAGGCAGAAAAGTGGCGAAACGCTGCAAGAATTCGAGGCTGACGTGAGAAGACTGGCGTATATCGCCTATCTAACAGTACCAACCGACTTTCTGGAACTTAATGCAGTTAGAATCTTTATACAAGGAATAAGAGATCCAGAAGTCCAGAGAGTGATATGCTTGTCAAACGTCCGAACATCAAGGGAGGCACTGATTAGAGCTTTGGAGGTTGAAGCTGCTTACAAGGTTTCAGAGTCAAGGGCGTCACGAAGAATTAGGAAGGCCGACATCGAGGAGGCAGCGAATGACCCTGATCTTGCAAATGTCATAAGCGTTAACACGCAGGAAATAAAGAAAATGAACGTGAACATAAGCGCTAATATGCAGAAAATGAACGCGAGCATCAAGGAACCGGTAGGAACCCTTAAAGGCAGATCCAACAGAAGCGTATGTTACAACTGTAGCAAACCGGGGCACTTTAAAAAGGACTGCAGGTCGACCTCAAGAAGTCGACAAGCCCCGCAGCAGGAAAACTAAATTCAGCCAGTGGGAAGGGGCACTCACAGGCTGGTGTCGAGCAACGAGCCCCCAAAACTCTTTCCATCAAACGGATAAAAAGGATCATAAAAAGAAGGAATGTACAGGCAACAGTGGACACAGGCGCCATGATTACTTTAGCACGAAGAAACATTCTACCGTCATAACCAAAGGTACTGTCGCAAAGAATTGCCCTCAGAACAGTTACGGGAGATACTGCGCCAATTATAGGAGAGGCAGACCTTATGATTGGTTTGGGAAAACTGCGGATTTTGCATCGAGTGTTGGTGGTAGATATCGAAGACGAGCTGATTGTAGGGATGGATGTAATCAGGCAACATAGCTTCACTTTCGACTTAGCGCAGAACATTTTAAGGATTGGAAATGAAGAGCTTTTTTCCAAAAGTTTGTAATTTTCTATCAAAATTTAACTTCCTCCAAGAAAGGTGGAAGCTTCTAAAATTTTAATTCTTTTCGCAAAATTAAATTTTTTACAGGTGTTAATTTTTTTGTTGAAATAAATTGTTTTCATTTTTAAAAATGTATTTTATTTTGAAAATTAACTTTTCTTAAAACCTAAAATTCTTTAATAAACTTGAAGTTTTTTAATTTTACAAGTCTTCAAAGCTTCGAGTTTATTTTCAAAACTAGTCTTTTCTTTCAAAATTTTACGAATCTTCTCAAAATTTTTCTTTTTCCGAAAATTTCAAATTTCAAGTTTTATTTTCTCAGAATTCGACTTTTCCAGAAAAATTTTGACTTTTTTCTTAAAATTTCAATTTTTCTTTTGTCCTTTTTTTTAGATTTATTCATTTTTTCAAAATTTGGCTTTTCCTAGAAATTTTTAATCTTCAACATTTTGATTTGTAAATTTAGTTTTTCCCTCAAAAAATGGATTTTTCTGGAAATTTCCACAGTTTTCACCAAAAGTATAAACATTTTGATAAAAATATTATTTTCGAAAAGGTCGGAAAAATATGGTTTGAAAACTTTCGACTTTTTTCTAAAATTTCCTTACTTGGTCAAAATTATGTAAAAAGGATAATAAAAGAGGTTAGTTAATACGTCGAATAATAATTAATTGTTATTAGAAATCTTAATTTTTTTCGATATTTGAAAATTGTCTGAAAATTTAAATAAAAAATATAACGTTTCATATTTTTGAAACTTTCGCCTTTTTTGCCCCCTTAGAGGTTGATCTCTTCAAATCGATTAAATTCCTACTTATATATTTCTCTGGACTATTTGTTGTACATAAAATAAATAATTCGTGAGATTTTGATATAAAATTTTAAAACTGGTATTACTTGTAAACTTTTTATAACGTATTTTTTTTACTTTAAAATATATGGCGATTTATTACGAGAGCAATGGTGTGTAAGATTTAATTGTTTTCATATTTTCATAGGTAGCTCTCGTCTAGTAAGTCCAGAAATTGTTAATTTACCCGTTTAAATGACTAGAACATGAGAGCTCTGTTGTTTTAGGGTTAATGAATAATGTTATCGTGGAGATGAGGAACTTGAGAAATTCACGGTGTGCACAATAGGTTAAACATCCGCGAAATACACCCTCTATTATTCAACCTTACTGTTATTAATATCGTTACATGCCAGAGATTGCTTTCATCGTTCCGTATTAGCCTGTTCCCGCGTCATGTTTTATGCACTACATGTGTACACACGTAATAAATGAGAATATTTCCGCCGCTGTCGTTACCGTGCAAAGAAAAAAGTAGCGAAAAGCACATAGCTGGTTAAATGCTCGCTTTTTCGCACAATTGGCGTGCGCGGTCTGCTCATAAAAACGTCGGTTTGTCGTAATTAAACTTCTTTATTTCGCGTTTTGGTTCACCACTTTCATTTTTTTTTAACGACAGAGGAAATTTGTTCGATTTTCAATTACATTTAACACAAACAAAATAATATATAAACGCACATACAGCTTACATATGCCATAATTTTTGTCTGATTGTTAGAATAGTTCCGCCAAAAGTAAAGGATAATTTTGCTACTAATTAATGAAAACTCGACTTGGTTGGTAACAAAACATAAGTTTAGCCCCTGTCCAAAACAAACGCCAAACGGGCCTAAAGAAGTTTTGTCTTCAAAAAAAGCTAAAATTATAAAAAAGAACGATATGATATTAATAATAAATCAGACATTATAAGTTTGAGCCTGTCACAGTTTTTGGGAACACTACTTTGCCAATTTAACTGATTTTCTACATTCATTAATAACAATGTACCTATGGGACATACATAGAAGTTTCTTAGGTGTTGAAGTAGACCCAAAGTAAGAATTTGAATTCGATTCAATAAATTCAAGTTTGTTTTTGTTTTACGTGAGAGTAGAAAATTACCTACAACTTGAAGTGAAGTTATTTTATCGATGGTTCCCAAATTTCTATTTAATAAATTTCTAAGCATTGACTGACAGACAACGCACAGCGTAAACAAATGAGTCTGGCAGCATGAAATTTCATATAGTTGTTGCCGTAATACGGAGGTGAGCACTAAGAGAGGATTTCTCAAATTTCAGCCTCTAAGATAGTAAAAGTGAGCATTAGCGGATAGGAAATTGTTATGTAATGAGTAATGAGGCAATTGTATTTAAAGTTGCTTAAGCGCGTTGACAGCTGACAACATTGATTAATTTGTCTCTACACAAATGTATCCAAATTTTTGCAGGTAATCCATGTATATTTAGCCTTTTTCACGAATTCTTTTCTTTCAACTTCTAAAAATTCAAGTTTTAAACTCCAAATTCATGTTTCAAACTCGAAATTTTGGATTTAATTTGGTACTTCTGATATTTAAATTGAGATATGGAGAAACATGTTCTTTCTAAATATTTTAAAGATTCTCCTTAAAATTTTCAATTTGTGGTCAACATTTTCTGCACATAATCTAAAAGTTTCGCTTTAATGCAATTATTTTCAACGTTCCTAATAAAATTTTAAACTCGGACATTTTTCTAAATTTTGGATTTTTCTGAAACCTTTCAGTTTAAACATGAAAATTACTACTTTTTAAAATGCCAGCTTTAAAATCGAAATTTAGTAAAGTTTTTTTTTTGGGGGGGGGGGAAGATTTATAGCCTCGAATTTGTTTTTAAGAACAAGCTTATTATATAAAAAGTCGAAGTTACAAAAATTAAGATTTTCCAGAAAAATGTCAACACTTCAACACTCGAAAAAGTTTTGAGTAAGTTAAAATTGTCACCAAAAGTAAAAATTTTGAAGATAGAAATTTTGAAAAAATCAAATTGTGAAAAAAGTTTTAGCTTCGAAAAAACAGTAGAAATTTTCAAAAAAAGAAATGGCGAAATTAAAAAAAAAAACTGAATTTACAATTATTGGGACATCTTAAATTTTTAAAATGTTGACTAGTCTTATATTAAAAAAACGGAAAGTTCCAAAAAAATGAAATAAGGAAAAATTTTCAAAAAAGACCGAATAATTTAAAATGTCTACATTTTGAAATATTAATGTCTTAAAATTGTATCTTTAAGAAATGTTGAAATTTTAGAGAACATCTAAATTAAAAAAATTTTAGAATAAAGAAATAATATTCAAAAAACTCTAAAGTTTTAAAAAATAACATATGGGAAAATAGTCAAAGTTTTCGTAGAAAGTTAAAATTTGAACTCTATCTGGACAATATTTTCAAATTTTAAAAAAAGGTGATATTTTGAAAAAAAATAGAATTTTGAAAAATCCACATTTTCAAAAAAATTCTAAAATTTAAAAAAATTGTGCAGTTTTGAAAACAAATAAAAATTTGTACAAAAGGCAAAATTTTAAAAAATAAACTAAAAGTGCAAGAATAGTCATAATTTTGAAAAAATTTCGAGAAATCTGAGTACTGAAGAAAAGCCAATATTTTAGAAAAGTCAAAATTTTTAAAGGATGGTTCAAATTTTGGTTAGGTAAAATTTTTAAAAAAGTCGAACATTTTTTAAGTCATATTTTGATTAAAAATTGTCTTAAAAAAATTTAGAAAAATGTCGTTATCTCCAAGACAGTTAAAGGTTTGCAAAAAAGGTCGAAATTTTAAAATATAATAAAATATAAAAAAACCAAATTATCAAAAAAATTCATAGTGCACAAAATTATCAATATATTCCAAATACCCATAATTAAAAGATTTAAAATTTTTAATAACAGTCGAAATTTTAAAAAAAAACGTTAGCTTAGGAGAACATTTTCAGAGAAACAAAATTTTTAAAACAATTTAATCAAAAAATTTAAAGTCAAAATTTAAAAAAAATAAAAATCATCATCATAGAATTTAAGATTTTAAAAAATAACAAAATTTTTAAATAAATTCGAAATTTCAAGTCTAAATTTTCAAAATTAGTTAATGTTAATAAAAATTTCGCGACTTTGAAAGAGTTCTTCAAAGTTAAAAAAAAAAGAAAAATTTTATGATTCTTAAAGAAAAGCAAAGGAATCATAATGAAGTTAAAATTTAGGAAGAAGTCGAAATTTTGAATAGTAATAGCTTTGAAAAAAAGTCAAACATTTTTCTGAAAGATTAAATTTTTGGAACTGGAACTTAAAGAAAATTTTATTGATGTAAATTGTTTTGTATGAGTCAAGTTCTCTGTTATTTGTGACCGATCTTAACAATTTTAAATTTTCGATGTTAATTTTATGTCTTATACTTATCATATGTGTAACAACACTTGATTTTTCTTCTCTATTGTATCCAAAATGAGCGATATGTTCTTTAAATCTAGTTTTAATGGATCTCTTAGTCTGTCCAACATATGATAAATTTTAATTGTTATAGATTTCTTTAGAACAAATAATCAAAATTGGTTTTCTTTTCTTTAACTTAGACTTTTTTTTAATAATCTAATAGAGCGGTTTCCAACCTGGGTTACGTGTACTCCTGGGGGTGCGTCGTAAATTGTTTAGGGGTACTCCAAAAAAAAGTTGGGGGCAAACAATTTTTAAAAAATTATTCAAACAAAATCTTATTGTCGTCCTGAAAATAAATTATATTCCAAATTGTGTTTGTTCAATACAATTAAAAAACGAAGAATTTTCTAACATTAAACTTTTGTTTATTGAAAGAATTAAATGATATATTTAAATCTCACCAAAAAACCAGTAAACCCGTGAGCCACGTGCAGATATCACACCACTGGTCTCAGTCACGTAGTGAACTATTATACATTGCCGAGAAAGTGGGCTTTACATCTTTAATATTTGTTCACAAACCCTAGTTAGTGACGTCGGTATTATTTTCAATATTTATTTATTATTTTTATTAATTTCCCAACCTAATCCTTAGGTATGGAGAAGTGGTTGGCAAGCAGAATAAGAAAAGAGTTACAACCTAGAAGGTAGAAGGTTCTCAATTGGCCAGTTCTTCCCAAAAACAAAAGCAAAAAATTGAAAATGACCAATCTTTATTAGACAAAAAGAGAAAATATTATGAAGAATATATTAAATATGGATTTTCACATGTAGGAGATAAGAACTGCCCCAAACCACAATGTATATTATGTGGAGACGTAGCATCCAATGGCTGCATGAAACCTGCTTTACTCTTAAGACATTTACATACCAAACATACCAAACCCTAGTTTTTTTAAACGCTTGAAGAAATGTTAAAAAAACCGATTTAACGTCATTCTTAGTTTCGTCAAATAAAGATTTCGAAAACGCCGTTGAAGAGAGTTACCTCGTCAGTTACTGTATTGCCAAATGTGACAAAAATCACACAACTGCCGAGAATTTGATTCTTCCCTGTTTAAAAGATGTTGTTCGTTGTATGCTCGGGGAAGAACAAGAAAATAAAATAAACAACATTCTTCTTTCGAACAATACAATAACACGAAGAATTCAGGATATGTCTGATGATGTTAAGCAGACAGTTATTAGCAGAATTAAAAATAGTAAATTTTTTACTATTTAAGTTGACGAAAATACAGATGTCACTAACTTTGCAATTTTGCTAGTCGTTGCAAGATACTTGATCGATGACGAACCAGAGGAAAATTTGTTACTTTGTCACATGTTGACAACACGCACTAGAGGTGAAGATATATTTATTGCTATTAATATTTATTTCGAAGATAATGGTATTGATTGGTTTAAATGTTGTGGATTATGTACCGATGGTGCCAAATCTATGTCAGGTATTTACTCTGGTCTTCGAGGTCATGTCATAAGAGTAGCTCATAAAATTAATTGGAGTCACTGCTGCATCCATAGACAAAATTTTGTTTCTAAAAACTTTCCTGGGGATTTAAAAGTTGTACTTGATAAAGCTGTAAAAGTGGTTAATTTTATACAATCAAGACCCACAAATTCAAGATGTTTTAAGGCTTTGTGTCACGAAATGGAAAGTGTTCATTCTGCGTTGCTCTTTCACACAGAAGTGAGATGGCTATCTCGTGGTAAAGTCCTCACCCGGCTATTTGAGCTTGGGCAAGAAATTCAATTTTTTTTTTTAAGATCATCCTTTTGCACGACAAAAATGGCTCCAAGCTCTTGCGTACTTATCAGATATTTTCTTACAAATAAATAAAATAAATTTAACACTCCAAAATAACTTCGGTACTTCGGATAGAATTGAATCTATAATTAAAAAATTGATTTTTGGGCATCTTGTATTGAAAAGGGTCAGTATTTGAAAATTTGTACGATTTTCTGTTGAAGAACAAACTACGACTCTCCCCAGAAATAAATCAACAAATTGTTGAACATTTGAAAAGTTTAAAATCAGAATTTCGGAAGTATTTCCCAAAACCTGATAACATGAATAATTGGATCTTAAATCCGTTCGAAAAAGAGTACTTCGAAGTAGCTAATTTGTCAATAAAAGAAAAGGAGGTATTTATTGAATTATCAAGTGACACCACTTTGAAAATCCCAGTTTAAAACGAAAGGACTTCTCAAATTTTAGGCAGCCATTAACAATGAATTTGGGCTCATTTCCGATAAAGCAGTTAAGTTTTTGTTGCCGTTTACCTGTACGGAGCTAATGGAAAGAGCTTTCTCTTCATATGCTTTCATAAAATATAAAAATCCCAATAAATTGAATACTGTGTCAGATTTAAGATTGTACTTAGCATCAGTGAAACCCGATATAAAAAAAATTATGTACCACAAAGCAAGGACAAAGATCACACTAAATGTGAAATAAAGACAATTATTAATTATTTGTGTTATTTTAGTTGTTTAGTTTTGTTTATTTGCATATATTTTTATGAGATCTGAACATAAATATACTTTGTTTATAATAAAAAACCTTTTAATTTTAACCTATAGCCATAATATAAAATATTGAAATGAAAGAAATTTTTCTATGGCGGAGAGGAGAGAGGGATGCAAATTATATAACTGACTTGAAAAAGGCTACAGTAATTAAAAAAGGTTGGGAACCGCTGATCTAATACTCCTATTTTTTTGAAGTTATGATTAAAAATTTCGGGTTTTCTTGAATGTTTTACTTTAAATTGCACTTTAATTTTATTATGCCAATGTTTTGCCCGAAATCTCAAGTTCTAATTTTTTTGCGATTTTTTTACGAAGCCGACTTGCTAAAACTTCCCAAAATTCCAGGATTTGGCAATTTCTCTCATAATGGTCAATAAAATCTGGCTATTTTTAATTTTTCCTAGAGATTGGGAAATTCAGTTAAAATTTCAAGAGAGAAAAACAACATTTATATTCCAATTTAAAACCGGGATCTTGAAATTGAGGTCTGACATGTTGGAAAATATCAAATTTAAACTTCCAATTTTGATCTGATTTTGTTTACGCTAAATTTTTTCTTCAAATTTCTACTTTAGACCCAAACCTGCGATTTTTTTTCAGATTGTTTTGAATTTAGATAGTTTTAAAATCGAAATTTAGTTAAGCCTTGAATTCGGTTTCTACAATTCGTTCAAAATTTAAAAATTCGTAATTTGCAAAATTAGATTCTTCAAAAAAATTAAATAATTTCTGGAACGGGCGAATTTTGAAAAAAGGGCGAGGTTTTCACAAGAAGTCATACTTTTAAAAAAAATATGGAAATTTCGAAAACAACTTCAAATTTTAAATGAAGCCGTACTCAACTTCGAAAAAAGTCCAAAGTTTTTTACTAAAAAGAAAAAAAATTTGAAAAAAGATTAAAATCTAGACAAAACTCAAAGATTTCAAAAAATCGCAATTTTGAAATAAAATTGAGTTTTTCAAAATTAAAAATTTTCGGGATAAAGTGGGAATTACCAAAAAAAAAGGAGGTAAAACTTCAAGAGATAGTAAGGGATTTTCAAAAAAAAATTTTCAACCCAATCATATTCTAAAAAAAAACAAAATTTTTAAAAAATAAAAAATTTGAAAAAAAAACTTTATCAAAATTTTTACAAGAAGTCGACATTTTATAAAAATAAGAAAATTTTTCAAAAAAAATTAATTCTAAAAAAGTTACAGCTTCGAGAAAAAGTCGAAATTTTCAAAAAAATGTCCAAATTCTGAAAAAGGTTCGAAAACATTAAACATGTCAATATTTCGAGAAAAATTTAATTTTTCAAAAAACAAAATTTAAAAGAAAATCTAACATAAAAGCCGAAACCTCAAGAAAAAGTTGAAATTTGAAAAAAAATCTCGGTTGTCAAAAAAGATCAAATCTTTGAGAAATTGTCAAAAGTTGAACCAAGGTGAAAATTTAAAAAAACAGGGTATAAGTTTGCAAAAGTCAGTTTTCAGCATTATTAAATTTACAGGAAAAAAAAATCAGAATTTTGAAAAAAGAAATAACAATTTTGATAAAAGATCGAAATTATGTGTAAAAATGTTCAAAAAATTCAGAATTTGGAAAATAAATTAAAATCCTACAAAAAGATCAAACTGAAAATGTCTTGCGATTTATAAAATAAATAAACACTTGAAAAAAGTGGAAGCTAAAAATTTCAATGTTTTCAAAATACAGGGTGTTCTACAAGCTCTTGAAAAACTTTGTCAGGTGATGGCCGGGGTAATTTCAAACATTTTTTTCTTAAATGAACATAAGTCCGATTCGTTGTTGTTTAGAAGATTACAAAATGTTTAAGATCAAAATATTAGTTAAACTTTATTAACAATTAACTATTATCTCACAAATGTTAGGCAATGTTCAACAAACCTTAGTGACTTGATTAAGATATTTTTCTCGTTGTTAACGGACACCAATTCGAACGCACAGCAATTCGATTTAATTTGTAATTTTGCACTGTTTTGTTATTTATTGAAATTTGATTTTTAAAGTTTGTTAGTTTCCTAATTTCTCAACATTCTTTGCAACTTTAGAGGACATAATGAGAAAGATAAAATGCTATTGTTTCAATCAGTCATTGACATGTCCAGTTTAACAAGGCTCGCTCAAAAATTGGCACTTATTTAAACTCATTTTGGAAAATATCCCCGTTATTTATCAACTGATTTAAAAAAACTCTTATTTTTGTTGCATTCAGTATAAAAAATCTATCAACTGAGGTATCGTAAGGGGTACTTATAGTAGTTATTTGAATTTTAAAAGTTGGGATTGCTAGCCCTTAGACATGAAATGGGGAGGGGGGTTAAAAATTACATATCAAAGTGGCAAATTAAAAATAAAAATAAACGTGTCTGAACATTCTTCTAAAATATTTTTCTTCGCTGTTTTATAGAACTTATACGTTATTTTTGAGAAGCACTGTATATTTTTAAAATGCCATTAAACAAAAATGAATCCGACCTATATTCATTTAAGAAAAAATGTTTGAAATTAACTGAGCTATCACCTGACAAAATTTGTCATAGGGCTTGTAGAACACCCTGTATAAAGACGAAATGCTTTAAAGAAGTCGAAAAATGTTTAAGAATTTTCAATAAAAATCGGAGGCAGACTTTTCAAACATAATCAGTTTCAGAAACTCAGTATTTTGATAAAAAAACAAACACTCGAGAGAGTCGATATTTGCAAAAAGTTAAAACTTTCAAAAAATTCAAATTTTTAGAAATAGTTATAATGTTTTAAAGACATCGAATTTAAAACCAGTTACATTTGCAAATAACTAAAACTTTCGGGTCTGAGATTTCAGAAATGATCAATATTTATAAAAATAAAGTCACTTTCGAACTTCAAATCAATACAAAATATTCAAAAAAAAATTTGAAATTGTAAAAAAATATAATCTCTAACAAGGACAAAAATTATAAAAAAAGTGTGAAATGTTTAAAAAAATCAAAGTATGTCCAAATAAGACAGAATTTTGAGAAATTTGGAATACGCAAAAATCAAACCTTTTAAAAGAGACGAAATTTTCAAAATTAAATCCAAATTTCGAAAAATAAATTAAATTTTAGAAGTCGAACAAAAAAATATCGACTTTCGAATAAAGTAGGTATTTATTGTCGAAATTTTCGAAATGAGTCAACATTTTCAATAAAACTTGAATTCATCAAACTTTCAAAAAAGTTACCAAAGAATCCTTTTCCTTTCTTAACCTTGGCGAAAGGCTAGTTTTTCTAATAAATTTTTAGTTTGTTCTGAAATCTGAATTCAAAAAAAACCCAGAATCCAGAGTTTCAGCGTAAAATTTTTAAACTCAAAAAATCGAGAAATATTTTGTTTAAATTTTTAGTATTACCGGAGTAGTAATATTAAAAAAAAGACATTTCCTAAATTAGGTTGGAAAATCAATTTTTAAATCAACTAAAAACTTTTAAAAATTAAATAAGAGTCACCTGGAACTAAATCGAAAACCGGAAAAAATCGCTATCTTTGTCGAAACGAAACCGATACGATTTTTTCCCGGAAGAAAAC
Organism: Dastarcus helophoroides; assembly: GCA_028583605.1. Taxonomy (NCBI): domain Eukaryota; kingdom Metazoa; phylum Arthropoda; class Insecta; order Coleoptera; family Bothrideridae; genus Dastarcus; species Dastarcus helophoroides. The sequence continues at coordinate 2,294,943 of CM053327.1, read as the reverse complement.
CGAAAACCGGAACGAAAAAATAGTGGTTCGATGACCTGAAAAATATAGAAATTTTGAAAACATGGAAATTTTTAAAATAATTTTAAGATAGGGTCAAGTAAGGTAGGCGATTTTGGTAGTTTGAAATTTAAAGCTCTATGTATTCTTAATCAAAATTAAATTGGGGGATTTATATGATGTTTAAGTTTTATGTCAATTTATATTGATATCTATGCAAATTTTCCGGGTTTTATTGCAAAAAAAAACCGTTTACAGTTACCCTCTGGCTTTTAAGGACAGGCGAAAATATTGAGGTAATTGAGAGCAGCCGGTTTGGAGGTGCTTCAATTTATAATAATATTCAATGGAGCAATTGCGTTTACTGTTTTATGTAAACTTTTTTCATGTAATGTACTTTCCTTATTTTCTGTTTGGGTAGCGGAGTCAGATAACATACTTTTTTGTTTTTTATATTTTTGTATAAGAATAAGGTCTAATTGGCTATCTGAAAAATTTGTAGCATCTACGGGACGAATTTCAATAGATGCAAAACCTCAGACCACATTAGCAGGAGTAATTCTCGACATCCAAACGTCGTGTAATAGTTCAGAAAATTTGACCTTTGAAAAACAACAATTTTATCATTCAAATTACTCGACGCTTCAAAAAATTCAAAATTTAAATAATTGGAAATTTTACACAAGAATTCTATTGGAAAAGTTAAATTTTGGGACAAGAAATCGAAATGTCCAAAAATAAAACCAAACTTTAGGGTAAAGTAAAAATTATTTTAGGTATGTTCAATTTTAACGAACCGAAATAAACCGTTATTTTTTTCGTGTTCTGTTCCGGTTTTCGTTCCGTAAGGATATTTTCCGGTTTCTGGTTTTCGATACAGTTCCGAATTGAAGCGCTGATAAAAACTTTTACCTGTCAAGTTTTGGAAAAATTCTGAAATTTTCAAAAATCACAATTTTAAAAAACTCGAAAATGTCACAGAGTTGAAATTTTAAATAGCCGAAATGTTGAAAAATCTTCAAATTTTGAGAGTCGAAATTTTTGATTAAGTGGAAATTCTAAATAAATATCGAATCTTTAAAAAAGCTAAAGTATTAAATAATCTTTGCTTTTTTACAAAATTTTGGTTTAATATTTTGATATTGATAAAATCGTTGAAATTTTGAAAAAAAATTAATTATTTAAAATACTTGAAGCTTTAAAAAATTCAAAATTCAATTAATTGGAAATTTTAAACAAAAATCCAAATTATGAAAAAGGTTGAAATTTTGGGAAAGTCAAATTTTGGGGAAAGGGAAATTTAAAAGCGCGAAAATTTTCAAAAATCGAAATTTATGAAAATTGTCGGAAATAAGAAAAAATCGATTCATTTAACACGACAAGGAAAGCAGTAGTCGTGACAGTAGCGAATGGTATCTGGTGATATATCAGCTAGTTTTACCTAAGTGTCTTTGTTTCAGTTCCACCTATGATTTGGATACAGTATCAGCTTGTTGGGGGTTATGATGGCCAGGAAATTCTACTAGAATGTCACTGTGAAGCATTTCCAAAATCCATCAACTATTGGGCCAAAGACAAAGGCGAGATCATTCCACATAGTAAGTTCATTTCAAAAAATAATGTACGTCAAGAAACAAAGAACAATTATGCAAATTAAGACAAGGATCTGTTGTTTTATGGATTAAGGGCTTCGAAAGAACCCTATTGATACGTCTGTTCTTCTACGCCTTTCCGTCGAGCAAAATTTTAATTAATCTGCGTTACGTCAAAAACGAGCCAGATAATTCCAGGGAGGAAAATCGCTTAATAGCATCTGGTATCGGTTTTCAGCCGGCTGCGAAACACCACGAAATGATATTCATTTGCTTAATGCAGAAGACGCTTACAAATTAGTTGTTGAAATTGGGGGGTGAAAATAATTTATTAACTGCGGAAAATAACGCATTAATAATTAACCGCAACCATTGTCACTTCGATGTGGATGTTTCGAATTCGGACAAAAGAGGACCATCGTTGCTCAATGTCAAATTAAACATGGCTTAAGGTGCGTCTAGATTAGAGACTTATTGCATGATAGAAATCTCAGGTATCTGAGACTAAATTTCCTTGCCCGTTTACACTATGACACAAATATAGCTGAATAAAATTGCTGACACTTCTGGCTGAGATAAATTGTCGATATAAAATGTCTTTGCTACTTTAAATAATCAGAATGTATCTAATTAAATCTGCACTTTACTTATATGGAATAGTATCTCAATATTATAAGTGATAAACAATGTTTATTCGCATGAAATATTTCGAGAGAAAGTAGACGACTACAACTTCTGAGATATATGTCAGACACTGCCTGAAATTTGTATCGACATTTTATGTCGTGTAATTTATCGCACCTGTGTGATTAATCTTTGATAGCTTTTCTCAAGAAGCTTTACACGATATATTTTTATGTCAGAAATATACGGAATATATTGTTTAATCTAAACGCACCCTTAGGTCTGCGCGAAATAATTATTTAGTACATTGATAGTCATCCCATTAAATCATTAAATCGTGCACCTGTTTCTTTTTAGAAGTTTTGAATACAGGTTAATTAGAAAGGTGACTTAAGTCCAAATATTCAAATGACAACCAAAATTTTAAATTGACAAAAATCCCAAATTTATTGAAGAACACTTTTAAATTCATGTCCTTTGTGCACTTTAGATTAATGTGAAATTGAAATAAGAGCTGGCTATTTTAAGCTCTCTAAAATTAAAAATGATAAAACTAACTGGTTAATAATCTTGTTATTTGTTAGGAGCATTACCCAAATATAACTAATAATAATAATGTTCGAAATTATTCATACCCACTTACAAATCATTAAAACTGGATAATGTAATGACAGTCCCAAAGCCAATTAATAGATATATTAGAGTCAGTGAATAATACTCATATAGTAAATAACATTACAAGTATTAAGACTAATTAATTTCAAATATTGATTTTGAATTATACTTTGCTAGCAGTTTGCTATATTGTTTTATGAGTGTAACTGGAGCTCTAATGATATTATTGAAAATAAATATTCACTTATTATTCATGAATTTCATGAACATTTGTATTTATGAGTTTACAACATAGCCGACAAATTATACACTTCATTATAGTTTAAAACATTTTTTCTCTTTATCAGAAATACACATGGCGTTCAGCGAGGAATGACACAGTGACATATCAGAAACAAAGGATGATTTATGCAATGTAAAAATTTGATGTTAAATAAAAAAAAATAAAACATATTTTGACATACAAAAATTTTAATTGTCTTTTTTATCCCTAGGTGCATATTTTTATTGCATATTTGGACTCCTCCCAAAATGAGATATTGCTCATTCCTCGCTGAACATCCTATATAATTTAAAAGAATTGCGTCTCGAGAGTGTTGAGTGATGAATTTATCACTCAACGTCGAGAGGTAGGATTTGTTACCATAGAAAACACTCCGACTGCACCAGCTGTCGTGTGAATCGAGTCATCATCATGGTTCTTTGGTAGTTTAACGCGGTACCGAAACTTTCGTTCCTTTGACCGCCGTCTTTTAGTGAACATTACTGTGGTGATAATTTTGTGAGCTGCGGAGACCGCCCATCGAAAGCTACTCAATTCACCTCCGATGGCAGGCGTCCGTGATCGACAGCAGTCGCTCTAAAGAAGGCTACTCCGTCCACCTTCTTTAGCGCATGCCGTCGACCGCGCTCGTGTTGTTAGGTGCGCTAGCGAGAGATCTTTTATCGGGCGAAAGCTACTCAATTCACCTTCATCGATAATCGACCCTCGGTTGCGTGTTGTCGCACCAATTGAAAGCTACTCAATCCACCTTCATTGATACGACTAACAACGGTGATTATCGTTTTGTTTCTGTTCATCTTTTGTAGAATCTGTCTGGGCCTTTTGTGCCTACTTTCAGTGGTATCTTCGTAATCTGTTATTTCAAAGATCTGTATGTTTGTATGAGTCTGCATTTTTGCATACGTTTTTGTGGCCAGTGTTTTGATGTGTTCCATAAGCGTTGGAATCTTCAGATCGTTGTGGATTTGCTCGTTTGTCATGTAGTAAGGCGCGTTGACGCATTGTCTTAGCGTTTTATTTTCAATTATTTCTAGCGTGTGCAGTTGTGGACTTGCTCTCAGCCAGACTTCCGATGCATACGTTAGGTTAGGTCGGATGATTGCCTTGTACAGGTTTAGTTTGTTTCTGATATCCAACTTGCTTCTGTTGTTTAAGAGTGGGTAGAGATATCCTTTTAGTTGTTTGGTTTTCGTCGCAATGCTTTGAATGTGTGCATTGTATGAAAGTGTTTTGTCCAGTGTTAATCCGAGGTATTTCAATTGTTTCACCCACGGAATCGGAGTGTCGTTTAATTTGAGCTTTTGCTCCGGTTCTTTCTTTTTCCTGCTGAATATTATAGCTTGGCTCTTGCTTGCGTTTGTTTGTATCCTCCATGTATTCATCCAACTTTCTATATCGTTGAGATGATATTGTAGGTTTTTGGTGATTTTTGTCCATATTCTTGACTGTGTGATTATGGCCGTGTCGTCTGCGTATAAAGCGATCTTGGTATTCTCCTTTTTTGGAATATCAGCGGTATAGATGAGATACAGTATCGGTCCTAGTAAAGATCCTTGAGGCACGCCTGCTGTCATTTCCTTGGTGCTGGATGTCTTTTCGGTAATTTTAACGTAGAATTTTCTTCTGTCCAGGTATGATTTAATTATTTTTTCGTAGGCCAGTGGGATTCCCAGCTGAACTGATTTGTATATCAGTCCAGTGTGCCAGACTTTGTCGAAGGCTTTTGCAACATCTAGGAATATGGCTCCAGAGGTTTTTGCTTTGTTGTTGCCTTCGAGGATATGTTCGGTTATTCTCGATAATTGGTGAACCGTCGAGTGTTCCTGCCTGAATCCAAACTGTTCGTCCGGTAGGATATTTCCGTCTTTTATTATCTTGTCCAGTCTGGTTAGAGTAGTTCTTTCGGCTATTTTGCTAAGGCTTGACAGCAGGCTAATAGGTCGGTAGCTGTCGACGCTGTTTCTCGGCTTTCCTGGTTTATGGATCATTATTGTTTCTGCCGTCTTCCACCTGTTTAGATAGACGCGAAGTTTGAAGATTGCGTTGCATATGTTCTTGAGGTCTTCTACTGCTTCTGGCGGGAGCATTTTTATCGTAAAGTTCCTTATGTTGTCTGGACCAGACGACTTTTTCGATACTAGGTTCTTAATAATCGTGTTTAACTCTTCTGTGGTGACTTCGTCGAATTTGTAGTTTTCTCCGAGGTTGAGAAGGGTCTCCGTGTGTGTTTCAATGTTTAAGTTGTGCGTTCTGTCTATCGAAGGATTTGGGCTGAATTGCTTTTGCAGCATTTCTGCAAACACCTCGGCCTTTTCCTCGTTTGTGATGGCCTTTTCGTTATTTGTTTTTAACGGAGGCTAGTCTCTGCTTGTTTGTCTCAGTTTCTTGGCAAGTTTCCAGGGTGTTTCGTTCTTTTCGTTGAAACTTTTTAGGTGTTTTTCCCATTTTCTGTTGTTCTCTTCTTTCAGAAGATTTTTGACTTCGTTTGTAAGTCTGTTTAGTGTATTCTTGTCAGACGGGTGCAAAGTTCTGTGATACGTTTTCTTCGCTGTATTTTTACGTTTTATGAGCGCCGCTATTTGGTCTGGTAAATTTTCCTGCCTCCTATTTTGCTGCGTTGTTGTAGTTGCGGCGGTGAGAGCTTGGTTTATGTGTTTTTCAAACTGATCGGTGGCCCAATTCAGGTGTTTCACGCTTTCGATGTTGTGTTTTTGTGGAACATATTCATGTTGGAATTTTGACCAGTTGATCTTGGTTTTTGTGTAGAGCTGTGATTGGTTTGGATTTCCATATGTGATGATAAGTGGACAGTGGTCTGACGATAATTTCTCTATGACTTGGACATTCTGGTCGAGCGTCAGATTTTTGTGTACCGTAACGTCGAGAATATCCGCAGTCGTCGAGTTGTCCGGATAATGTGTTGGCTCTAGTGAAGGGTCGATTGTTAGACTTCTGTTCTCCAAGTATCTCTAAAGTCTGTTTCCTTTTGTGTTTGTAGCTTTGCAGTGCCAGTTTTTGTGCTTGGCGTAGAGCTCTTCTGCTATCAGAGTAGGTGAGTTTTTGTCGAAGATTTTGTCCCCCTGCTTTGTCTTCTCGGTCCTTTCTGTAGGTCAAATAGTTGGGAATCTTCAACGTTTTTGCCGGCCTTAGATGGGTTTCTCCAAGCAGAACAATATCTGGTTTGTGTTCTGCGCCGAATGCTTTCAGTTTCGATAGCTTGTTTGTATTACTGTTTGCGTTCCAGGCTATGATTTTTAGCCCGGTAGGATTTTTTAGCCTTTTTTGGTGTATGTCCATTTAAAAGGTTGTTAGAATTTTCGTAATTTTTCTGGTGAAGCTGATCTCTTGACCCTCGGTTGGCTAAGTTGTGCAAATTCTATCAACATCTCTGCTAGAAGAATTGCAATTTGGGTTTTTGCAGTTGTTTTTTCTTTTTGCGGTGGTTTCGTTGCCGGTTTGTTTTTCTGTGTCTCTTGATGTTGAGGCTTTTCAGTTTTAAAATTCAGCGGTTTTGCCCAAGCTGACACAGTAGGTTTTTGTGCCGTTGTCTTGGGAACTTGTTGAGGTTTTTCGGTCTCTGTCGTTTGTTGTGCGGGCCTCTTCTTACACTGCCTTGAAATTGCAGTGTGAGCTCCTCCACAGTTTACGCATTTAGCGGCGGTAGTTTTTTCCTTGTCGCAGAGGTGTGTGCTGTGTGCTCCTGCACACTTCATGCACCGGTATTCTGTGTTGCAGTTTTTTTGAATATGCCCGTTCAATTGGCATCTGTGACATTGAATCACAACTCCGGTCGTTTTAAGCGGCTCAATTGATATGTTGAGGCCGTTTACTTTTGTGATTCCGTAAATCGATTTGTACTTGCGTTCCAGTTCAACAAGTACAATCGGGGCCGGTTTTCCTCCTTTTCCGTTCATCCGTGTGATTTTCATAGTCGGCTATCCTTGTGCCTTGAGATCCTCGTGCACGTCTTTTTCAGGTGTTTCTTGTACCATACCTCGTATTACCACTTTTAACGATTTTTCCTCTCTCAGTTGGTGAGTGTGGAATTCAAGGTTTGCCTCCTTGAATACCTTGTACATTTTCCGGTAGTCGTTCACGGTTTGCGGCACGATTCTGATTCTGATTGAAGCTCTTAAGTAGACTATCTTTTTCTCCCCCAAGTGTTTGCTTATTTCGGTCCATTTTTCCTTATTCCTTAGAATAATCGGTGTCGTGTTGTTATCTGATGTGGTTGCTTCTTTCTGTGTTGTTTGAAAAGTTGTTTTATCTGTTGTCGTGTTCATTGTAAATGTCCGTTTGTTGTTTGTTTTTCGTTTCCTTGGGGGCTCTTCCTTTTTTTGTTCTTCCTCTTCTTCTTCTATCTGTTTGGGTTCTTCTTCTCGGTCCTCTTCGCTAGTTTGTAGGGCGGCAAATCGGTTTTGCCCTACAATCTTCTCGTCGTTGTTGTACTCCTCGGTCCTCTTCTTCTTCATTGTTTTTTTTTGGTGAAGAATAGGATTCGACTTGCATTTTGCAAGCCTCCTCCGATTCTTTTGTAAGATGAGCTATTCGCTCATTTACCAACTCTTTGATAGTAAGAGTTTCGCCTCTGGTATGATGGACATACTGAGTTACCGTGCTCTTCTGTCTAAACTTTCTTATCCTTTGTACCAAGTTTCAATTCAGAAGAGTTTCGCCTCTGGTATGGTGGACATACTGAGTTACCGTGCTCTTCTGTCTAAACTTTCTTATCCTTTGTACCAATTTTTAATTCAGAAGAGTTTCGCCTCTGGTATGGTGGACATACTGAGTTACCGTGCTCTGATGTTTTGAAATTGGCCTTTTTATTTTCTTTTTTGCATATTCCCTCATATTCCTCTTTTCTTCTATTTTTCTTTCTTTGTTCCTGAAGAAGCCCCCTACGATGGTGGGCGAAACGTCGAACACTTTTAGTAGTTCTTTGACACGGTCCAATCCCGGAAGAAGTATATCCTGTACTGACTCTGGTCGTGGAAGCCTTCGTTATCATATGGTTCGAGAGCTGGACATCGAGCTCGCAAGACAATAGCTAGAGACAAAATATTGGCAGACAGGGCATACTATACTATACTAAGAAGAAGAAGAAAAAGAAGAAGAAGAAGGAGAGAAAGAAGAAGAAGAAAACCATTAACTATACATTTTAACTAATCTAAAAAAACCTGTTGGCGTAGGCCTATCAATAAATAATCCCTAAAATATTTTGTAGTTATTAACGTCACGCCAACTTATCAGTGCCATCAGGCAGCGACAAATTGAAAACTGACACAAAATTATTTTCTACCTGGATTCAAACTTACTCCCAGAAATTTAAATTAAATAAAGTAATAATAAATTACATTATTTATGTATCTAGTACCCACATCTTAAAAACCATTCAATTGGTGAAACAGATCTTTTAGCATTTAGTAAAATTCAATTCATAAAATAATATAAAAGATTGTCATGGAAAAAAATAGGTAGTCGACAGAAGTGAAAATTTAAAATTGGGAAGTAACAGTTCCTCTGTAGTGTAGTTCAAACCGACACTAGTCACAAGCCGTTTTATACTTGCGGTTTGGATGCTTGGAGTAGTGGGGAAACGAATTTAATGACGTATACTTACAAACCTTACGCTCTTTTTAATTATTACACAAAATATTCAATATCTTATTAGTACTGTCATATGTCATTTCTGGATCATAAACATTTAACATTTTACTTTTAATAACAACATAAAGGATAATTCAACCAAGAGCCAGTGGGACTCGAACAACTAAAGTTCCGTAGAAATTACTACAGTGCACAGTCAATAGATCTACTTTAATTATATTTACTTGTGTATGAATTTGGGATGTTATCCAAATTTTCTTGTGTTATAATTAAACAGTAAAAAAATTATATTTTCAGATATACACACTTTTTTCGACAATCAATCCAAATATTTATGGAACTGATAACCATGTTGGTGATGTCTCAGATAAAAAGCATCCATTTACAATTCGCGATAAGACAATGACTAACACAGTTTATGGAATTGTCTCGGGTCGCCTTAAAATGTTCGATTTCAATCGAAATTACTGCATTGCGTCAATTAGTACTACATTCGAAAATATTCACCTAAATGAAATAATGTAAAAGACAAATTTGATCTGCATTCCATACTTCGGCTGAATTAAGTTTATTATTTGAAAATAAATATTAGTATATTGGTCAAAAGGCCTACAACTCTTGCCGGTAGTTTTTTGATAGTATATGGCCCAATTGTCTACTAACCCCATTAAAATCTAAATTTTAGCTTTAGAAACGTAGGAGAGCAGAGGAAAGACGGTAATTTCTGACACATTTTAAGCTGAATATTTAGGTCAATTGGACCGAAAATTATGAAAAAAATTATTTTAGGATTCTTAGAGGTAGCACATGACATATTAACTAAAACTTGATTTTTCATAGGCCAAATCAACCTTCCATTTTATTAAAAAATATATTCCTTTTCTAATCATTGGCTTGCGGTATTTGCGTGGGTCATCGAGAACGAGAACGAGAACTTCACATCTCATCAGCTACTTACACTATACAAAGCTCAAATTAGGCCAACACTAGAATACTGTTCTCATGTTTGGAGTTCTCTCGAAACACTAGAGCACAGGCGGATGGTTGGTGACTTGTCTCCTTTTTACAAGTACTATCATGGAAGATGCTCGCGTGAACTAATAGGATTGATCTTCCAAAGGGAAATATTGCTGAGGCATAGAAGACAGTCGGAGACAGCAAATTCCTGTGCGGTCCAGCTTGACACAGTGAGGACGTCTGTCTATGGAGACACTTTTTTCTATAGAACTTCCAAGCTAGGGAACTCCTAACCGAAAGGAATTTTCCCCATAAATTACAACCTATTCTTGTTTAAAAAGGCAGTTCATTGCCATCTATACTTATTTCCGCATCCTTCTTGCAGTGCTTTGAAGGCCTAATGGGGTTACCCTTTACGAGTGGATTAAAAAAAAAACGAACGCTGTGCAAAATTTCGAATTTGAATGTTACATAGCTTTAGAGGAAAACCTCTTTGTGATGGAGTGATGGACGGAAGGATGGGCACGATAGTGGGATTAAAATGGTTCCGTTTTTTTCCTTTTAAAAAATACAGAACCATAAAAAATGTAAATTTTGTTACAATAAATTTGAAACGATGTCATTGATACATGAGACATTGGGTAGCGCACATTAGCGTGATGGTGACGCGTGAGGGCAACGCTAAACTATAAGTTTACCCCCCATCAAAAGTCGGTTAACTTAGCTAAAGAATTTTTTGCCTGAAAAAGTTATTTGGGCTGATTTAATATTTAAATAATCTTTAAGGAGACGATAGGGTTATTTTTTTTTCGTAGACGGTATTAATTAGATGATTAAATGTGAATTCAAATTTCAGAAAATTATGAAAAATTTCAAGCTCTAACATTTTTTTAAAAATCAATGAGGATTATACAAGTTGAACCAAGTTTGATTGTCACTACAGAGATCTCGTAAACTATAAGATATTCAAGGAAGCTTAAATAGGCAAAAACGTACAGAATTTAATACTTAATAACATTCCGTTTAGAAAACAATTAAATTCCAACTTGTCTTGATTTTATTTGAAAAATACTGAAAATTGCCTTTTTTTTTAAATCAGCTGTAGCTTGTTTATTTAAAATTCGATTGAAAAAATTCAAAAACTGTTATTAGTTGTTTTTTAAGGCCTTTTTACTGATGTACGTTATTTTTTTCTAAACTTAACTGTTTCCAAGAAAATTATGTCAACTTCGTTATTTATTATGGACGCCATATTTCATTATTTCCGAATTTTTCTGTTCAATTTAAGGCCGTTTTAGAGTCACGCGGGTGGCACCCGTCACCCGCGCGATTTTTTTCAAACCTGAGCACCCGCTAAAGTTTTCTCTGTTTTGCCTTTAATTAGAGCCACGCGGGTAACGGAAGGGTGTTATGCAAATGTTATAAATATAAATGAAAACAATTATTATTGCCTTAATTAATTTAGAGTTTATTCATTGAGAGCCTCAATGTCTGTGTGTTAGGGTCTTTAAAAGTTTCAAGAAAATAAAAAAAAATGAGTACGTTACAATTAAACTTTTGATGAGATGGGTGTAGTTTCCCCAAGTGATCAGTTTTTTCATAATTAAAAAAATACACCAATATTTCAGTACTTAATAAAAATATTTTCACTTTGTCTGGGATCCTATGAGTTTTAAGCTCGAATCTCTGACTACTTGCCCCAATTGTCCTTCCCATGCGCACAGCAAATCCGTCAATAACTACGCTTTCAGTTTCGATATATTCAATATTTATGATTGTACATAGGAAAAAATGAACATATGACCCGCGTCACACTGAAAGACATAATATATCCAATGGCTCTCACGCGAGAGGGTGCCCGCGAGGCGTGAGAGTAGGCGCGGGTGCAAAAGACACCCGCGACGGGCGACGCACCCGCACGCGGTCACCCGTTCCACTCTAAATAACTTGCTGCAAACAAATGTATTCTGCCTACCCGCGCGCGGGTAACGGGTGCTACCCGCGTGACTCTAAAAACGGCCTAAGATATGATATGTTATACTTCGAATGTGGCAAAGTAACTTAAGTAATTTATTATTTTTAAACAAAAAAAAAATATAGTAGGCGCTAGAAGTGCCCTAACTTTTAATAATAAAAATACAGTGCCTAATTACGTAACAATAATTATTGAAAAATCAAAATTAGTGTAACAAACTGTGCAATATTAAAACAGTTATTATTATAATTTAAACATGCATACACCCCTTTAAATAGCGTAATGCTATGAAAACGTGAAGATGTTCTCAAAATTTTGTCGGCTATTTTTACAAAAATTCTTCTGACCTTGAATACTTACTCATGTAACGTAAAATATCTAACAAACTAACATTAAAAAAACTCTCATATTTATGCACATTATCCATCTTAGAATACTTAACTTCTAGAGAAGTCTAGAAAGCACACTTGGCTATGAGTCATGGGAAAGTAGCTCCTAGAAAAATTCTTATAATTAGATCATTAAAGGGAATCATGCACATTACAAGTATTAATAAATATTTCAATATTATACAGTTTTTTTTACAATATTTATGGTTTTTTAATAATAATTGTTGCTTGTTTGGGGCCTGTATTTTTTATTATTAAGAGCTCTAGTGCACTACCTACTATGATTCATTTTTTTAAATAACAAACTTTCTTATTTAACCCACTTTACCTCAATTGATGTATACCATGACATACATCAAATTAAACAGAAAAAGATGGTGAATTCGAAAATAAAAAAACTCAATATAGCTCCCATAAGAAATTTCAGAGCTTATATAATTTTCTTAAAAACAATTAAATTTAGAAAAATTTAAGGTACGCTAATGAAAAGCACCTAAAAAGACTTATTACAGTTTTTAATTTTTTTCGATCGGACTTCAAATAAACAAGTTACCGGTGATTAATAAAAATGGAGTTTTCCAGTTTTTTCTAAATCAAATTAAGACGAATTGGAATTCAATTGTGTTCTCGGCGGAAAATTGTTAGGCATTAAATTCTCTACTACTTTGCCTATTTAAGCTTCCTACCTCTAATGGCTTCCCAGTCTTCTGTGGTGAAAATGAAATTTGGCTCGACCTGTAGATTATTTAAAAAATTATGAAATGTGAAAAACCGTCGAAAACCACATAAAAACTTCGAAATATACAAATATTTTGAATAATTATAAAAAATACTGTGGAAAACTTCAAACTTCACTAAAGTTTTCGAAATATGAAAAATGTTGAAATATTTCTAGCAATATTATGACGTATGATGCAATTTTAAAATTAGCGATCAATGTAGCGGAGTTGACGCAAAAACTCTGTGCCTTTGAGCTTCTACGCCTCGAATATATTTCATGGCATCATATAGTTCAAAAAACTGTTTCTCATGATTTTTTATGAACAGTGTTAATGTGTTGCTTAATAAAGAATTGAAGATCAAATGCGAACTTAAAGTAACCTAACTATTTTTTACATGGGACCCCGATACAAGTTGTAACAAATTCGCTTCTCACTACGGGGATCTCGAAAACGGTAAGAGACACAGCATCGGTTAAACTAAAGCAAAGTTGCATAATTGGACGACCAGTAATATGCCGTCGAGAAATTAAAAATAGCTATTGCTGCTCATGGGATTTTTTAAAAAAAGTAAAATTTTGAATTTTTGTTTTTTTTCTTGGCATTATTTGAAGGGTAATCGAAAAACTAAAATAGCTTTTTTACTGGCGTTTTTTATCCTTCACAAGATGGCCTAAATATTTTTTTTATTAAACGTTTCGTCTTTTCGCTAGTATCATCAAGTACGTTATTTTAAATACGAACCTGTAATTTTTATTGTATTTTATGTGAAGCCTTTAAATCTCCTACTTCACTGACGTATCAAACGTAAATGTGAATAAAGGTTTCGTGACTGTAAACTATCATAAGGAAGAAACACCTTCTTACAGATTACGTATTCTGTATTTTTGAACAGATAACCAAAATGTAATAAAATATGACAAGCGAAATGTGACAGCTGCTTACTAAATATCCACAGTCGCTTTGTCCGTAGTTATTAATCATTATTTTTGGTGGTCAGTTATTTATGATTATGTCTGTTGTTTTTGGTTAAAATCTATTTATTGTGCCATTACTTTGTGTTCTTATAAACTAATTAAGTTGTTATAATTTCATTGCTAATAATAATTACGTATTAATTATGAAAAAATAATAAAGTGACGTTAATCTGAAAAAAAGTGTATTTTACTTGATGACGGTTTAAAGTCACGAAACATTTAGCCATATACAACAATGAAGTCGGAAGCTCAAAAGCAATAAAAAGATGCAATAAAAATTGTAGGTTCCTATTTAAAATAACGTACTTAGTGACGATAGCGAGAAGACGAAAAAACGTCTAATAAAAAAACGCCAACGAAAAAGTTTTTTTAGTTTGTTGATTACTCTTCAAATAGCGCCAAGAAATAATAGAAACCAAAATTCCAGATTTTCATTTTTTTTCCAAAATCTCAACAACTGCAAAAAATATTTTTGACTTCTCAACGGCATATTTCTGATCACCAAATTGTGCAATTTTGCCCCAATTAAACCGATGTTGTATCCCTTACCGTTTTAGACAGCCCTGTAATGAGAAGCGAATTTGTTACAACCTGTATACTTTTATGTATTTCTATAGTGCTTATGTGAGCACTAAGTAAAGAGTGTTCAACATTCAGCCTCAAAAGGGTGAAAATGGGAAGGAACGCACCCAAAAACTTGATAAGTTGAGATAAGTTTGTGATTTTCCACTTGAAATATTTTTCAAAAATTTTGAGAAAAAATCTTATTTTATAAAAAATACAACATTTTTACTCGAAATTTTAGCAATAACATAAAAATTGGAAGTGTATTCTCGAAAGGAAAGAAAAAAAATATCGATATATAACAAGAACTTGTAAAAAGAAACCAATTTAAGCAACACTTCGAGTTTTTTTTTTAAATTCATCTTGAGAAAAACGTGGAAATTCTAAAATTTATATTAAAATTTCATAAATAAAGTCAAAAATTTTACAACAAATTAAAATTTGATTCTGTATACGTGCTTAAAAGATAAAAAAAAGTAAAAAGCAAAAGTGCAAAACCCAATACAAAGTAGAAACCTCCAAAAAGAACAAAATTTGCTTTAATTATACTTTAAACTGCAAGTTTATAATCGAAACCTTAGTAAAGAGTAAAAACTGAAACTACCTATACTTGGAATTATAAAAAAAATATTGAAATTTCGATAGAAAATCTGAATTTGATAAAATATTTCATAAAAAAACCTTGAGATAAAGGTTAAATTTTCGAGATTAGATTGAAATATAAGAGAAATATCGATATGTATTGGGTAAAATGCGGATTTACAATCTTATTAAAAATGAAAATTTTGACGAAAATTTGAAATATAAATCAGGCAAGTTTATGGCCTTCAACAAAAAAGAATTTTAGAATAAATCAATTTTTTAAAATGTCAAAATTCTAAAAAATAAGCCTAGATCTTAAAGGAAGGTTGAAATCTTGCCAAAATTTAAAAAAAAATTAAAATCACATTGAATTCGATTTCTACAATTCAATAAAAATTTTATAAATTAACAATTTATTTTCAGATTCTTAAATGAAAAATCATAATTTTTAGCAAAAGGCTATTTTTTATAAATGTTTATTACAAACATTCAAAGTTTTAAGAAAAAAATTGTTGAAAAAAGCTTAAATTCCTAAAGGAGGTCGGAATTTTGAGATAAAGTCAAAATATTAAAGTAGAATCAAAATTCTAAAAAAGTCCTATATTATTATTAAGTTCAAAAAATAATCAAAATCTTAATGATTAAAGGTCGAAATTTTCAAAAAAAAATTGAAAATTTTGGAACAAAGTCAAAAATTCCAAAAAGTTAAAGTTTAGAAAAGTCGAACTTATCAAGGAAGTCAAAATTTATTCAAATATTTTTTTCTTAAATAAAACTAATATAATATAGAACCTGAACAAAAAACTTTCGAAAATAGTCAAAATTTTTAAAAAAAGTTAAAATTTTCAGAAATAGGATATATTTTTACCAAAAAAAAAATTTCTCTTTTAAAAATTATTTTAAAATGATCGAATTCACAAAACAAAAGTTTAAAATATTGAAAAAAGGCAAAATAATGGAAAAATATTGAAATATTGTGTCAACATTTTCAATAAACTGGAAATATTGAAATAAAAGTTCTAATTTTGTCAAAATTTTGTAAAAATTAACAAAATAGGTCAGAATTGTCTCGAATTTGTTTTACATAATTCGTTTGACATTTTAAAACTTAGGAATTTAAAACTTAAGATCTTAGAATAAAATTTTCAGGAAAAGCTGAATTGTTTAAATGTTGAATTATCAAACTTTTAGAGTTTTGAAAAAAAAATGAATAAGGTAGAAATTTTAAAAAAAAGGTCTATATTATGAAAAACGTTAACTTCGAGAAAAAGTTGCAATTTTGATGATAATAAAAGGTTAGAATTTTCAAAAAAAAAATAAAAATTTTGAAAAATGTCGAAAATTTCAGAAAGTCTATATTCCAAAAAATCAAAATCAACAAAGTTGAAATTTAATCAATTGTTTTTAAAAATAAAACTAAAATTAAAGTAAAACTTTGATAAAAACAGTCAAAAAAACTTTAATTCAAAATTTTTAGTTCCTATTTAAAATGCGAATTTCAAATTTGAATTTTTGGATTTATCAGGAAAAATTAAAAAGTGGCAAAACTATTTTAAAAATCATAAATGTTGCTAAAGAATTAAATACAATAAATTTTGCAATTTGAATTTGGAATTTCGAATTTCAAGTTTCAAAGTTCGAAATTCTGATTTGGAGTTTCAAATTTCGAATTTAGAATCTCTAATTTCGAATTTCGAATTTCTAATTTCAAATTGCAGATTCCGAATTTCAAATTCTTAATTTTAAATTTTTATTTTAACATTTAAAGTGTGAATTTAACTGTCAAAAATGTACAAAATTGGGCGCTAAACAAAAACAAAAGGTTGACTACCACTGGTTAACCAATGGAATGCATTATGGGATAGATATCTTCACCGGAAAACTTCTCTTAAAATGTAGATCCATTTCAAATCATAAATATTTTGCTATTTGGTTAAAATTTCTATAACATACAAAATACATTCCGTTTAGTCTTTTATAAGGAATTTTTTTTTGCTGAATATAAAGCCAAATTTTTAGTAGAGTTTGTATAAAAATAGCAGAAAAATTTTTTTCGCAGGCGACAAATATGTACCTGAGATAATCGAAGATGGTTACAAAGTTCACATGAAGTTAACAATTAACAATTTGGGACCAGGAGATTACGGTATCTACAGGTGCATATCAAAAAATTCCTTGGGTGATATGGAAGGAACCATAAACGTATACCGTAAGTCTACATTTTTAAAATTTCTTAATAATTCTAACTTCTAGCAGCATACTCCACACAATTTTTGTCGAATGGCTAATTTTCTTTTTGTGGTTACTTAAAAAGACAGCGTCTTAATTGAAATGTCTTGCTTGCAGGTATTCCTAATCCATTAGGAGACACAAATTCTGCCTACAACAATGTACACAGTAAGTTTTTTTTGCATTCCTTCTCCCATAAAGTTGTCAGAAAGCATACAACTTATTAAAATTTATACAAAACGTAATAACAAAAAGTGTGTACCTCTGAATGTCACTGAGACAGACCTCGGGCAATAAATCATCCTTCAGCTCATTTTTCTCTAACTTGGGTCTTACTTATTCCCCTAAATTACTTTATTTTTATGCCAGGCACCGTTGATTTATTCTCTTTTCTAATGAAATCTCCAATTTAATTTGGGAACGGTATATATCCACAGAGAGGAGATGCCATTTATATATTTTGTTTACTTTTCAGAATCAACAAAAGATTCAAACGACATTACGTATCAAGTGAATTCTCAGGAGAAAGGTAGGAAACGTCTTTAATATTTGATTTACAGCGATCTATTTTCTCTTATTTCTGCAGACAGGGCGGACTTGCTCTTCCTAGGAAAGGAATATTACGATAGTGCCAGCCCGACTAACGTGTCTGGACTGCTTACGTCTATTTTATGTATGCTTACACTTTACATATCATCCGCATACCTTAGTTTTCAATAAGTTATGCCTTTCATAAGGACCCGAAATTTGACAAGTAAATATTTCGGGTTCTGATGTCTTAAAATTAAAAACCATTTCGATAATTTGATAATGTTATTAGAAGCGAATTAGATTGTATTTTTTTCTGTTTTTTTTTCGCAAGATTTAAATAGGGTGAAATATTTAAATTTGCAGGATATAAGTCTAGAATCTAGAACATTATATAATCTGAAAACAAAATATAACATATTAAATACATGGAATTAATTTGACATATATCGCCCAATTTACACGTTTTAGTAAAAAAAGCAAAATAATGCCTAATATCAATTCATCTGGTCACTTTGATACAATTTAAATATATTTATAAATTTTTGATAAGAAATGAAGAATTTGCGGCGAATTTTGAGCAGAATTGAAATAACAATCTTAGAAATATCGCTGGAAAGTAATGCCATAATAATGTTATATTTTATTTAGTGTCAGAAAAAGTCAAATCTGAAAAGAAATAAAAAAGTATGGATAACAGGAATAAGATATTAACATTTATGTAGTACATGAGTTTTGTAACTGCTTGTTTAAAATTGTCACCCTGTGATGGATTTCCCATTGCATCAAAAGCGACTAAACATCTATCGTCTAGATTAGAGTGTTGTTTTTTAGGTGCAACTAGAATTAAGCTTTCAACCCAGTAGATACATTGTAATGTACTATAAAATTAAACTGTTGTTCGTTTCTGTTTCAACTCGTTCTCTTCGTATTTTTGACAGTCATTCCATATTATTCCATAGCTATCAAGAGATGTAATAATTATTGTAAATTGAATTAAATGAAATTCAAATAAAATACATATTTTTAAATTTAGCGAGGCAATATTTGTGAAAATTTATTAATACATTCCTATATATTTGAGTAATTAAAATATGTTCTAGAAATTAAGATCTATCAATTAAGGCTATTTTTGTACGCTTATCATTAGTTTTAAAATAAAGAATTTTAGTAAAATATGTAAAACTTATTTCTTAACATTCCTAATTAGTAAATACGTCTAATCATAAGTAAAGCTGATGTCAAGCTCCAACTCTAAAATGTTTTAATTTAAAGTTGCATTAGTCCAAAAGATTGCAACAAACGTTGCTACACTTATTTTAAAATTACCATACTTTCTGTCTCTTCCGCTCATTTAAACCTTTTTGCATATTTTATTTCGCTTTAAAAATATCTTGCAAAGTTTATTGCATTTTATAAGATTATCAGACTGAGAATATGAAGGTTTCATAAAATAGGGTAATAGAAGCATAAAACTTTCTTATCAAATATAAATTACGCTTAAGAGACTTGGAAACGAAAAGCAATAAGTCCAGGTTAAGGAAATACGTTTAGTCAGAGCTCAAGTGGCTTATTTATCCTAAAACTCTTCTTTATAATCGGAGCTGTATCGAGATATTATACAATATTTCTCGGTTCATATTAACTCTAAGTTGGTAATATTTAAAGCGAGCTCATGATTTTAAAATACATTTTAAAAAATTCAGCCAAGAGCGAGTTGGACTCACACAATTAGTGTTCCGTACCAACTACCACAGAGAACAGTCAATAGACCAAATTAAATCAATTTTACGTATGTAAAAATTTGAACTTTTATCCAAACTTTCTTGAATTTTAATTGAGAAATAAAAAGAATGTCAATTTTCTAATATACACACTTTTTTACAATCAACCCAAATATTTGTGGAACTGATAACAGTGTTGATAATGTTTCAGATAAAAAGGATCCATTCGCAATTCGAAATTAGTCGGTGACTAACACATATCGGATCGGATCGCGCTAACATGTTCGAATCCAATTGCAATTACTGAGTTGCGTGGACTAGAGCTAACGGCGAAAATATTCTATTATTACGATTAAAAATAAACCTGTAGTTTTTCTATAATCTATCTCCCAATATCTGCCAACCCTATTAAAATGTAAATTTTATCTGTAGAAACCTAGGAGAACAGGGGAACGGTTATATCTGCCACATTTCAAAAAAAAAATTTAAAAACAGAGCAATAGTTGCTCTAACGCTTTTTGATAGCCAAGGCGTCATCTTGATAAAAATACACACTTGCCCGCATACGCTTGGATAGCCAAACTATCATCTTCAGAGATATACTGCATTTCTCTTTAGATGATAGTCGAAACGAGTTAGAGCAAATATTGTTGTGTTTTTTAACTTTCTTGATTTCATTGAACAAGATTTGGATGTCAAATTTTGAAGATAACCAAGGACCAGTCGGTTCCACTAAATTCTTCAAGTAATAGCAATAGCACCTTTACTAACAAGGTCGCGGATGACAACCCAAGGCACCTGATTTGCGCGGAGACTCCTGTCCCCTAAGTAGTTCAGTGCTGTCGACTTAGAAAATCTACTGCAATGAGGCTTTGAGATTAATATTATTGCATCCAAGCGTACAGTTTATGCTAAAAATCGAGAAGTGGTGGCAGTGTGATGCTTACATCTGGCTCAGGCAGAAAATGTCTAACGTTCCAAAAAACTTTTAGGTGAGATTATTGCCAGTGAACTAATTTCAAGTTGTGAAAAAAATAAATTGGGTATAAAACTGTTACACTGTGGGACAGACTGTATATGTTTTAAGAGAGGTTGTGCTACGTCTACCAATGAACAAAATTCTTGGCAAGTTTCGTGCTGTCATTTCAAAATAGGATATTCGCTCTACTCAATTTGGGAATTACATGGCGCGAGGCTGTGTAACAAGGTAGGTACATTTTATTGTCACATACAATTCAATTATAACTAAAATAATCAGTTAAATGTTAGCCTGAGTTCGCAATCGATATTAGTTATTATGTTCAACACTGTTTGAAATAGAGCCAAAAAGTTAAGGCCTCTGGATGGAGCGCTTCCCGCTACTAGGAAAGGAAAGTATTTGAACGAGACTACGCCACGCTGACTTTGAGGTTAGCTCTGAGGTGTTAGAATATGAATCTCGTTACTAATACTCGCTCAGTAAAATTCATAAACAGATTAAAGCGAACCTTATATTTAAACCTGCCGTCGCCGCCGACCGTACACTCAGAGTCGCCTCGAAGGAGACAACTCTTTAAATTCTCGATACCGGAAAGAAATTTTGTCTTTGGCAGACGTAACTTTTCAACCCGTGCTCATTACATACATACATAACTTTCAAAAGAAAATGAAAATTGACAACGAAATATTCGATCGAAAATTTAAGATATTGGCGAAAATTTATAAAAATAGCAAAATGTTAAAAAAATGTCTGGATATGAAAAATAATCAAAATTATTAAAATAATTCAAAAACTTTAGAGTCGTATTGATCTCAAAAATAAATGGAAACTTTGAGAAATCATTGTATTTTCAAAACAGGCAAAATTTACAATAAAGAGTTAAGATTCGTAAAAAAAATTGAAAAGAAGTTGAAAATGTAGAAATAAAGTTTCAAAAATATCGAAAAAAAAAAAAATCGAAATTTTTGAAAGAAGTCGAGATATTAAAAAAAAGGCGAAATTTTGAAAGTTTGAAATTTTTAAGAAAGTTAATATTCTAAAAAATACTCGAAGATTTTGAAAGGGTGGAATTTAAGAAAAATGTGGAGATCTCAAAACATTTCAATAGAGTGACATCTAGTGATTTAAAATTTCAAGAAAAAGTCGAAATTTTCTTGGAAAAGTCAAAGTTTAAAATAGGTCAAAACTTGAAATTTTCAACAAAAAAAAAATAGAATTTGTAGAAGATTTGTGAAATATTGAAAGAAATAGCGAATCTTCAAAATATATTCGAAACTTCGATGACATTGTCAAACTTCGAGAAAAGTCGAGATTTTCTAAACTAAACCAAATATAAAAAAACTTTAAGATTTTAAAATAAAATCAAATTTTGAAAAAAAAAAGATATATTTTGGCAAATATGTCAAAACAACGAGGAAAAAAATCCATAAGTAAATCGAGTTTAAAAAATGAGTCAACATATTGAGAGAAATTTTGAAATTCACTAAAAAAAGTTAAATTTAGATTGAAAAAGTCGAATTTTGAAAATAATTGAAATTTCTAGAACAAAACGAATTAGAAAAAATTTAAATGTTGAAAAATCGAATTTTGTGAATAATTTCAAAGGCGATTTATGAAAACAGACTCGAAACTTTTAAAAAATTCAAAAATTTTACAGAGGAAGTTAAATTTAAAAGAATATCGAAATAAAAAAAATAAAAATTTTTAAAAAAGTTTGAAATTTTTAAGAAACTTAATATTCTGAAGAATATCCGTAGGTTTAAAAAAAAAATTAAGAATGTGGAGATCCGAAAAATCGAAATTTTTAATAAAAGTTGAATTTAAAAAAATATATAATATAGTCAAAACTTTTCAAGTCGCAGTAATTTAAGAAAAATGAAGTTTTGAAGTAGGTAAAATTTAAGACAAAAAACGAAATTTTAAAAGAGAAATCGTGCTTGAAAATAGTTGAGATATAGAAAAAAAAATTTGAAAAATCGAGAAAATCTGAAAAATATCAAATATTTTGAAAAAGTTGACAGTTTCAGGAAATTCTGAAATTAAAAAAATGTCAAATTGTAAAAAAAAATTCTAAATTTTGAAGAAAATCGTGATTAAAAATATGAAAAGTTTGCCAAAAGGCGAAATTCTTAAAGAGAGCTGTAATTAAAAAAAAATGTTGACAGAATAGCAGCTCTTCAGTGAAAAAATTCAATTTTCAGAAAGTTGTAAAATTTTTATAACAAAAGTTTCAAAATAGTTCGAAATATACTAAAAAATGTCAAAATTGAAAAAAAGGTCGAAATTTGAAAAAATAAAATATCTCAAAAAGTAAAAACTTTCAGAAGGGTTGAAATTTTTAAAGAAGTCGAAATTTGAAAAATGGGAATTGAAAAATTCCAGTTTTTAAAACGCTTTTTAAAGATTGTCAAAAATATTCAAGAATTTAATTCGAAAAAAGTCGCAGGCGGAAAAAAATTAAAAAATCGAAGTCTTGAATAAAATCAACATTTTTGAAGGCGAAATTTTGATACCATTCGAAGTTTTTTTCTTAAGTAGAAAATACGAAATTTTGTAGTCTCCTAACCAGAACCGGTTCCAGGGTTTTAAGCGCACTGGGCAAAACAAAATTTGACGCCCCTTTGTACAAGAATATACAAATTTAGCACAAATTAAAAAAGAATAGTAAAAAAAGGCAAAAATTCAAAATTACACAATATGACTTTTACTTGGTATTATTAAAGAAAAAATAATTTATTGCTTGCTAAAAAAATCGATGTCTCATGAAAAATAATCAATTTTAATTTATAAAATCTAAAAAAATAATGAATGTTAAACAATATTTTATTTTTATATCGGCGCTCCTCAAAATTTGGCGCCCCGGGCAGTCGCCCGGCTTGCTCGTCCCTTTATCCGGCGCTGCAGCTAACTTTACACAACACAATTTTCAAAAAGTAGAAATTTTGAAAAAATCCAAAGATAAGTAAAATTTTTAAATATCATTCATTTTTCAAAACGTCTAATTTTTGGAAAAAGTATAAATTTTGAAAAAAAAGTGAAATTATTAAAAAAGTTTAAATCAAAAGAGCAGCGATTCCAAAATATTGAAATTTTAAAAATATTCAAGAAACATTCAAGAAAAACCCTACTGAAAAATTTTCCCAGAAGACAAAGATTCTAATGCACACACCAATAGGTTTGAACATTTATTAAATTCGAAGTTTGGAAATCAAT
Source organism: Dastarcus helophoroides (assembly GCA_028583605.1). Lineage (NCBI taxonomy): Eukaryota > Metazoa > Arthropoda > Insecta > Coleoptera > Bothrideridae > Dastarcus > Dastarcus helophoroides. The sequence continues at coordinate 2,271,389 of CM053327.1, read as the reverse complement.
GGCCGGTTTTGATCTTGTTAGATCTCGTCAGTTTGGTATATCCAACTCGAATGCTAACAAATGTTTCGACAAGTCAGTACCAAAGAATCAACGGACGTCAAGCGTGTGACTGTGCGTGTGGATTTTATAATTAAACAATTAGAATTATAATTACAATAAACACAATTTAAACAATGCACAACAGTCACCTTAACTTATAATATGCATATAGTTATGTTTAAGACACAAGTTAGAAGCGGGCTTGTCAAGGCCCGTGTAGCTTGATTGGTTGAGAGTACATATCACAGGCTTCACATTTAGACGCTTGAGATGTCACAGGTTCGAACCACCTTACCGACCATGCATATTTTAAGTTTAAACTTTTCAGGCACATTGAGCGATTTTTCATAAGAGGTAAACGTATCGTTTCGCATTACCATCACGCTAATTTCGTTACCAACATGTCTAATCTTAACAATAAAGCATGTTCGTAAGACGTGATTTTCACGCGTGATGGTGACACGAAACAATATTCAAAATAGCTAAACGTGCCTTAAGAAGTTTTCATTTCAAAAAAACTTTAATTGTAGAAAAAAAATTCTAGATGACGATTCCACTTTTTTTATCTTTGTTGAAATTTAAATATTTAAATAAAACCCTCGAAATTAAGCAACATTTAGAACATTCGGTCAAGGAGGAAATTTCAAAATAATTGGACATTGCGAGATGAAAATCAATCTTTCGGGAACAACAAAATCTGGACATTTTTTGGCCCATTATGCATTTTGTTCTCAATAGATTTAAACTTTCAGTTTTCTTAACATAACACCATAAAGCATGCTGATGTAAAAGTAATTATCTCTCACGTACAGAATTCGATGAGAAGTAGTAAGCAATTAAAAATCATTTGCGCTAGGAAAGTAATATCGGAAAACATCATTAATCTCCTTTCACGAGCAGGATTTATCTTATCTAGAAGTCCACGCAACACAAATTTTATCTCAAGTCTGATCCGTTTATAATCGTTATTTTAACTGCAAAATTCGATGTGCATTCCGCTGACTATGAATTAGTCATTAGGTCTGGCCATAACTTATTCATATCTAGTTGGAAAGTATCTATTAAGACTGAAAACCCTTAAAGGAGTATTCAAAGGCCGTTTCCAGCATAACACACTCGAACTTTTCCAATCCATAAAACACTAAACTTGGAATTGAAGCCCAGCTGCAAAACGCTCTCTCCGCCGGCTTCTGCATACAAATTGCATTATATCAAATGAACGATATTTTTAAAGTTTCTGAGGTATTAAACGCTCCAAACTTTTGCATAATTACTTTAAAGCTGAGACTCAATTAACAACAACTCAAACGCAAATTGCCATTTTCTGTCGGTACTTTTGTACAGATATATGGCGCTTTATGACTGACCTTGGTACACGTCTTTGGGTTTCTCAATAGTTGGCCACTCGAATCCCTAGAATTTGTTTTTAACGAAGATGTCGACCTTTTTTTAGAAATTGAGACTTATTTTGTAAAATGTCCGAGATTTAAACTTGTAACTTTTAAAGTGTTTCCCAAAATTTAAAATTTAATTCGAAGTTTAAAAATTTTTTAATTGAAACCTGAAATTAAAAACTCAAACGACATGGAAAAGGGCTAAATATCCAATTTGAAGGCAAAATTTAAGAGCGAAATTAAAAACATTCCAAATTTTTAACGGGAATCTTACAAAAGTGAAAATTTCAAAAATCAACTTATTATGCTTATTATTCTATCGAATTATTTTGCTTTTTAAAGTCGAACTTAAATAAAAAAACGAGAAATTTTGCCTCTAAAGTAAAGCAGGCATTTCAGGATTGATGTCAAAATTTCGAAAAAAAAAAAACACAAAAAAGAATTTAATTCTGATAATGGTACTCCAGTGGTTTTTAAAATTTTAATTTTTCCTTAAAATAACGAGTTAAAATTTGTGTAGTATTTACGTTAGGCCTAATATATAGGTTTTAAGGTGACCTCGAATTAAGGACATTTTCAAAAAATATTAACTTTGCCGTGCCAATATTTTTATTTTCTTTTAACATTTATCGCGATCCTGT